>JAQOOI010000019.1:0-1200000 GCA_028554645.1 Omphalotus guepiniiformis
CCTCGGCCACCGTATTGGCCATTGTTTGAGCCGATGTTTTCGATTGCATCTATCTCTTTCAGGATATTTGGATCCTCTCTTCATCTGCAAAGTAGAAAACTCTCCTGCAGTGTGATTGCAAATCTGTCATCCGGGGTCAGTTCATTATCAAGTTTTAAGCATTTCCACATACCTTGATGTTGATTCTCCAAAAGCTCGCCAATATATGTCAGAGATAGCGGAATTAATCTAGTTCATTCGCAGGCTTCAATCTATAATCGTCCTTCGTTTGCCTTCCGCCATTTGGTGCAGGTTTATATGTGGGATTGATATGACGATTGCTTGCAGATAACAGGCTCGTGAGACCGGCCTATCCTCGGAACGTGCATCCCCAAAATCTTGTTGAACCTGTAATATTTTAACGACCATTGGCGTCTTCGTCAGATTTGGGGCAGGCTTTTGCGGAGGACTAGGTGTCCTTCTCATTCCGATTCGTCGTTTTGCATTGAGCCTTTCAACGTCGTTTCAGTTCGTTTCACTATATGCGCATTCTCTATGTGACCTATACCCGGGTTGGGCGGTGACGTGTCGGAGCTGCTTTAGCTTTAGCGCTTGACACTTCTCGGTATTTCAAAAATCTTTGGTTAAAACTGGCAATACACTTGAGGTTCCCACGGACATTGTTATCTGCCATGTTATCCTGCCATCCCGGTTTTGTTTTCCAGTATATCTCTTAGTAGCTACTTTCTTGCCTCAGGAAAAATATGTTTAGCTTAAATATAGTGTCTAGTAATATATTATTGAGGTTTAAATCATTTTCTGGGCTGTGTATCTCACACAGTTAAGCAAAATGTTGTCTGCCACTGTACTATAACAAGCGCGCGGCAAAACCGGTTACTCATCCGGATTGCCGGGCATGGCACTCGCATGGCACTTTCCTGAGTGCCGTCTGGTGTATGCACAGTACCCTGCAAAGTATGTCTCAGGTATGAAGGCTGCAAAGGACTAGATGGGGGCAGGGTCTGTACATTTACAAAGTAGCAGAGTTGCCACATTATAGCACAACCTCGGGATTATCTGCTATTTCCTTGTGGTACATTTTGATTATATGAACTGGTATATCATTTAACCCACCGAATATTTTCTCCATTTGTCCAAGTTAATGTGTTTTCTAGTGTAATAAGAAATTTTCAAAAATTCAACTTTTCTGACTTTCTCACTTGAGGGTCAAATTGTAACAACATGGAATACTTTGCTAGACTACTATGGTGGTTTTCAATGTGCACTGCACACAAGAATTGCAACTTTATGAATATCTCCTCATCCATTTCAAATTTGTGCTTTGTCAATTTTTTGTAAGGTATACTGAATGTATTCAAGACTAGATATCAAATAAAAACAAGAGAATGTGTTGAGGAAATGGAATGAGACGCATATTACTGCTCAGGAAGCGTGACTTTGATGTGTGACATTCTCTAATATAGAGAATTATCTTACTAGGATTTCTCAAAAATTACATAGACAACTAGGAGTATACAATACCAGTCCATATTCCGGTTCTCAAGGTGGCACAAATAGTTGAAGGTGGTATACATACAAAATTTAGGAAAAAGTCAATGCTCTCTGATGGTGGCCGTGACAAGCGTGATTTTGCACGATTGCAATTCTCGAATCCTCCTCGGTCACTGCCCGACACCACCCCATCCTCAGAGTAAAATCCCACAAATTCAGGTTGAGGGTTCTGAGTATAATAGAATAAGTCTATGTACTTACTTAAGGGATTAGGCTCAAGTGGAAGACACCAAAAATCAGTTCTCGAAAAGTGCAGTTCTCTCGAATCACCATAGTACCCAAGTAGCGGTCAAAATGACATCATTTTCCCAACTTTCCGCTTAACATATTTGCCTCGTATATCCATTGAGATGATACAATCAAGGTGCCCATGATACCGGAAGCGGGCAGGAGCGGAGACGCGCATCAGTCTTTTACATACATGATCAGTAAAAAGAAAGCTCAGCATAGTAGAATGATATTGTGGACATGCTGTCATTTCCAACTTTGTCGCAGTACAAGGGCTTATAGCTGGGAGGACTGAGAGAAAGAAAAAAAAAAAAAAAAAAAAAGAAAAGAGATTCTGATTGCAGTAACTACGACGGCTACACTAAGGCTGCACTTGATAGTCTACCGCCCATAAGGATCCTCCTTGCACCACCTGAAACAGACGATTCGTGTTGTGTGTGTTTCGAAATATATTCCACCAGCGCTCTGACCAGGGATCGTATCCACACACAGCTGCTGCCACCAGATTCCAGGTTGGGTCTGGGTGCCCAGCTCATCAGCTTGCGCTCAAACCACTGCGGATAAAAGCCCGAAGTTTCCCAGTCAATGAGCCACAACTGGCCATCGTCACCCAGGATGATGTTGCTCATGTGCAGATCAGCGTGGCAAAGCACCAGAGGCTTCGGGTCCTCATACCCCATGGCCGGAGGTCGTCCGGAACCATTCCCTTCAAGTCTTCGTAGCAGTCGTAGAAGAGATGATGTTGGATAAGGTGTTGCAAGAGCCAGGACTTTTCAACATCTGGGTCTGCAAGGCAAACATACTGGGCCAGAGTAGGGCTGATGAACCCGACGAAGCTCCTTGACATAGCGCCGGAGTGTGAGCACCACCCAGAGCTTGCGAAAGACCAGACAGGGTGGGCCAAGCCTCAAAGAGGGTGGGACCTTTGATATAAGTGATCATCTTGTAACTAGGAATGACATCAAGGCTGTCGGTGAGGTGGCCTACAGTCCTAGGAACAGGGATGGTGGTGTGGGCTCTGACTATCTCTGTCACTTCCTCTTCTGGGAACACGCAGGGGATCATCTCCTGTGCAGTCCCAGCCTCAGGGTGCAAGATTGGCCAGCTGTAGCAATTGGTAACAGCTACACAGCCGTACAGGACCCTGGCTCCTCCCATACTCTCGAGCTTCTTCCACCAAATGTCCATGTCCTTCCCCTCAAGCTCCTTCAACTTATCCAAGTCGACCGGCAACTGCAGAAAAGGTTCAGCACATGTTTGCAGGCAGGGCACAGGGCAAACTTACCTCCTCATCAGGCAAGCGCTGATCTGTGACCACCAGAACCTCTTACAAAGAGCATCAAGTCCAGAATAACGTTGGAAAGCAAGGAGAAAGCAAACAGGGCCCATTCTGCCCAAGAGATTGGTCTCTGATATTGTGACCCGGCCATGTTGATGATAGTGGGAAAAAAAAAAAAAAAAAAAAAGGCAAGGACCACGCCTTTTTTTCCAGCTTGTTATAAGATGAGCGTGGGAATTCTGAATGAACAGTAAGCACCAGGATCCGGTTTTTAGAAGGGGACATGTCCAACAAGCTCAAGGGACTCTGTATATAAGAGAATGGTTACGGACTGAAGCACCTCCGCCCTCTCCTTCACTGTTGTTATCTTAATGGACGCCACAAACAGTCCGCGAATGTTGCGTGTTCTCTCTCGGTCCGAGGGGAATGTTGTCTCAACGAGGAGAGCGGGGGACCTGGTGCCGGAGTTGTATGCGCCTGATGACATCACGTATTTGTCGGAGCAAGGGATTGTGAGTACTATGGTGGGGGTGGGAGGGAAAGGGAGGGTCAACCTGATTGCAATGTGGTGCATTCCTGGTAAGATAGAGAAGGGGTTCACAAAGGTGGTCAATGGGAGGACGGAAGTATTTGACAAGGAGGTTCCGCCACACTGGTGAGTTTGCTATGTTATCTGGGCCTGGAGGGAGCAAACTGATGGACACAGGGGGCTAACATTGGGCTGGGTGGAGGGAGATCTGTTGGTAAGGAGGCTTTCCTTTGACCTCCAGAAGGACGTAGAGGAGGTAGGTGGAGAGGAGTACTGGAAGTTTGGATTGGTGTATGTTTTGAGCTGTTCTGTCTCGAGTGCTTCTGACCTTTTTCAGGATGAGGAGGCTGAAGAAGGACGAGCCAGGTAATCTCATCAGGGGTCTTATAACGAGGAGAGCAGGCAGAGATAACTGCCACGTCTGGAAGGTGGGGGCCCTGGAGGGAACAGGGTTCCCTTCAGTGGAAGATTTGGTGAAAGAGTTGAAGGCCAACGGGCTGCAGAAGGTGGTGGGAAATTCGATGGGATGTGGGTGTAGGAGTTGGGCGGTGACGGCGCTGGAGGCTTGGCAGCGTAAGGGTTGGTTAGTCCTGGAGTCAGAGAGTGACACCCCGATGGAGGTTATGGGAAAGCTGTCAGCCATAGACCAGGGCACGCAGGGATGTGAGGTGGCGATTCCAGCCGAGGGCATCTGGTCATGGACTGCATAGATCAAGGACTCTGCACTGCCCACATTTGAGCTAGGATTTTTGTTTTTTTTTTTGTTTTGGTTGTTGTTCCTGTATGTGTTTTGGGATTATTGTATTTTTGTTTGCTTTCTTGTGCTGATTGCAACAAATTGAGGAAACTATCCCGTATATGAGCATGACCATTGGAAAGTCTCATTCGAAAGAGGGTAGGCATCGTTTATGATTCCAGGTGCCTATGATACCGGAGCGGGCAGGAGCGAGCCGCTTGGCGGCGCTCACTTAATGGTCCCGGGAAATCCGAGGGATCCTGTAACCTGCTAGTAGTCCCTAGCCCCTATCCAAATTTGTGTCTGCAAGTAGGCCACAGTACTCACTCAGTTGGGAAGCATGCGCAGTCGGCATGTCCAAAGTTGAAACCTATCACGCTTGTATCACGCTTGTAATTTCCTTGACCTCTAATTGCAATTCTCGAGTCCTGCTCGGCCACTGCCCGACACCAACCCATCCTCACGATAAATTCCCAGAAATTCAGATCAAGGGCTCAAAGTACAATGGATAAAATCTATGTACTTACTCAAGGAATTAGGTTCAAGTGGAAGACACCAAAATTCAATTCTCGAAAAGTTGCAATTTTCGGATCACCACAGTATAAGGAAACGATTCATTCGATCCGAACTGAAAGAGTGATTCAGGCTCGATTCGCGGCAGCTCTATTTGGATGTAAACGCCATGTGCGCCTTCCTGACAACTTCGGCAACTTCCACAAACTTGTAGGGATCAGGCCATATTTGCTTTCAAACGACTCTCATGTCTTTACAAGCTCTCCAAGGATTTTCATTGCCTGGCAATGTGGTGGATCAGATTCTGCAAGATGTCGTTATCATCTACGGCAACACATACCATACTTGCACACTTTTGGTTTCCAAGCGTTACAGCAAACCGACTGGGTAGGTTTTTTCTAGTCTTCTTCTGTTTTTCTTTCTCTAAAGATGCGCATAGAACACACATAAAGCTGTTTTATAGCAGCATCCTTCTCTTTTCACTTGGTTCTTTCAAGCGTCTGCTCGAGACCTTGACGATTTATCCAGAAAGGTTTCATTTCATTAAACACCTTGCTATTCAGTTGGGGGAACGTGCGTCCCACTGCCCCAATATTCCTCGGCCTCTTCCACCTAACCCACTTCCATCGACTCGCTCGGGAGATCCCATCCTGCTGATACACTCAAAACTGATATCGCAGTTTATTCAGCAATGTGCAGCTAATCTTCAACTCCTGGTTGTCAACACACGCTGGGTTCCTAGAAACATTAGGAAGATGGTTCGTGCTATGACATTCCCTGTGCTTCAGGAACTAGAGTGTTCGTTTGAGCTCATTTCGGTTCATAACGTCAGCCACTACGATGATTCGGATGACCCTGATTCTTCTGATGATCAACATCTCACTCTATCCCCAGCTCCGCTCATGCTCCCTTCCCTGCAACGTCTTCGTTTGTCGTACTGCGGCAGTAGTGCGACTGATCTCCACCTTCGCCACTTGGATCTGTCCATGTTTCCTCATCTGACAGATCTCTATCTGGCTTTCACGTCGGTTCTTGGCTATGACATCGCACGTCAGCTGGAGATCTCATGGATGGGTCTCCGTGGACTTGAATCAGTCATTATAGAAAAGGACGGAGGGGACCCCAGAGAACTTGTCCTGTCACTTCACGTTCTATTGAGGTACAGTATTAGCAACAATCTCGTGTTCATCATCCGAGAAGATTACAGGAATGTCTTGCGTGTCCATGGTCATCATTTCCTGGTGACAGCGGAAGAAAAGGCGTACGTTGAACGATTTTTCTTTAGCGTGGGTCCTGGTCAATGTTTTTGGGAAAAGGCAAGAAAAGCAGTGGCGATTAGAGGAGGAGTTCAGGGAGGCCCAGGCCCACTTGTTGTGCGGAGGTGAATAATAACGCGTAATGTACAGGGAGTAGAATAGAACAATTGTTTCTGACGTGGAATAGAGTTGAATAAAAGTGTTCAAGCCGGGTCCGGTCCGGTCCTGGATTGTGCGGAGCATGATGGCGGCTTGTGCACTTTTTCCTGCTGGCGGCACATTATTCCCAAGCTCAATCAAGCCTTTGATTCAGGACTGAACATGTGGAATAAGCGCAATCAATATACAAAAATATAACAAGTTGGTGAGCTAGTAGACACGACTATGAACCTCGTTCCCGATTACTCCTGGGTGGGTTGTGTGCTGCTGTGGTGTAGTCAGCGAGGGCAAGGTTTTCAAGTCGTTTGATCAGATCGTCCATTTCAGAATCGTCCGTCGATCGTTGTGTTCGAGCCAGCTCTCTAGCTCGGGTGTGCTCTATCATACGACGTCTGCTCGCAATATCGTACACATCGGCCGCATACGCGGACGTGATGGTCCACTCCCTGATGCTTGTTGCAAGGTTGTCATGCATCAGGAGATTCACTTCCCCACTCTTTCTGATAGCAGATCCAATTTGGTCAAACCCACCCCTGATAGTGCCCTGCAAGCCCGATACAAGTTCGGCAACCTCTCCCAGCTTGACCTCGATGGATCTCTGCTGGAGCTGTATCTGATCCAGGCGGTTCGTCGTGTTTTGTTGAAATTGGGTGCGGATATTGGAGGGTCGCTGTGTAAGGGAACATGGAATGGACCGTTCCTGACATGAAAGACAGGTGACAGGCCATGGATGGCCGAGATGGATCAGGCAGAACAACTGTTCAGCTTGGCAGTTGTCGCACTTGTTCTCGGACCGGAAAACTACCTCTAGTGCCGGTTCGTTATCCAGATTAATAGGCTACAAACAAGAGCTTAACAGGACAGTAGCTTTAAATCCAAACAATGCTTAGACAAACATTGGAAGAGTTTGCTCCTGGTTCTTCAGGGGCAGGAATTGGATCTGCTTTTTGCTTCTTTGTCGGCTTCACAGAGGCGGGGTTTGCTACGAGTATTGGTCTAAAGAAAGCGAAAGACAATTAAAAATGAAAGCAGCCTCACCCTTGGCTTTTCTTTTTTTTCCCCCCGCATTTTTTGGTCTTGAAAGAATTGTTTAAGAGGCAACATGTTTAAAACTCTTACAAGATACTTACCCAGTGTTGTCATGTAAAGAATCTGTCTTTTCTCGTTTGGGCATGGTGGTTGTGGAAAAAAGAACAAGGTTTACTATGTTTGGCTTTTGTTGTCGTCATCGGGTTTGGCGGGCCGCATGCGGCACTGTCATACAGCCGTGCATAGTGTTTTCCATTTGGCATTTCAAGACGCGCCCACGATAGGGCAAATTCGTCAGGCGTTTTACGATGCAAGTGTGATTTGCTTACCTCGCGATTGAACTAGCGTAAATTTTGCGATTTGCACCGTGTGCCCAGGCATCGTACGCCTGCAAAGTCGCCGGCAATACCGCCGCGCCCGGGTTTTCACCCGTGAAGTCACTGGCATTACGACCGTGGAAACCTATGGACAATTTTTCTTTGTATTGGACTTTCAATTTTTAGACATGGACATCTCGGACAAATACTCTTTTATTTGTACACTGGTTTCATATTTTCAGGTAGAGAGCGAGACAGAAGGTCTTACACCTCTTGCTCTCACTCGTCCGTCTGCAGGTATGTAGTATCAGTATCGTATACTTCTTGGACTCACTCGAACGTGTGTAGTTGTGATACTAGCGCACATACATGTCGCGCTAGGTTATAATTCATGGTTGCCCTTCCGGGGCGATGCTGCGGGCTACACGAGTGCGAACATACGGAGTGATTGGAGTGATACAAGAGGATATTCTACAAAGATCACAGGCTGAGCGCTGAGGCCCGACAGTGCCGACTAGGCATTCGGCCGAAACGGATGATTGGTAGACATGTTTGGCAATGATCTGCAGTGATGGGATATGAGAGAAACAAATGGAAAAAGGAATGAAAGAGTATGCACTTATGGATGATCAAATGCGCTTTTCAACGCCTGCAGCTTCTGTATCAGATCGTCAAGCTGCTGAGGGATAACCCGGTTCCGCTCATAGTGATACAAAAGCAGGCTCTCAACCGAGGTCTCGTAGTTGTAATACTGAGTCTGGGTTGAGAACGTGCAGCTTTCAAGTTCACCACATTGGATACAGGTGCGGAAGAGTCTGTGTGTGACGTCCGTCGCACTGATGGTTGGTGAACAGTCGAGGTTTCTTTCCTGGCACTGTTGGCAGCGGTCGCCCACTATATTGCCTCCAGGTCGGACGTGCAGTGACTCTAGTGCGACCTGTTGGTAGTCCGACTCAAACGCCGGTTGTTCCAACTGGCCAAGTGACAGCAGCAGTTCCCGGGTTTGTTGCGTGTTCATGGCGCAGAAGAGAGGGCTTGGGTTTGCATCTGTTTGTTTGGAGGCGGCAAACTCCGGAGAGGTTGCATCGGCAAATTCTGCAAATGGGGCAAGAAAAACGTTGGGGGCACTGAAAACCTTGGTTTTTGTTATCAATCATGTCTGGACAGCAGATCTCTGGAGACTCTCCCATTTCTGGCGCAGAAAAGTCGAGCGATTGCGTCGAACATGAAGATTTCCCGCAACTACGTGAGGATTGGAAATCCCTGGATCTCACATTTCAGGACAGCGCTTCCCGGGATACTTCCTTGGATCAGGTTGAGCCTCTGCTGTGGTCATTCATTCAACGTATGTGAGCGGTATTCTGTCGATCGTTGTCGACTAACAAGCAGGAAAAAAACAGTTAATAGGTTGTTTGAGTCTGGCCTTCCTGGCCCGACGTTCACCTTGAAACAAGTCATCGATCGGGTGGCAGTGTTGAATGAGGAAGAACGAGGCTTGATCAATGCAATGGAAAAGGCATTGACGGAGTTTAATGAGCGTACGAAGCTCTACAGGGATAATCTTAAAAAGTTGCGGGAGATTGCAGAGAGTTTTTGTGAATCTTGACCACTTGTCCACATGTAATCTGCCGAATGTTTGCTGCCAATTATTACTCCGTACCGCTTCGGTCCGTACTGCTCAATAGCTATCAGTGCCATTCAGAGCCGCGTAGTAGTAATTAGTAGCGCTGAATACTATGAATTAGCAGCGCTGAGCAGTAGCACTCGTAGCTCTCACAAGTGCCGCTCAGTACGGTACAGCAAGGTCCGCTCCGTAGCGGTCCGTACTGCTCAGTAGCTATCAGTGCCATTCAGAGCCGCGTAGTAGTAATTAGTACCGCTGAATACTATGAATTAGCAGCGCTGAGCAGTACCACTCGTAGCTCTCACAAGTGCCGCTCAGTACGGTACAGCAAGGTCCGCTCCGTAGCGGTCCGTACTGCTCAATAGCTATCAGTACCATTCAGAGCCGCGTAGTAGTAATTAGTAGCGCTGAATACTATAAATTAGCAGCACTGAGCAGTAGCACTCGGTGCTGAGAGCTACCACCAAGTGCCGCTCAGTACGGTACAGCAAGGTCCGCTCCGTAGCGGTCCGTACTGCTCAACACCCATCATGGTAAGAGCTTGCTCCGGATGCATATAGATTGCATCTCGCAGTGAGCTCCGGTCCTGGCACTGCAACTGGAGATTGGTGCGAATCGGTCTTGTCTACCAAAAAAAAAAAAAAGTGTTCTCTTTATTTTTCTTTTGGGCACCGTAGCCCATCATGTATGTGTTGCAGGCGTGTTTGGACACCTTCGACTTGCATGTCTTGAATCCATAAAAGGGTGTCCCAGGAATGCCCGGGGGCAGTGGGGACAAGGCACTGCCCCTTTTAACCCCAAGGTGTATTACCCCCCTAACCCCTAACCCCTAAATTCATAGTATGCACTATTAACCCATCTAAAGGACATTGTCTATGGGGTGGTTGGAAATGGGGCAGGTTCAAGGTGTAAATTCGGTGCCAAGCCCGCTCAGATGTGCACTTGCCAGATTCGAGATCTTGTACCTAGCAGAGCGAGGTGTAGTGCCCTTTCAGATATCAATCTGGCTGTCAAGCAAGCAGAGGCCAGTCAAACGTTCCGTCTGAAGAAGTATTTTGCCCAAGCGACCATCCTATCAGTATTTTGTGTGGAAACACAACGCAATACAGATTGAGTGGATCCTGTACATGAGCCGTTTGCTAGCAATCTCGGCAGACACAATGGTTGTTCACTAGGGTTCTCGACTTGCTTTGTGAGATTTCGTTTTCGGGACCTCGACCTGGACTTCATTTTTGGGTGTGATCAAGGACATTTTGTGATGAATGGTGCAGCTGCTCCTTGTGGCGGAGCTAGATAGATACCATTCCGGACTGAACCTGCACTTTGGACCTTGACCTCGACCTCGATTTCCTTTCTTGGACCTCGACCTCGACCTCGATTTCCTTTTTAGGCCTCGACCTCGACCTCGATTTCCTTTTCGGGTGTGGCCGAGGACACTATGTGGATAGATACCATTGCGGACAGTACCACTCAATAGCATTCAGACTGCCAAGTACCGCTTGGAAATGATCAGTAATGCTCAGTTACGGCTAGCACTGGGTACCGTTTACTGCGGGATAGCCAGGTATCGCTCCGTACCGGTCCGTGCTTCTCAGTACCGCTCAATAGACAATGGGGTACCACACAATTGTAATCGGTAGCTCAGCAGTCTCGGTACGGACAGCTACCGCTTACTACCGCTCAGTACTAATCAGTAGCGCTCAATACATGAATTTGCGGTGGGGCTGGTCCCTTCTAGATAATGGGTGATTGCTGTGTGGTGGTCGAGCATTGAGCACGAGCACTTCATAGTCTACACACAAAACCCCAGAATATTCAGAGGCATATTACTTCCATTGCACAGTGAACAGGGATGATCTTTATCTTTTCCGCTTCCTCAGGCTGGAACGGGGCTGGAAGTCACCTTCTTTTAGTAAGACCGTAATACAGGACCGGCACTCTTCACACGGACCCGTCACCCTCAATAAGCGCTCAATACTAATCAGTAGCGCTAATCAGTAGCGCTCAGCAGTCTCGGTACGTACAGCTACCGTTGACTACCGCTCAGTGCCGGTTCGTACAGGGCCGTACAGATCAGTGGCATTCAGCGGCACTCAAAAAGAACCACGATTAACTTGCATTAGGAGCCAGGTCCCCCACTGCACGATGGGTATTCACAGTACAGTGCCCATACCAATGTATACCTAGAGATCCCAGAGTCAGTGACTAAGAGTGCCATGGAGTTGTGAATCTCGATACCACTTTAAAGTTTTGGACAGACCCTTCCTGTTGGAATCTGTACCTTGGCTTAGATTGGAGAGAAACAGTATCTAGTTTTGATGTCTTTATTGATGCTGAGGAGACTCGGAAAGGGATTAATCCTGATATCTTGTTAGCTGGAGTAGAACCACCTGGAGGCATTCATGGCTGCATAAATTGGAACATAGACACCTTTACTCTATACACCTACTTTGATACTTACTCTGTAGAAAGTGTACGAGTTCAAAAAAGTTTACACTGGCACTGAGGCTACCATATATCATGATATCAGGTAACTTGGCGTGTTTTTTACCCAGTAATATCTTTGAATGTTATACATATATGGAGGTACACTATGTCTGATTGTAATCTGAGGGGTAAAAGTGCGTAAAAGTGAAGAAAGCGATTTTGAATACGAAACCCCAGGCCCACGTACATATGTATCGTAAGACCGGTCCAGACCGAGCTGCAGCGCTTCACACGGTGGCTGTGCAACAGATTTTGGGTATACTAATCAGTAGCGCTAATCGGTAGCGCTCAGTACTAATATTCAATGCTAGCGCTCAGCAGTCCAGCTACCGTTGACTTACCGCCCAGTGCCGGTCCGTACAGGTCCGTACTGGTCAGTGGCACTCGGTGGGGCTCAAAAAAAATCAGTATAGCGCTCAGCGGCAACTTGTGTCTTCAGAGGAAAACACCCGTGGTCTCATGCCTTTGCTGACATTAATTGAGTAGTGAAATGGACTGGTGAATGACAAAGTATCTCATTGGCGTGGTTTCTTGTTACTCTTGTTACAATTGCTGATACATTTCAAGTTTGGTGTACGATAGCATCTCCTGTGCGTCGGGTCCTTACCAAGTTGGGAAAATGGTGATCAGTGACAGGTGTAGTCTTGTGCATTTCAACCTCCTCCTTATGTGTTTTCTGATACAACTGAAATACTATATTGTGTGTACTCCAGCATCCGTACTCTTTGTTGCATTCACTGCCCCAGATCTTTTCTTTCTCAAGAAAAACAGATGAACAGATAGTTGGTACGATATTGAAGGGGTTTCTTGCCATAAAGAGATTTGTTTTTCCTTGCAAAAATAATCAAGTTTTATATTGAAAAATAGTATTCTTTCTTTATATATAGGGGTTGGTGTTTTTTCCAGGTAACAAAATGGGTAATGATTGTCGACCGAGTGCCCATTAGTAAAACCGTGGTTTTGTCTTTCTTCCATAGAAAAGTAGTTCTTCGTCTTTGCATATAAGAAAGAATGTTGTTTATATCTACTTTATCACATAATAATATTCTGTTGCAATATCCATTATAAGGAGATTTCTTTTGATGGATATTTTTTTACAAAGGAAACAAAAAAGAGGTGGGGCAGTGATTCTCTTGGACATGTAAAGTACTTTTCTATTTCACTATGTCGGATCCTATTAACCATCAATATTTTATCCCACTACAAGTCTATGCATACTTTAAACCCTTGTAGATTCTCATACCTCAGGAAACTCACTCTGCACATCCTAGTCTGTAAGACCCAATATCTATACCCTAGGCGCTCCAGTCTCTCAGATCCTATGTTGGCCCCTACAAATCCCGTTTTGACAGATTGGTTCCCACCTTGCAAATAAACCCGAGGTGGGGCGTGGGAAGGAAAACACTCTTGTTCTCAAACCACCAAGTGCATACAGGTAAGACTGGTATCCTTTGCAGACACACACTAATCACTTCAACCGTGAAGTCACAAATGCCTCGTCGTAATGCTATTGCCCTTGAGACCCCTTCTGTTCAGATTGAGGCTACCTCAGAGTCAAGGCCTACAGGTACAGGTTTTGATGTGGAGGGTAATGAACAGGACCGGACTGGAGCGGAGAACTTTAGTATAGACAGTACGCCCGAGAGTACGGCGGGTAGTACTAGTAGACAGTATTTGTTGAAGTGGCTGAAGAACATTGATCAGTACCAGTGCACGGTTTGTAGAATACCGGCACAGGAGAATTCAAGCTTCGAGGTGGCTCACATTTTGCTGCCAAGGTCAGCACCGACTCGAGTGGTAAGTTGAGTGTCAACTTGCACTCTTGGTGGCTCAGGTACTGAAACTTGCTAGGTGGATGTGGTGGGACATGTTTTGGGGGCACCAACAATCACAATCCATTCGCGTTTGTTTCTCATGTTGTGTTAGTTCATTTTCCATGCCCCCTGTGTGATCTCTCTGACTGCTTTTACATAGTGCGAGTGGATATCCACCGGCTCCTGGACCACGGGAAAATAATTTTTTTGCCACCTGCCAAGCTAATTAGAATGTGCAGTGAGTACCTTCGGATACACAGCAAGGCGGGATCGTGGACGATTTTGAGAAAAGGAAAGTTGGGCGAGGACTTCTTGGACCTGGTTTGTGTGTGTGTTGTTTGTGAAATATGAGAGGCCAATGACATTTTTTGTAGGCTGAGTCAAGGCAGTTTCCGTATAAGCTGTTGCAGTCGCCCCATGCGAAAGATTTCAGCTATGACCTGACCTACCGACTTGAGGACAAGACTGTTACTGTCTTCCAAGAACCGTTTCTTCAATTTCCGCCCGTTTGGTCCCACGTCACCCCGTTCGCGGTTCTTCTGAACACAATGTGGTCTCTGGAAGGATATACTCAGTCCATGGATGAAACAATATTTCATCGACGAACGGCACCGGAATTGAATCGCCTGGCGAACTTGATGACAAGGGCATTGTTGGGGAAGAAGGTGGAAGACATTCTTGTCGATGCGGAGGTGCCGGAGGACATTAGAGATTGGGCGCAGGCGTTTAGAGAGTTTGTTGATTTGTATAGCGGTGCGGAGGAAAGGGTACTCTCAGAACTGGCAAAGGGGGCGAGAAGCACCAGGAGCGGAGGCAGCCGTGGTTCGAAGGATCCTTCAGGCAGTGGGGCAGAGCCCGATGGGGGTGCTTCTGACTACGAATCTGGAGGTCCAGGTGCTGGAGGTCGAGGTACTGGAGGTCGAGGTGCTGGAGGGGATCAGGGACCGGGAACCCCAACGCCGTCTAGTCGAAAAGGGAAGAACATCACCAAGTATGTGAAACGTGTGCTCTTACCAACACCCGCCACACAGGTCAAGTTGACCTACTGGCTCCGACATGTCAAGGGTCGTTCTCACCGTTGGAGCACACATGGACATGGACACGAAGCGAGTTTCTCAATGTGATCCGTATCAGTTGCCCTATCTTTCCCTACTCCATGTCTTCCTACTTTGATGCTACACTGTGGTGATTTTCAATCTGCAACGTACACCGATATGTAACTTGCCATTTTTCTCCTCCTCTGTCTTCTTCTGTACTTTGTTAAATTTTTCCAAGCTATATTGAATGCATTGAGACTAGATAGCAAACAAAAACAAGTGAATGTGTTGAGGGAAATGAATGAGATACATATTACTGCTCAGGAAGTATGACTTATGTGTGACACTCTCTAGTATAGGGAATTATCTTGAGAGGATTGCTGAGACTATTACGTAGACGTCTGAGAGTATATAGAACCAGTCCACTTTCCGGTTCTCAAGGTGGCACAAAAGGTTAAAGGTGGTATACATGCAAATTGATCGAAAAGTCGATGCTATCTGACACGGGTGCAATTTCCTGTTTCTGCTCGGACACTGCCCGACACCACCCCATCCTCAAAATAAAATTCCATAAATTCAGGTTAAGGGTTTTGAATACAATAGATAAAGTCTATGTACTTGCTCAAGGAATTAGTCTCGGGTGGAAGACAGCAAAAATCAATTGTCGGATCTCAGATGACCATAGTACTAACACTCGCAAATTAGGACATTTTGCTCTCCGTTTAATTCTACATGACAACTTCTTCATTGATTTCCCCATTCAAGTGAAATGTGTTGCTCGAGTTGCGGAGCCTGACGTTCCCCATCATCGCAAGACACACTAGATATAGTAGCATGTTTACCCCTTCCAAACATTCACATGAAGCGACTAGTCATGTGGACCTTGTGTGTCTTGTGTGCTACACACACTTGGTGGTTAATAGCAATCAAACCGCCAGGTACCGCTCGGTAATGCTCAGGACCGACAGCTGCCGCATAGTAACGCCGAGTACCGCTCCGTACCGGTCCCTACTAGCTGGTAGTAGTGCTCAGTACCGCTCAATAATAACCAGTACCACTGAGTAGGGTAGCACTCAAGCAGGAGCACTCTGTACCGATGTCTTCCACATAGTGGCGCCAGGTACCGCTCCGTACCGGTCTGTACTCCGGTTGGTACCGCTCCGTACCGCTCCGTACCGTCCAGCAGCACTCAGTTGCACTGAATAAGGATCAGTAGCGCTCGAGTTGTGCTCGTTACTTCAACAACCTCAACTTGAATCATGACAAAGGGGTCCCAGGATTTCCGGGGGGGGGGAGGACCTGGTATTACCCTTGCTACCCTAACCCCTACACACGTTACCCCGTAACCCCTAACCCCTGGGGTTGGCCGTTTTCTAGGCCTCGCACACAGAACCCCTGTAACCCCTAACCCCTGGGGTTGTCAACTTCTTTTCTAGGCCTCGACCTCCACCTCGGCTTCCTTTTCGACTTTGGTCGACGACACTTTGTGATGAATAGCGCAGTTGCTCCGTGTATGTGGCAGAGCTGGCTGCATATCATTCCAGACTGAACCTGCTCTCGCATTGCATTTTGTACAGATGAAGAAAAAGTTGCTCAGCTCTCTTTAGTGGGAGGGTGTTAACCCTCTCCTCTCCACTACTGATCAGAATCCATACCGTCATCCATTACTTTGAAAAGTAGGAAATTTCAGGTATAGATAATCCAGGCATCTCAGGGATCATGAACCTACCTCTGGTGATCAGCACCGTTTGGGGCATCTCTCTCCAGATGAACATTTCAAATAGCACAAAAGATCCTTTTGGCTGGTGATGAAAGAATCATGATTACAAGGGATCTGTGTATTCTCATGGTGTTTAGTAGTTCAAAGGTGTCGCCTTAATGCTTGAATAGGTCACTGGATGGTGTAAGAGGCTTTATTGCGGAATATTTCTGCAAATGTTCAGCGTGAGACTCTACCTTGTGTGGTATATATAGAATTTGAAGGGTGCCAGGATTGATACCTACAAAAGAATCCTCGACTTGGGTGGAATGACATAAGGAGGTGGGAGTATCACACATGTTTACTGTAGATATTGTGATGCTTGCTCCAACCAGCTAGTTTCAACAGCAATTGTTTGGCCTCTTGGAGGCGGTGCGGACCGGAGCGGACCTACAGCCAGCATTCTCAACACTTGGATTCTAAGATCACGCTCCTCTAATTGTTCACATTTGAATGATAGAAAAACAAATGAAAATACGTGTTCTTCTCAATACATCGTTCAATATGCGGGTTGAACGCTCACAATCTAACATTTGGAGACATTTCAAGCGCTACGGGAATGGTAGGCCCATCATCGCAGGGTAAGTGCAACATACTGCATTCATCCCCTCACCGTTAAAAACTAATTTTTCATTTAGTCGGGAGTAAAATTCTAGCCAAACGAATTAATGGTCACTGCGGGAGTCGAACCCTGCCACGAGGTGGTAGCTGCCACGTTTGCATGACACGCGCGCCGATTGCACTACAGTGCCATGGTTACTCCTTTCATTTACAGTTATGGAAGGGGCTTGTGGCTCAAACATCCGAATGACAACACATTGATGCAGTCGAATGGCCGTGGGCTTTCATATGATGTTTACAATCAATACAGTTCGGTGTTCTCATGGACAAGGGCTTGAAGGCGCTTCAGTTAATGACAGGTCGTTATATACTGGCGTGTGCGGCTGGAGCGTCTGCACATTGCAGGGCTATGTATCTAAGGTAACACACGGCCACCATGCGGGAAGCGCGTTACCCCAGACGGAGTGGCCAGCAGCAGAATTGATGTCTGTGTCACAGGCCGCCGGACCTGCTGCGGGCCGGGAGTGCAGTGGCAGGGTTGGCTGGAGCAGCAGCACAACCATCTACCCTATGCGTTGTATTTGAATTATACCTAACCTCCTAGCACCAGAGTGGCCAGCGGCAGAATTGATGTCTGTGTCACAGGCCGCCGGACCTGCTGCGGGCCGGGAGCGCAGTGGCAGGGTTGTCAGTACAAACCACTGCTCTATGTGTCATATTTGAATGAAGCTCTGCTCATAACTATTCACATTTGACAAGGGAAAATAGGTGTGTTTCTCTGTATATTTATTGTTCAATATGCGGGTTGAGCGCTCAAAACAAAATATTTTTTGAACACGTTTTGAGCAACCCCTAATCTGCACTTGACCTCATTGTGGTGTGATTTCATGCAGCGTTAGAACCTAATTTCGGTCTGGAGTAAACGATTTAGCCGAAACCATTATTGGTCACTGCGGGAATCGAACCCGGGCACTCAACAAATTTGTTGCATGCAGGTGCCCACTGCACTACAGTGCCATGGTTACACCTTTCATTTACGGTTATGGAAGGGGGATTGTGGCTCAAACGTCCTAATGACAACACATTTATGGAGCTGAACGGCCGTGGGCTTCCATATGATGTTTACACTCAATACGACAGCTGGATATTCTCGGAGGCAGGTTGGGCTGAGAGCTTCCCGAGTATTGAATAGCTCGGCGCTCGAAAGGGCTTCAGCAGATGTCATGTCCCTGTAGAGTGGCCAGCGGCAGCAGAACTGATGTCTGTGTCCTAGGCTGGCGGACCTGCTGTGGGCCGGGAACACAGTACCGTAGAGAGTAGCCAAAATTGGTGACTGTGTTGACTGCCGCCGGGCCTGATGCGGAGCGGGAGCACAGTGGTGATTTTGTCAATAAAAATGTCTACTCATGCAGATTGCAATGTGGTATGTAAGGTTGGGCTGTCTGGCGCCTAACCCTGGTAATGCACCGGACCTGGACCGGGGCGGACCTACAGCCATGATTCTCAACACTTGGGTTCTACTATCATTTCTGTTCGTGTGCTGCTTGCATATTGTTTTAGAAGGACGTGAATTGCAGAGTAATTGGACTATGCTAAACTCGAGCTCTGCTCGTAATGCAACTTTGGGAGACATTGCAAACAATGTGTGTACCCACCACTGCTGCACTACAGCACTGCAAGTTACTGTGCCCAAAATGTACGCAGTAGGTACCATGGCAGAGTAAGTGCAACATGCTGCATCCACCTCTTCACCGTTAAAAATGAATAATTTCGTTGTGGAGTAAAATTTTAGCCACAAGAATCATTGTTCACTGCGGGAGTCGAACCCGACCACGAGATGGGATCTGCCACATTTCCGTGGCACGCGCACCCACTGCACTACAGTGCGACGACTGCTCTTGCCCGCTGTAGTCACATAAAGGGCTCGACGGCTCAAGCGATATTGTTTAACCATTCACATAAATGACAACACATTGATGCAGTCGAACGGACGTGGGCTTTCATATGATGTTTACAATCAATACAGTTCTGTATTCTCATGGACAAGGGCTTGAATGCGCTTCAGCTGAAGACAGGTCGTTATACACTGGCGTGTGCGGCTGGAGCGTCCGCATACTGCAGGGCTATGTTTTCGAGACTGAGAAAGGGTGGCCACCGGACCTGCTGCGGGCCGGGAACACAGTATCTCATAACCCGGCAGGAATAGCGTTGGTGGCTGTGTTGACCGCCGCCGGACCTGACGCGGGCCGGGAGCGCAGGGGCAGGGTTGTCAGTACAAACCACTGCTCTATGCAAATTGCAATGTGGTGGGCCCTATAAGTTCCGCTGCACCTGTGGATGCAGCATGCTTGCAATTATTCAATGAACGATATAAAAACAGACGTAAATGACCTCAGTGTCTCTTAAATCATAACCAGGCTTGCGGGACCTGTGAGCAACACCGCCCAGAGTGGGTAACGATGAGAATTGAGCGGGCTGCTTAGTCAGCAGCAGCCGTAGATGGTCAGGTGAGTGCATATATGCAGGTGTGATCTACATTTTGGTGATTCAGCTGTTTTATGCATAGAAGAGTAGACGAAACATACATTTTCACTGAATCTGAAGCACGACAGGACATGCAAGGCATGTATTAAGTCTCGCCCAGGACGAAAACTGGTAGATGTGGATGGCATTGTTCTGAAAGCGGTGTCGGCGTCATGTGAAGTGCAGTGATGGGTTCCGAGGACTCTGGAGTGGAATAGAGACGAGCACTGACGCCAGGTACGAGCAGTGAGCATCTCGCCCAGTAAAGTTGCGAGAGAGGGGTAGAATGGAGCCGGATCCGTTCGCCCATAGGTAGTAGTTGGTTTGGGCGGAAAGAAAGAGGGGGGCAAGGTGGGAAGGCGAAGCGGAGATGAGAGAGTGGAGGAAACGGCTGGGCTGCTTAGTAAGCAACTCCCGCTGACCTTTCCGCGCGGGAACACTGAGAACAGAGTTTGCTGTTTTTAAACGTCAGTATGCCTTGCGCTAGGAAATGGACTTGCCCAAGAGATAGAGTAGTGCGGTAGCTATAAAACGCCTGGCGATGTAAGGGATTTAAAAATTGTTCAGGGTGCGGAGAAGGCCGCAAGAGCGCTTGGGGAAGTGGGCGGTGCGGACCATGCCTATACCAGTGAGCTCGCCCTAAGGCATATAGTAAGAAAATGATATGCGCAGGTACCTAGATGACTGTAGATCACAATAGACTGATATTTGAGGCAAAAGAGCGAGGAGGTGAGGAGAGAAAAATCAAAGACGGGCTCGACCCCGCGGGGTCGAGCCGCATCAAAGAAAGTCAATTTCCGGGCGCATCTTTCCCCGCGCAAGCGCGGCGAAAGCTTGCGCTGGTAGATACGACCTCCTGGATGATATCTCCAGCTTTGACCTAGTCGTAAAGATTATTATTACGGGCTACAGAAATTTCAAAAGTTTCAGCGCCAGGGAATGGGCGCGGGGAGGCGTGGGAAAGTGCAGGATGGCCATCCTGGAGCGTGATCTAGGAGTAGAATGAGTTCTGCAACAACACGCAGTGCAAGCTTGGCCAAGCCCTTTCTCTGAGAGGTGCATGCAGACCCTATGGGCCTACTATATCATTTTTTGCCACATCTGTGCAGGAGATGGGAGGATGTGGCCTGTGCAATAGAGGAGGAGGGCCTGCTCAGACCCGCCTGACTATTTGGCCCACATCCTGGGAGGGGATGCACTTGGAGGGACGAGAAATATATCATCCTCAAGAGGACATGCTAGAGAACATTTCTCGCCAATAGTTTGAGGCGCTCGGAGGAGGTCCTGAGAGGATGTGGATGAAAAGCTGGGAGGCGGCCGTTAGAGCTAACGGCCGTGGGCATAACTGGTAGAGCTGTGTAGAGTTGAATATTCTCTTGGCCTGTGAGCCAAGCTCCTTGGACCAGGTGTTGAATCTATATAACATCAGCCACTGATTGACTAGGGGAGGGCAAGCCAAGCATTTCTGTAGCACAAGATTTTTGGTTTTTTTGAAGTGTCGAATAAGATGAATCAGATCCTCCTTGAATGAAGGCTTTCCAAGAGAGGGCAGGAGTTGGGTGGCTGAGGAAGTGAGCATAGTCTGATGACTATCAGCGATCTGAAAGATAGCCTCGTTTCTAGCAAGAAAATGTTTGATTTTCTCAGCCAGAGGATGCGCTTCAAGCTTGGCTAAATACAATTTTATCTCAGATTAGAGTTAAAATTCATAAGAGTGTGATGTGTCTTACTTTTGTCATATACGCGCACAAGCCACCAGGACTTTTCCTCAATCTGCTTGTTGTACTTTGCCAGTTTGTCTTCAGTATCGGGATTGCTTGCAACATGTAGCACACTTTGTGCTTGGTGCACTGCAGTGTATTGGTCTCGCAACTTTTTGATCGGTCCAAGGATGTGGGCTTGAACCATTTCCAACCGATGATGGCCATCAGCTAGAGCCCACACTCTTGATTTAGCAGAGGCAGCAGATGTAGGGAATTCATATTTTGGAAAGGGGGATCCAACATCCATGGTGAGCTTGTTGCGGTTAATAAATTCCGCCTCAATGACAACTGTTAGTGCGTGTTGAGGATCCCCAGAGTACATCGATGTTCCATTGCCAGTCCTCTGATATAGTTCCTTTACCTGAGCTGATCGTGTAGGGCGATCATTCCCATAGTGCAGCTCAATTTTAGGGACATCTCCATGAAAGTCAAGAGTGTCCCAAGGCATTGATGTAAAGCCACAGAAGCACTCTTGAACAAGTCCATATATCTCTGCCTCCTTGTCATCTACCAACCCTCTAGCATTTTCAGCAGCTTGCAGTGCATTCTCCTAGATGATTGCAAGCATTAGCCTCAACAAGTAAGATTGTTGTCAAATGACATACTGCCTTGTCAGCCTTCTTTAAGGCAAGCTTCTCAGCCTTGATAGTCTTGGTCTGTCCTTTCTAATAAAGACCATGTATCAGAATCAAGATTACATAGTTTTATCTGGAATGTGAGATAAAATTGTGGCATAAACCAGAATGTAAATATATAGTTGACACTTGTAGTTTTAACTGGAATTTCAGTTAAAACCAGTATATATTAAAGAAAAGACTCATAGATATTAAGAGGGATTCTAGATAAAACTGATATAGGTGTAAGCAGACTTACAGCCATTGTAATGTTGCTTATGTAATCAAAAAAGCGGTGTGGATGTTGATAGAGTGATGATGGAAGTTCAAAGTAAGAGGGGAAAGATAAATCAGGTCAGGAAGTGTGCTTTATATATATGTGAACTTATGCAAATATGTACATACAGCGATCTGATCCTACTTGCAATGAGGCAGACTATTATGTAAGCTTACTGAGTGTTGACATGCCAAAAGCACACTACAGATGTGTGGCAATATTAAGTCAAATCTAAGATAAAATCATCAGTCAATCAATTTGTTGGTCCTAACATACTTTAACCTTGGAATCACAGTGCTATCATGCTCCACATACATCACATCAATCTTATAACATCATGCTATTCAGATTCAACTCAAGTGTCCCACAAGATCACCCAGTGCTGATTTAATTCAAATCTCACATAAAATCATTCAGTGCTTGATATAGTGATTGGGTTCATTGATAGATTTAGTGATGTTAGATTTAACTCAAGTGTCACATGAAATTACTCAATGCTTGATATAATGATCTGAGATTTAACTCAAATGTCATTCAAAATCAGCTTAGTGCTTGAATCAAAAATTTTAACTCAAATCTGACATAAAATTACTGGGTGCTTAAATCAGGAATTTTAACTCAAATCTGACTTAAAATCACTGAGTGGTTGATATAATGATGTGGAGTTTAACTTGAATGTCACTTGAGATTACTTACTGGGTGGAATAGTGATCATCCTATAGTGATGTGAGATGCAATCCAAATTTCACACAAGAGTACTCAGTGCTTCAAAACAGGATGAATGTATTAACTCAAATGTCACTTTAGGAGGTCTCAGTGATTGATATGGAATATGTCTGAGGTCTTACTTATCATCACTGCTTGAACTAGTGATTGAGATAACTGCTCAAGTTGATATGATGATGTGTTTGGCATTCAAATGTTAAAATCACTTAGTGCTTGATATAGGAAATCTGACTTAAATCTGACACTCAGTGCTTAGTATAGTAATGTGAAATCCAACTAAAACTCACTTAAGATCACTGAATGCTTGATGTACTGATTGAGCCCATTGCTTGATATAGTAATGTGAGATTTACCTTCACATTAAATCATTCAATGTTTGATATGAAGGTATGTCTGAACTCTTACTTGTAATCACTGCATGCAATAATGTGTCTTTGACTCAAAAATGTTACTTAGAATCTGCTTTAAAGTCTGAGATCTTACTTATCATCACTGCTTGAATTAGTGATTGAGCTGAGTGTTTGATATAATGGAGTGTCTTGCACTCAAATGTTACTTAAAATCACTGACTGCCTGACATAGGAAATGTTACTTAAAATCACTACCTGCTTGACATAGGGAATGTGGCTTAAAATTTAACATAGAATTCTTGAGTACTTGATATAGTGACTGAGCCCATGGCTTGATCTAGTGTAATGTGAGATTCAACTCCACATACAATGATTCAATGTTTGATATGGGGATATGTCTGAAATCTCAACTGTAATCACTGCTTGAAACAGTTATTGAGCTAAGTGCTTGATATAATAATGTGAGTCTTTCACTCAAATACTCAAATGTTACTTAGATTTAAGTAGTGCTTTAAAAAGTGATGTGAAATTTAACTCAAATCTGACATAAAATTTGACTATTTATTGGTATGACATGTTGACATGTTGACATGTTTTTGCATGCTGACATGTCGACATGTTTATTATGGCCCATAATGATCAGGATATATTATTAGATTGATAGCACTCAATCTGCGCACAGGTTCGAGTCCTGTATGGGTCAATCGCATGCGCATTATGAGGGTTCCTTCAATAATGTGTTCGCTTTTATTTTTTCATAGTAAATACAAATACTATCTCTTTGAAACTCAAGTGAAAGTGTGCAAAGTGCAACATATATTGATAGTAGATGAGTCTCATTGTAAATTTCTATCTGATCTTTCAGTAGCAATCTAAAAATTTTTGCAACAAAAGGTTTGTGATTTACTATCTATCCTTCACTTATTGGTCCAACAAGGTTTGTGAGAACATATCCATGCTTCGTCGACGACGAACACTCATTGGTCCAACAAGGTTTGTGGGTAGAACATATCTATGCTTCGTCGACGATGAACACTCATTGGTCCAACAAGGTTTGTGAGAACATATCTATGCTTCGTCGTCGACGAACACTCATTGTTGCAACAAGGTTTGGGATTTACTATCTATCCTTCATCGATCATCGACGACGAACATTCATTGCAAGTGGCCCTGTAGAGAAGTGGTCTATGTGCAGATTAGATTGATAGCGCTCAATCTGCCCACAGGTTCGAGTCCTGTATGGGTCAATAGCGCGCGCATTATGAGCGTTGCTTCAATAATGCGTTTGCTTTAATTTTTTCATAGTAAATACAAGTACTATCTCTTTGAAACTCAAGTGAAAGTGTGCAAAGTGCAACATATATTGATAGTAGATGAGTCTCATTGTAAATTTCTATCTGATCTTTCAGTAGCAATCTAAAAACTTTTACATTCTGAACATGAGTGATCTTAATATAAAGTCTTCCAAGTAGCCTGAAAGAAGTCCATACAATTCAATGAACTTAGACTGTAGATTCCACTATATGATTCCATAAAAGATATGCTTGACCAGATAGCATTGTTCAATTGTAGAGCTCAGAAAAAACAGATCACTCCTTATGAGCAGCCAAAACAAGGAGATGCAAATGCAATATAACCTGATCCACACAAATTTACATATGCTACTCAACCCACTCAGTCTGTCTCATCATCCAAGTTCTGCTCAACTTCAGCTGCCTAACTCTTCTCACCTTAATCTGCCAGACCCTACCCACTCTATTCTGTCTGACCCTACTCATCCTACTCACCCTAGTCTGTCTGACCCTACTGGCCCTGCCTTTCAGACCCTATGTTAGACCCTACTAGTCTCTAATAACCCTAACCCCTAAGCGTGAGTGTTAAAGGCCTTCAATTTTCCGCTGCGCTTCACTTCAGGTCATCCTCAGGCTTTTCGTTGCATTTGGACCAGTCCCAGCTCGTCACTTGAATCTCAGGCAATGGCAACGAGATCTAGTAACTCAAAAATCCATCGTCTCTATTCCGTGACTTCCCATACGATTGCATACATTGTTCAGGTAAGAAAATATCATCCCATGTAGACCGTACTAATATCTGCTTCAAAAGGTCTATTTTAGTTTATGCACGAAAGAGAGTTGGGCGGCAAAGGACGGGAAGTACAGCTTTTGTCGGCTGTACCAGAACGTCATGGCAGTACTTGCGGATGCACCGTCAGAGTGGCGCGAAAAACTTTTCGAGTGGTGGAATCGGTAAGTTTTCTTTCTCGTTTGATTACTCGCCACTCACGTACAAACACAGTCAGGTATTTTCAGATGCACCAGAGGATGTGGTGGATGACGACCTCAACGATGATGTCAAACGTATTCGCAATGAGTTTGACCAAGGGAATTTCGACGTTAACTCCAAGGATGAAGAAGGTCAGTTTGACGGACAACAGGATGAACTAGACCCACTCGGGTATGAACCGGACCCACTTGAGGATGAACAAGACAACAGACAACAGGATAAACAAGTTGAACATGTGGCTTCTCAAGACGATGGTTTTGCTGTTTCTGGTGATGATGGGTTATGATTGGTCTCTTTATCCTTGCTTTTACATGCTTGCTTGCTGTTTGTTACTGCCTGTTTTTTCAAGATACTTTGCTAGTTATGGACTCAATACAAGGATGTGCTTAGAATTTTATTGTGTGCTTAGAATCTTATTATTGTGAACATCTGGTCTATTTATAACAGTGGATAAAATGATGTGTTGTAAGGTCCAGTATGTGTTGTAAGGTTTGGTACATGTAGTAAGGTCTGGTATGTGTAGTAATGTCTAGTACATGTTGTAATGTCCACTATGCATGGTAATGTCTAATACATGTAGTAAGGTCTGGTACATGTAGTAATGTCTAGTACATGCTGTAATGTCCACTATGCATGGTAATATCTGGTATGTGTTATAATGTGCACTACATGTTTGTAATGTCTGCTATGTCTTATAACACTAACAATATGTCATACTGTCTAGCATTCATGGTAACTATCAAAACATATTGGAAATGTATTGTAACCTCTATAACATGTTTACTTTCCTCAATATATGTTGTAATTCCCATTATTCATGACTTTCTTTGAAAACCTTTGTACTACCTAAAATTTGTGACAATTACTATTATTCATTGTAAGAATAACTATTATTCCTTAAGGTATAATAAAATTCTAAGACTATAACAAACTAGGGGGTCTTGATGTAACTCTCTTAAAATCAAGACATATTATTTTTTCACTTATAACAAATACTGTATAAAATAATGCCTTATATGTTTACGTAGGTTTTGCTGATGGTTAATGCCAGTCCTTTCTAATACCTTGTGTTGTTACTCATTTTTTCTGCTGTCTCTCAGGTGAGAAGTGGTCTGTTTAATTTCCCTTCCTTGCTACACTCGTTCATGATCTCGACATATGCGTATCCACCGAAAACTCGCTCAGAAGAGCTTCCTTGGAGGGGCGTCGCTTCGCTTTCGCGCAGCCGAAATTCAAGCGACACATACACTTTTACGGTGCCAAGTTCTTGTATCAGGCGAAAACTTCGAATGTGGTCCGTGCGCAACTACAGTGCCTCAAGAACGCCTCGTCTTCTACTTTGATTGCAGATGTCTTCAAAATTCCAGTAGAGGTGGCAATGGAGGTCACGAATGGCGCTGAAGCAGACGACGAGAGCTCAGAGCATATTCGAAGTACGTGACTGACCACGCACTCCATAACCGAATGCTGACCTGGTGGAGGCCGCGTACCAACGCCTATTAAGCTCAAAAGACGACAGTCCTTTAGTCACCGCTCAATGTTCGTACTCAGTTGCTATAAGGAGTCGATAGATCTCTCGTCGGACTCGGATACGGATTTACTTGAAATCATTGAAAATGTGCGTCACATCTTTTCTCTCCTCAACCTGTTTTCTCACTCTCGTACACCTAGGCGTACCTATCATCCTAAAATCCATTCTTCTATCTTTGGATTCCTTTCACGAAGCATTCACACACTCATCTTGTATACTACTGGCCGGGCTGAACAGTATTTTCTAATCGAAAGCTCGAAATCCGCTAGTTCGTCGTCGAAGTCAGATTACCATCCTTCTGAATACATCAAGTACTTCAGTGGGTTTACCTGAATGCGCCGATATAGTCGACGTCTTCTACACCGACTATGGCGACCCATTCACCTCTGGCTCTTATCGATGGCTACGCTGACGTATCGCATTCCAAGAGGTAAGCATAGTTTAGCTTCCCCGAAAAGAGCTCAATCTTAGTGTTCGCTAACACTGCAAAAGTCCTCGCTTTAACGTTGAAGGATATTATGCGCATTTATACCCAGTAGTTTAGTCCGAAATTGCAATCGTAGAATTTGGAGAAACGGTCGGAATCGCACGAGAGGATCGACTCGAAAACACAAGTTAACTCAACAGTTGTCGACAAGTCTTGATACTGCAATGCTGCGTTCCCGTTAGCATGAGAGCTTTGAAAGCCCTACGTCCAG
Source organism: Omphalotus guepiniiformis (assembly GCA_028554645.1). Classification (NCBI taxonomy): domain Eukaryota; kingdom Fungi; phylum Basidiomycota; class Agaricomycetes; order Agaricales; family Omphalotaceae; genus Omphalotus; species Omphalotus guepiniiformis. Next base: position 27,645 of record JAQOOI010000019.1, read on the forward strand.
TGAAATTATTGAATAATGATTGAGTTGAAGGGCCTGTCTGATCTAATATCTTCGGGTAGTTGGGATTATCAGGTGCAGGACCCTCGTTTTTGTATTCTTTTAGTCTCTCTGGAAATCGCAATGTTTGAAACGGTCTCTCGGGTGATTCTTAGCTTTATTCTTACCTCTCGTGAGATTACTGTCCCACCCATCGCGCTAATCTTACACCCATTCACTACCTTTATCTGTGAGGCGAATCTCTTCTACAATCCACAGTGGACTCGGCAGCGAATGGGTAGATTTTATTGCAACGGATACTGATCACGTAGTACACACAACGACGATAAAGGCCTAAGTGGCAAGACATGGTAGCTAATGGTCAAACAACAAATTGTTTGAAAGCTTCATAACATTGTAGGATAGCACGCCGATTGTCGAGGGGTTTCATGCCATCGCTGAACCTGCGATTGGGACGAGGGATGTCAGGGACATGCCCGGTGACAAGGGTAGGAGTATGAGGAAATTCTCCGAGTTCGACACATCGACTCAGTTCTCGGGTGACTGGAATCTTGAAGAAACTCGGAGATGTCCCGACCATGATTATACCGGGAATGACCTATGTCAAAAAAAAGGTGAATAAAGCGGTACACATATGATGTAGTGTGGAATACATACCTTACTATCCAATTGATCAAGCCCATCTGCTACCGAGTGTTAGTATCCTGAAAGGCGGCTATGGCCTTGGCAACGAGCTGACCATGCGGGTTGCCGGGGAATTGTTTGTCCTCTTGGACAAGGAGGATGATATCATTGGCATCTCTATCGATGATGCAAACATCAGGGTTGGCGTACTTGGACTCCCCCAAGATGAAGAACCACAACTCTTTGCGCGTGCGAATTACTCGAGGACGATGGATATATCCGAGGGAGTTGAAAAGTGCCACTGCAAAATCATCGACTGCTGACTCCTCCGGCTCGCAGGGCAACATCGCGAGATCGAGTTGAGCGAGGAAGCGGTAGGATGCATCGTCAGTTGCGTCATCAGCGGTAGCGGCAGTGAGGATCTCAGAGTGAATGGAGGGTGCGGGTAAGGGTGTTTCTTCAAAGAATGTTTGAGCATCTTGAAAAGCAATTGTGATGTTATACGCTTCCATCTCGTGGAAAGTCCATTCGTTTCCCGACTTCGCTGAGCGAGCAAAGTTCGCCATGTTTTCGTAGTTGTGGTGAGAGTGAGTCATTCCCACAGCGGATGAGCGTCGAAAGTATAGATTATATAAGCCGCAAGCGCTTATTGCTCTCGTGATCAGGCATTCGTCCTCTGCTCGACCCGCGAGCTGCATCTAAATCTGAAAAACAGCTCCAAACGAATCTGCCACATCAACATTTCCTTCGCAAGTCTCAGCAGGCCAAAGTTGTCGCTAGGAAACCGAAGCAGTGAATGCGGACCACGTCATACACCTCGAGGTGAGGATGGTTGCCGTCCTCCCACTCCATGACGAGGCGATGTGGGGAACAACAAAGTCACGATCTTCGAGCATGTATGTCGTGATGTGTCCGAATTGTGCACAGAGCGGAGCGTGAAGACCGGGTTAGGGTGAATGACGCGTGCAACATTGCAGCCTCAAGCAACATTCGACCCGGCGGAAGACTTGATCGAGGCTTCGCTGAAGGGAGGGACGTTATGGAACGAGGATACTATAAAGAAATAGAGATGAATTTAGGCGCCAGATTATCAAGATACGACTTGCACTATTCCCCAACACCGAGTATCTGAACGAATCCAAATAGATATCAGATACTCCGTCTCCTCATCCGATCATCCCATCTGGACGAGTGTGCTTGCAGCCTGGATATAGAAGCACGTATCTCACGCAGACCCTCGCCGTTAACGCGGAACCGTTAGTGGAACGGGTCAAGTCGCAGTCAGTAAATGACGAGACTGTAGGCCAGGATAGAATCTGAATTCGCGAAAGAAGTGACGGTCATCGCGACGGAAATGTAAGTGGCGTTGTGAGCACGGGCGAGAATGCTTTGCAGGAGGAGCGGGAGAATGTGTAGTCGAGAGGGATAGAAGAATCGGGTGCGACGGGTGAAGGGCCGCAATACGAGCGGAATTCTTTCACTCTAGAAAACATACAAGTTGGCACGTCGAGTCTCAAAGGTCCACCACGTAAAGAAACGAACCTTTCTCCTTTTTCCCTGAACTGCTGGATAGCGAGGAAACGTAAGAGGGCCACTCATGTCAGCTTCCTGAAGGTCTGGGTCAGTCAAGCTTCGCAGCGAAAAAAGAGTGTTCAGACCTCTGGCCTTCGTGAAAATGATTGGCATGGTTTGTGAGTGATAAGGAGTTTCAAGAGGGTTCGGCGAATGATAGAAATGGCTGTATGCAGCAGATTGTTCGATGATTTCTGGTGCTTGTGCAAGTACGTGCGCTACAGATACATGCAAACTACTCAGTAAAATAAAATGAGATGTCGGAAAACATATGCACTGACAAGCAAGTTTCGTGGTTGTTCCACTAGAGCTCGTACACTCAAGCACGGGCAGACTGAACACAGTCCTTAGATGACAATCACTGTGAGGGCTGCGAGCAAGAGTCTGCACGAGAAACAAGGTCAAATCATCGGACCGATTAGTCTCACGCTCGTCCTCCACCTGGCTCCACTTATCCAGAACCCCGAAGCAGCCCGAAGCTTGCAATAATATATCTCTCCTTCTGACAAGATGACATCTTCTGGAGCGTAATTTTTCCATAAGTCAACTCCATCCACCAACTTTGACCTGGACGACATTAAGCAATGGTTTGGACTTTTCTCATTATATTCGATAGTTCGGTCAAAACGGACGATAATGGATGGTGAAGCCGTTGGTACGTCTTTCTTTCAAAATTTTCGATGGTTTCTCAAGGTTCTTGGAATTATTTAGGCCGTCACTGATGAGCGGCGAAATCAGGACTATGGGTGCGGGCAGCGGATTTAGTCGTGCTTATGCTTAGCCCATGCTCTTCGTGCAGGCGCTGAGCAGTGTTCGAGAATGTTTCTCGCGCTTTGTCACCCCCGAATTCTTTTTTATCCTTGATAGCACACCCTTTTGCGCAATGTGGCGAGGTCTCGAGGTTATTGCCGGCTTTGCATGTTGCGTGCTAGCGTAGAAGGATCTCGTCCGAGTTCGTTACTGTCATTCTTGCTCAGAATCCACCCCGTAGAAGATTTATCTTCAATACAGTATTGGCACTGGTTCTATGCGCCTTTCATCGACATATGTCTACAGGAAATTTGATGAAAGCACGGGTGCGTCTTCTTCCCTTCTAGAAGCAGAATTTGCTCTAGTTTTGCTCACATTCTAATGCCAGGCATGATGTTTCGGCTTGAAATGATCATGTTCCTGAGAATTCGACGCCAAATCCACCTGATGTGTCGATCCCCGGGCGCTGTATCACTCTCTCCTCCGCTCCCGAGCAAGCTTCAAGTTCTGATGTGACCCAGTCGCCTGCCAGCCTATCTATATCCCCGTATAACCGGAAGAAAACTCCTTTGATTTTGTATGCACTGTTGAACAAGACCGAGACACTACACGACCTGTTTCTACGACCTGTTTCTACGACCTGTTTCTACGAACAAGTTTGCGTATGCAAGTGAACCCGATAAGCGAGATGCGGTCATCGTGTTTTGGTTTGTCGGAGCCGTCGAAACTTGAGACGATCCCGTCGAGAGTAAGTGATGGTGTGAAACGTGAAGAGAGTGAATGCTGAACGAGCTTTCAATATCTAGGTTCCTAACGATCATGGCATCGAACAGCGCGGTTGTTCTTCTATATTCGAGCTGACATTGACGATGGCGGAAGTGTGATATTTAAGAAGGGCGCGCCAAAGTCGGAGTCGAAGATGGCATCATTCCGGCGTCGAGAGTCGTTGCCCAACCGGTGCCAGCCGGCCCCTCGAGATAGAGCGTCGACGTTTTGCACCATGCTGAATGTCTTAAGCTTCGCTGTTCATTTGAATGGGTGTTGTGGGTGTAGAGAAGGGAGAATGTGCTCCCCCCTTGGCGTGACTTTCCGAGAAGATCAGAACCAATACAAGATAGTCTTTTAGGCCTTAGGAACCTTGGTGTGTCAGTGTTCACTATGTGTCGGACAATCGTGCTAAAGAGCGGGCGAACAGAAAGCGTTCACTTCGAAAATAGTATAAGTTATGTTCAGAGTGTCCGGGTGTAAATGCGGCTTGTTGACGTAAACGACATTGTCATTCGGAGATCTTCACTAACTTTAAAGACTCCAATACAACCCAGTGCGAATTTTCCAAGTCGTGTATTGAATACTTATACTGAGATCATTACAATTCAGGTATTCCGTGGACGCGAAAACGACGGAAATAGAACTGGCACTAATTGATTACGACTCAATGTGCATGCATGAATAAAAATTGGTTTTTGTAGCTAAAGGAACAGCTCTTCACGCAACATTTTGGCAGAGTGTCAATCGAATTTGGAAGCTTGTTTTCACAATTTCCGGGCAAAAAGCACGAGAAGTTCAGCCGAATATGGACAAGCACTTCCCCGATTTGTACAAAAAAGTCCTAAAGAAGGATGCGAATAAAAACTGACAGAATCCCGCTGGAAGTATATAACTATAATTGAAGTCCGCTTTTTACATCTATACCACCGACCACTTCCTTCTCCCTTCGTTCTTCTCGCCCCTCTAGGCTTCTCCGTCGACAACGCCGTCGACACTGACGACGATGTCTACCGACATCGCCAATCCGCCGCACAACGTCTACGACGACCATGAACCTCGCACTCGACAACCTGGCGTGGGGTCAGCGTCGTCCATCTGGGCACCACAGCCTCAACCGTCAGAGACTACGTGGCCAAAGGCGTTGGACGCATTCTCGAGAGTCGCTGAACGCGAGATGCAGCATCCAGCCCGCCCTGAGCTCCAGCATCACGCTTCGAGCATGCCAGGGCCGGTCGTCACGCGCGAGGACGTGTTTGGTCCTCCTCCAGGCTCGAAGGAGTCCAGCGGGGTCGGCGCCATTGGGGATGGACGGAAAAAAGTAACCCCAGACTTCGACAAGACTGTAGGTTTTTTTTCGATAGTAATTCTCACCATAGCTGACACTTTTTTTGCAGCACGTCGAGCAACTTCTACGAACTTTGGATCTTAACTCGCCTGACCCATATCATGCAAAACAGCAGCAGCCGCTTAATCTTATGTTCGAAAACTCTCCTGGCTCGCCCGATTTTTCTCCAATTTCAATGTCTTCTGCTCTTCTTACGCCCACCGACCTCTCGCCTGCTAGATCTTTCGATATCAATGGCAAACCGCAGCTAACCTCGCCGTACGAGATGATTGCTGCTGGCGCGCGAGGATCCGCATATATGCAGCATTCCTCGCTGCTTTTAGAGCCTGGATCACCTACGCGTGTTTCGCCAACTCATCCTTCCACATCTCTTCAGCAGGCTAATGCTCCTGCGACGAATGCGATCCCTGCTTCTTCTACATTTTCACCTATGTCGTCTGCTTCGTCGTTCCCTATTTTCAAGCCGTTCCACGAGCCTGCCTCTCCTGTGGCATCTTCTGCTCAATCCTATACTCTCCACCACACTTCTCCATCCGCCTCCCTCTCTCAGGAGCACGCTCATTATAACTCTACTCAATCTGACCAGTATGCCCATTCTCGCCGTGTTGAGGGTGACATTGCTTTACAAGGTCTTCGTAGTCAAATGTTCAACTCGACCTTCGGGGGAGACTGGCAAGTGCCTCCACAAGTTGTTCCGATGCATTCTCTTGCATCTCTGCAGTCTGCTCAGTCTCTCCAGCTGCACCAACAGTATCAGCAGCTTGTCTCAAATAGCGATTGGCTGAGAACGGAGGAGGCGATGAGACATTCGCTAGCTCAGGCTGCTCTGCTACCCTCCCACCCGGTCTCAGGCGCTGTTGCTCCTTCCCAGAATGCGAGCAGTCTCGGCTTGGGCCTTGGGCTGGCGTCAGGCTTCACTGGCTGTGGGATCACGACCGGGGGACTCGAAGACTCGATTCATGCTCCACCCTCGTCCCGGAGGATCCCTTCATCCTCAGCGCCGAATGCATTCACCGGCAACCTGAATGAATCTCATCAGCCCCTGCAGGTTCCAACCCACCAGCAGCAACGCCACTCGTCTTCTATGGGGTCTTTCAATAACCACAGTCAAGGTTCACCTACCCAGGGCAGTCATGAGGTAAATGCTTACAATTTTCCGACTTCATTTTACTCAACTGGTTTACGCTGTAGCCCATTAATTTCCTTTCGTTGCTTCATCCTTCCTCCTCTCCACCGTACCATTCTTTCGTGTCCAGGATAATCAAGTCTTCGGATCAGCAAGCAAGCATCTTCCTTCAGCAGAAACTCAAGGTTGCCGATATTCCTGAGCGTGCTAAAATCGTCGATGCAATTTGCGCAAGGGGTTTTGAGATGATGGCTCATAGGTCGGTTGCTCGCGCATACATCCGGTCTTCCTCGTGTATCTCACTCCTCGTACTACAGATTCGGAAATTGGGCAGTGCAACGATGTTTGGAAGCCGCATCGACGCCTGAGGAGCGAAAAAAGATTGTTTCGTGCATGAAGTTCGTGGTCCTCTCTATTGAAGTCTAGGTCAAGCTGATGATATTTCCAACTAGAGGCCGCGTCGTCGATCTCGCCACCAATTGCTATGGATGCCATGTCCTTCAGAAAGCCCTTGATTGCGAGGAAGACATTAGATTGCTCATTGTGTCAGAGCTGCTTTTGGGTGACCCCGCGCAGACTTTGGTGAACAAACATGCAAGCCATGTTTGGAGTAAGGCAGGTGTTCCTCATCTTTAATGGAGTTTTACATCTAATTTATATCTAGATCATGGAACTTTCTTGGACGCCTCCTGCGCCTCCGATTTTCGCTTAGTGAGTCCGTTCTCGTAGCATACGGTGTCATTTACTCATATATTTCATTTTTTAGTGTTAACAAATCCCTCAAAGGCAAGTGGGCCGCACTTGCTTGCCATGAGACTGGCTCTTTGGTCGTTCAAGTACGCCCAACGTTTTAGTGAACTGAAGCTGACGCTGATTATGCCCTGTTTGGATAGCATGCTTTCGAAAACCTCGAGGATAGTGCTAAGGATGGAATTGTTGACGAGTTGCTTAATCAAGGTTCTGTGGTATTCAGTGAGGTGGCGAAGAACCAATGGGGGTCGTACTGCGTTCAACATAGTAAGTCGTCACGATTCTTTACTACTCTCCTTGACGTTGATCTTGTGTTCGTCAGTTCTCGAACATGGGTCTGACAAGCATCGTCTGCTCACTCTTGATCACCTCGTTTCCGGGCTCCTAGAATATGCTACCAACGAGCAAGGCTATAAATCTATCACGAAAGCGCTGAAAGAGGGTGGAAAGGAGACGCTTGACCGTGTTATCAAGAGGATGTGCGAGCCTGCAAAGAGGTAACTTCTTTGACCCTTCAGTAGGCCACCGGTAACTAAATTTGTGTGCCATCAGTGGTCGTCGCGCCATGGTTGTCGACCTTGCCCTCTCAGTCACGGGCAGTCAATTGATTGCGAGCGTATTGCCTACTGTAAGTTCGTTCACAGATCGAGTAATGCGCGGCTAATCACTAGCCAATCATCTCAGGCCGACAGGGAACAACGTGCGCTTCTGTACGACTGTATTCGAGGACATATCGTCACTCTTCGTGGCTGTAAAACGGGGTCGAAGGTTATCTGGTTATTGTGAGTACTCGTTCTGTCTTTCGCTTTCACATTCTAATGCTGCATCTTCACTTTTAACTTCAAAGTGATCGAATGGTGAGAGCTTCCTAACTCCTCGCACGGTATTGCTAATCTGATACGTTCCTATGTAGCGCGCGTATTATGGATACTAAAATGTCACCGCCGTTCGACTTCATTCTTTTTGCATTACTTCTGAGCATTCTATCGTTCCGTCATCGTGCATTTTCATTGTCACTATCATTCACACCATATCTTTTCCCAAGTCTTTTCACATCTCAAATTGGCTCATATCACAACGTTCACTCTCAGTGTCGCTCATAGCTCGTAATTCGGTATAAATCTTAGGCTGTTGCTCGCGCGCTCAGTCCCCGGCTTCGGTATCGGTCGATCTTATTCCAGGAAGTTCTTTGAAAAGCTGCACCACCAAGCATAGCAGGTTCTCCTCATGACATCGATATCATATCCACTCTCAATTGCATCTCACCCATATCTTCCCGCTTCGTTTCTGCCAGCGGAAGACCGATGACACACATCCGTGTCTTCGATTCGCTGTGGATGATCTCGATTGTCTAATCACCACGATCTTCATATCATTCCGCATTTCTTCGTGCATATTCATCTCTGTAATTTCATTGACATATTCAACTCTTTCATTCGCAATCTTCGCTCGTTCGTCTGTTTCGCTGCATTTCCATGTTTGTTCGTTAATGCACAGTATGTTCTGATCCACGGCAGATCCTTCATCGTTGTCTTTGCACCGCTTTCTGTCGATATTTCCAAGCTGAAAAGCTAGGGACATTCTTTTCATTGTTCGAGTTATTATCTCCAAGTAGATATCAGATCGTACATGATTACTACCCCACAATCCTTCATATACATTTGGTCCTGGCAGTATGTCCGTAAAACGTATCGATATATATCGTTCATCAGAGAGGGAGTGTGATTCAACTTATGACATTGGGACACGGGTCAGAGCTACTAAGTCCATAATAGGTTCAAGTGAGTAGAAGAATGCCCTCCTATTTATATCATGAGCTCTCCTTTGTATGTGGAAAAACATCAATCTTCATAGCGAAGTTGGGTGCCAACCCATACAGCTCATTCGGAGTCATTACTAGCGCTTACATAAATTATGGGAGAAAAAGAAGACACACCTTCAAGAACGCGGTACTTCTCCCAAACACAAGTAATGACAATTGCTGCCAAGAAACACACCATTGCGAACATCGTCAATGTGATCTATGACCTCAACCTCTCGACTCCGGCCCACGGTGAGCATACGAATGTTGCGGTCGACGTGACTGTCAGCAATGATAGAATCTTATGGGAATCTCACACCAAGTCCCTTGGGTTTAACTGACACCACACACTGACTTGCATCCTGTTGTATCACTTTAGAGTGGAAAATGGCCACTGGCAAATGAAGTCGCGGCACTAGGGAAGTGATCTCTACGTTCGCAAGCTCGGGGTCAAGATACGAACCCGTGTCTCGTCGGTGGTACAATGATACAACTTGAAAACAAGGAGGTCCGACTCGGAGAGGCGCATCGTAATCGACCTCAGGGTCGGGATTCGCTTCACCGGCCACTCACCATGTGCAGTTGTATCTATGTTTACATGGTTTGAGAAATAATTAGAGCTGGCTGAGCTTCACGAGAAAAAACTAGGGCAATGAATCCATTTGAATCCAGAGAGCCAGGCTGGCCAGAAGTGGGGACCTGGGCATAAATGCGTATTATAGTAAGTCTTTGGGAGTTCGTCTTTCCCTCGCTCTGGGTTTCTATCAGTGTCAAGGCTTCAGACATGGATCATCGAAGCACGTTGGTGAAGCAGAATGAATCATTTTGATGTTCCTATTACCAGTTGCCGTGAGTGGCCGTGAGTTGGCCGTGAGTGCTATTGGCATCAAACATATTGTCGAGCATTATGTAATACATTATGCTGTTGCAGAGTTCCTCTTCTGTTACATCGCATCAACTCTTGATTGTACTCTCTTCATGCGTTATCGTATCGAAGTGGCCCATGTTTTCACCGAGTGCGATGATCTGACATCAGTTCGTCCATCTGACCTACCTCATACTATATAGCATGTCGCACGCCTTAGCTCCATGACCGCAACGAAGTTGCTGAACTTTTGTCATGGGTTCCCAGAATTGATATGTATGCTCGGCGTCAAGCCGATTTAGCCCTCAGGTAAGATTGTCCGTATCTTCACAGCGTATTCTTATTATACTATGACGACGTACAGGGCTTTCAATTCGTCGTACTCCCATGTCGACACAACCTGACGCCAAAGAAATCGCCTCAAGTTGGATCACCTCCTTCTCGCATCATCTCTCTGCAGGGGACGCTGACGGGCTATCGTCATTGTTTCACTCTGATAGTTGGCTTCGAGACGCGTTGGTTCTGACTTGGGACACTCGATCTCTTCACGGACACGACAACATCTTGACATATCTGAAGACTAATCTACGACCCTCAACATTCTCTGATATTAAGCTTTCTCGCGACAGCTTCCTAAAACCTACTTTAGGTCCTGTTACACTAACGAAGGAAGGCGTATCTTCCGGCTTCACATTTTCCACGCCCATCGGACATGGGATAGGTTTCTTCTCCATCATCGCAGATGACCTGGGATACTGGAAAGCATTCACAGTGTTTGTATCTCTGGACAGCCTGCATAATCACGAGGAGCGTGGCGCTGAACTAGGCGTCTATAACGGCCATACAGAATTCTGGACTCAAGTGCGGGAGCGGAGATGGAAGAGGGTGGAAGACGACCCGCACGTTCTGATTGGTATGTCTTGTACTATCCGCCGAGCGCCGAGTCACTTACTCACTTTCTGCCTAGTGGTGGTGGACAGAACGGTTTACAAGTTGCCGCTAGGTTCCAGCAAATGAATATTCCTGCACTTGTCATTGATAAGAGTGATCGAATAGGAGATCAGTGGCGCAAGAGATACCCAAAATTGACGTTACATACTCCCAAGGAACATCATACAAGTATGTCTTCAATAAACCTCTCGTAAAAAAGACTGGATTTGAGATTCAACCTGGCTCCAGTGCTATACCAGCCTTATCCCCAGAACTGGCCATTATACACACCTCGTGATAAGATCGCTGATTGGATCGAGCAATACGTCGTTTCGCAAGATCTTTGTGTTTGGACCAAGTCTTGTTGCCTTCCATTCCCTACTTATGATCGAGAACGCAAGAGGTGGACTGTCACCATCGACCGAAATGGAATCCGTAAGACTATTAATCCCACACATATCGTCCTAGCCATAGGAACAGCAGCTATCCCATACATACCTTCGATACCAGGGGAAGAAACCTACAAAGGCAAATTACTCCACTCGTCCTCCTTCCCCGGAGGATCCGTATTCTCTGGCAAAAGAGCCGTAGTGATCGGTGTAGGAAACAGTGGTGCAGATATCGCTCAAGACCTTTCACTTCGAGGAGCGCACTCCGTCACCTTGGTGCAGCGCTCATCTATCTGTGCACAGACTTCGCAATCTATCACGGCTCTCTTGCATAGTGTTTGGTCTCCCGGTGTTCCTACCGAGATATGTGATTTCAGAAATGAATGTCGTCCCATGAAACTTACGCAGATGATGTTGGAAGAGCAGATGAAGACCGACTGGGATAAAGATAAGGAGCTCGTGAACGGTCTTCAGGAGGCTGGAATGATGCTTGATAGAGGGCCCAACGGAGCAGGATTACTTCCGTTAGTTTACCAACGCTTAGGAGGTGCGAATACTTCTACATCTGCCTCCTCGAAAGAACGCTCAATTGTCTCTACATACTAGGATATTGTACGTCAGCTCTAGTGTTTCGTTTCATGATTGACGTTTAGTGTCGGGCACAGGGCTCGATGTCGGATGTGGCGAATTGATCATGTCAGGAAAGATCAAGATCAAAGCAGGTGTAGAAGTTCAGCGATTGACGGAGAGTTCATTGGTTTTCAGCGATAGCTCGACGCTTGAAGCTGATGTAGTCGTCTTAGCGTGAGTACTCTTACTTTTCTCGGCCTTGGACTTGCGTATAATGTTGGAAATTTTTGTGCGTAGAACCGGTTACCTAGGTATGCAAGAAGCAATGAAAGAAATCTTTGACGTGGAGACTATCGATCGCGTTGGCCCTGTATGGGGCATGGACGATGAAGGCGAGCTTCAAGGGGCTTATAGACCGACAGGACATCCTGGTGTATGTAATGTTCAAATCAAGTATACTGTATCATTGACTCAATCTGGTCCTGTGAAGCTATGGTATGCTCCTGGCGATTTTCAAAACTGCAGAGTAGGATCCAAGTACCTGGTAAGTCAAGCTCTACACCTCGAACCGCTGCGCCAACCATTGATCAATGCTATTTCAACACTAGGCACTCCAAATCAAAGCCATCGAGTTGGGGTACATGAAGTCATCGTGAATGGTAGTTATACTTCAAGAGTTGTACTTTTAAGCATTACGGTAGAATCAAGGTACCTGAGTTCCATCTAGACAATGTAGCACGATTCGTGCCGCCATCGTAAGTGTTGCCTCTCTCAATGCCTGAAGTGCGGTACCAGCTATTTTGGAAGCTTACAAGGGAGGCGTCTAAGACCAAGTGAGGCGACACCGGTAGCATTGGATGAACTGAAACCTGCCAGAAAGGCATAAGCAGCCTTCGTGTAATGCCCTCTCTAGCATCGAACCCTGCAGGAAGCAAGCCTCATCCCAGTGTAAGTGAACATAGTTACATCACGATTCAACATAAGCTCCTCATAAGAAAGGACGGTGTGCCCAGCCTGCAGTATACGTGAGTTCTCGATCATGACAGCGGGCCCGACATTTCAACCTTACAAATGAAACCGAAAACCAGACACTGACTCCATCCTTGCCAAGGGTCCGAGGGTCCGAAACGGTGGCTCATTTACGAGATGACTTCGAGAGCCTCGGAACACTACTAAGGTCAAAGGCCATTTTAAGGACATTCAGGCTGTCAAAGCGCAATATAATCGAGGCGCTTGAGAGATAAACCGCTAGGTAGCGTTGTCTGCCGATAAGCTTGCCGATTGAGAGCTAGAAGTGCTAGACAATGGCTAGACATAACATCGAGTCCAGGAAGAAGCTTGATATATGTACGTGGGCACAGGAAGGGTCTTCGAATGGCCTGTGTCTGTTGGCAGTAACGTTGAACTCGCATCGAGGCGTGGAGAGCTGCTATAGAGGTCTGGACTGGAGAAATCGAGAGCAAAGGGGAAGGGATCACGTGTACACATGTATAAATTTGAATTTCACCACTCGGACCCTCTGCAGCTGAGTCGACTTGCCCCGCCTCCAGAACCCCGCATAATTATCATTCACTCATTTCCGGAACATTACGGCTCAACTGGAAGACATATTTTGTGGGAGGTAAGTATCACTTTGCCGAACCGGTTACCCGTTCCGCATTTACAGCCATCATCGTGATTTTCTTCTCTGAAACTATAGAGTATTCATTGTTTTACACTTTTTCTCTAGGTTAACCTTCTACCTCCATCTTCGATTACTCTTTCTCCGAGTATCTTCAACACGGCTCACCAGAACAAACCAGATTGTCAGCGTTTCGTTCACTTCACAGTGAATCACACGACAACGAGAGGATAGCTGATCGTTTGAGGACTGGCAACGGCAAAGAGCTACGTAGCAAGGCTTAGGCAAGATGTCGCATGGATTTAGGATCACTTCTGCGTTATGGGACAGAATTCACCATTTCGCGAGCTTTCCGCAGACTGGTGGTGCGTCTTCTACCCCCTTCTGTCCCAATTAGTTTGTTCATGCAAATGTCGGCGTTTCTACAGTTTCGTTGCAGCAAATGGTCCTTTTTGGTCAGAATCCCAGTCAAGGGACGTTGCTCAAGGCATCCCAGTTCCTCTCTGGTTAGTCTATCATGTTCTTTGTGTCTACATCGGAAATTGACGGACGAACATGAAAACTCGCAGAAGAACTTCCCGTCCGTCTTGCACATCGTGTGAAAGAACTCGATGAACTACCTCACCACCTCTCAAAGATGCCGTCTATAATCAAAGTGAAAAACTGGTATGCGCAGAGTTTCGAGGTACGTTAAACGGCTTCTTTTCCATCTCGGTCAGGGTACTGACTTATTTTTCATTCCTGTAGGAATTAATCAATTTTCCACCCGTACCCGCTCTTCCTTCAGACATCCGCCGTGCACTTTTCGCAGCGCCCCCGCCAGATTCGAGTTCTGAGCCCTCGACTTTGCCATCGTCCACTCCAAACCCATCTCTAGAGCACATGCAATTTGTCAACGATTACGCGAATGATAATTTCCCCACAAGTCTCGATGGGTCAGGCGTCAGCGGCAACCAGGTTCCAGGAGCGTTTTATTCGGGATCTAATGGGAATGGAAGCTCCGAGGGGTTCAATAAACTGAAATTAAGAGTACCTATGGAAAGGAGGTACGTCGTCGGTTCGCAATTGTTTAAGTACCTCGAGACTCATTGGCGTTCGACAGATACTACGCTGCACCGTCGCCTAATGTCTCATGGCCTCCTGAAGTTCGCGATTACAATCATCGTTTCACGAAGATGCTCGAAGCAATTAAGACAAGGCATGACCCTACGGTCACCACCGTTGCTCAGGGTGTGAGTAACCCACCCATCTTTCAGTTTCAACGTTCACATCGAATTTCCACATCTGTAGGTTTTGGAATGGAAAAGATCTCAACGCGCGCGCCTGATCGGACTAGACATGCAACAATGGCTTGATAGGTTCTACCTAAGTCGTATTGGAATTCGGTTTTTAATCGGGCAACGTGAGTGTCTCTTCTCATGTGTACGCGGTGTTATCTCCGCAACGTCTCCTCTTCCCGCCCTATGTCTCCATTAAGTTCGACAGCTGATATCTTTTCCTTTCTGTAGACGTAGCATTGAACACCCAGGAAGCACATAAAGATTACGTTGGAATCATTTGCACGAATGCTGTGAGTCACATTTCTAATTCCACCTCTCCTCACCACGAATCTCACACCGCACGCTCAGAACGTCCACGACATTATTGAAGAAGCCATTGAAAACGCTCGATTCGTATGCGAAGAACACTACGCTTTACTCTCTTCACCCCCGGTCCAGCTTATTTGTCCCCGTCATTTGACATTTCCCTACGTCCCGGGACACTTGTCACATATCGTGTTCGAGCTGTTGAAGAACAGCTTGCGTGCGGTCGTGGAGAGACATGGAGTAGGGAAAGGAGACGAAGAAGGGTTCCCGCCAATCAAGGTGTGTATCGATTGCCCGAGCACGATGACAACGACGACTGACATTCTTCTCTTCAATCCTGCTTTTTCGCTTCGCTCCTCTACTCATACACCCTGTAAACGATAGGTCATTGTCGTCGAAGGGAAAGAAGACATCACCGTCAAGATCTCCGATGAAGGCGGTGGAATCCCGCGTAGCGCCATGGGTCTCATTTGGACATACATGTATACCACGATGAAGCTCGGACCTGGGGAAGGCCTTGACGAAGGATTCAGAGACTCTGATTTCAAAGCACCCATGGCTGGTTTCGGATATGGTCTTCCTTTAAGTCGACTGGTAAATTCTCGTTGCTGTTTTCCACGAAATCCGGTATCTGACCTTCGTTTGCTTGTCGCTAGTATGCACGGTACTTTGGCGGTGATCTGCGTTTGATTTCGATGGACGGTTTTGGGACGGACGTGTACATTCATTTGAACAGGCTCAGCTCGAGTCGGGAACCGTTGCCTTAGGTCATTTGAACGTCGATACTTCAGCGCTCAGCTTCAGGCACCATCTTCATTGTTGTTGGCGTAGGAGCGCGGACGGACAGCCTGTGAAGGAGTCGGAGTATGTCGGAAAGCGGGGGTTCAAATACAAAAGCGATAATTCCGAGCACGACAGGCGAGAAAGAGGTGGGAGCAAGAAAGGGCAAAAGGCAACTGCGAAGTAATGAAGCTAGATGTCGTCTTAAATGTTTGAATTAGTTCAAGGTAAATGAGTGCTGTAACGATAGTCTTTTTCCTTCAGTTACGGTTATGGACTACAACAAATTTCAAATAATAATATTCCTGTTCTGCGTGTGCTTCGGCCGACAGGACCCTGATTCCGACTCTTACGTCAGAGTCTTTTCGGTGTTTCTTTCTCCAGTATCCACCTTGTTCACCGTCTACGTGAAGCCAACTGTTTTCCTGCTCAGCTCAGTAATTTCTGACAGTATACTCATAGATATAATCAGCAGTGGCAGAATGGCCCACCTTATCCGTTCCGCCAAATGCAGTTCCAACTGGACGCAGAATGATCTCCTCGCATACAACATCAGAGTAGTTTTCCAAGATGCCACCACATTCTTTCAGTCTTCCGATCTCCCATCACCGGCACCCTCAATCGATGACGATCTTCTAACCGTGCATGATTCAACGGATACTCGAACTGACGATTCATACGCATTTCTTCGTACAATGCACCTTGCAATGTCTCAAGCACCAAACGAGGAATCCGCAGTGTGCGATTTTGTCATGAACCTCTTTCGTGTGATGCATTACACGGAAAGAAAGAACAAGAGGGTCGCAAGGACAAGGAAGGAAATACCATTCTTCATCTGCGGCGAGATGGCGCGTGCACAGACAGATGTTTGCATTTTAGACGAGACCTCGCAAATCGTTCTTCTCGTACAAGAAGACAAAGCCTACTCGGACGACAACAGATACGATCCCGAACCACAGTTAATTGCTTCAGCAATTGCCGCTTTTCAAGCCAACAATCGCATTCGGACACACACCCTCGGGGTATCGGAGCTCGAAAGTAAAGTGATGCCTGGGATCACGATGAGAGGAACTTCGCCGATTTTTTACAAGGTGCCGGTTACAAATGCCCTTGTGAAGGCCGTTTCGCAAGGAATATATTCGGATGTGGAGACTGTTGTTTATGCACATCTTCCGGATATTCCGAGGCCTGCTTGTCGGTATAGGGAAGGAATGAAACCTTGTGATAGTAGACGCGTGATACTCACTTGCTTTGAAGCGTTCAAACAGCCCCTGTAGCGATGGCATATAACACAGACCTGCGGCGCTGTCCAGTTTAGAGAATAATAAAAGTACTACTTTGATTTTTGTTTCGCATCCTAAGTTCGACAAGATGTACTATGTAGCTCCTGAATTTGACCCCTAAACTTCCTCTCTACAATCCTCCGACACATTTACTCACTGCTCACTCGGAAGAAAAGGGGTGGACCACAACGTTATTTAAATGTCAGAAATAAAACAACGAAAGTGATACTTGGGTCGGAACCATCTCTCAGGCGAGAGTCAGGCAGAGGGCGGGCGGGGAACAGCAAAAGAGAGAACCTGTGCAGCTGTTTCCACCGATGATGCTGAACGAGCTGCAGTTGATTCCTACAGGAGTATCAGGGTTTTGCACGACGACGCCGACTGCAGCTAGTAAGGATCCAGCCTAATAAGAGAAATCGCGCCATCGGATATAGCTACCTTAGTAGACTCCGCGGTGGTCAAAGATCAAGGTATGGACGAGTCGACTCACAGTCGTGATGCTTTGACAACATTGATACGAGGAAGGGTTGCACTGAGTGGGTAACGGCTAAAAGTCAGGTAAGAATTCACGTCTACAATGCATGAAACGCCGACGACGACATACCGAGGGGAGAGTCACTGTCGTCGGCGCTGGGGAAATAACTACACCCTGAGGAGTGGCGGCTGCAAGAATGATGAAGAGAGACGAGACCACGAGGGAGGAGGGACTCCGAGGAAACATTTGATTGTTCAATTGATTTTTCGTGGGTAGCTTAGCGAAGGAAGTCTTAGTTGTACTGCTATCTGTACAACCAGTTCGAATGGGCTATTCGCAGGTGAATAATGGGCTTGAGCTTGAGATGCCGCCTTTTTATATCTTCGTCGGTAAGTATGTAAGTCACTTGCCGTCATTTACTGACAGAAGCTTAAAGACAAACGAACAGGTAGGTAGACTCGGAATCGACCATTTGGTTAGTACATATGACGCACAGCTTCAAACAAAGTATAGGGCATGATGCATCAACTGAGGCTGAAACGGCCTTCCGCCGCTGTCATCTGTAACGAGTGAGTACATAACTTAGAGCACTTTCATCGAATGATTGACGCACGCACATACTCTTCAGACGTTCTGCACTGAACAAGGTAGTTGATAGGATTTGTGGTCTTCAACGTGATTATCGGTGGGCATTGATTGATATACAGACCATTCTGAGCGGAGACCCTGTATTCAGGTCGACTCTAATAGCAAGATGTGTTTAGATCATTCTCAACTAGAAAGTGCAGTCAACACTTACCGTTACCTCGAGCCAAATCCTCAAATCATCGAAAAGAAAATGCATGTCATTCGACAATGTCATTACATTGCTGAGATTAGGGATATCCACCCTATTCAATTCTTGCTTTATATCAATATGGACCTGCAAATAGTTCAAGAATGTCTAAATAGACGTGGTCCATTACGCTGCAAAGTATGTCAGCAATCATGCCATGAAGGATAGGAAAGGGTTAGGAACCTTCTTAGGGCGCGTTGTCAAAGTACTCGTTCATTAAACTCTCCAGGATTATGTCTGTAAATTCCGTACCTCAAAACACCAGTGTCATGCCTTTGCAAAACTCTGAGGATATCGTCATAGCTGGCTACGTCAGTTCAGTAAGTTAAGGAACACATCTGTACTGGTCACGGACAAGTCTTGTTCCGACACTTACTACATTTTTAGGACACGAACGTCCAGTCGATATGATTCCCACCTTTTCTTTGCTTGTCCCACAACCTGGAGGCTGTCAGAGTAGAACATCGAGCATACGTTGCCCACCATCAAAGGAATCAGGATGATCGGGACGGATGAGAAGAGGGACGATGGGTAAACCCCTTTCCCAATTTGACTACAAGGGATGTCAATTAGCACCTGTTGCGAAACTCCCGCAAACAAGCGGTTGCTCACAGCAGCGGATTAGTATCCAACATATCGCCACCTCTGTCAGTTCATCGTGAGCGTTTACAGGAACAGACAGAAACTCTCGAACCACCGCTAATCGTCCATCTCAGGCTCGTCGGAAGGCACCTTGAGAATTAGGTAGCCTAGGGTGCGTGCCAGGAAGACTTGATCCGTATCAATGTACTTTTGTTCAAGTGAAAGACACCGATTGTATTCTCTGTGCCAAAGAGGCTGGAGCTCATCGATTCATCCATGATAGCGGAATAATGGGTTTTGTGGGAGTGTACATATACCATCCTCGGAGTAGAAGGGCCGTAACTTTTTCGCAGAACTTGAAACAGGTTAGTAATTACGACATGATCATCAAAGGTACTTCCAAGATCATGTGCCAATGTTTTGAACAGAAGGGCTTGGCAAGCATTGATTGATTTCTCACTCCCACTTTTCCCTCCTTCAACGCTCTTATTGTCGTCGTCGTCGTTGTTCCCGCCGTCTGTCCGGGGCCGCTACTCGTCATTCACAAGACGAATTAGCATTTCGACTTTCGATAAGGAGTTTCTCCTCCGCCATTCATTCATTGACTACGTTCGCTGAACCAGACAAACATTCATTTATCCTTTACGATAACACAACACATAAAATGGGTTTCCAGCACATTCGAATCGGCCACGCAGGCCACCAGAAGAGGTCGTCTTCTTCCAGTTGTGATGTTTTTCTTTCATTGCTTTACAAAGTAAAATTCGCTGACAATGATTTGTAGGTTGTACAACAGGAGGTTTCTACAAACAGCCTACGACCTCCTCGTCCATAAATGCACTTGAGCCATTGAGTATCACTTGGGACACATCCTGCTTGACCCCAGCAAACAACAAGGTCGACATCTATCTTTATGCACCCCAGTTGTCTGCCCCTCGTCTGCATCTCTTCACCGGGGTGAGCTACTCTGACGGGTCCTATAATGCGACCCTCATGCCTCGCTGGTGGAATGCTACTTCTAGCATTTCTCTTCAACTGCTCATCATTCAAAGCGGTGATGCGCCCTTCCTGGCTACTCTTCCTGCCGGTCCTGTCTTCACCGCGACTTACTCCGCCCCATCTTCTGGCGACACCCCTGCATCTGCAGATGTCTCTAAAGCGTCTTCCGACACAGGCATCACAAACGCTTCTCCCTCCAGTTCATCTTCTTCCTCTCACCTCTCAAAGGGGAAGCTTGCTGCTGCTGTTCTCATGCCCCTTCTTGTTGCCATCGCTATCGCCGCCGCGGTCTACATCTACATTAAGCGCAAGCGAGGCAAGGAAAAGCGCAAGCGTTGGTCCGAAAAGGTCGACCAGCGTATGTCCGTCGTCTCTGCCGACTGGTCCAGCATGTCACCCGCTGGCGCCAGTGCGGCTATCCGGAACTCTATGGCAATCAACCGCCTGTCCTCGTTCTCTTTCTCCAACGGTCCCGCCCCTCCTTCCCAGATCTACGATGCCGCTGGCCCAGGTGAATACGCTGGCCAAGCAGGTATCGGTGCTGTCGCTCCAGGAGGTGGAGTTGGCGGATTTGTGGTCCAAGATAACGTCGCTCTTGAATCTGCCGCTCACGGTCTTTCTCTCACTCCAGCCGAAATGTCACAGCTCCGTCCAGGTCTCCGTTCATCTGCCTATGCCAATGCCGCTGTCGCCAACCGCGTTTCTCGCGTCTCTTTCGCTATTGATCCCGCTATTCCTGGGCGTCCCTCGGCCGAGTCAAGGAGGAGCGCGTACGAGCGCCCGAGCGTGGACTCTCGCCGAAGCGCGTACGAACGCCGGAGTGTTGCAGGCCAAAGCAGGGCATTCCACTCTGGCTTTATTGTTCCCCCTATGCCTGAAGGTGCGGTTGAGACTGTCCGCGCGAGCATGTTCGTTGGCGGTGTCAATCCTACTTTGAACCCGTCTGCTTCTGATGGTATGCGCACGAGCCACATGAACGTCTCCAGTGACTCTGTCGCTGCGTCTCGGATGTCTAGGTTCGATGAGGTTTACGGGGACTATTCTTATTCTGTTTATGCGGACGAGTCTGGCGACGCTGATGGTGCGATGAGTCCTACGCAGACTGCTGGGCCTGTGTCTCTCAGTGCAGAGGATATCAAGAAGCGTGTTGCTGCCAAGACAGAGAAGATCGGTGAGGAGGATTCGGATGTTGGGCCTGCCTTGTCCAGTAAGTTGATTTCTTGATTGTGCCATTTCTTCTGGGTGGTATCGCGTTCGACTTGGTTTCGTCTTTGTTTTTTCTCGTTCTCGATTGCTTTTTGCATGGCTTGTGTCTTTTTCGTTTCATGACAAGTCTGCCGTATTTGATGGGTAGAGGTGTTGCTGGTTTGCCGTTCCAGGCTTATTTAAAGTCTGTGTATAATCGTGATGCCCACGCTGCTGCGGACGGTTGCTGGTTGGACATGGCTGTGCGCACGCATCACGATATAAGAGATTCATTTTGCCTTGGTCTCGGGTACGTTTGGGGGTTGTCATACACAGCGCCTCAAGCCATTGGGACGGTTTAATGTACTTCTTTTCATGTTCGCGACCCTTTGCTCCACTGATTTCACGATTCATTTCTGTTGTTCGATATGGCACTAACCATTCTTCTTTTCTCTCAGTGATGCGCGCTCAAGAGCAAGAAGCTAACTCTCTCCCCACCTTCCCTACTCCCATGCACTATCCTGCTTCAGCCTTCTCTTACCCCTCGGACGATCCAACTCTCTTCTCTGCATCTCCCATCTCGCCCTCCTTCCCCGTGCCCACCATTCCTGGCTCCCCTATCGCGCCCTCTCTTCCAATGTCTCCTCCGCCCATGGCTCCCCCAGCAGCTGGTATGTCACCTGACGATATGCTCCGTGCGTACGCCGAGCGCAACAAAGCTGGGAGCCGCGGCACGCCTTCGCCTGTCGCTATCAAGAGCCCGCTGAGCCCCTTGAGTGCCCCTCCGATCACGTTGCCTACGATGACAGATAAGGGGGCCAGGCCGTTACTTCCTGCCGGGCCTGGATCGTTTTCGCCTGCACGGGGCGCGTATGGAGTAAGTGGCGAGGAGGAGGAGATCGGGAGGGCTGAATGAATGAGTTTGAGTAAATGAGCTTGAACGGTAGTGGGTCCATCTCGCTATTCGTTGAATGAGAATTGGCATTTGGAAGTGCCGTCCTGTCTCTTCTCTCCTTCTTATTTCCTCATTTACTGTACTATTCTCATTCATTGTCTTGGTTTCTTTCCCGGCCCTTCCTTTTCTTACATCCAGTCTCAAGTGTCCACGGTTTTTTTCCAGTCCCTCGTTTTTTGGCTGTTTAGTTCTGTGTAATGTTTCTTCTCTGGTGTTCCTCACCGTCGACGCCGCTCGCCTTGCGGTCTAATGTCAGTGACGGTTATACATTAGCGCCCTCCCGTTCCATTCTGTTGCGTTTCTGCCTTTCCTTCTCCCTATATCCTGGGGCTCCTACCCACGTCTTGTCGAAGCTCCAGCCTGAGTTTCAGTACGCTGTCGGCGTGCTTCGCTCCATCGTACGATACTCTACATTTCCGTCTGATTCCTTCTCCGGCGTTCTGTTCAGTTTCACCATTTTCCCCTACAAGTTCAGATTCGTTTTGTGTTCTTGCTCTCCATCGCCTGCACCCATAACGATACCAAACTACGTATATATATACCAGAATCCTACCTTCCAGTGTTCCTGAACGCCGTTTTTGTGAAATTTTCTTTCTTCAAATCTTCAGATACTGACTGTGTTCAGGTTTTGAATTACCTTTTTTTTCTTGTGGTCGCTCAGTTCGTTGATACTTGTATCAGTTCTGGGGCGCTATTTAGTTGGTGCTGCACATGCAGACATACATATCCTTATTTATTTATTTTTTCTTCAATCTACGTGCCTCCTTCACCTCCGTCGGTGGATTTAGGCTCCTCGCGCGTCTTGTTTTCATCTCTCGTCTCACCTTGCTTGAGAAGCAGCAGGCAGGAGCATGTAGGAGGTACTACCAGGAGACAAATCTGGCAAAGAGTAGGAACGGGCCGTGTACCTTTCATAATTCACCTTGGGCGGTGCCTGTGTTTGATAGTATCAGTATATACCATGACCCTTTGCGGTGTGTTGACGTGCAGTGTATGGTGGTGATATCTCGAGTTGCCCGACCGTGTAACGACGTTCAGTACTAGTTGGGAACAACGCTTGTAAGAAGTTGATCTCTTAGATCAATAAAGCGTTCCAAATGTATTCAGTGGGTCTTGTTCTTTGTCGATCTGCGAGTCAACGTTCGCGATGTTGCAGGTGCTATTTGAAGGTTGTCATTTAGAAAGATGAACAGTCTCTGATGTGCTGCGCCTGCATTAGCCTCATGCTTGCTACTGGGCTACTCATGATGGTCTCTCCGGTGCGTAAATGAGTTCACGTAGATATTCGAAGTTTAGTAGGCTTGTGGACTTTCCTGCATCTTTCCTTCTTCTCCTTACGAATCTCGTTCTTCAGCTGCCGACTTCTTTGCATTGAAGCTCTGCAAGTTCGTCACGACAGGCCGGAGACGAGTTGTATATGCCATGCTCTGGAAGCTCCAATGGACACTAAAGGTGATCTCAAGCAACCTTCAAGCAACCATTCTATCTTAGACAACAACATAGAGTCGATGCATGAGCATGGGATGATCTCATGAAGCAACTGCTGTCTGTGCAACCGCCCTATAGTTGAACAATATGGCATAAATGCTTCGCTACTCAAGGAGAATGCGTCAGCAAACCATATACATACATGCATTGTATTCGTCCAATCAATGCAATTGAACTATGGGAAGCACGATCAACTCTTCAAGATCCTTTGAGCTATCTGGATGTCATCCTCACCAGCTCCGAGTCGGTAAACCTTCCGGTTAGTCACACAGTATTTGTACTTTGCACGGACAGTGGGATTCGGAAGTGTATCCGTCTGCCCCGCAACATGAATCTAGAGCTCATTAGTGAGCACTAGTGAGCGGTGAAGGCACGGCACCGTCGGTGTATATTTGCAGCATGGCGGGCTGGCACTACTACGTACGCCGCAGTTTGCATTGTTCGTGGCACTGTCGGTGTATAGTAACCCCTTCCAACATGTTGGACCAAGAAAGTAGGCTGTTCTTCCGCTAGCGCCGCAGTTGTACTGTTGGTGCAGAAAAAATGGACTTGCATTGAACATAGTGGCGAGAAATCACAGCTCTGAGTCTAGATTTGAAGAGGCAAGCTTTATTGGTCCCTTGACTGTTCGTTGGCGCTGTTCGAGAAGAAACCAAAACACCATCCTGCAGCTAAGTAACTTTGAGCGAACAAGTTGAGGAAGTCTTATTTTAGAGAACAAGCAAACCGGACAGCCTTCATGCGCGCAAGATGGACGAATTTCACAAAGCGCAGCGCGGCAGTGGACCGGCAGACAAATTAGCCCCGTGTGAACTTGTTGTAACTGCCCCGACGACCGGAGGATATACACCGTTGTCCTCTCCTTCACCACCGTCCTTTTCCATTTTTCTTTTCCCCTTCTTGACATATGAGCTGTCCCAGTGAAAATCAAGAGTCTGTCGACCAGTCTAGTTTTTGGAGCGAGGACGGTATAGATTGGGATGCGCACCGAATAGGATGGGCAATTGCTGGCGGTTGCACAGCGCTGGTGCGTAGCTCTGATTACTTACAGCCTGTTTCTTTCGCTCAACGATGTACAAAGACCGTCATTATATCCACCATTTCCGTCTTGAAACACTGTCGGTACGTTATGGCTTCGTTCAACTAAAGTCGTCTAATTAAGCGCTTTCCGTGCCTTTAGAACCTACACAAATCGCAATGAACAGCGACAGATGTCCGTACTACCTCGATATTGCGGCAGATCGATCTCATGCTTGACTCGTACAGCCTCCGGATATTGTACATGCCTCCAGTCTACGCCATAATATCCTTCTTTTCGTATCGTTTTTTCCGGAGTTACACATATTACGAACTGATTGAAGTCGGTGCGTTTCCCTTCTGCCCTCCAGATGAGAATGTTTGACTGACAAAAATATCTTTCAGTTTATGAGGTTCGTGCAATTGTTTCCTTGACAAAAGACTGTTGTTCATCTGGCAGGAGTAGGCTATAACCTTAAGCGCCTTCTTGTACGTCAAATTCCCTTTGCACCGTTTCTAGCTCGAACTAACCCAGATTGTAGACTTTTACTAATTGAATTCGTGGCGGCAACAGCTGCTGATCATGAAGCTGGGAGCGCCATTGCACGGAAAGACAAGAGAAAGCTACCATTACCCGTTCGTGGACCCACAAAAATCATTTCCTCAATCATTCCCCTCATCATTTTTCCCTCCTACAGTTCTGTTTTTGGAGGTATAGGCCTACGAAGGTGAGCCATATAATCAATTCTTCCAGGCGACCGAGCTCAACTTTGACCTTTTTAGCCTTACTTCATGTATACCCTCAAGGTAGCGCTCACTGTTGATTCTCAAGGAGAATATTTTACGGATATTTCTTTCAGTGGTCAGTGTTGCAGTATGTTGTCGTACGCCCAGGTATACACTCCCCACTTTTCCTTGTCTGTTGCGTTTGCTTACAATGGTCATCACCTAGCTGTCTCGGTAGCTGGCATAATCTGCCAATACTATAACGTGTTATGCGAATCTGCTGGATTCGACGTACATTATGCTAATGTATACCTCGAGGCGATTGATTTCGTCAGCATCAGGTCTGTGGATCTGTTTTGACAATGGTACCGCTCACCCACACGTCTCTCCTGTTCAGTGTTGCCCTTTACGGCCTCTTCCTCTTCTACGGACTTACGAAGGAAGAGCTGGTTGGACGGCGGCCACTGGCAAAGTTCTTGTCAATTAAATTAATCGTGATGTTCACGTTCTACCAGTCTTTTGTTGTGCGTAAATGGGCTGTTTTGCGATGTACGCCAGAGGACTAACCCGAGTACTACAGTTCAGCGCATTGGAGGGTAGAGTGATCAAAGGTACAGTCTTCGTACTCTTTACTCCAAACATGGGATCCTGACGCCATCTTGATTCTCTAGCAACTCAGTATTGGACTGCCACCAACATAGCCGACGGGTTGAGCGCCTTGACTATTTGCATCGAAGTGCGCTAGCATCTCCCCATGTTTCCCGAGGATGATACTGACGAGTTCGGAAGATGATCTTTTTCGCCCTTGGAATGTGGTGGGCTTACACGCCAAATGAATATCGTGTTCCTGGTGCTCCGCCAACAAGTATCGGGCGACCGTTGTGGGATTCGTGCGTCACACAATCAACCACCGTTTTGCTTCCATGCTGACCAAGCGTAATTCTCGGGTTGCTATAGCATAAATTTCAGCGAGTGTCTATCTAGTCTATTCACTTGTTCTTCATGACTGACGTATCAATATCGCAGGTGACTTTGCCATGGAAATCTGGGGTTCTATCAAGTTCTTCATTGACTACTACCGTGGTGTTCCTGAAGCGCACAGCCGAAATCAAGTTCCTCACAAGGCAGATTTCGGGCAAGCTTTCGGC
Source organism: Omphalotus guepiniiformis (assembly GCA_028554645.1). NCBI lineage: Eukaryota > Fungi > Basidiomycota > Agaricomycetes > Agaricales > Omphalotaceae > Omphalotus > Omphalotus guepiniiformis. Next base: position 53,812 of record JAQOOI010000019.1, read on the forward strand.
ATTAGTTCAGGTTCCCAGTCGGGCTACATCAAGCCAAGGGGTGCAGGAGCCCTCACTAGCAGCAGTGAGTACGCCTTAAGCAGTCAAGCTCATAGGTTGAGCTACGATGAGGATATCCGATTAGCACCTTATAGCTACGGGGATAGCTCAAACCACGGACATGGCTCCTGAACGGCCTGAACGTTCAACGCTCGACTGTCAAACGTTCTTATTTTTTGCCATTCTCCAATGATCTAAGCGTAGTCGGCATGCGGAGTATATTGTATCGAGAATAGCCTAGATTTGCTTGGGTGTGTGGAAGCGGGAGAAGGGGGTTTAGTATGCGTGCGCGGTTCTGTGCTTCATGTTTTCATTGTACTATTCCATGACTGATATATCTATTTCCTGTATTTTGGTTCAAATTTTGAAAATCGTGAACTCGTTTTGAGACATGTGATTTCACGTACTTTGAACTGAAACCACGTATAGATACCCAACGAATGCAGCCTTGTCAGAATCTCGCGAGTATGTCCCAACCACCACCTCTTCAAGATTCTCCTTTACCTGGCCACAAGTTCTACTCCGATGAATATCGCAATATCCTCACCGATCTTCGTCGTACGTTGGCGGTACTGGCACCGTTTTGTCCCACCAATGCTCACTGCATGTTCACTCTTTCAGGCTCCCAAATTCCACTCGCCGATGCAAGCGTGGAGGAAAACGATTACACTGCTACAACTGGAGGTGCAGGTAAGTTTTCATATTGGGCGACTTGTCGTTCTACTGAGTACTACATGATCTTGCCACAGCCGATGCCCCGCCCTGGTTTGCACCTGCCGTTGCTCAAGCCTTGATACCGATTAGGCAGGAGTTAGTACAGCTACGAATAGCTAGTGTGATGGTAAGCTACTAGTGTTGCCTACACTATTCACTTCTGATATCAGAACTCACTCCACAGGCATACAACGGCACTCGAGGTGACGGGTTACGTCTCCCGTATCAAATTGTCTGCTTCCCAGATGGAACTGATCCAGTTCACGACCATGTGAGTAACTGGTTCCTCCCTCAAGCCATACTCTGAGAAACACCAAACTTCACAGAATCTCCCCCGATTATACAACATTCATGACATACGCGATCTCACAGACGAAGAAACCGATATCTACATTCAACGTTATGGAATACAAGTTCGTGAAGACATGAGCAAGAGGGACTTGATTGCCTATTATATCGGGTGCCCAATTCTTCTATGATTTGTCAGGCAGGTAGTTGAATGGATAGAGGCAATTAGCGCAACTGGTTTGTTTCAGGCTTCTGTTGAAAGAGTAACGTATCCGACATGACTCTCACTGCACGATATCCAAGCGTCCACAAGCTATTCCCAATCCAGCAACCTTCAAGGTGGAGTCGAACGAACTTTGCTCAGAAGGACTCGACTTCTACTAGCTCGTCATACAAGGTGGCCGGTGCCATAGCTGTGATAAGTAAGTTGGTACCTTGTGTTCTAATTTACACCTTAGTATTCGCAAGAAATTGCGTGCAATTAGCCTGAGTAAATGTGATTCCGAAATAGTAGTTTCACTTTGTTGATCTTTCAAGGTTTGCTTTGGGCTCGTTACCGTACATCATGATTACACGTATACAATATTGAGTTCCAGGGTTTAACAGATCTTTTCAGCTGAGCCTCAATGCAGTACGAACGAAACACAGAAATCACTCCCGGTGTACAGTGTTTGTGCCGAATTGGGCTATTCTCTGAGCCGAGGCGCGGCTTCAAAAGTTGTTGCAAAACTCCATCAACCGTGACTTGCCACTTCAGCTTAGCTTTAACCGTCAACCGCCCCGTCAAACCTCGCATCTTTGACTTTGGTCCTAGAGAATCTCTCTGAATTCTACAGCGTAGGCTAACTCACACAATCACAGACTCTCAAGTAAATCCAGGAGACCTCTGTGTACATTCCGTACGGGCCGAGAACGCGAAACAGTTGAAAACTCGAAAAATGCCCTCAAGAGACTCGATAAAGTCTACGTCACTTTCTACTACCCAGTCACACTCACAGTCACCTCAGATGCATCTTCATCTACACGCTCCTTCTTCCCCAATGCACACTTCTCTTCAGTCAAACAGTGCCAACAGTGCCAGCAAAACCACCACTCCGATTCCGATCGCGAGTGGTAATGCTGTGGATGATACTGATACTACTATATCTGCATCTTCATCACTCGCTCGACATTCTCCGGCGAAAATGACTAGGGGGGGCTTAGTACCATCAAAGCGACGCGCGGATGATGATGATCCTGATGGGGAGACGTCGGATATTGTCACTGGTGGCACGTCGAATTCGGTCAAGAGGATGAAGATGAAGACGCCTCAGGCGGTATTCCAGAGGTCGGAATCCGGTACCGGTAGTACCAGAACCAGAACCAAAACCGGGATTTCTACTGCTAGTATCAATATCAGTACACCTGGTAACCTTGAAGACGCGATTGATATGAAAAGGTAAGTTTCAAAAACCCCACAATCTCCGATATTGAATTCTGAGAAGCTTTTTCTCTTTCTTTTCCTTTTTCCTTTTTCTTGGGTTTTCTCTCTCCATCTTTCGTCTTTCGTTTTTGTTTCTTTCTCACTGACTTTTAAAACTCTTTCTCTTTCTTCTTCTAGAATCCCAGTACCTCAATTATCGATCGCCCCGGGTACGATGCATGGCAAAACCTCCGAGTCGATTCAGAACTTACTAGAATCAGAATCATCGGATGATACGTCGAGTTCACCCCTATGTCGCGTATGTACTAATACTGATACTACAAACTCCACGGACTCCTCGTCCTCGACGACGAAACTCGTACGAAACAGCGCACTCGGGGGTCATGAACATGGTGCTAGTACCACAACCAGCATCCCAGACCGAAATCCAAATTTCCCGCTTACTTCTACTTCTACTTCTTCTTCTACAACCACTTCTTCTTCTTCCGAGTCTACTAAACCCATCAAAACCCACTCTCATAGACTCAAACCCACTAAAGAAGTCCGGTTCGATGTCTCCAATTCCAATTCCAATTCCTCCCCCTCTTCTCCACGTACTCCCAATTCCAATTCCCACAACCGCCTCAACCCCAACCCCAACCTCAATCTCCACTCCCGCACTCACACTCACATTAACACCCTAAGCCTCCGAGACCTCATAAACGCCCCTTTACCGATATCCTACACTCGTACAGTTATAACTCCCGATACACTTCCTTTACCCACGCCAGTCGAACCCGGGCCAATCACTCGCATCAAATCCTGGACATCCTCGTCGTCCGCCTTGAACTCATCCTCCTTCCGGACGGGGTCCAAAGTCGAGTTATTGAACGCCGACACTAGTATCATGTTACCTCCGGATACACAACATCCACATCCACATCCACATCCACACGCAGTAAATCCTTCCATCACCGGAGATACCTCACTATCAACAACAGGGGGTAGAGGTAGAGGAAGACCTAAATCCAAACCCAACTCAAACCCAACTCGACTTCCCAACCCCAACCCCATCCCGAACCCCCCCAACTCCGAACTTCGATCCACTCGTACTCGTACACGTAGAGGTCAACCCTCGGGAGGCTTACCGGTACCATCTCCAACAACAACAACAACCCGTACACACCCCTCCGAGTCATACACCTCTACTCCCGAGGAGATCCACGAACGTAGGGCACGAGAACGTTGGGAGAGGGGACTTCGACATCGGGAGAGGGAGGAGAGGGCTAGGAAGGCTGGTGCTGGTGCTGGTGGTGGTGGTGGTGGTGGTGTAGCTGTAAACTTGCGGAAGGATAAGGAGAAGGAGAAGGATAAGAAGGTGATGAGGATGAGGGGTTAGAGGGGTGAGTATGAGGAAGGGTGGGTAAGGGTGGTAGAGGTAAAGGTAAAGGTCTCCTGCTCTGCTGTTCCTACTACTTACTAACACCCGTTATTCCGATTCAGATACTGAGATTCATAAGTAACTTTTCCCAAAGCCTACATATTCATATTCATATTCAAGTTTTTCCATTCCCATTACTCATCGCACACCTACGGGTTCCGGTTAATGCTTGTTATTGCTATTGCATCGGTTTCACTTCATCCTTGCACTTATTACACAAAGAACCTCATACTGAATAGAATCTCGCATTGCTCTCTTCATCTCATCTCGCCTCACATTCCGTACTCTCTCTTGAGAATCCCACAACTGTAAGGGTGTAAGTAATCCACCCCGAATCCGAGTCGAGAAAAGTGCAGTGCCGAGGGGCGACAATACCGATTCAGAAACGATACTTGTACAGGAGGGAAAACCAAAGTTTCAAATCAAACAACAATCTCATACTTCTCAAGCCCCCGCATCAACCTCTCCCATCTCCCACCATGCCCATCCCAAAATATCTTTCCACTCATCACTCCCACACCCCCAAAACTTTCCTAATCCAAATAAGCAACCCCACCAATCGCAAAATCAAAAAAACAAGGGTGTTTCTCCACCCATAACAAATGTACTCCTCGTCCTCGTCGACTTTTCGTCTTCGTCTTTGTCTTCTTTGTCTTCCTCATCCATCAACGGGCCAATCCACTCATCAACAACCCCCAAACCCCTCCCAAACCTCCCCCCACTCAACCCACCTTCTCACTCTCTCCCTTCGACCCTCAACGTCAACTCCTCAAGCTAAGCCGCCTCCCAAAAACCCCCTCTCTCGTCCTTCCTAAAATACACCTCACTTATCGGGATTCAAAACCCTAACATAAACTTCCTCAGCGGTCCCATAGTTTAGTTTTACTCAACAGCCCCTCGATCGCCGCTGCTGTCAATGCATGGGACCCAGACCCAGGTGGCATAACACGCGGTGTACTCGAGTATCAGGGTACGTCTCATCAAGATATCTAGCAATCTTTTCTGAATCGATTATAACGGTGTTTGTTAAATCGTCATGTATGAATGGGATAGTGTAGAATGGCCTGCTACTACTAGTACCGGATGCTTCGGATGCTTCGGATGCTTTGTTTGTTGTTGGGTGCTCGGGACCACCGAGTTGTTGACATACGTTTTTAATATCGGGATATTCGATGAAGATAGTTCGGTAAGGGATTTGAGTGTGTATCTGATAGTAGTAATTGATTGATACATCATACGTAGGTCAGACTCGGAGAACGTAGGACTCGGGAGGGGGAGTGAACTTGGAGAGAACTTTGCTTTCCATGCGTTTCGATTCCATGATTTATCTTTTAGAGTGGATGGGAGGTGCCCGGAGGTCGTAGAGAGTTATCATTTTTTGTCGAATCAAATTGAATCGTGGTTAGTAAGTAAGAAGGGAAGGGAAGGGAAGGGGTATCTTACTAATACTCATCGAGTTTCTCGCAGATTTAGAAGGCATCATAGGGGTTAGGACTCGCGAATCAGCGAATGTGACTCTCAGTCCACATTCAAACCATGGGTCCTATTGTGTGAGCCTACCGTTGAAAAGATGCATCGGAGAGGCTTGAAGTACTACTAGGCGCTTACTACTTACTAGTACTACTTACCTATTGCTCCAAACGAGGAATATACTGTTAACCAAACCTAAGCTGCGCTGCCTAACAGACTTTATCAATGTCACTTCTTCGTTCAGGACTTCTATTCGGAAAGTGAAGCGAGATACATCAATACATTGATACATCGTCCCCCTCGTTGTCCATGTCCATCTAATATCTACATCCCCCTCCCCCTCCCCCAGCCCCCCTTCATCTAAAGCCCTACGCGTTACGCTTACCCTCGAAACCCCCTCATCCAAACCCTAACATCCTCCCAAACCTCCCTTTTCACACCCTCATCCCACCACCCATCAGGAATAATAAAAACATCATGAACACCATCCCTAATCCATCTAACAACAACATGTCCACCCGCAAGTCTAACCAATCCTTCTTTTTTATCTAGTTTTTCCAATTCCCTGGGATCCTCCCCATGCGCGGAATCGGAACTAGTATCCCAGGCGGTATCCGTACGCGTATTCGCGTCCTGCCCCATAGCTCTAGCTAAATTCCCAACTTCAATAGTCAACCTCTCAGCATCCCCAACCGCAATAAACGTCTTGGGAAACCCTTCGAAGAGTTTATTAAACTTTCGTCGTCTCGGAATTGGATGCTCTCGATTTTCAGCCCCGGCGCCTGCTTCGAGGTTTTGAAGGTCGAGGTCGAGGTCGTCTCTGGTGGTACCAGCCCCGGTATGATCCTCCCACTCATACTGCTCACAAGCAATAGTAGGCGTCAACCAAACCTTTGAAACCTTCGGAATCGTCACCTCCTCCGAGTCCTGCTCTTGCCTTCGCTCTTGCTGTTCTTCCCCACTCCCACTCCCACTCCCGTTCGCACTCCCACCCCCATAAATCCTCTCCCCATTATACAAATCAACAACATGTCCCCACCTACTCAACACCCTCGGACTAGCAGGACTCACATACTCCGAATGAACAACCCCCATCAACGCCTTTGTCTCTCTCTCAATCTCCCCATTCTCATTCTCCTTCTTATTCTTCGGATCCTCCGCGGATCCAACCGAGAGGTATTTTTCCATTTGGTCAGATCCATTTGTGACGTCATTAGTTCGTTCGCTCGGTTAGGGGTTCTATCGATAACCGTGACACTTGTACTCACCCATTCCTCTTCTTACCCTTCTCCCACTGTCCCCACCCAGTTCCCCCAGGTCTATACTTAAATCCCAAGAACGTCCTCTGAAGTAAAGCTCTAGGTTCTGGCGTATCAGTTAGATAATCTGTATCTGCGTTTGGACGGGGTATGTATGATGATGGTGTTGAATGGAATGCATGGGATGTATCGCATGATGGCTGCAATACCAATGAAACATGATTAGTGTTGTTAGTTGGAATTTACTTTGTTTAGGAACGTACGGAGAATAACAATAACCCATCAGGCATACGTAACTTTCCTTCATCTCTAATCCACCTGGCAAGTGCCAAAACTAGATTCCCACCCGACGAATCACCTATAAGGATGATTTTACTCCTGAAAGCCGTTAACAAAGTACTAGTAGTAATGCAGCTTGAACTTACTTACCTTGGGTGATACTTTTCTACAACATACGCATAAACAGCCGCAGCATCCATTATAACAGCAGGAAAAGGAGCATGTTGTAAAAGTCTATATTCAACACTATAAATCTCCGTACAAAGCCCATCCTACCACACACACACCACACACGCATCAGCGAAACATCAACTAAATCACAACGCAGTTACAATTACGCACCTTGATCAACCTCCTCGGTATATTCGAAGTCCTCGAATTCTCATGAGCCGACATCTGAGCATACCCACCCCCATGCATAAAAATCCCCACAACCTCCGTTTGCCCTTCCCTCCTCTCAACCTTTAAGTTCTTCGGCCAAACAAAACATCCAACCCTCTTCCACGGTACTCTCCCTTCCCCCTCCCCCTCCCCACCACCACCACCACCAACAAGCACACCCCCCCTCAACTCCCCCCTCAACTCCCCAACCCACTCAAACCTCGTCTCCCCCAACTCCCCATCCCCAACCCCCTCCTCCGGATCCCTAGCCCCCCAAACAACACCCGCAACCTCAGTAACCCTAAACATCCTCCTCGTAAACCCAACAAAAACAATCTGCTTCAAACTCCAACTCTCCCTAGGCCTCTTCCCCCTCGGTACGATAGAGTAATAAAGTACCCAGAGAGGCACTAGGAGGATGGTTGTTAGGATTCGTTGGATAACGTAGATTGTTTTTAAGGGTTCTTTGGCGAAGGGTAGGTGGGCAAAGTGGGGGTATTGAGGGGTTTTGGTGTATATCATCGCGGGCGGAGGATAAGGGCAAAGGATAATTTGTCTGTGCGTAAGTACGTACTGCGGAGCGGAATTGGAGTATTGGGTACGTTGTCATGTGATCGGATGTACTTATCCGGTCCGAGGGTGATCATGAGTCATTCAACCGAATCAACGTTCTCTTCTTTACTCCCTCAAACATGGATATCGCTGAATTTCATGCAGCAGTAAGTCCATCCGCATTAAAATGCATGGTTTAACGATAACTCTTACTCTTACTTTATCTCTCCTCCATCTCTCAAGGTCTACGATACAGTCCGATTGATTCCTTTCGGGAAAGTAACGAGTTACGGTGATTAATATTTTCAATAAATCTCGTTTCTCGTTTCTTATGCCGTCGCATACCGGTACCCCCACTGCCAGGTCACATAGCGAAACTAATCGGAAAACCAAATTATTCGCGTCACGTCGGGCAAGGTAAGCCACAGTAGCCCCACTATCTTCAGTATTTACATCCCCACATCCATCCACATAACCCTCCCCCCCCCCACCAATCCCGGAACTTGAACTCGGGGTACACAGCTCTCAAACTCCTCCCACCAAATCCAAATCTCCACCCTCCTGTCCCTGTCCCATGGCACCGCGTTATCGGATCTTCAGGAACCATATCTTCAAGAGGACCTGGTACAGATGGTGCACAGAGACAACGGGAAGCTCTTGAGGCTGAAGGGGTTGAAGTCACGGCTGGACGCACAGGGGATTTGAGGGTTGATTTGAGGAGGTTTGGGTGGTTTCCTGTTAGGGTTGAGGTTGGGGGTGAGAATCAGGATGATGATGATGGTGAGGGTGAGGGTGAGGGTGGGGAGGAAGAGGAAGAGGAAGAGGAAGAGGAAGAGGAAGAGGAAGAGGAAGAGGAAGAGGAAGAGGAAGAGGAAGAGGAAGAGGAAGAGGAAGAGGAAGAGGAAGAGGTGGGGGATACGTGAATCCGAAGGGAGGGAGGGCGGTCAGGGGACGCGTTCACCATGGATGGCATTTTTCGTCATTTCAAGAAATCATCCTCGTTTATGCAATCATTGATCATATGCGATGCTATCAAGGGAGACAAGATGTATAGCACACCGGGCATGCCTTCGATTATGGACATGCTGTGAGGGGTTGTGAGGGTCGAGTTTATGGGATAGGTCAATGAGAGTGAGTTCAGCCATGGACGTGGGGGAAGGAGTTAGGAACGTGTGTATTTCAATCATAAATTTTAAATTATAATCTGTGATTTGGTCTATGTAGAGTACCTTCACACGATCGTGATCCCTACACTGTCCACTACTCACACTACTCATACATCTCACTCTCATCCCTAACAACAACACCAAAATAAGGCCACACCTCAACAGCATCCAAATCTTCTTTCCCATCATTCTTAATCCCTATCACCCCATTCGATTGATACACGCTCTTTGTCTGTTGTGTTTTGTTCCCCCCATCAAGGATTCAAGATTCAAGAACGACCCGTCCGTGAGTACTGTAGATGTTACAAAACGTAAACGTAAACCAGTGGACTTACCAAACCAAGAGAAACCTTGATCGCGGGTAGGCCCGGGACATAATGCTCAAGAGGATCTTCAGGATCTTCAGGATCTTCAACAACACATCCTCGCGTTATTGACGTCGACGTCGAAAGTCTTTCTCGTTCTCGTTCTCGTTTGATAAGTCTTAAGATATTCCTCGCGGCGACTTCACCCTGTCATACAGTCAAAAGTCAAGTCGAAGCCGTAAAATTTACTTGAGAAAGAGGAAGTTCATTTAACTCACCTGAAAATACGCAGTATGCCCAGCATCAATCGCACCAAACGCATCCGCACAGTCACCTATAACGAAGATATTGGGATAGGGGGTTCCGGTTTGTGTTTGTGTTTGTTCTAGGTTCAAGTTCGCGACATTGGACTCGGACTCGCGCTCCAAATCCAATCCGGTCTCTGTTTCTGTTTCTACGCTGAGGCTTGGATTCGGATTCGACTTCGGTGGTAAAACACCAAGCTGCATCGTACGAAGAACATGCGCGAGCGAATCATGTCGATTCACTGTCGATGGGTCCATTTCTTTAAGGAAATGAGTGTTGGGTATTTGACCTGTGCATAATAGCTTTCGAAATTCAAGAATCCCCCAAGATAAGTTAGAATTGCGAATTGCGCGAAGGAGATCATAAGATTACGAGACTCGGAGTACGCACGATAAGATCAGCTTTAATTTCACGTCCGTTCACAGTTCGTACTACGTGCTCCCCGCAGGCCCTAGCTTCCAAGTCCTTCGGTGAGAATCTTGAGCGTGACTCGGAATCGGAATCTTGTGGTGGCATGGTGCCCATGTCAAGTCGTTCACCGAGGATAACCTCAACATTGAACGATTCTAAACTTTTGAGAACTAAAGCATCATCGCATCGCATCAGAGGGGTCCCGGTTGCGCAGAGATGAACAGACAGACATACTTTCATCATGCATCCCCTTCTCAAATCTCGGTAAAAGTCTTTCGCGGGAATGAACAAGCGTAACCTCTTTCTCAGGATAAATAGCTTTTATATCCGTTGCGAATTCTGTTCAGTTCATCAGTTCATCAGTTCATCAGAAATCAAAAAACCAGAAAACTCTCTCCAAGTCAATAAACCGACACTGGCATAAAGGATATACCTAGGGTCATGGGAGAAACTCGACGCACGGATTCCTAGGGCACCTCCACCAACAACCAAAACACTCTTCGAAGCACCAATAACTTCCTGATGACGTTTAAGCCACTCGATTCCTTCAGCTTTCGTTCCACCATAGCCTGGCGCCCCCTGCTCAGTGTGTTTCTCCGTGACCGCGTCACTGCTGCCGGGGGAACTCGACGTCGACGAAGACCCCCACAAATCAAGTGGCACAGGGAGCCTACTTCCCAACGCATAAACAAGGTATTCAAACTCGATTCGCGTAGACTCGATACCATATTCCGGGAACGATTTCGAGATGACGACGTATGTTTTGTGGAGGGATAGTACGGAAGCTTGGAGGTGGAGGCAGTGGGGGTTGGCACGGTTGGGTTCGAGCTTGAAGATGTTTTTGAATGGGATGACTGGGTTTGAGGGGTAGGGAAGGGTGGGTGAGTATGCACTAAGTATGATGATATTGGAGATGTGTAACTTACATGCTTTATGTTCGTGCCCTGGTAAAACCGATAGACGAGGTAGAACGTATACATCTAAAAGTGAGATGAAAAGTCCCGAGTTTTTCCAATCCAACCAATCATCACAATGGTTCACGACAGCGACTCCTGAGCTCACGGTTCACATGTCTACAGTACAGAAAAAAACCCTTTCAGAAATCAATAACGAACGAACGAGAGGAGTCACGGTGCACCACGTACGTATTCCTATCAACTAACAAAATCCTCCAATCTTCAAGTATACCTGCTGCTGCTGCTAAGACTTGTGCGGCTCGAGAACCACCCCCAATAACCAAAAGTCAATATCTGGAAAGGTTTTTTTTTTGGGGGGGAATAGCGTACCACCGTAAGCTCCACCAAGAACGAGTATTGTTTTCATAGTGAGAAGAAGAAGGAGAAGTGCCAGTGAGTAAGATGAAAGAGAGGACCGGCGGCGGGAATTGCGATGATCTGATCCAGGACCATGATGGGTTGGTTAAATATTTTCTTATCAGATAAGCAGAGTACCTGATACCGTTTGTTGGGGTTCTCACGATAAAATTGTTTTGTGGTACCGCACCAGTCGCGACTTGTCGAGATACTGTATGCACACCTGATCGTCCCAACAACCGCATCAAATTAGACGTGGTTGCTCGGGCCGGATACCACGTCTAACTAGACCCGGATCTAGAGATCGCACGACCTCGCTATAACCTCGCAATAGCCCTCCCTGCGTACTTCATAAGTTTTCACGAATTTCCTGACTTTTCCGTATACATAGCCTTACATAGCCTTCCCGGCACCTCCCGGCGGCTGTTGTTGCCCGCGCTCCACCGATTCCCGCCTTCATCCCGCCTTCATCATCCCGCCTTCATCCTGCCCTCGTCTTTCCCCTTGCTTTCATGTAATACTAGATACCTGTTGCACCCAATAAATATCATATTCTTGAAATGATACTTAGTGACAAAGATAGTCTCCTGAGAGGGTACAATGAGAGTGCATTGTCAGTCTCCAAGTAAATTGTACTACAGATGGTCGTGGTTGTGCTGCTAGCACTGCGTATCCGTGCTCATAGGTTATACTAGCATCCTGAAGGCCTCTGAGCGAAGCCTGGAAGCTCGATATTATGTATGTAATAGTCACTACTACATACCTCGGTGTGACTAAGGCATTGAGCTTCATACTTCATGAGCAGCAAGCTATGGTAGATTACTTATTATGTATGTACCTATATCATATTCTTTAGCCCTTGTAGTTGCGGAAAATGAACGCGCCGCCATTCTATTCTCGGCGCTAATTTGGCGCTTACTGAAATACGGCGATATGATTGGCTAACGAGTCGCGGGCCGGTCTTCCGAGTATTCGAGTTCGACGTCGAAGGCGACGAATACGTGTTCTCCTGCAATATCTTCTATAAGTAACTATATAAGGAGTATCTATAGATGCCTCTCATGAGATTCTGAAGTTCTGCAGGTGTACTATGAAGATTCCATTCAGTTGTTCTCATTTGAACCTAAAGGTGCTCGAGTTCTCTATATGCCTCATACATGTGGTATCCAAAATGTTAAAAGTTGCTCCAAACTGCTTGAAACCAAGGTATTCTACTCATAGACCAAATACACCAAGTGCTTTTTCTTAGAATTGTCTTGATCTTTTTTGATGGGTCAAAAACCATGGAAAATAGCTCAATACTTACACATCATAGACCAGCATACAAGTACATGAGGGTGCTGTGACTTTTTATATAGCATAATAGTGCATATACATCCCCCAATGAGCACTCACTATGCCCTCATACCTCAATACAAGGTCCCTAGAATTTTGAGACCACTTTTGGTGTATCCAGAGATATACTCAGTCATTTCTAAAGGAATAGGGATGTAAAAAATCAAGAAAATCAGGGTATATATAAGGAGTATATTTGCATAATTGCTAAGGGATAATGTAACATGAAGGGCGAGGAGGCTACAATTTCCACCAAAGTACGCGGGGGTCAGGAGGAGAAGAGGTGATATATAAGGCAAGTATCTGACAAATACTTGAACACGTGCTAAAGACCTTCCATATTTGTATTCGGAGTTCAACACCTCGATTCTCACTGGTTTAACTTTTATATTATCTTGCTTTTATGTTTTATTTGAATGCTTCAGACATAAATTTATATTAGTACTCATATCAGTACTCAAGTCTCAGCAGAATGAGTATTAGATAATTATATATATCATTATTTCATAGCAGTGAATAGCCGAGAGAGGAAAGTGGCGGGAAGGCTAGGGAAAAGTCAGGAAAACCACGAAAACTCACGAAGTACGCAGGGAGGGCTATTGCGAGGTTATAGCGAGGTCGTGCGATCTCCAGATCCGGGTCTAGTTAGACCTGGTATCCGGCCCGAGCAACCACGTCTAATTTGATGCAGTTGTAGGGACGATCAGGTGTGTATGCACCCTCCGACTCCGAGTGATAGATATCGACAGATAGCGCGGCGGTTCGCATTTGATCAACGTCTTGTAGGGCTTCCATACAGGAAAATCATAGGTTACACATTCTCAAAATACACACAAACGACTCGAGTCTAGATAGACTTTCTCGTCCCACTGCAACCTATCTCTGTCCATCTACAAAAAGCATCATCCATCAGTACCCATCAACACCACCCAAATCCAAAGACAAGAAAACCACACTCACAAGCCTTCGTCTCATACTTCCCAACCCCAACAATAACATTCTGCGTCTCCTGCTCCTTCCCATCCAAATACCTCTCCAAAATACTCTTCGTCCCAACAGCATACCTCCCCTGCGCATCAAGCGTCGTACCAGAATAATGCGGCGTCATACCATTCCCACCTCCAAGCGGATTCTTCATCTTTCTCCAAGGATGCTCACGTGGTGCCGGTTGAACATTCCATACATCACCTGCATATCCCGATAACAAACCACTTTCCAACGCACTCCTAATCGCTTCTTGATCGCAGATGGCTCCTCTGGCTGTGTTCACTAGCCACGAACCTGGTTTGAATTTTGATAGGAGGGTTTTGTTGATTAGACCGAGTGTTCCGGAGTGTAGGGGACAGTTGACGGTGACGATGTCGCATTGGGATACAAAGTCCTACCATAACCATAACCATAAATATAAGTAAGTCGGAAACTCTCAAGTTCAAAGTCCTCAAGATCCTCAACTCTCCTCGCTCTAACGCTCTTCTCAGCAGTCTGAGGAAGAGCAGCATAATCATAATACAAAAGCTCTTTACAATCAAACGGTACGAGTCTTTGTAAGACACGATACCCAATTCTTCCTGCACCGATAGTTCCGACTGTTTTGCCTTCGAGGTCAAAAGCGTTTCGAGCGATATCGGAGACTTGCCAGTCGCCTCGGGCGATCATCTGGTTGAGGGTGTTGAGAGGTTAGGTCAGACTCGGAGAGGGAACAGGAGGGGGAGGAGGTGTGAGCTCGCCTCATGTGCGGGAACAAAGTTCCTCACAAGGAGTAGAATACTCATTACGACGTGTTCTGCGACGGACGTTACGTTCGATCCCGAGACCTATCATAGGTCAATGTCACATTGAGTGAGATCAAAAGAACATAAGTGAGAAGTGGGAAGTGGTAAATCACCTCGAGAACTTGAATATTCTTCTCCACAGCTGCATTCAAATCAATATGGTCGGACCCTACACCTGCTGTTATACAGATCTTGAGGTTCTTCGCCTGGGGGCCGGAGGTTCGTACGAGGGAGTTATCGCGAATTGCGGATTTTCAAGAAGGGTAGCAAGGGTAGCAATATATCAGCGAGGCAATCCAAAGACGAGAATAACCTTTTGAGGAACGCACTTTATCCATAATTTCCCGCGTGAGGTATCCAGGATGGAACGGTGTTGTTATCAAGACTTCTGCCTGAAGAGAGAGATATGTAGATCGAATCAGAGGAAGGAGGAGGTGGGGAGGATATGCTAGAGTGGTGACCCACGTACATCTGTGATATGTTTCTGAAAATCACTTTCAGGTCCTTCTTTATCACTCGAGACCTATATATCCATAATCCCCCAAAGTATCAGTGATTCGCACTCGCACTCGTCGAAATCGAGCTCAGAGGGACGTACTGCAATCAATCAAGAAACAAACTTCGAATCAGCACCCAAATCACACACTCCATCCTAAGCAAATCTACGCACCAATTAACTCATGTCCACGAGACTTCAACCAACTTTCCAACCCGAGCTGTTCAAACGATCATTGACTCAGTCAAAACTTCATCCCCGCCGCTAGTGCAGCAACTAGGCTATAACCACAGCATTTGAACTTGCCTTGTTCTCAACTGTACCGAGCAACCGAGGTTCTTGAATTGCTGCTTTGTATCCGTTGTATAGAATCGCGAGGACCTGCGATAGAGGAAAAGGAAGAGGAGGGAAGAGGGAGAGGTTACTTGGTTGCCACGGAGTTGAGCAGTTGATATACGGTACGTACCTTCATCGTTATTGGTGGATATAGATGTTATAGTAAATTCAACGCGAGTAAGAGAAGTCGAACAAGCCTGGAAAGTCTGAGCGAGTAGTGGGATACGTCAATGGGTCCGAGATTCATTCTTCTTTATGTACCCATGTACCCCACCCTCTCTTCCCCATATTCACATTGACGACACGGTTATATCCATCTTCACATCACACGTATAATAGAATGGTGGAAGTCATTGGAAGAAAGGCCGGATGTCCACGGGATAACGACAAGAAAGTCAGGAGAAAGTCCCCACGGGGTTCTTTGAATCTTGGAGGTGACCGGGCCGGAGTATGTGATCCGCCCACGCCGACCATCGATATTCAGTTGGGTTCCGACTCGCCCCGTAGAGAACTGGTGGGTGTTGAACGTTCCGAGAATGTCCGGGCTTGAGCGGGAGGGTGGGAATTCTGATTCGAGATGAGTGATGCCGGAGGAGAAACGCGCAACGACGACGGACGTAGTTGGAAGAAATCTCGACTATGCCTGGGCCGCTGTATGTATGGCGACGTGCCTGGACTTCTTAGACCCTCCTTGGACCCAAGAGATACATATCGCAAAGAATATCAAAACATCAAAGTATCAAATCTCACGAAACCCAGACAACATAAAGAAACAACTACTTCGTAACATGACTTCCTGTACAGTACAACCTGCACTTTCCATCATCTACCAAGCTCTTCGAGAAAAGAATCACAACATAAAACGGAACATCGGAACAAGAAAGAAAGAGATTGATTTCGACATCGAAGTACTTCGGAGAAGCCACGATAAGAAGCGATGAGCTACGATATCATCCCAATGATTGACAAGAACCGGAATAAAACGTAGTCTAGTCGCAGCTCCAATCCATTATCGAACCTCAACCTATTGCGGCGTGGCGCATTAGAGATTGAGGTTGACAGGGGTACATCCAATAGCGACGACCCCGTTCTGTAATCAAGTAAGTACATTTGAATAAGTATCACTCCTAACGACGGTAGAAGAAATAACATACGAAATCGTTATTCTCACAGCAAACAGGCTGCGCATTGCAAGAGTCTCCTCCAGCACCAATAACGCTAATAGGAGTGCAAGTGATACCAACGAGAACGTTCAAGTTCTGGAGGACAATGCCGAGCAATCCAAAGAGGGCACTGGCTGCAGGAGAGTTGGCCTGTAAACGACATTAAAGAAGAAATCAGCGGAAAACTTCTGAGAGTTTCTTGAGTGAAATCACGTACACTCTGGACGCTGTTACAGCATTGAACAGGTGCAGTGTTACATTGACTCGCGGGCACAGTCGTGGTGGTCGCAGGGGCTGTGGACGTTGAGCACGTATATCAGTATTTCATACAATCAGCGATGAAGAAAGCGAAACGAGGGTAAGTACGTACGGCTGTGGCAGTAACAGTGACCGTGGTCGTCACCGGGGGCTTCGTAGAGATAGTAGTAGGTTGCCATCCTCCGGGCGTGGCGACAGCAAGAACCGCAAAAGCAGACAAGATGAAGAGAGCAAAAGTAGTTACACGAGCGAACATTGTGTTTCTTTACTGAGGATGCGGTGTTGAGCTATGTAGTATCTGTATGTATCGAAGGAGATGATTTCTTTCGATGTTGATAGAGTGAACACTAGGCTTGCTTTTATACTCGAACTCGTACGGGTCACGACGGTAAACCGGAGAACAGGGCACGAAATTCATTGGTTGAAAAACGAAGGATTGGATCCGTGCCAGTTATCTGTTGTATTAGTGTCATCGCAAGGAGATTCAACGCCACGCCTAGCAGGGTAAGGGTAGAAAGTGACACCGTTAAAGCATACATACCCAAAAATGAAGCATCCGAAAGTGCACTTGCAGCAGGTTGTAGCATGTCGGAGTTCTATAAAGGCATCCGTGAGACGACGCCAACTTGCGAACTTCATGTGTCGCCTCCGGGTCCGGGTTGAGGTCCATACGAGGTGACATTTCTGTAAGTAGCAGACGTTCCTGTATGTACGGCGATGCCAGTGATGTTTCTGATGACCGTCAATGTACCTGCTGGGCATATGTCATCGTGCAATAGCTGCACTAGTACTAGAACGCAATGAATACAGTACTGCGTCATCGTTTAAAACAGACCTCTTTAACGAATCATATCATTTCTCATTTGGAAATTTCATTTTCGTGCCCGGGAATATGTACCTGCTCTTCATCAACGACATTTCAAACTTTCATTACCACAAGGATACTTGTCGGGGTGTAAAATGCGAGTTAGCGATGTCAATTCAGCGCCAGAACAATGTAGAGCACGTACATCCCACGTCTCACTAAGTCTATGTCATGTATTTCGAGCATATATCATATCATAGGCTTCATATGGCAGCACTTAACACAGAGAGGACATGTACGTCACTGAGGCGCAAAAAGGTACACCGTTAGTGTGCGGATTGACTGTAGACGTGCAGGGTCTTATGTACTCACCGTTCAACGTTAACGGCGTTCAGAGGTTTCGGACTTTGAGGTGAAGTGCTTTGAATGTGGAAGTGCGCCTCGAGCACTGGCACTCTGACATCCGAGTCTGTCGCCGCGAAATCCTGATGAAGCTTGAATCGGAACTTGCTTGCAACTTCGTTGGACCATAGTAAACGGTTTTTCCTCCGGGATTTTGTGAGCTTGCTTATTCGAGTTGAGATTCGGTGAAGTGAATCATCACGTTTACAAGCACAGAGCAGAAGTGAGAATGAAAAGTCGGTGAGAAGAGTGAAATCGGAGAAAGCGCTTTTAGCGCGTAGCGCGCGAATACATACTTGAGGGCCGGCATTTGCGTGTAGCAGACGGTGCATAAGCGCTTTCTTTCAACGTTTTTTTAAAAATCTCAATTCAATGTCCTCGTTGCTCATATTGCAAAGCATTCAAAAACATAACTATCCAGCCCAAATTGAAGATGAGAATCAAGCCTCCGAGGCTTTGACTGAAGTGCAAAATGAGAAACGAGAAAAGGAAGTTTACGGCTATGATACTTGCAAGATGAGCGGCGCTGTTCGACGCGTCACGGTGTTGTACATTGCAAAAGACCGCCAGGCGAGCACTCAAAACATCATAAAGGTGACTTGTTAATCAAACAACTAGTAACATGATTTCTTGAACTACCAAAGACCGCACATTCCATCATCCGTCAAGCTCTTTAAGAACAGAATCACCACAACACAGAACAAAACAAGAAAGATTGAAGAGATTGATTTCGACATCGAAGTACTTCGGAAAAGCCACGATAAGAACGATCTACGGTATCATCCCAGTGATTGACAGGAACCGGAATAAAGCGTAGTCGCAGCTCCGATCCATCAAGAACCTCAACTCATTGCGGCGTTGCGCATTAGAGATTGATGTTAACAGGGACACATCCAATAGCGACGACCCCGTTCTGTGATCAAGTTCATTTCAATGAGTATAAACTCTGAGCACGAAAGTAGATAAATAACATACGAAGTTGTTGTTCTCACAGCAGACAGGCTGCGCATTGCAAGAGTTTCCTCCGACACCAAGCACGCTGATAGGGGTGCAACTGATACCGATGGGAACACTCGCGCCCTGGACGACGATGTTAAGCAATCCCAAGAGGGTACTGGCGTCAGGAGAATCGGCCTGTGGACGACATTGATGAAGTTATCAGCGAAAACTTCTGGAGAGCTTCTGAGTGACATCGCGTACCCTCTGGACGCTGTTACAGCATTGAACGGGTCCGGTATTGCATTGACTCGCGGGCTCAGTGGTGGTCGCAGGCTGTAGACATTGAGCACGTATATCAGCATTTCATAAATCAGCTATGAAGAAAGCGAAACCGGGGTACGTACGGCTGTGGCAGTTACAGTGACCGTGGTCGTCACCGTGTGCTCCGTGGAAGAAGTAGTAGGCCATCCTCCCGGCGTGGCGACAGCAAGAACTGCAAAAGTAGACAAGATGAAGGTAGACACACGAGCGAACATTGCGTTTCTGTATTGAGAGTGCGAGTGTTGAGCTGTGTAGTATCGAAGGAAGTTCTTTCGATGTTGATAGAGTGAAAACCTGGCTTGTTTTTATACTCAGTTCGTACGGGTAAACCGGAGAACATGGAAAGAACTTCATTCGATGAAAAGCGAAGATTGGACCCGTGCCAGTGATCTGTTGTATTGCAAAGAGTTTCAACGCGACGTCTAGCATGTAAAGTGACACCGGTAAAGCATACATACCCAAATGAAGCTTCCAAAATACGCAGTTTGAGCATGTCGGAGTTCTACGAGGGCATCCCTGAGACGTTGACTTGCAAACTTCATATGGCGCCTACGGGTCCGGGTTAGTCTGACATCGAATACGAGGTAGCAAGTAGCAGTCGTTCCTGTTCTGTGCCACTGTGACGGTTCTGATGACCGCCCGCGTACCTTCTGGGCCTATGTCATCGAGTAAGAAACACTGCTGAACCGGAAAGTAATGAGTGCGTCATCGACAAAGACCAGGACAATTCATACCTAGTTGAATCATATCATTTGGAAATTTCAAACTATGAATTTTTGGTGGGCGGGGATATGTACCAACTCTTCATCAAGGACATTTCAAAGCTCCGTCTAACATTACATTCTTAGCTGGGGTGTAAGTTGCGAGTTAGCGACGTCAATTCAGCGCCAGGGAATTAATGGCAGAGCACGTACATTTTTCAATTTCTCCCGGAATCACGTCTGTCTGATAGTAATATGTTATGTATTTTGAGCATCACTTGTAGCACTAGCATAGAGAGGGTAGGTACGCCAGTCGGCGAGTCGTTGGGGCGCAAAAAGGTACACCGCCGGTGGGTGATAGAATGTGGTCTCGCAGGGTCATATTCACCTCAATTGACAGTTCAGTGGCATTCAGCAGCTTCGGATCTTGAAGGAAAATGCTTCGAGCTGAATGTAGTAAGTGAGCCTCGACAACCAGTGGCGCTCTTGATAAACTTGAAGTACAGTAGAACTTGCAACTTGCTCCCCGTGTTGGAGCATCGATGATGATTCCTCCAACGTTTGTTAGATTGCAAAATCAAGGTAAGATTTCGGTCGAGTAAATCGAGCACGGAGCATGGTGAGAGTCGAGAAGACAATGAGAAGAGTGTGGGAGGGACAAGCGCTTAACGTGCGAAATACTTGAGGGCCGGCAGTTGTGTGCACCACATTCCTGGCGCTTCCAGGCGCTTCCTCACAGTGAACACAAACTTGAAGTTTTCTCAACTCCATGGCAAATGAAGAGTATCATCACAGCTCCAAATTATACGAAAATCAACTATACAAGTATCCAATCCAAGTTGAGTACATTGAGTGTGCATCACTCTAACTAGTGTGGAGGATCACTCGATCGCTCAGGCTAGGGCAGCACACCGAGTTCAGCAGGAACACAGTCAATAGAAACACCACCCTGCAGAAAGATTCAAGTTGACAATCGTTCAGGAATCGGAGGTATACGAGAGTCAGGCAGAGGGGCGGCAGATAGACTTACAAAGCTATTGTCCTCACAGCAATAACCTATACAGCTTCCAGGATCAATGATGTTGATCGGTGTACACCCGGTTCCTAGAACAATGTTAGGGTCTTGAACGACGATGCTGAGCGCAGCGAGGAGGGCGGCGCCTTCGGCGGAATCAGCCTAAATACATGAAATCGCATCGTGAGATACGGCTAAATTTCAAAGTTCTTGACTCAACCTTCTCGGTACTCTCACAACATTGAACAGAATCAGTTTCGCAATGAATAGAGGGAGTGGGCAACGGCTAGAGTGGTATCTGGGTCAATCAACGAGTCACTTTCACTGCATTAAAAAGTCGACGACATACGGAGATGATAGTCGTTGTCGCTGCCAGTGGAAGGTCAGCTAGCCCAGGACTAGCGCCGGCAGCAAGCATGGTGAAGAGAGACAACACCACGACGGAGGAAAGATGAGAGAACATCATATTCATTGGTAGGTCTTGGTTTGTAGATAAAAAAGCTTTAGTCAGTTCAAGGCGAATGATGAGCAGCTCGGCAATTTATACTCAATTCTCGTCAGCGATGATAGAAATTTGTACCATTTCTTCATCGAGAATAATCAAGAACTTGCGATGCAACGCTACCCTGGGTGTAAAGGCGGGTCAAGCATCAATCCACTGGCAGTAGCAGAGAAACAATTCAGAGCACACACAGTATTGATAGCTCCCACAGGACCAGTCTGTCTGAGCCTATCATGGCAGCACAATCAAAAAGTGGCACAGAGAGGGTTCATGATACATCACTCGAATTAATGGGAGGATGAGCAAGGTACACCTGCCAGTGTAGAAGTAGACATGGCCAGCGAAGGGCTGACTGAGAATGTGATCGCGCAGTCATACTCACCTCAATTACATAAATATCTTTCAGCGGCGTTCGACAGCTTCGGGTTTTGAAGGGGAGTAATGTCGAATAAACTTAGTAGTAAGTGAGTACGGGGCACTGACATGGACCCTGCATGAACCGAGTTCCTCGCCACGACAGCCTAGGCTGATGAATCTTGAAGTAAAACTTGAATTTTGCTCGAAACTTGCTGCTCGTATTGATATTGACCTTAGAGTATAAGTTGCATGTTTTGAGCAAGATTTCGGTGAAGTAAGTCATACCGCGTTTAGAGCAGTTCAAGGGTGCAAAATAGCGCAAAGCGGGAGTAGCGACTTGCTTGAGGGCCGGTATGCCTGATGGGTGCACGAGCGCTTATTCATGAGCGCTTCTCTCCTCAGTCATCTGTCAACACAAAAACCAACTCAGGATTACGTATCATCAAACTATTCAATTTCACAAAAATCAACTCTGACGCAAAAACAAAATCACTAGTACCCGAATCTGAAGGGATTGTTCAACCGAACATCCAATCAAAATCTAAATACTGGTCAATTCAACCCAAACGATAGAAAAGAAAAAGAAGGAAAGAAAGGAAAGGTAAGAAGTTGACAATATTCTTGTATCTCATCTCGTACTACATGTCAGCGCAGTTGAGCCCCACAGTGATCCTATTCGGCGTACGAAAACGAAAAACCGACCAGGTGCGCGTCACGCCGTCTAGGGACTCGTTCTGGCACTATGTAGCAACACTCAGAGGTTGAGGTTAACAGGAGTACAGCCAATAGCAACAACTCCGTTCTACATTTCAAGTTGTCAAAAGCAAGTTCAGAGTCGAGAGTTGGGAAAGTGACTTACGAAGTTATTGTCCTCACAGCAGACGGGCTGTGCATTGCAAGAGTTTCCTCCGACACCAATGACGCTGATAGGGCTGCAACCGAGTCCAATAGGAATGTTAACGTCTTGAACAGCGACGCCGGCTAGAGCGAGGGCAGCTGCGCATGCAGGGGCTCCAGCCTATACACATGGAATCGTGCCATCAGATATTGCTGACTTAGTGGACCGCGGCCGGCCAAGAAAGATGTGCACGAATTGACTCACGTTCTGAACGCTATTGCAGCATTGGACAGGACCAGTGTTGCACTGGCTAGCAGGCTGAGTAGCAGTGGGCACAGGCTAGAGCGGTTGAGGGCATATAACCGTCAGTCAACATTTCGCGCACGACCGCCAGACGACCTACCGTCTCGGTTACAGTCACTGTCGTCGTCACTGGGGGGTTACCTCCGTTAGGAGCGGCGGCAGCAAGGATGGTGAAGAGAGACAAAGCCACAACAGCGGAGAGACGAGAGAACATATTGTGGTAGGTTGGTTATTCGTGGGTTACGAAGAGTGCTTGAGTCGAACTGAGTCTTTGCAGCGAAGGCGAATGATGAAAAAGAAGAGAGCTTGAGGTGCGCCCTTTATACCTTTTCCTCGAACTTCAATCACGGGATGAAAGAAACTACCGGAGAGGGATTACCAAATGAAGCTTCCAATATATGCACTTGTAGCAGGTTGCGGCATGTCGGAGTTCTTTAAAGGCGTTCGTGAGACGATGACTTGCGAACTTCATGTGTCGCCTGCGGGTCCGGGTTAATTTGAGTTCCAATACGAGGTGAAAGTAGCAGACGTCCCTTCTTGTGCCACTGATGAATCGATGACCGTCCATGTACTGGGCATATGTCATCGTGCAACAGCTGCACTAGAACGCAATGAGTATATCAGTGCGTCACCGTGTAAAACAGATCTATTGAATCATATATCAATCAAGAATTTCAAACTATGAATTATTCGTGGTCGGGATATGTACCAGCTCTTCATCGAGGACAAATCAAACTTCGTTGCCAGAAGTAACATATCGCGGGGTGTAAAATGCGAGTTAGCGACGTCAATTCAGTGGCAGAACAATGCAGAGCACGTACAGTTTCATTTGTTCCCGGAAACCACGTCTGTCTGATCATGAGCCTTTTTTATGCATTTTGGGGATCATTTGTAGCACTAGCATGGATATATTGTGTACGTCAGTCGGCGAGTCATTGGGGGCGCAAAAAGGTACACCGCCGGTGCGCTGATTGTGATATCGCAGGGTCATACTCACCTCAACCCTCAATCAACCGTTCAACAGCTTCGGATCTTGGAGGGGAATGCTTCGAGCTGAGTTTAGTAGGTACGCCTCGCGAGCTCAGTGGCGCTTTTCTGACATCTGTCGCCGCGAAATTCTGATGAAAGTAGAACTTGCCAGTTGAGTCGGACAAGCAATTAGCGCTTCGAAGTACTTCCAGTTGAGGGCCAGCATATGCGTGAGTCTGACGTGTCTGAGCGCTTCTCTCGCAGCGTCTCTTCAACAGCGTTCAGCGTTTAAGACTTTGAAGGGAGAATGTGCGAGTTGAATGTAGTAAGAGTCGCAGCGAAACTTCCTACAGAATTTCCTAATGATTTTTGAACTTGAAATAACTTGTTTCCCAAGTTGAACCGCTAGAGCATTTCGTTAATTGCATGGTCCAGGCGGTCGAGTGAGTTATCACGTCTACGAGTACGGAGCAGAGTGAGACGTCGGTGAAGTTGGTCAAGTTGGTGAGAAGAGCGGAATCAGTAAGTATGACTTGAGGGCCGGCGAATACGTGCCAACTTTGGTTTTGTTTTGAATGTGCCTGAGCCTGAGCGCCTTCCCCAGTTCTCTTGACATTCCCTCTTCATCTTATATATTGCAAAGGAAAGGCAATATCATCATATCAATTTTCACAGAAAATCAACTACACATAATGTCAATTCCATACAGACGCAAAAACATAACCCAACTTGAAGACGGGCCTTCCAAGATGAGAAATCAATCCGCGACTGATCATGAACGTGACGTGGAAATCAACTACGGTATCCAAACGAGAGAAGGAGAGGAAGAAAAGGTAATTGAATGACAAATATTCTTGTATCTATAATCGTACTACTTGTCTGCGCAGTGAGCCCCCACAATGATCCTACTCGGCGTACGAAAACGAGAAACCGCAACTAGCCAGACCAGGTGCGCGTCACGCTGTCTAGGGACTCGTTCTGGCACTATGTAGCAACACTCAGGCATTGAGGTTAACGGGGGTACACCCGATAGCGACAGCTCCGTTCTATAGTTCAAGTTGTCAATTTCAACTGTTCCGAGCAGTCCTCTCTCTCAAGCGAGAGTCAGGAAGATAGCAGAGACTCACGAAGTTATTATTCTCACAGCAGACGGGCTGCGCAAGGCAGTTGTTTCCTCCGATACCGATGACGCTGATCGGGGTGCAAGTGATTCCGACGAGAACGCTGAGGTCTTGAACTACGACGCCGAGCGAGGCGAGAAGACCTGAGGCTGCAGTGGATGATGCCTATCGCGCCATTAGATACTAGCTCAGTGGACCACAGTGGATCGCGGTGGTTGTGTACGACTGAACTCACAGGCTGAACGCTATTGCAGCATTGGATAGGACCAGTGTTGCACTGGCTAGCGGGCTCAGTAGCAGTGGGCACAGGCTAGTGCGGTTGAGGGTATTTAACCATTAGTCAATATCTCGCGCATGACAAGCTGACGACCTACCGCCGTGAAAGTCACTGTCGTCGTCACTGGGGGGTTACCTCCGTTAGGAGCGGCGGCAGCAAGGATGGTGAAGAGAGACAAGGTCACGACAGAGAGACGAGCGAACATTTTGTTAGTAGGTTGATTATTTGTAGGTTACGAAGAGAGCTTTGTGAACTGAGTCTTTGCAACGAAGGCGAATGATGAAAACAAGCTTGAGGTGCGTCCTTTTATACCTTTTCCTCGAACTTCCATCACGGCATGAAAGAAACTACCGGAAAGGAATACATACCAAATGAAGCTTTCGGAATATGCGCTTGTAGCAGGTTGTGGCATGTCGGAGTTCTTTGGAGGCGTTCGTGAGACGATGACTTGCGAACTTGATGTGTCGCCTGCGGGTCCGGGTTAATTCGAGTTCCTATACGAGGTGAAAAGTAGAAGGCGTTCCTTCTTTGTGCCACTGATGTTTCTGATGACCGTACATGTACCTGATGGGCATATGTCATCGTGCAAAAGTTGCAGTAGAACTCAATGAGTACAGCAGTGCGTCATCATTTAAAACAGACCTCTTCATACCTATTGAATCTTATACCAATCGAGAATTTCAAACTATGAATTGTTCGTGGACGGGGATATGCAGCAGCTCTTCATCGAGGACAGTTCAAATGTTCGATTCCAAAAGTAACATATCGCGGGGGTGTAAAATGCGAGTTAGCGACGTCAATTCAGCGCCAGAGAAACAATGGCAAAGCACGTACAATTCAACTACTCCGGGAACCACGTCTGTCTGATCATGAGCATATGATATGCATTTCAAGCATGACTTGGCAGCACTAGCATAGAGAGGGTATGTACGTCAGTCGCGAGTCATTGACCCGGGGGGGGGCGCCACCATCGGTGGAATGACCCACAATGGACGCGGTCATACTCACCTCGACTAAGCGTTCAACCGCGTGTGTTAAGTGCGCCTCAATAGCTCAATGGCGTTCTTCGGACATCTATCCTCGCGAAAGCTTGATGAACTTGAAGTACAGTACAACTTCTACTTGTTCTCCGTGTTGAAATATTGGCATGGATGGCAATTCCTCCAACATGTTGTTAGTTGCATTTTTTAAAGCAAGTTGTCGTTCGAGTGAGTTGTCACGTCTACAAGTATCCGTG
The DNA here is from genome assembly GCA_028554645.1 of Omphalotus guepiniiformis. Taxonomy (NCBI): domain Eukaryota; kingdom Fungi; phylum Basidiomycota; class Agaricomycetes; order Agaricales; family Omphalotaceae; genus Omphalotus; species Omphalotus guepiniiformis. The sequence continues at coordinate 80,285 of JAQOOI010000019.1, forward strand.
CACAGCAGAGCGATAAGTTGAAGAGGTTGGTAAGCAGAGCAGGAGCAGAGTGGTACTATCGGAAAGGCGCGTATGTACATAGGAGTAGGTAACCGTGTATGACCGTGTATATATTACTTGAGGGCCGGCTACTGCGAATAATGAACGTGCCTCTGGCGATGACATGAAAACCTGGCAGCAGGATGTTATGCTTATCACGCATGGTGTCAGGTATCTGAGATGAGTTGGAAGCCGAATTCTCGAGGATGATTGGGGAGAGTGCCTTATAAAAGACCAATAAGTCCTCCAGTGGTAGATGTGGTGCCTCGAAGGGCTTTGTGAATGAAGATCGGTTTCTCCAGGCCATAGGGGAAGGGGAATCATGAGGGACGCAAGACAGAACATCATTCTTTGGCGCGCCAGCCTTATTGTTCGGTTTCCCCTTACCGCTAACGGTGTTGTTAGCCTCATTGAAGCTGCCCTTTCGTTTGGTTTTAACCCGCTCCTTAATGGGAGGTACCAACCCCACGTCCTCAAACGAGCGCTCGAGCGAATCAAGGAGCTTGCGCTGCGCTTTCCGAGGATCGCGTCACCCAAGGCGGAGCAAAGAAATTTCCCAGCTCAGAAGAAACGGTGGTTGTTGGTGTAGTGGAGGTGGAGGTGACAATCAGGAACGTTTTTGTACCGCCACTGGTGGTAGTAGTGGTAATAGCCGTGCTGCTAGATCCCGTACTAACCACGCCCACAGAAGACGACAACCGCGAGGATGAAGACGAAGAAGATGAAGTGTCCTAGGGTAATAAAATATTGTCTCCGTGACGCTGAGAATTAAAATTAGGCATTCGGCGTCTTGAACGCTGTGGACGATCAGGGGTCGATTCCTGAGGTGCCGGTTGAGTGTGCGAGGAGCTGTTCGAAATATGTTCGCGGCCTAGCCCATTTTGTCCCGTCACTTCTAGATCCACGAGACCTTCGTCGACATCTGAGCTTTGCACCAGTCCCGACCTCGTCCCAACGCCTTCGACGTTGACGGCGAAGACAGATCTCCTTCAACAACATGGAAACCACCCAACACCCAATCAAGTCTCTTCTTCTGATTCTCGTTTTCGTCTACCCAATTCTCCCTCTCACTGTGCTCCTTCAACAGACTCGGCTCTTTCTCCTCACTTCCCTTCCTCCTCGATCTTGACGAGGGGACAACACTCCCACTACCCTTACTCACTTCCCTCTCACTCTCCCTTTCTTCACCCTTTTCTGAACCGGTCCCATTGCCTTTCCCTGGTCTAGGCAACCACGGAACAAAGGTAGCCATATTCGCCTGATGCTGATCTAACACCACCTTTCTCATAATCTCCGTATTCGTGAACACCTCTTGCACCGTTCGTTGGGCAAGCATAAAAACGTGTGAACGAAACCGAGATTCAGCTTGCGCAGTAGAGCTAGTCTGTTTCTGTATATTCGAAACAACAACGGATGGAGGCGGGGCCAACGGGCTTCTTGACAAATGAAGTTTTAGGAAACGATGAATTCGAAGCGCTCGTGAAGACATTTTCGTTCGCCTTGCCACCAATACCACCAGAAATAAGAGGTGTACCGGAATTAGCGCTTGAGCTCGGACCCGGACGATGTTGTCTCCGTAGTGAAAACGCCATCGCTTTCGAATGTTCATGTACAATGACAGGCGGATGGTCAGGATCATGCAGGCGCACAGTCTCTATTGACGTAGACGAAAAAGAACGATGTTTAGAAGTGGGCGTCGCTTTCGGTGTCGCAGTCTCGTCATCAAAATGCGAGGGGGAGGTCGATGAATGAGATGTGGATTGTTGTGGGTACTCTGAACTGGAAGCAGTAGAATTGAGCTGTAATCTCGCATGGCAATTTCAGAAACATTACCTGAAAGTAAACCCGAAGCAGCGCTAGAGCTAGAGCTAGGTGCTGGGCTATCACGTAGTCGTCGATTAATGAGTCGCTGTTGAGGTTTTCCTTGACCACTTCGGAAACCTGGTTATTGAATAATACAATCAGAGATACGAAGCGACAGGTTGAACGATATACACACCACACCTCTCCTTCCCCTTTCCCACTCTTCTTCCCCTTCCTCTTACGCTCCTTTCCAGTTCTACCACTGCAACTACCACCACCCAGCACCTCTCTAACCTTGGAGCACTAGCGCTCTGAGATCCCACTCCGTCGCCAGGAAAGCCTGATAAACTAAAATTTGCTTGCAACTTCGTTGAAGCATATGCATAGATGGGAATTCCTCCAGCATTTCGTAGGTTGATCATTCCAGGCACTCAAGTTCGGTCAAGGGAATCATCTTACAAGCCCAGAGTAGAGTAAGAAGTGTGTGAGAAGTTGGTGAGAAGAGTGGAATCGGGAAAAGCACATACTTGAGGGGCCGGCATTTGCGTGACAGATGTGCCTGAACGCTTCTTTCGACATTTTTCTCAATACCTCCCCATACTCAAATTGCAAAGAAATCGACTACACATAAATCATTTCACACAAACGCAGATACATAATTGTCTAATCCAATTTGAAGAGGGCCTTCCAAGATGGGAATGAAGCCTCCGACTGAAATGAGAATCGAGGAAAGGGAGTTGACTGTGGTATCGTGGCGGGCATCAGAAGATAACTCAGACATCATACAGGTGATTTGTTATACTCGTTAAACAGAAGACTAGTGACATGATTTCCTGTACAACCAACAGCCGATCATCCACTTCTTCGATAAAAGAATCACACAACATAAAACAAGAAAAAAAGGAAATTGATTTCGACATTGAACATTACTTCGGAGAAGCCACGATAAGAACGATCTACGGTATCATCCCAGTGATTGACAAGAACCGGAATGAAACCGTAGTTGCGGCTCCGATCCTTCAAGAACCTCGACCTATTGCGGCGTTGCGCATTAAGCGTTGACATCAACAGGGACACATCCAATAGCGACGACCCCGTTCTGTAATCAAGTTCATTTCAATGAGTATTAATTCTGACCACTGGTAGAAGAATAACGTACAAAAGTTGTTGTTCTCACAGCAGACAGGCTGCGCAGAGCAAGAGTTTCCTCCGATACCAATGACGCTGATAGGAGTGCAGGTGATACCGATGGGAACGTTCACGTCCTGGACGACGATGCCGAGCAATCCCAAGAGGGAACTGGCTGAAGGAGAGCCGGCCTGTAGACGACATTAAAGAAGAAATCAGCGAAAACTTCTGGAGAGTTTCAGAGTGAAATCGCATACCTTCTGGACGCTGTTACAGCATTGAATCGGTCCAGTATTACATTGACTTGCGGGCACAGTGGTAGTGGTCGCAGGCTGTAGACATTGAGCACGTATATTAGCAATTCATAAATCAGCCACAAAGAAAGCAAAACGGGGTACGTACGGCTGTGGCAGTTACAGTGACTGTGGTCGTCGCCGGGGGTTGCCCTCCTCCCGGCGTGGCGACAGCAAGAACTGCAAAAGAAGACAAGATGAAGAGAGCAGATGTAGATACACGAGCGAGCATTGCGTTTCTTTGGTGAGAGTGCGTTGTTGAGCTGTAAAGTATCTGTATCGAAGGAGATTTCTTTCGATGTTGATAGAGTGAAAACCAAGTCTGATTTTATACTCAACTTGTACGGGTAAACCGGAGAACAGGGCACAGAAATCATTGGATGAAAAGCGAAAAATGGACCCGTGCCAGTAAGCTGTTGTATTGCAAAGAGTTTCAACGCGACGTCTAGCATGTAGAAAGTGACATCGGTAAAGCATGCATACCCAAATGAAGCTTCCAAAATATGCAGTTCTAGGATGTCGGAGTTCTACGAAGGGCATCCGTAAGACGATGACTTGCGAACATCATATGGCTCCTACGGTTCTGGGTTAGTTTGACATCAAATCCGAGGTGGACAAGTAGCAGACGTTCTTGTTTTGTGCCACTGCGACCGTTGATGACCGTCCATGTACCTGCTGGGCATATGTCATTGTGCAACAGCTGCACTAGAACGCAAATGAGTACATCAGTGCGTCATCGTTTTGAAACAGACCTCTTCATACCTAAGGAATAATATCATTTGAATATTTCAATTTTCGTGGCCGGGGATAGGTACCTAGGTACCAGCTCTTCATCGAGGACAAATGAAACTTTCATTTTCAGAAGTAAAATATCGCGGGGTGTAGAATCCGAATTAGCGACGTCAACTCAGCGCCAGAACAATGCAGAGCACGTACAGTTCTTGACTGCTCCCGGAATCACGTCTGTCTGATCATGAGCGCGGAGCCTTCAAGTTCATTATGCATCTTGAGCATCAATTGCAGAACTAGCACAGAAAGGATATGTACGTCAGTTGACGAGTCATTGGGGTGCAAAAAGGTACACCATCGGTGGATTGATTGAAGGTGGTATCGCAGGGTCGTACTCACCTCAGTCCTCAATCAACCGTTCAACGGCGGTCAGCAGCTTCGGATCTTGATGGGGATTGCTTCGAGTTGCATGTAGTATGTGCGCCTCGAGAACTCAGTGGCGCTCTTCGGACATCTGTCGTCGCGAAAGTCTGATGAACTTGAAGTACATTACAATTTGCACTTCCCCGTGTTGAAACATTGGCATGGATGACAATTCCTCCAGTATCATCAAGGCGAGCTTTCAGTCGAGTGAAACATCACGTTTTCAAGTACGGAGCAGAGTGAGAAGTTGGAGAAATTGGAGAAAAAGAGAAAGCGCGTAAACAGAACTTGAGCTTGGCAAGCTTGAGGGCCGGCAAAAGTGTAGTTTTTCAGTGTGCCTGAGCGCCTACCCCAGCGCTTCTCTCGACATTTCTCGTTTCCTCCTTCGTCCATTTCACACATTGGAAAGGAAAGGTATGGTCAATATATCAAATTTCACGGAAAATCAACTACACATAATATCAATTCCACACAGACGCAAAAACATAGCCCAAATTGAAGGAGGCCTTCCAAGATGAGAAATCAATACGACTGAACGTGACGTGGAATCAACTATGGTATCCAAACGAGAGAAAGAAGGAGAGAAAGAAAAGATAAGGGAATGACAATATTATTGTATCTCAAATCGTACTACTTGTTTGTGCAGTGAGCCCCACTATGATCCTACTCGGCGTACGAAAACAAAAAACCGCAACGAGTCAGACCAGGTGCGCGTCACGTCAGCTAAGGACTCATTCTGGCACGATGTAGCGACACTCAGAGGCTGAGGTTAACAGGGGTACAGCCGATAGCAACAACTCCGTTCTACAATTCCAATTCATGTTGTCAATATCAATCGTTCGGAGTTGAGAGTCAGGGCAATGGCAAAGACTTACGAAGTTGTTGTTCTCACAGCAGACGGGCTGCGCAGTGCAAGAGTTTCCTCCGATACCAATGACACTGATCGGGTTGCAAGTGAGTCCGATGGGAACGTTAACACCTTGCAGTACGATGCCGAGCAAACCGAGAAGAGTTGCGGTTGCAGAGTCATTACTCTAAAACATGCCATTAGATATAGCTAACGCAGTGGACCCCGTGGTCAAGAAGATGTGACTCACAGACTGAACGCTGTTGCAGCATTGGACAGGGCCAGTGTTGCACTGGCTAGCAGGCGGAGTACCAGTGGGGAACGACTAGAGCGGTCAAGGGCATTGAACCGTCAGTCAACATTTCGCGCATGACAAGTCGAGTCACGACCTACCGTCTCAGTGACCGTCACTGTCGTCGTCGCCGGCGGGTTACCTCCGTTAGGAGCGGCGGCAGCAAGGATGGTGAAGAGAGACAAGGTCACGACAGCGGAAAGACGAGAGAACATTTTGTTAGTAGGTTGGTTATTCGTGGGTTACGAAGAGAGCTTTGTGAATTGAGTCTTTGCAACGAAGGCGAATGATGAAAACAAGCTTGAGGTGCGTCCTTTTCCTCGAACTTCCATCACGGCATGAAAGAAACTACCGAAAAGGAATACATACCAAACGAAGCCCCCAGAATACACACTTGTAGCAAATTGTGGCATGTCGGAGTTCTATGAAGGCGTTCGTGAGACGATGACTTGCAAGACTTCATGCGTCTGCGGGTCCGGGTTAATTGAGTTCCAATACGAGGTGAAAGTAGCAGATGTTCCTGCTTTGTGCCACTGATGTTTCTGATGACCGTCCATGTACCTGCTGGGCATATGTCATCGTGCAAGAGCTACACTAGAACGCAATGAGTACAGCAGTGCGTCATCGTTTTAAACAGACCTCTACATACCTATTGAATCATATATCCATCGAGTTTCAAACTATGTATTGTTCGTGGACGGGGATATCTAGCAGCTCTTCATCGACGACAGTTCAAATGTTCGATTCCAGAAGTAACATATTGCGGGGTGTAAAATTAAAGCCACTGTAAACTGCGAGTTAGCGACGTCAATTCAGCGCCAGAGAAACAATGACAGAGCACGTACATACAATTAAACTGCTCCCGGAACTACGTCTGTCTGATCATGAGCCTATGATATGTATTTTGAGCATCAATTGCAGCCACTAGCATAGAGAGGGTATGTACGTCAGTCAGCGAGTCACTGGGGCGCCACCGTCGGTAGAATGATTGAATATGGACGCGGAGGGTCATACTCACCTCGACTAACCGTTCAGTGGCGTGCGCGTCAATAGCTCAGTGGCGGTCTTCGAGCATATGTCCTCGCGAAAGCTTGATGAACTTGAGATACAGTACAATGTGCAGTTGTTCCCGGTGTTGAAAGATTGGCATGGATGACAACTCCTCCAACATTTTGTTAGTTGCATATTTGAAGCAAGTTCTCGTTCTAGTGAGTCGTCACGTCTACAAGTATCCGTACACAGTAGAGCGATACGTCGAAGAGGTCAGTGACCAGGAGGCAGGAGCAGAGTGGTACTATCGGAAAGAAGTAGGAGTATATTACATGACCGTGTATATATCACTTGAGGGCCGGTTTAATACTGCGAATTTTGAACGTGCCTGAGCGCCTTCTCCGGCGCTTCTCTTGACATTTCTCGATTTCTCCATCATCAAACTTACACATCGCAAAGAAAAGGCATGATCAATATATCAAATTTCACAAAACATCAGCTACACATAATATCAATTCCATACAGACGCAAAAACATAACCCAAATTGAAGAAGGCCTTTCAAGATGAGAAAACAATCCGACTGAACGTGACGAGGAAATCAACTACGGTATCCAAACGAGAGAAAGAAGGAGAGAAAAAAAGGTAAAGGAATGACAAATATTCTTGTATCTTAAATCGTACTACTTGTCTGCGCAGTGAGCCCCCACAATGATCCTACTCGGCGTACGAAAACAAAAAACCGCAACGAGTCAGACCAGGTGCGCGTCACGTCAGCTAAGGACTCATTCTGGCACGATGTAGCGACACTCAGAGGCTGAGGTTAACAGGGGTACAGCCGATAGCAACAACTCCGTTCTACAATTCAAGTTGTCAATTTCAACTGTTCCGAGCAGTCCTCTCTCTCAAGCGAGAGTCAGGAAAATAGCAGAGACTCACGAAGTTATTATTCTCACAGCAGACGGGCTGCGCAAGGCAGTTGTTTCCTCCGATACCGATGACGCTGATCGGGGTGCAAGTGATTCCGACGAGAACGCTGAGGTCTTGAACTACGACGCCGAGCGAGGCGAGAAGACCTGAGGCTGCAGTGGATGATGCCTATCGCGCATTATATATAGTTAGCTTAGTGAACCGCGGTGTATGAATGACTTGACTCACAGACTGAACGCTGTTGCAGCATTGGACAGGGCCAGTGTTGCACTGGCTAGCAGGCGGAGTACCAGAAGGCACAGGCTAGTGCGGTTGAGGGTAGTTAAATTGTCAGTCAATATCTCGCGCATGACAAGCTGACGACCTACCGTCGTGAAAGTCACTGTCGTCGTCACTGGGGGGTTACCTCCGTTAGGAGCGGCGGCAGCAAGGATGGTGAAGAGAGACAAGGTCACGACAGAGAGACGAGCGAACATTTTTTTAGTAGGTTGTTATTCGTGAGTTACGAAGAGAGCTTTGTGGACTGAGTCTTTGCAACGAAGGCGAATGATGAAAACAAGCTTGAGGTGCGTCCTTTTATACCTTTTCCTCGAACTTCCATCACGGCATGAAAGAAACTACCGGAGAGGGAATACCAAATGAAGCTTCCGGAATATGCACTTGTAGCAGGTTGTGTCATGTCGGAGTTCCATGAAGGCGTTCGTGAGACGATGACTTGCAAGACTTCATGCGCCTGCGGGTCCGGGTTAATTGAGTTCCAATACGAGCTGAAAGTAGCAGATTTTCCTGCTTTGTGCCACTGATGTTTCTGATGACCGTCCATGTACCTGCTGGGCATATGTCATCCTGCACTGCAACAGCTTCACTAGAATGCAATGAATACAGTAGTGCGTCATCGTTTAAAACAGACCTCTTCATACCTAAAGTTGATTATTTCAATTTTCGTGTCCGGGGATATGTACCGCCAGCTCTTCATCGAGGACAGTTCAAACTTTCGTTTTCAGAAGTAACATATTGCGGGGTGTAAAATGCTGACTTAGCGACGCCAATTCAGTGCCAGAACAATGCAGAGCACGTACAGTTCGGAACCACGTCTGTCTGATCATGAGCCTTTGTTATGCATTTTGAGCATCAATTGTAGCACTAGCATAGAGAGTGTATGTACGTCAGTCGGCGAGTCATTGGGGCGCAAAGGTACATCGGCGATGGGTGATTGAATGTGATCTCGCAGGGTCATACTCACCTCATCCTCAATCAACCGCTCAACGGCGTTCAACAGCTTCGGATCTTGAGGGGTAATGCTTCGAGCTGAATTTAGTAGATGCGCCTCGAGAGCTCAGTGGCGCACTTCTGACATCTGTCCCCGCGAAAGTCTGATGATAGTAGAACTTGCTTGAAACTTGCACCCCGCGATGGACCATGGATGATAATTCCTCCAATTTTGCTAGGTTGTATATTCAAGGCATACCTTCGGTCGATTGAAATATCACGTCTACAAGTAAGTGAGAAGTAAGTGAGAAGTCGGCTGAATCGGGACAAGCGATTAGCGCTTCGAAGTACAGGAGCAACATATGCGTGAGTTTGACGTGCCTGAGCGCTTCTCTTGCAGGGTCCCTTCAACAGCGTTCAGAGTTTAGGATTCTGAAGGAAGAACTCTTCGAGTTGAATGTAAGCAGAGTGAGAAGTTGGTGAAGTTGGTGAGAAGAGACCTGGAAGAGACAAGCGCGTAAACAGATACTGTATGACTTGAGGGCCGGCGCATACGTGACAACTTTGGTTTTGTTTTGAACGTGCCTGAGCCTGAGCGCCTCAGGCTCTCCCCAGCGCTTCTCTTGACAGTTCCTCCTTCATCATTCTTATATATTGCAAAGCAAAGGCAATATCATTATATCAAATTTCACGAAAAATCAACTACACATAATATCGATTCCATACAGACACCAAAACATAACCCAAATTGAAGACGAGCCTTCCAAGATGAGAAATCAATCCGCGACTGAATGTGACGTGGAAATCAACTACGGTAACCAAACGAGAGAAAGAAGGAGAGAAAAAAAAGGTAAAGGAATGACAAATATTCTTGTATCTTAAATCGTACTACTTGTCTGCGCAGTGAGTCCTACTATGATCCTACTCGGCGTACGAAAACAAAAAAACCGCAACGAGTGCGCGTCACGTCAGGTAGGGACTCATTCTGGCACTACGTAGCGACACTCAGAGGTTGAGGTTAACGGGGGTACAGCCAATAGCAATAAGTCCGTTCTATAATTAAGTTGTCAATTGCACTCGTTCAGAGTCGAGACTTAGGAAAATGACTTACGAAGCTGTTGTTCTCACAGCAGACGGGCTGCGCAGAGCAAGAGTTTCCTCCAACACCGATGACGCTGATAGGGTTGCAAGTGAGTCCAACGTCAACGATAACGCCTTGCAGTACGACGCCGAGCAAGCCAAGAAGAGTCGAGGCGGCAGCGCTATTACTCTAAACACATAGAATTCCGCCATTAGAAATAGCTAACGCAGTGGACCGCGTGGTCAAGAAGATGCGACTCACAGACTCAACGCTGTTGCAGCATTGGATAGGACCGGTGTTGCACTGGCTAGCAGGCTGAGTAGTAGTGGGCACAGCCTGGAGCAATTGAGGGCATTTAACCGTCAGTCAATATCTCGTGCATGACAAGCCGACGACCTACCGTGACAGTCACTGTCGTCGGGGAACCTCCGTTAGGAGCGGCGGCAGCAAGGATGGTGAAGAGAGACAAGGTCACGACAGAGAGACGAGCGAACATTTTTTTAGTAGGTTGGTTGGTTATTCGTGGGTTACGAAGAGAGCTTTATGAACTGAGTCTTTGCAACGAAGGCGAATGATGAAAACAAGCTTGAGGTGCGTCCTTTTATACCTTTTCCTCAAACTTCCATCTTGGGTTGAACGAACCCTAACTTTGCTTAGGCTATACAATTTGAGGACGGGAGCTTGTACATACAAGCCAAAGTAAACCGACAAACGTTTCTTGGTCTTGGTATGCGGTAAGTATGTCATTACCTTGCCGTTATTTACTGACAGGAATTTGTGGCAAGTGCATACCAGCTGCCAGGGGCTTTTACTCCATCATCCGTGAAATGACAGAGTAATTTCAATTCGAAATTCACTCCCTGACGCACCCTGACGCATCCCTTTGACATAAAACAGAGTACTTACCGCAGTGATGAACGACACAGTGTACATCTATGGGTTCGCGGACTTGAAGTTCGACAGGTCATACGATAGGTTACAGCACAACAGCTTCCAGGAAACTTAGGTCATGATACATGATGAATTGCGGGAGTGATCCTCGCCACTGTCACTGTCTGTCTAGAGTGAGTACTGTAATATCATCGAATGAATGACGTACGTACTCATTCATTTCAATAGTAGCTCACATGTTCTGTCCTCAACCACTGAACAAACGCAGTGCACAGAGCCGTCGACTTTCCTTCGCAAGATCACCGGGCACCCCATGCGAAGCCCCCATGCATTTGCAAAAACTTGTCAAGAATCCGAAGCGTCAGAACGCCCATTTCCTTCCATCCTGAGTAACATTAATGTACATTTAAACAATTTGATCGAATCAAGGGATGGAGTCTCAAGATTCTCAAGCTTCAAGCTTCAAGTTCTTTCTTTGACGGTGTAAGAACGACAACAGAAACCTCCATGTGCTTATTGGAATCCGTTCACCCGCCCAAGAAGAACAAAGGAAACATGGTTAACGGGAGCAGGGTACATAGAACTTTTGGGATAAATCTATTGGGAAACCCCCCTTTCTTGGAATTCTTGTGCTTGTTATTCGCCTGTCCTACGTACCATTGTTTAATAACGAATGGCGGTAAACGCCAACGCCACGGTGATAATAGCTATTGCTTGTTATTCGCCTCTGTCCTACATACTTACATCGTTTAATCACGAACAACGGGTTAAGTAATTGTGCGCGAAACGCCAACCCCAACGCCGCAACGGTGATAATCATGCACCTTTTAATCAACTGAATAGTACTTGGCCAGAATTAGGAGTCAATCACATAAATTACAATCGTCAAAAGTCAGTCCTGAGTACTTACATACGGCTGTCCTATTCAAACCTCCCGGATCCACTGTCCTTAAAATAGTTTTCTTCATACTTGATCTTTTGACACCGGCACCGGTGAACGTGAGATTCGATATTTGAGAATTGTATCCTACATACAGTATGTAATTCCTGACCATCTCGGACCATGGAAGCGCTCGATCTGAAGAATTTGAACACATTACCGAGCTCTTCGCGGAGCTCACATTCATAGAGAATGTATAGTGATTATGATGGAAAACAACAACACGACACGAATACATACTTGAGAACATGAACACGCATACAACCCACCAATCAGAGACTCTGTAAGAAAACCCTCCCCTTGACCATGCTAGCCATCGACAAAGACAAACCTTTGGAAAACTTTCTAACCGAATACGAAGTTCGTCCTAGTCTTCCGTCCCAGGCCAACTTCCAAAATCAACCAAACCCGAAGTCTGCAATCTCTTCAACCTCTTAACAAACCCCTCTGACAAATTCTTCTCCCATTCGTTTCCTATATACAACTGTCTCAACCTCTTCATATCACCCTCATCACTCCAAATCTGACACCGCGATTCGAGCATACTGATAAACAAATCGAGATCAAAACCCGGTCTATATGGCGCACGGAACCTATCCGGACCATCTTCCTCTGCCAAGTAAATCCTCAACGCTGTTAAATGCGGAAGGAGAGGTGTACGATCCCGGGCTGGAACGACGTATGAAATCTTCGAGGAACTACCATATATCTCCGTACGGCGGTTTTTCCGGTAAGGATTCAAACCACTCATAGTCCTGCGCACATCTGGACGCGGAGAGCTGCGAGTGGAAGACTCGGATATGCTGGGGAGTGAAGGGAACGTCAAACGCTCTATAAGATCTTCTGGTATCCTGAAGAATACACTGCTGGATTCGCGACGGGAAGTGTCCCAAAGATCAAGCTTCTCCAGCACCGGACAACGTTCAAATAACGCTTCAAGTTCCTCCGAATCCCAAGTAACTCCGTTCAGTGTAAGTTCCCGAAGGGACAAATTTGACGACAAACTTAACGCAAGGAGGGGTATGGCATTTATGCCAATCAACGATGACCATGCACATAGATGAACTGATGTCAGATGCGGATACAACTTTTCTTTAAAGATGTTATCGATGTTATTCGTGTAGATACTGTCATCGGCTGGATCGACACAACTTGTACTTGTGATATTCAGCCTGGTCAAGGCGCTCGAAGTCGTAGGATGACTATTAACTATCCGAGGGACATAGTCACTATAAAGATAAGGCTGCCTGAGGTACCCAGGAGGAACAGTGCCTAGGACAACAGATTCGAGAGTTGGATAGTGATCAAGCAAGAACCGTGCATCGTTCACATCAATTCTTGTTATTGAAAGATCCCGTATCTGCGCCGGGATGATGACATTCCGTATATCAAGTTCTTCCGCATCGATACACCAGTGGAACGTATGCAATCGGTTTGCATTTTTAAGGAACAAGACCTGAAGTGGTGAGACCAGGGGACCTGAGGGACCTGGGAAGCGAGGTTCTTTCAAATCATGGTATTCGAAGTAAAACTCTTCGAGATGATGAAGTGCTAGGTCCTCCCGAGCGAAAAAGGAATGTTTAGAAACCCAGTTATCCCGGATGTCTAGCCTGAATCTTAAAGAGCGCCATCGGGAGATGTGTTGAGAGAGCAAGTCAAGGAGTTCAGATGACGAGACATCTATGGAGATATCTAGAAGCGCCCGCGAAGAGCGGGTAAGAAGCAGATGGATCAAGGGGAGGGCGCCAGGACGAGTCAAATTGGGTATGTCGATATGGGACCAGAGGATCGGAACTCCAATAGAAACACTTCTCCACTGGGAACAGACGCTACTGAGTTGGAATGAGCTCTGGATGCTCCGCTTCATCAACAGGAAGTAGTACAAGAATATTTCGATGAGGATTTCGGCGGGAAGTTGATAGACAGACGGACGTGGAGGTTGCATCTTGCTACTATTAGCAGGTCACCAGTGGGAAGACCAAAGTAGCCGGAGAGTCAAGATGTGAGGTTTCCTACTTGCTTAGATAGTCAGTAACAATGATATCTTCGCACGTCAATACTGGACTAACCGACACAAGTATCTGATGTTCGATACGGTAGGGTGCTGGTTTCTGAGCAAGGGGCGTGTAGCCAACGTGTAGCTGGAATTGATCAAGAAGGGCAAGGCTTGAATGTATTTGGCTACAGCTTCGACTAGAGGGAAATGCCGATAAGGTCGGCAAGAAACCTTGCTTGGGCGCATCGTGTAACTTACCAAGGATCGGAATACTATTCTCATTCTTCAATATAATCTACAAGCAAACGATACATGGACAATCATCTACAGCTTATCATTAGTGGCACCTTGGCAAGGTTTTGACGAAAACATTGAAGGAAGGCATTGAAGCAGAGTTGATGCAGGAGGATGATAGACCGGAAAGATTGAATGAAATGACCAGTAGAGATATAGTTTGCTTTTCAATCTGTGACTCGGATAATATTTTGCGTCACATCTTGAAGAAAGTTTGTGCAATTAGCCAACATCATCAGCACAAGAAGCAAAGGAGGAGCATGCACATTACTCAAGCATTCAAGGTTAGAAAGGGCTCAAGTGCTCAAGCTCTCAAGTCCTACGTACTACTTCAAGAGAGGAGAGCCAAGAGAAGCGCACATACACATTCCCCAGATGCTTCAGCATCGGGTTGTAGGGGCCACCCAGTGACTCGCTCTCATTGCCTTTCAAGCGTACTGTATCGCACAAACGACATGATAAGAAAGAAAATTCCAGCCTGTATCTTATACTATACGAAGCAATTTGAATACAGCGTTCAGTGTATCACTATCGAGAATGCATCAATCGCGTACGTGTAAAAAAAAGAACGCTCAGGAGTCAATATACGGAGTAACCAAATACTATGTATTAGATATTCTGCAGAGACAGTCAAGGCTAAAATGAAAGTAAGAAAAGGGATTAGGGCAGGCATAAAAGGCAGTCGTCGGGCTGAAAATGAATGAATGAAGGAATGAATGATAGTACACGAAAGAACTCCAATCAGTATTTCGAAAACCTCTGGGATTAGAACGATTAAGAAAAGTGAGAAATAGACAACAACGAGAGAAAAAAAGAAGAGAGAAAAGGTCAAGAGGTCAAGAGGTTAAGCAGAGAAGAAGCATATGGATGTAGGTACATGAGGCCAGAGATGTAAAAAAAAAAAGCGGGAACAAATACTGCAATGGGTATGTATTCACACGAAAGCGGGGAATTAAAACAAGAGGATATAGAAAAAGAGGACAAATACAACACACAAAAGGGAAAGCAGTGGTACGACAAAAAGGGGCAACTATGAACTCGTAATGGCAATTCGACGAAGACGTGGGTTCTTATGAGCGGTCTTTCGCTCGCCTGCGAGCTTGTTGATAGCGTTTAAGAGATCGACACGACGAAGAGGTTCTGTGGATCATAGTCAGTAACAGCGACCCGACGGCAGATACAGAACGCCCAACGCACTCGTGATATGATCGTCCATTCCTGCCTGTAAACAACGCTCTCGGTCACCAATCACTGTCGGAACGTTTTTTCGTCAGAAACAATACACCCCGAAAGAGGAAGAAGGCAACTACGCACTAGCATGAGCCGTAAGCGCAATAATCGGCACCGGCGCCAACCCATGCTTCATCTCGTACTCTCGAATGAGCTCTGTCGCTTCCATACCACCCATAAACGGCATTGACACGTCCATCTACCCAAAACACATCAACAACCCCACTCAACAACCAACCAGACACAATAACTCACAAGAATGATATCAAACGGTTTCCCCTGATGCACCCTCTGCTTAAACGCATCCAGCGCCAACGATCCATTCTCCGCAATCTCAACCACATGACCATACTTTTCTAAAATCTTCACAGCCAACTTCTGATTCACCAAATTATCCTCCGCCAACAAGATATCATAGATCACATCATTCGGCGCCGAAACAGGGCTAACAGTATTGCTCTCGAGAGCTGAAACGAGCGCAGATGCCAGATCCTGCGCGCTCACAGGTGTCGTCACCTGAGACGAAATCGAGTTGTCTAGACACCATTTCACTGAAGAAGTACGGGGATGAGGGAAGGGGGGGAAATAGGATGAGTATGAGTTTGTTGAATAAGGTGCATTCGGAGTGAAGGACGACCCACAGTTGAGTCGTGGCATCGATGGAGCAAGGAGCACGATTGGTATGTATCGGAGGTGTTCAAACTCCCGTATAGTCTCCGTCTAACGGGGTCCGTAGAGTCGTCCAAAGAAAGGAGAGACGAAGATAGAAAAGAGGACCAAAGAAATAAGCAGTCAGCCATCATGTCTCAAGACCACAAACAAAGAGCGAATAAAAAGAACGAGTACGCACCACGCTCAACGAATCAACGACAATAGTATCAATATGCGGACACGCTTCCTTGTTCGACAACTGGGACGCATCGTGCACGACGAAAGGTTTCAGCCCAAGTTCCTTGATCCGACTAACCACACCCGTCGTATCCCGCAACGTGTCGACAAAGAGTATCGTCCGCTTCGCAAACGGCGACATCTTCAACAACGTAGCCTCAAACGACGACTGCGAAATCTGGGAAGAGATGGTGAAGAAGAACCTAGAGCCCTTCTGTACCTCACTCTCAACCCACATATTGCCTTGCATAAGCGAGACAAGACGTTTGGAAATCGAGAGACCCAACCCAGTTCCACCATATTCCTGCCAACAAAAAAACTCATCAACCCATGAACAAAGTAGCATGCAACTCGTGACCATATTCCCTAGTAGTGCTCCCATCCGCTTGACAGAACGTATCGAAAATCAAATTCAACTTATCCTTCGCAATCCCAATCCCAGTATCACTAACGCAAAACTCCAAAGTCACGCTCTGATCATCCAACGCAAGCAGCCTGCAGCTAAGAGCAACATGCCCCTTCCGCGTGACCTTGCTAGGCGTGAACTTGATCGCGTTCCCGACAAGATTCGTAATGACCTGTCGAAGACGGAGCGAGTCACCAATGAGCTGGTCAGGAATATCAGGCTCGACGTCGTAGGTGAGATCCAGATTATTCTGCGAAGCGCGGACGACGAGAGTCTTGAGGATACCAAAGACAGTTTGACGGAGGGAGTACGAGACAGCTTCCATTGTCATGCGACCAGCTTCGACTACAAACGGAATTCAATCAGACCTCATACCCAAGTGACAAAAAGATAAACGCACTCTTCGAAATATCCAAAATATCATCAATAATCAAAAGCAGCGACCTCGCCAAACTATGCACGAGCAACAAACTCTCCCTCTGTGACCTATTCAAATCACTATCAAGCGTCAACTCCGTCATCCCAATAATTCCATTCATCGGGGTCCTTTAAAGCACACGAAAAAAACCATCAGCTCTTTCACCCCACAGACCAAAGAAAATACCACCCCACCTAATCTCATGACTCATATTCGCCAAAAACTCACTCTTACTCCTATTCGCCAACTCAGCGGCTTCCCTCGCGGCAGTATTCTTCTGAATACTATCCCTCAAATTGAACACCATGTTATTGATCTGCGTCTTCAACGAGTCCATCTCTCCGCTCGCCTCAACAGTGATGAACCGCGTAAAGTCACCGTCCATCGCAGCAGCACTAATCTGCGCGAACCCTCGGACTTGAGTCGTCAAATTGCCTGCCATGGTGTTCACGGACAACCTGCGCGAAAAGAAAGGATATCAGAACAAGGACTCGATTACTTTTCTTTTTTATCAACTCACGTAATCTCCTGCCAAATACCCTGAACATTCCCAACCTCAGCTTGAACACCAAGCTTCCCCTCAGTCCCAACCTCCCTAGCAACCTTCTTAACCTCAACAGCGAAAATAGACAATTGGTCAATCATATCGTTGATCGTGTTCACCAAATTCAACATCTCGCCAGAAACTGACACGCCAATGATCTTTTGTGCCAAGTCTCCACGCGCGACGGCGGTGGTGGCGACGGCAATCGTACGCACTTGAAGGGTCAACTAGGGAGGAAGAGCGGAAGTTAGCAACGAAGAAGGAAAGAGGGAAGGGACCGAGGGAGGGTTTGACTAACGTTATTCGCCATGACGTTGACATTATCCGTCAAAGCTTTCCAGGTACCAGCAACATTCGCCACCTTGGCCTGACCACCCAACTTGCCTTCCGTACCGACCTCACGCGCGACACGAGTGACCTGCGAAAAACCACATCAGCACAAACATCACAAGCCTCTTAAGCACGTTCAACACCCACCTCATCAGCAAACACACTCAAACTCTCCGTCATCTCATTAACCGTCTCCTTCAAATCCGCAATCTCACCCTTGACATTGACCGTAATCTTCTTCGTCAAATCACCAGACGCGACTGCCTTGGTCACTTCAGCGATAGACCGTACTTGATTCGTCAAGTTCATCGCCATCAGATTCACGTTGTCCGTCAAGCCCTAGTTGGCGATATTAGCGAACCTCGCAAGCAAAATCAACACCAAAAAGAAACACACCTTCCACTCTCCCTGAACATCAGGCACAAACGCCTGTCCACCCAAAATACCCTCCGTACCAACCTCCAACGACACTCTCGTAACCTCATTCGCAAGCGTCGAAAGCTGGACCACCATCGAGTTGACCTACATCCCCACAACGACCCAACGCTAAGTCAGCCCGGATATCCAAAAAAAATTACGAGAATCAACCCACAGTCTCCTTCAAATCCAACATCTCACCCTGAACATCAACCTCCACAAACTTACTCAAATTACCCTGCGCAACAGCTTTCGTAACCTCCGAAATACTCCGTACTTGGTTCGTCAAATTCAAGGCCATTTTCTACGATACACCCTTTCGTCAATACCCCCGAGTCGATGACGAAACAAAGGGACGAAGGAACACGCACGTTAACGTTCCTCGTCAAATCAGCCCAAGTACCCTGAACACCCTCGACTCTAGCTTGACCACCCAAAATACCTTGCGTACCAACCTCCAACGCGACTCTCGTAACCTCACTTGCGAATGCGCCCAATTGGTCCACCATAGAGTTCACGGTAGATTTCAATGTCGCCATTTCACCTGCGTAACAGAGCGCATGGTGAGATATCGGGTGTAAGGAAGTGGTAGGGGGAAGGAGTAGGGGAAACTCACCCTCGACCTGAATCTCAACCTTCTGCGTCAAATCACCCTTGGCAACAGCAGTCGTAACAATCGCAATGGATCGTACTTGGTCCGTCAAAGACGAACACATCCGGTTGACATTCGTTGGTAACACCATCAGCTCCAACTCACCAAGAGGGGAAAAAAAAAAAGAAAAAAAGAAGAAGGCGGGAACGAGAACGAAAGCAAGGGGAGGGAAGATGTAACCGCAACGCCAACTCACATTCCTAACCAACTCAAACCAAACACCCTCAACATCCGGAACATTAGCCTGTCCTCCCAACTTTCCCTGACTCCCAACTTCCAACGTTACCCTCGTAACTTCCGCAGCTAACGCTCTCAACCTAACAACCATACCATTAACCGTATTCTTCAAGTCCAGTATCTCGCCTCTGAAAAAAAAATCGCATCAACACAACCGCATCAACACAACCGCGAGGTGGACAGCGTAATAAAGTAAACAAACAACCAAAACCCACCTAGCATCAACCTCAATCTGCTTACTCAAATCACCCAACGCAACAGCTTTAGTAACCTTTGCAATACTCCTGACTTGATTAGTCAAGTTCGCAGCGAGCTTGTTAACAACACCCGTCAACTCGCGCCAAGTACCTTCGACGTCGAGGACGAGAGCTTGACCACCGAGTTTTCCTTCCGTACCAACTTCTTGGGAGACGCGGGTTACTTCTTTGGCGAATTGACCTAGTTTGTCGACCTGTGGTGAGAGGGAGGAAAAGCCTTTAGCGGGATGAAAAGAGATGATAGATAGTCGTTGACTTACCATAGTGTTAATGACCTCCTTCAAAGTAACCATGACCATCCCTTGTACAGGTACCGTTATCTTCTGACTCAAGTCGCCGTCAGCGACAGCCTTGCAAACTCTAGCTACGTCTTGCACTTGTTGTTTCAGGAGCTACAAAAGTAACGTGTCCGTCAGTACCAAACAAAGTTAATATACAAAAAAGAAACACCCACCCTCAACTCCTCAACAGCGCTCAACCCACTTTCCAACGCAGCAGTAGCCAACGGACCTCCAGAAGCAACTACAAAGGGACTCTCAGACCCAGAAGATGAATCACCACCCATCATACCCATCCCCGTCCACCCCGCCCATCCACCAACACCTTCACCCTCACCCTCACCACCACCTCCCGCTCCACCACCATTACCATCCCTCCCTAACCCACCATCTCTTCCAGCACCTCTCCCACTAGTATACCCCCAAGAAGTACCATAAATCATCCCCTCACCACCTCTCCCAACTCTCGTCGCACTCTGCACATCTCTCAACCTACTCCCACACCTCGGACAACACCCATAATCACCTCCAACAGTCGGAGGAGCACTTATACTAGGTCCATTAGGTACAAGCGTCGTATTCCTCACAAAAAACTTTTCAGCTTGCGCTAACGTCGCTTTTTGCAAATCTGAGAGTTGCAACGATGGGAGTGCGGGGAGGGTTATGTGACCTGGGTGATGAGGTACGGTAGGATGCTGACCTGGGATAGCCGTTGAAGGTTCGAATAAACCCGTCGAGTCTGAGTCTGTCGAGTCAATTTCAGGTTCTCCATCGATATCCGCATCATCTCCACCATCGATATCGGCGGTAGGATTGCCGTCGACGTCCTCGCACGCATCGAAGAACGGTCGTTCCTCGCCTCCTGTCCCTGGGGTATCGTATACGATAGGTACAGGTACCATCTGCTGCGATGGAGGAACCGGTAACACCATAGGCGAAAACGGGGAAGTTATTGTATTTTGAGACGAGTTTGACGATCTAGCGGTAGCTGGCTTTGGTGTAGAGTTGGAATTGGAATTATAAAGATGTGCAACGTTGGATCCGGGAGTATTGAAGCCTGCGGCTGCTCTTCTTTCTGAGAGACTCATCGAAGACGAGCTCCGTTTAGAGGCAACGATCGACTGAGAAGTCATTGTTGTGGAGCGAGAAGGATGTTCTGTGATATGAGGATTAAAAGGTGGTATCGGTGGTGAATAAAACGGGTTCGTAGGTCTCATCGAGAAGGAAGGTGAAGTACCAGCAGAAGTCGCGAGTTCATCCGGAGGGGAATCAGGCATCGCTAGCCCTGCACCACCAACTTTAACCCACTTGTTCAACACACCCTCTGCCCATCTCATCCTCGCAACGACCTTTTCTAGACTGTTCAAGATCGAATTTGTATGCCAGTCTGTTGGACCTTGATACGTAGGCAAAGGAACAGCAACAGCTGATAAACCATTCCCATTGGTAGTAGATGTCGAAGAAGGATGTGTTAAAACGGGTGATTCGTATATGGAGAGTAGCCTATCGAGATGTTCAAGAAAAGGCTCGTAATTCGTGTATGCTTTATCATCCAGAGACGATACCGCCCCGGCCCCTGCCGTCGTCGTCGTAGCGGTCATCGTCGGAAGCACTGTAATGTGTAAAAGTGCGTTGCTGGATGCAGTTTGAAGGGTGTAATTATAAAACTAGAAAAGCAAAAAAAGGTGAAGAGAAAAAAAAACAAATGGAGGGATGAGAGAACGGCCGCGTTTGGGAGGGGGAAGACTGACCGATACGGCGTGGCAAGAGAGAGGGGACCGTTATTGTCAATGTCAATGTTTTGAGCCCCGCCGGTCTGCCGGCCCTGCCTCCACGTGTGACTTTACTCCACAACCCAACCTGCAGTGTTTTGCCCAGGAGGAATGACGTCATATCTTCTTTACTTCATCCACTCATATATAGTCGCTTCCAATGTTCTACCTTTTTACTTACATACATGCCTTCATACCCAGTCGAATGATTCATCGCTCTTGCTATAACACGTGCTTACGGACCGAGTTTTCGAGGATACAAGCGAGTATACATATCTATTACTCATCACTTACACCACCATAACACGCCTTCGAATCCACAAGACATTGAATGCACGACTCACCTCCAGTTCTGCGTTGTATACATTCACAACGAACTTACCGATCGATGATCGATCGACTCGGACTTTCCGTCCCCGCTGAAACACTTGTTCCCGTCATATTTGTAGTCGACAATACAAATACCCTCACATTCAATACTCCAACGATTCTGATTCCCAACTCCGACCTTTAAAAGACGTGTATAAAAAGGACAGGAATTTAGGAACGAACAGACTAAGAGAAGGAGTTACACCGCAGCCAACCAGCCCAGCTAGCCGCAGCCGGTGAAACATACATACATACATACGTACGCGTACGTACTATGCATATGTCATATGTAAAATCGAACAAAAAAACAAGTAAAACAAACACACGAAATTCGAACGCATATAAGATGGAAGCCATCAAGTACATAAGTAACGCGATCCAGGGCCAGGGCACGGACCAGAAAAAAACCAAACACCATAACGAAAGGACGTTACATACTTAAGGTATGGTATGTAACCGAAAAAAACTCGACATCCAGCTTCGTCTACGCAAGCCGTTGGGTGAGGGCAAGCTAAAGGGGAGGTTGGGCTGGGCATGCGAAGCATGCACGGACGCGGGACGCAAGGGGGTCGCCCGCTGGGCGGGTGGGCACCCTTGTGGCCTACGATTTCCTACCCTCACTTAAGGCTCACGTACGCATGACTAGAGCATACTACAGCTATACTGTCTGATGTACGACTGTGAATCTAAGGTTACTCCAAGACGTTGCAGACTCCTGGATAATGCCAATCAACGCTGCTATTCTAGTGATACTTCGGAAATGGGACGCGACTATCCATGCTAGTAATGAGTCAGAAAGTCAAGACAAGGGATCGCTGCCACGACTACTTCCGGATGGCTGAGTGTTTCCTTAACAATGGTGACATAGTCTGAATAGTTTCAGTCTCCTTGATGCCTCCATCCCATGTGAAGTGTTGTTCGAAAGCTCAATTGAAAAACTTTGAAGCAAGGAGTGTTGTTCAACGCTTCCCATGTTGATAAATGAATGCTCCATGAGAATCAACTCTTCAACTTGAACGGTCTCGACCTGGGACGCAGATATAAAGCCTTTGAAGTGTAGGTACACCATCACCTTTGTCTCGTTCTACGGCTTCATCAACCATATCGCCATTCAGCGCTCGACGTTCAACATTATCTGTAGTCTATAGATTGTTTCGGCATGATCTGGCTCTTGTTTGGCCGAAAGTACTCCAGTTCCCGATATTGAGACCTAATTTGAGACCGCCACGAAACCCGACGAAACCCGACGAAGACTCAGACAAGTAGGCTCACGAAGGCTCGTTGGCAGCTGCATCCCAGGGGAGGATGACGCTATGTAGACTGGTATGCGTCGAAGGGAGGGACTGGGTGGGTGAAAGAAAATGAGCGGAAAAGTCGTATTATTCTCCTGTGATGAGACTGCAGTGGCCAGCGCAGCCGCCGATGAAGAACGAAGGAAAAGCAAAGAGCGTGAGAAAGCGGCCTCACCACTCTTGCTTCGCTCTGCTGGAACTGGCGGAGTTCGTGCCGCACTCCGCGCAGTCAACTCCAGCTTCGTCTACGCAAGCCGTTGGGTGAGGGCAAGCTAAAGGGGAGGTTGGGCTGGGCATGCGAAGCATGCACGGACGCGGGACGCAAGGGGGTCGCCCGCTCTCCCAACCAACACGACTGCGGGCGAACCACGACCGCCAGCCCAACCGGCCTCGCAGCTATTGTCAAGTCATGTGTCTCAATGCAACCTACTTCAAAACCTGACTGTAGATTGGGGCTACGAGCTTCTGAAATCTTTAAGTAGTGTTTGAGGTTTTCGCTTCAAGTTGAATCATGGATGTCTCGCTGATGAAGATACCATGAAGCGCACAGAGAAGCCTGCTGGTGATATGAGTGAGCGTGAATGACGAAGGCACTCTCCCACTTTGGACTGATCTCATTGCTACTGGAGGCAGACTAGAGTTGGAGCAAGAGGATGAATGCGAGAGGGCAAGGTATTGTTGAAATTATAGATTGCTTGTAGTGATGCAAAGAGCGAAGTCACTGCTTATTGGGGCTAGAGTCCAGAATGAGGAGCCATTGGGGAGTCCGGACCTATGAGGTGGCCTAAGTCGCGACCTTCAAGTTCGATATCCGAGACATGAGTGACGCGAAGCAATGTGTATGCTCAGGCTGTTATCGAAGCTCACAGACGAATGGTGCTAGTTACAGAACGAGTTACTAGTAGTGAGGTGTGGGACAATGGCACGACTTGTGCAAACAAAGGCAGCAAAGGTTAAGGCAGGAGTAAGTGTGCTTGTGTAGTGTTTGAGAAGCCACGGTACTGCAGGCGACAGTTCAACGTCCAATGCTCACCGATAGGCCCAAAATCTGCCACTGTGCCATTCCTATTGACGATTCGCTTGCATCTCCTTACCACGCTGCACTGACCTTCCACCTGCTGCTACCAAGGAAAAAGGCCAGCTCGCAAACTTCGAAGATAGCTTTGAACAACATGTCAGGTGTAAACGGGCCTGAGAGAAGTGAAAGGATAAGCAGCAAAGGATAAGCAGCAAGTGGCAGAATGTGAGGATGGCAAAGTGAGCGCAAATGCATGACACATGAATAAGCCTCGACTCTCGGGTACAATGACCATGTTCTAGATATACTGATGAAGAGAATCAAGCAGCTATCTAGCTCTCTAGCAATGCAATGTCCTTCGCTTTCTCTGTAGATAGAGCTTGAAGCCCATGCTAATGGATGTGCATGCTACAAGCTCGGTAGGCTTGAGGGTGTCGTAGATCCACCTTGCTCTGCTTCCTCTCTTAGAGCTGAGTCACCATTCATGAGGAGTGGTCGTTTGGCTGCAGGCTACAAAACCCACCCAAGCAGAAGGCTGCCAAAGCAAAATCATAGGCTGAACCACTGGCACCTTCGCATTGTCTCGCTGAATCTCCCCTACATCTCATGCGCTAGCACTCATTCTCAATCACCATGCAATACTGGCTCCAACGCTGGGTCTCAAAACGCAGTGCCTGATCTCTTCGCGCTTTCCTCGCTGGTGAGTGTGCAGGGTGATTCACTACATATGCTTGTATGACATGCTACTGACGTGGTGAATGATGCCTGTAAAGCAGTAGGGTTGGACCAGAGTGGCGAGCGGGATGGAATATATGGGCACGGATAGCAATCAGCTAATGCTCCTCAATGGGTGCATGTTTACGGACAATGGAATCTGCCAGTCATGAGAGGGCGCATGTCATCGAGTTATGAGAGAAAGCTAAGCTTGTGAAGCAGAGAATCTAGTCTTGTCATTTGTCATCGATGTGATGGGAGATAACCTGCATAGAATGTTCTAAATGCCAGAAAAGCCGCGTAGGATGCTATAGAGAAACTATGTATTTGAGGATGTGGAATGATCAGGAGTGCCTGCGCTGAGCTGAAGGAGTAACTCCTTTGGACGATTTGATGATGCTTTGCCAACCATTCTTACCAACCTGTTTGCAAGGGAACACCCTATTCATCAGAATTTCGGTAGCTCAAGGCCGAAGTTTCATCCACCACTTTCCGCCAGAGACGATTCTCGCGACTGAGAAATAGCTGATGGGTGTTGCGAATGGAATCTCATGAGTGTGTGAATCACTCCTGATGCGAAGGTGTGATGGGTGCCGATCAGAGACTGGGACTAACCCTTGAGGCACGATAGCAGCAGATCCTGCAATGAACTCGGCACAGCGCAACCAACAAGATAGAACTGCGGCAGCGGTGAAAACTGCAAGGCAACAGTGACAATTCCAGTAGCAGCAGCAAGCGAATGGCCGTGACAGAGTGGATAGCATAGACAAGACAACCACAACAGCCGACAGCGGCAACAGCAAGCATACAAGTTGACCGCAACAGACAAGCGGCAACGTCAAAGCAGACAAGCAGCCACAGCAAAGCCGACAAGCGGCAACAGCAAAGCAGACAGCAGCAGAAGCAAGCCGACGAGATGGCTGCGGGAGCAGACCAGCAACGACAGCAACAGCAAAGCTGACAAGCGGCGACAGCAAAGCAGACAGCAGCAGAAGCAAGCCGACGAGATGGCTGCGAGAGCAGACCAGCAACGACAGCAACAGCAAAGCCCAACAAGAGGCAACAGCAAAGCAGGCAGCAGCAGAAGCAAGCCGACGAGATGGCTGCGAGAGCAGACCAGCAACGACAGCAACAGCAAAGCCAACAAGAGGCAACAGCAAAGCAGACAGCAGCAGAAGCAAGCCGACGAGATGGCTGCGAGAGCAGACCAGCAACGACAGCAACAGCAAAGCCGACAAGCGGCGACAGTGAAGCAGACAGCAACAACAGCGAGCCGATGAAAGCAGACAAAGGTGTCTGCGACAGCAAACAGCGGTAACAGCAACATCGATGGTATTTATCTAGGAGGAAACAGATAGCGAAAACAATAGTGATGGTATTTAGCGAGGAAATAGTGGTAGCAGATAGCGGAAGCGACGGTGGCAAACGCAGAAGGCGGCGATGATGAAGGAAAGCAGTGATGGTAGAAAGAAGAGGCAGTGGTAGGAAGCAAAGGATACAGCAGAAAGCATAAGGAGAATTAGGAACGATATGGAGCAGGGGTGACAGAAAGAGTAAACCGGCGGAAGGAAGGAACACAGCGAAAGTTCTTAACCTGCGCACCCACACGTTCTCCTCCTCGCATCACTACCACCCGCATCTACCTGTCATTGACCCTCGCATTGTTGTTCCGCTCGAGAATGTTCAAGTTCTTCTTCAATCCAGTTGCGAACCTGCCGATGACTTTGACGTCATCTGGACGCTCGACGCATCTAACCAACCCTGTACCCGGCTGCCATCTCACCTTGGCCGTCCACGTCTCCCTTTGGGTCGATGGCTGGTGGTGAGGTCAACTGAAGATACCGCATTTCATAGACAACACCCCTCCGTCAGCTCGCGATCTGAATGCGTCGAAGGCTGGCGGCGGGACCGGCGGTCTTGCCCAACGCCGAGGACCACGAGTAACGTACATCAGCTTCGTCAATCAAAGGACTGCATCTCAAGCAGTGGCGAGTTCGGACCTAATGGAAAGAGGGTCAAATAAAACCAATAAAAGGGTGCTCACTAATTCGATGTTCGCCTGTGATTGGGCCCAGTAGTGCAGGAATAGGCAGGAATCCGCCTCAGCAGGAGTGAATGGAATAGGAAATGTGCTCTCTCGTGCAAAGCTAGCGATTGCGATCTGAGTTGCCTTTAAGCCCACATGTGTGTGGCTCAGACAAAATTGAGGAAAACGGCTACTCTTGCATTGTGTTGAGTGACTGTAGAGAGAGAGACTAATAGTAATGAAAGAAAATGAGCGGAAAAGTCGTATTATTCTCCTGTGATGAGACTGCAGTGGCCAGCGCAGCCGCCGATGAAGAACGAAGGAAAAGCAAAGAGCGTGAGAAAGCGGCCTCACCACTCTTGCTTCGCTCTGCTGGAACTGGCGGAGTTCGTGCCGCACTCCGCGCAGTCAACAGAAAAACCCGAACAAAGGAAAGAGGGTATACAGGGATACAGTAAGCACATCACATCCACCATCCGATCTTATCATCGAAAACAACCCCTCCGCCCGTCCCACTCAAGCTCAAAGATTAATAATAATCGGCGAACACCCAATATTAATCAACCCATTCTACAATACCCAACAAAGAAAAATCAGCACCCCACTCCAAACTTACAGAAGAAAACAACGAGGAAAGGAAACTCAAAAACTCACAAACATATCCCCATTACAACAAACCGGTTCAGCCTGACAATCCGTTCCACCAACACCAATAACACTTATCGGACTACAATTCACACCGAGGAGGACGTTTAGATCGGTTAGGACAATTCCGAGGAGACCTAGGAGGAGGTTTCCTTCTGTTGAGTTTGCCTGGAGAGGGTGTAAGTCACGGCAAGTGATGTAATGAGGGGGGATAGAGGAGGGAACTCACAGAAACAACACTATTACAACACGTTATATTCCCAACACTACATTCCCCGCTCGTCTGCGTCACAGTCGTTCCAGGCTACACCACGACCAAGAAACTCATCAGTACCCAGCCATACCAACCAACCACAACAAAACGAAAAAAAACTCACCGCAGTAGCAGTAACAGTCCTCGTAACAGTCTCAACATCCGTCTCCGTCTCCGTCTCCGTTTGCGTCTCAGTCTTCGTAACAACAAACGTACTAGTAACCGTATCAGTCTCACATCCTCCTCCTCCTCCACCTCCTCCTCCTCCTCCTCCTCCTCCACCCCCCGTAGTCGTAGTCGTCTTCGTCGTTGTCGTCGTCGCGGTCGTCTTCGTCGGTGTAGTCGTAGGAGTTATCGTCGGCGTCGTAGTCTCCATATCCGTACACCCCGTCGTCGTAGGTGTCGGCGTCGGCGGGGTATAAATCGAGGTACTAGTTGTAGTTTCCATATCCGTACACCCAGTCGTCGTATCCCACCCTCCAATACCAAACGGGCCATGAACGCCAGGTAAACCATTCACGACGACGGCGGTTGATAGACCGAAGAGGACGTAAAGCATCGTAAGTGTGCCTGCTTTACCCTGACTGCGACCTTGATTCGTCGCTGGGGTTGAGGTGAATGTCATCATGGTTGGGTTGTTCTGCGGTTCGTAGATTCGTATGGGTGAACGAAAGAATGAATGAAAGACTCGTCGGAGGGAGGGTGTTCCTAAAAGAAAGCAACCGTCTGAATTACTGTGGTTTTCACCACCGGACTAAACGAATACCAACCACAAACGAACTTTACCGCGGATGTAAATGAGGGTCGGAGGGGGGGGGAAGCAACTATACAAGAAGCTCTCACAAACATCCCAAAGCCTCGTTTGACGTGTATTTATACCTCAACCCAAACCCATACCCATACCGACGCTCGTCTGATGATACGATACGATAACACGCCCTCCAGTGTCCCCAAAAGAAAAACACTCGCGATGGTGGTACTTCGTGGTGGCATCCCAATTTTCCAATGCCAAGAGAGGTGATTTGAGGATTTGACGTGAGTAAAAGTTATTCTCGCAAGGATCTATATCCATCCTCCTCTGCAACTTGAAATACCTACCGTGACATCGGGTGACCGAGTTCAGAGGCGTTTGTCTAATAAGCAATGGGTAGTAAGTAAGTACATACCACACTCTCTGAGAAAAACCAATGTACCAAACCCGGCACCTCCCACCAAGTTACTACATAAGTTTATCGATACCAAACCAAATCAAAGGGTGATGCAATACTCCGCGACTCGGCTTCGAGGGCGAAGAGGCGTTGGATGGGTCGTACTACCTCGAGAAACCTGAAATATCATTGTTCAAGTTCACTCAGGCTCTCAGGGTGGGGCGTGATGATGGAGTGGAAGTTTCCTGTTGGGGGATGTTGGACGGTTGTGTAGTGATATGATATATGATATCCAGTGGAAGGTGGCGTTAGACCGAATGCAAATGCTTCAAGTTGCTTGCCTTGCTTGTTGGGATCTGGCTGGCGCGATGTCACGCGTGAATACAGTGGAATAAGTCGAATGCTTGGACTGACTCCATGTGAATTGGTATGGATTGTAGATGTATGATTTTGGATTCAATACTTGTACTGAGTACTGACTTTCGGTGGTTTTTTGGTTGTGTTGGATGGGGAAATTGCCATTGGGAGTTATGGTGACGGTGACGGGTGACGGGTCGGAGAGACTCGGATTGGGCTTTGTGGTGTAGTATCCATCAACCTGCAGGCCCGGTATGGCGATCTCGGGGTTCGACGTACCACAGCGTACCACCTGTTCAGTCATCCATCACTCAACTTGACTTATGTAGGCTCCACTCTGTGTATCACGATGGTGAGTAAAGGGCCCGCATAAACAGCGTAATCCTACAAACCATAAGTAGAGCCCCACACTGACTACAGTGTAGAGACGAGACAAAACTCACAAGTGACTTCGTCATCACCATCCGAGGTCAATCAACTGAGGGACTTCCACCGGTATATCAACCGTTTGTCCCTAAAACAGAAAAGAACAATTCAAGCAAGGAATGAATAAACTGCATCCACGAAGCGTACCAAGTACATACCTCAAGGCCTCAGCCTCTTAAGAACACGCTGCACGATTAGCTCTTAGAGTTACATAGCTCTCATACGGTCTGAATCAGCTGTGCGACCCGTGAGCACCAAGGAAGGAAGGAAGGGTTGGGTTAGGTTAGGCATGCCCTGAATAAGATACAACCGAGAAGTTCGGATATCTCCTAGAGGGCCGGGCATCGCTCGTGGCGAGGTGAACTGGCTGTTCCAGAGAGTGGGCCTCAACGCGAACACCTAGTGTAGGATGCCATATGGATAGAATGAGATGGAATTGGATTATTTGGCAACTGAACAAAGCCTTCGCGCGCTTCAACTTGCGTAAAGAACCAGATTACGACTCTGGGTTTACAAGGTACATCCCTCCCCGTCCCTCCCGCTCAGTTCAGGCCCAGGACTATGCCACCATGGTCGTAAAGTCGAAGGAGGTTTGGGCGCTTCAAACCGCCTGCCGCATGAGAGGGCCGGCTATGTGAGCGCGTGACCCTACTTTCGAGCTCCGAACCAGCCCTTTCGGATTTCCCCGTTCATCACGATCCATCATGGCCACTCAGCGGCGCTGGCAACGTTCAAGAGAAAATCCTCGTCTCGTCGAAAGTGACCGTCCACGGATATCGAATCTAGTTGAGGTACTTTTTACTTTCTTCGTCCAACCCTTGCAGTCCTTCCCTCATTCAACCCAATATCCAAGCGACTATTTACATATCATAATCGACGATCTGCTGTGTTGAAGCTTTGGGAATCGGTAAACGCAATTACTGACTCCTAAGTACATATGGCTAAATATTTATGTGACCCTGTACAGCTAACTGCTCAGGCAGGGCAGGGCAGGGCAGGGCTCGGGTATTTCTCAAACGTTCTTTCATACTCTGAACTTCACCAGTATCCGCAGTCATTCAACCTCCTTCTCAGTTACATAGCAAGGATGGTCGAGGAAATCATGACTCCCCGGTGAACTTCCAGCAACACCGCCCGCCTGGTAGCCTGCGCAGTACCCAAGCCCCACGGTTACGTTGATCGCCTCTAGGCTTTAACATTGCTACATACATACAGTACATATCTATCTATCACTGGAGCAATGATGCATCATACATGATGGGAGATCCCTACCCTTAGCACCGTATGTTGCGCAGCTGCACTCCGCCATTGCATCCGATGCATCCGACCCCCCAGCGACCCGTCACCGTCACCCCCATTCCATTGATCATGCATGACATGGACAGGCGTGCGTGAGTGAAGCAGCGTGAAGCTCCCCCGCCCGTCGGGAGCCGTCGGTGCTCGGAGGAGTGGCATACATACATGATACAAAACCCCAACGGAAGAGAACCAACCGTACGCGTCATGCGTCATACCAACCAGATGATAGATTAATGATCCATGTCATTGTACGCGCGGCGCGCGCATCACAGCGAAGATCGCCATGATGTATGAGCCCCTTCCTGAACTGAGCCTGGCATGTCACGAACGTTCTGAACATTGAACAAGCCACCAGTGCGCCAAGTTTACTTTTGGTACATATCTTTGTGATCTGTTCGGAAAGGTCCGTCTAGCTCCGTACGGCTGAGGGAAAGCCCCACTTGGGATCCGACGCGGTGACAGAGGTCCTTCCGTCCCTTCTCGATTCTGAATCTCTTTCATGATTCACCTCCCTCCGAGCCCGAGTCCCGAGTCCTCCTGATTGCTAATTCCTAAAGGTCTAATTCCTGAACGGATATAAGCATTAATGGAGGTGGGATGACCCTGATGTTAATAATTATCACCCTCCTCTGATTCAAAGTCAAAGTCAAAGATGAATCCACGTCTCCTCTTCTGGTTCCAGCACATCTATCATCTATGAACGACGAATGCGAGGATTGCGAAGGCCCTTCCCCCACGCCGCACGGGAATATATGTATCAACTACATATATAACCAGTCTCCGTACCACAGGCTCAAATGATACTCCCCATCATCGACATCATTTGACTTCCTGTCTAACGCGGACGCGACACGACAATCCCTAGATGATGATCTCGAGGAATTGGACCCGCCCGCCCGAAATACCCGGAATGGTGAAACACGATCGGTTCAAGGTTGCGGGATGGGATAGAGCAGCGCCGCCGCCGACACGACCCCCGACTCGCATGAATCTATTAAGCTCAGCTGATCGAACAGCTTTAGCCTTTGAGATGTTGACAAAAATCAAGTACGACGTAGGGACGTGGGGAGGGAATATTCTTACCTTCAAAAGGCACGACTGCGCGGGTTCTCCAAACATCTTGAGCTGATTTTCCTTAGGAACTAAGGACTTTGTTTGTCGTCGAGGATAGCCTTGAAGCTCCTTGAAGATTGACGATCTCTGCCGTCGGATAGGTCTTGTTTTACACAGGGTAACTAGTTTTCAGTGGTAAGATACGAAGAGGCGTTGTAGCATTACTCAACTAGTACGATCAAAATGTTACGCCCCGTTCTTCCTGATTCGCAAGCACAAAGCCATCATCTATGAAGCCTCACATGCACACCTGCCTCACACCAAGCTGGAGCCTGCTTGAACTGTAAAGGTACGTCTAAGTAAACCGAAACGGGGTATGAGGAACCAGAAGAGAATAGATGTATCACGAACGAACGTGCGAAAGGGATCACTGTTGAAAGCAAAAGAATCGTGCATTGGAATCCTCGGCGCCGTGAACAGAAGACAGAAGATCTGCGTGTCTCATTACAAACCATCGGCCGCTCTAAGTATGTATCGTAGTCGTAAGCACCGTGGACGATTTCGCTTGATATTGCAGAAAGAACTTACTTTTTTGTTCTTCTGAACGACGACTCTCCCCAAAGCAACCCAACAGGATGAAACAGAGACTATTGACACGGGCAGTTTCTGTGCAACTTCTTCCCGAATCATCCCGTGACCAGGGTATGGCGGGCAGTAGAGAGTTGACGTTGAATCGCGAGCAGGGAGAGGGTCTCCGAGGATACGAGGATCACCGGCACCGACACCGTGGGGCATCTACCAGGACTTCCGAGTCTTGTCAGAGCGTGGCGTAGCGTAGCAGGATCTACGTAGGGATGGTTTTGTGATCATGTGAAGAAATTCGAGAGAAAGAAACTGGTTCGAAAGGAGCGAGGGGGCGCCCCTCTAAGAACCTCTGTAATGTTCAGGTTGTTTCTCGTTGCGGTGACACTGTGCATGTACATAAAGCCTTGGCCTTATCAGCCGCAGCGTCCTAGGATACTGTAACACCTGGGATACACTGATAAAGTGAAGACAGATTGCTGCAGTAACACATACATACATGATATCACCGTGATATTACTGTGCCACTGCCGTGCATCATCTGAAGGGAACGCGTGCGCGTGGATGGCGGCGGCCTACGTGACTCGGTGACTCGGAGTCGTGAGGTGTAGTATGCGAGCCAGGATACTTTGCGATATGGTAGTACCATAGATATTTGTATCGCGCACGTTCGAGATGGTAAAGTTCAACTTGAATGTGTTCCTTCTTCTTCTTCTTCTGCTTCTGCTTCGCGTTGAGAAAGATCATAATTAGGTGCACCCAGGTTTTATTTGGACCTAATACTCTACAGCACACCATCCAAGCAAAACCAAATATCGGTTCCTGTGCCAAGCAGCCAACGCACGTGTTTCTCCTCATCCACACTCACCGTCATTAACAGTGGCAACACTAATATGTCAACAGAACTGACGGTAGCGTTCAAATCAGAGTTCTTCATTCGAATGCCATATGGACCAGATGGACACACACTGTCATGCAATTTTGTGTTCTATATAAGTAGGCGAGGCACACACACCCCTTGAGCTTGACCCAGGCTTGACCTCCCCTTCCCTCCCCTTCAACTTGACTAGCTTGACTCACCAACTCACCGAGGTATCGTTCGTTCGGGTCGAGGCGTCGCAATCCGAATCCGAATCCGAGTTATCGTGGAATCCTAAAGCCGCTGCTGTACAATGAAACTCTGGACCTGGGCTTTCCTTGCCCTATCGACGGCTTCTAGCTGTTTGGGTGTTGCTCTTCCGAAGAAAAGGTATCTACGATGATTACTTTCCTGCTCTTCATATGCAATGGCGTATGGTTAACTTATGAATTCACGCAGAGCAACGGTTTGTAATGGACATGCAGAGTTGTGTAGTAGACCCTATGGGAATACGACGTTTTTTGGTTCACATGATTCTTTCGCTTTTAGCGAGGATCCTTTTGCTCGTGAGTTCGTGGCCGTGATCACATTCTCTACCCTCGTGCGGTCTCCCTTCTTTCAATCATCGGTTTCTGTTGCTTTTGTTTCTTGATTGACGCGTGATATTAACGCGTGATACTGACCTTGCCTTTCCCCCATCGTTTTACGCAGTCGCGAGAGATCAAGAAGTTGATATACCTACGCAGTTGGGTTTAGGAGTTAGATTCTTACAAGCTCAAGCGCATGAGTAAGTGGACTGGAATACATACTTGGAAACATTAACGGAGGGGGCGTTTAGGAAGAATGGGGTTATACATTTCTGTCATACTAGTACGTGTGTCCCAAACCACTTTCCCGGATATCATGATACTGATGCATCCTAACTAACAATAATCAACAGGCTGTGTACGTCTCCACTCCACCGTTAACTACAATAATTCAGAGATTCCAGGTACCGACCGACTAACCGACTTCTCTCTCTCTCTCTTTAGACACTCTTCGACGGCGGACCAGTATTAACCTACCTCCAAACCGTCAAAACATTCCTAGACGCAAACCCAAACGAAGTCTTAACTCTTTTATTCACAAACCCAGAAGGTCTTTCGATTCCGGATGTTTGGGCTCCTGTTTTCGTTAGTGCGGGTACGTCGTTACACCCTTCCACCCTTCCACTATTCCACTTATTGCGAAGCGGCGAATTCGAGACTGACTAAGAAGGATTGCAGGTATCGACCAACTAGCCTACGTCCCGCCTTCACTCCCGATGAAGAGAGGAGATTGGCCAACGTTGGGTGATATGATAGATAGTGGGAAACGGGTTGTTGTTTTTCTTGATGCTGGTGCTGATGGGACGGATGGGACACCTGTTGATTATATTCTTCCCGAGTTTACTATGGTGGGTCCCTGCTTCCCTGCTTTGCGTTGCTTTGCTTTGCGCTTTGCTTTTGCGCTTTGTGCTGACGAACCAACCGGTGTTAGATCTGGGAACCACCATTCGACGCAACAGATTCAACATTCCCATGTTCCGTCAACCGAATCTCAGGACCTCTGTCGGCGCCGGATCATCTTCATATGTTGAATCATAATCTTGATATTGATGTGTTTGGGATTTTGCTTAGTGATCCTGAGGATGCTGGGACGACGAATGGTGTTGATTCGTACGTGGTTTCAATTCAATTCCAATTCCACCGTTAACTCACTCAAATTCCGTGAAACTCAACTCAAATCTCATGTGTTGTTGCTTGACACGTCGCGTACACGTACACGTACACTAGGATCGTCGCAGATTCGAATGGGTGTGCGCCGTTAGCGAATGGAAATGCGGCGAATTTTGTTATGCTTGATTTTGTTAATCTTGGGGAGGGTATGAAGGCTGTGGATGTTTTGAATGGGTTTTGAGTTCTTCTGTCTTCTTGAAGCTTGCGCTTGAAGTTTGACTTGGGATTGTTTCTGTGGTTTCTTGACCTCATTCAGGCTTTAGGACTACTGTATGTACGTAGCTACTCTCGGATACCCACCCACCCGCGACGACATATGCATGATTCCGTTACGAGTCTTCCCTTCCCTTTCCTTTCCTTTCCGTTGCATAACACTAAATAGCTTTGTACGTTCTTTCGTTCTTTAAGACCAATACCTTCTATCGCCTGTGTATGTCGTAGTATCACCCAGTCGGTCGTCCAAACATCATCTGTACATACATACATACATACCCCCGACATACCCGAGCTCGCTGAAGGAGCCCGAGGTCTAGTCCAGTCCATGAAACTAATCCGACTCTCGGACGGACGACGGGGTAGTATGTAGGGGATGTAATATGTTTATCCGTGATCATCCAACATCAAATTCATACATATGTATTTCAGTTTTCAGAGCCCTCCGGCTATCAAAACGAAAAACAGGCGCATAGTGCATCGGTCGGTAAATGGTTGAGAATGAGTAGATCTCCTATGTTACATTAAATACGAATACAGACCAGTGAATACCAATGACCCATCGTACAGCTACAGTGGGTTACACTTCTGTCCACAGGCCTCAGGGAGTCACGTCACCTCCATCGGAGTATGTTAGGAGCCCCAAAGGACAAGTTTCCCCGCCGGGGCAGTGGGAGCGGGAGGGAGGGAGGGAGGGGGCGTTTCGGTGGGTATACAGTAAATTTTAAAAAAACATACGACGAACGTTAATCCCAAGTTCGAAAATTCGGAACTGTTCCTGAGTTTCCTCGTGCAACCCAGGGGATAAGCTGGGATAAGGGATAACTTCAAGGGATTTGCCAGGGGATCTACATCCAGTACCCACGAAGTACCACGAAGTACAACGGAGTACCCACCTGATATTATAATATAATTTCGCCACCATCATGGGTCATGGGTTGGGTTGGAAATTTGATAGGATTAGTTCGAGGGATCTTCAGCGCTCAGCACAGCTCAGCACTAGCATTTTAGCGACAATGGCACCCGGGAAATTGGAACGCGAGATTGTAACGCGTACGGGTGGGTCATCGATGGGTCATTCATCCGCCGTGCGCCGTGCGCCTCGGGTTTCGTCCTCCTGAATGTACATGTAGAGGTTTATGTAGAGTATGGAGGGAGGGAGGAACTTGTGAAGGAAGTCCATACGGTAAACGGTGTGGCCAATTACTTACACTTACAGTGCGCGCACCCCTCCTTTGGGCAGCGCGCAGATCATAACAATAACACGCATACATCAACCCCCGGGGCCCGAAATAGCTCCACTTTGACATTTAAAGCAGAAAGGTTAGGTACCAACAGCCCTCAGGGTACCAAAAAGTCCAAAAGGGTACCAAAATACCAAAAATACGCATACGCACATGATGTACATAGGTTCGCCTCCGTTGGAGTTGGAGGGGCTCCCGAGTCCCCGTCCCCGTCCCCGTCCCCGAGCCCGAGCCTACGTTAACTCTATGCTGCGTAAAGCTATGAGGGACTCGGAGGGAGGGCTAGGCTCGAGGTAAGGTAAAACGGGCGGGTGTTGCCAATTCGCAAGTTTCAAGCAACCCACTGGTAACCCGCGTCGCGCGACGGACTACAGTGTGACGCGCTTAGTTGGAACTTGGAACTTGGGGTCCTGGAGGGAACAGGAGATATTGATGCATCAGGTTACCTTACTAGTGTAACATCTGTTCAGTTTGAAACCGAAACGAAACGAAACGCGCTTGTGACCTTGTCATTGTGTGTTGTGTGGGTTTTTGCGCAACGTGCGTTGTTATCACGAGGGTACTTGCTTATGGACCCATGGTGTTGATGTATATGAATCCATACATACAGACCACATTGTACATGGTATGTATTGCATGTGTATAATATGTATGGGATGGGATTGAAGACAATTATTTTTGTTTAGATCCTGCGTACCAACACCCAAAAATGACCTCCATATGCCATCTTCCATTTTTCGTCCGTCATATTTCTTCCTGAAACGGAAATAAGCATGGAATTTGTGGGTCGTCTGGACTGTGTTCAAAACAAAAAAGAGTTTTGATGCGACGTTGATGCGACGTTATGATCATAGTTTCCCGATCGTTGTTTCGGGGTCCTTCAACTTGAGCGATGTCGACAACAGCAGCGAACCTGAGCGCCGCTTCAAAGCTTCATGCACGTGGCAAAGTTCTTGCCTGCCTCCCGGTTTTTGCCTGGTATTTGCCTGGTATTTGGATGACTTCCCACTTCCACAACATCTGCATTTTTCGCCAATTCACCAAAAAATGTATATAAAAATATCAAACCCTTTTGATATTCATCTTGATCTCCCAAATCGCCTTAAACGCGTCAAGATTTAGAATTCAAAGGACACGCGAATCTTCTTCTTCTCCCCTTCTTCAAGTTGCTCCTACGGCGCCGAGGTCCCTCCCCACCCTTGGATTGAGGTGTTCTTTTTTTAAAAAAGGCAGGAAAGCTTGATACGTTTAGAGACCCTCAGGAAGTTCTTGATGGTTCGAGGAAGAAAACGAGACGTAACGGCCCCTTTGACTCGGTCGTTGGTGTTACAAAGAGACTATCGAGCTAGGAAAGCAAAATATGTTTCGGATCTTGAAGCTAAATGTCAAGATCTGGAAGAGCAGAATGCTAGGTTGTTGGAAGAGGTGAAGGATCTTAGGGATAAGTTACATCAGAGAGATGTTAGTTGTACGCAGACGTTGGCTTCTCTAACGACCGAGGCGGAGGGTAAGAAGGTATGTTATGAAAACTCGTATCTTTCGTTTCTTAAGCGTCGGTTCTCATTTTCTTAAATGTGGATATAGGCACATGCTTTGAGTGAAGTTCTGAGTTCACTGTCCTCGGCAGTAACTTCCATCCAGACGTTCCAACGAATCACACTCGGACCACATTTCATTTCCGACGTTGATCGAAAGTCAGTGGATGGTTCGGGGTCGGGTTCAATGAACGCCGCAAACTCTTCCTCACATACGACCATGCGAGCACCAAAACCATCTTGGCCAATATCATTATCATCATCATCATCATTATCTCTTACCCCACCAAATACAGCAGCATCCCTCCGACCTCCTTCATCCGACCCACCTTCGAGTAGCGGTACTTCGTCATATTGGACAGACGTCAGTGACAGTGTATCCGAAGAACAAGCATCAAGTGAGAGACTCGGAAGAAATAACCCCCCACCACCACCACTTCAACTCCATTCACCCATTTCAAACACCGATCAGCGCTCTCGTTCCCGGTCCCGTTCGAATGCTACTACGACTACGACGGATTTAGAACACGATTATTCTTGGGAATCTTTGACTAGGCCGTCTTCGGGAGGGAGTAACGGTCATCAACATCAACACTCTCGAGCGGGTAATAATACCAATACCCGCGGTTTAAATGAAGACTCAGACTCGGCGATGGCTCAGAGTGAACCTCATACTCATGGTCATTTACGCTCTTCCTCGAGGCATCACAGTACCGCCCACCCCAGTCACCGTCCCTCACCGAATAGCCTTGGGCTAAGCGGAGTCGGAGTCGGAGTTGGGGTCGGGAGAGGTCACGGAGCTGTACACACTCACACCCATGACCACCACAACCACCTTCTTCATCAAAGAGGAGAACCGTTCATGATGGATTACGTGGATGAAACTTCACCTGTACAGCTACCTATAACACTATCATCGGAGTCTCTACCAAGAGGCTTAGTTCATCTGGGTATGAACCCGCCGGGCGCGACGGGTGTGATGACGGAACAACTTGGTATTAGGGGGTTACCTTCTCAGTCGAGTATACGTTCGACTGCGACTGCGACTGCTGGGAATCCGAATTCGAGGGGAACGGGGGGTTTAGTGCATCCTCCTCCTTATAATCACCATCATCATCCGAGTCATCAGCAGCAGCATTCTGCGGCATTTGCGAATTCGTTGTCTGGTTCGAATGTGTTCGCGCAGGATATACATGGGACCGGTCAGGGTGGGGGGATTTCGTTTGATAGGTTGGTTTCGCAGAATAGTTTAAGTCTACGGACGTGGGGTCAGTGATTCTGAGCCCCTTCCCCCGATTGTGCTCGTTTCATCTTTATTCTCTTCTCGTTCTTTCTTTCTTTTTTCTGTTCTTTCTTTCGTTTTCTTTCTTTCTTTCTTTCTTCATTTCGTCGATGAACATGATACCCCCCCCCCCCCTTTCCCCCACCCCCTACGTAGGAAACCCACACATATTCCATATTCGACTTGGTCTGTCTGCGTAAAAAAAAAAAGGTCAGGTAATACTTTATACCTATACCTATACCTATACTTGAATGACTTGAATGTATCGGGAACAAATTACAATTGAAGGACAAACACGCATGTGTAGTAACCCCCATTATTATTTAATTTATAATTATATACACGGTACCTTTGTATGGTATGTACATACATTGTATACCTCTACTCACCTCGTAAGTAAGTAAATTTTGATATACCCAATAGCCCAGAAGTTTTACTTCGGATATGTTCCGCTGCCCTAAGTTTGCTTTGCTTTGCAGGTGGAGGAGTTAAAGAGTTTGAGTCACCCTTTCGCCTGCTTTTTGCCGTGAAATGATTGGGATTTGAGAGCTTTTGAGAGGTCAGAACCTGGACTGGGAACTCCGAACTTGGCATCACTAGGGTACATACAGTATGTCGCAGAGGTTGGGGTGGTTACAGTACCCACTCTGATGGATTCGCGGCTTAGGGTCCAGAGAGGCGGAGGCACAGCATTTTTTTAAAACACAATTAAAGAAAATAAACTAAACTATTTCTGGGTATTGAGCAATGAATTGAATTATGAGATGAGATATCTTGAGATATGGGGGGTTTTTTTGTTTCTAAATTCGTATGTATGTTCTATGTAAATCTTCCCGGTCCCGACTCCCGTTGATGGCTGTTGCACTTGCGTTGCTGCCAGGTTGGTTGGACAGTAACCGAACGGAAGGAGTTCGTTCACCTGCTTAGCTACTTTGACTAGGACCTCTCGGAAGTGCTCAGGCTGCTGCGAATGGAGGGAATTCAGTGCATTTACGGACGTGACCCATGGGCTCCCATGGGTGATACTAGTACTACTGGTTTGTACCTGCCCAAGGCCGCCTTGGCTTGAGGGGGATGTAACCTGATGTAACCTGCTCGGAGATGGGGAATAGATTGGACACCGGGCCCACCGGGAGCAATGGGGTATACGACCCTACGACCCTATATGTAGTATTAGTATAGGACCCCTGCTGAGTATGTAAGTATGTATGTATGTATGTATATGATCCTCGTGTGGTATGCATCTAAGTACGGTAGGCGTCGGCGGCGATACCTGACGATACAATCCACTGTGGCTAGTCCTCTCAGTCTGAGTCTGTACTATGCTGTACTATGTATGTAGGGCTGCCAAGAAGATGGTGATTTGTTTCTTTGTTTTGTTCACGAGTAGTTGCTGTAGGTTACTACAGCTGTATATCACGTATCGTAAACCCTTGATATTTCATGTACATAGTCTAAGTAAGTAAGTAGAAGTAAGTGCGTTGGTCGCTGGTATATTGCAGAGTACGGGTAAACGCCTATATTACTTTCGTTATGACTCGTTGACGGTGGACACACGCCAGTCGTTGAGACCAACAGTTACAGAGGTTTGAATGGGGGTTGCACAATGCAGGCCAGTGATGATCGGA
The DNA here is from genome assembly GCA_028554645.1 of Omphalotus guepiniiformis. NCBI lineage: Eukaryota > Fungi > Basidiomycota > Agaricomycetes > Agaricales > Omphalotaceae > Omphalotus > Omphalotus guepiniiformis. Next base: position 121,297 of record JAQOOI010000019.1, read on the forward strand.
ACGTATACGGTACTGACTGATACATAATTGAAGACGAGAGAATCTTGGCATACATAAGTTACGTTCGAACGAAATACATCATGATATACAAACATACTGAGTTCATCACGTAGAGTAGTTGCCCACTCTTGGGCCTTGGCTCCAGTGATAGATTCATTACCAGTTCAATCAATTACACCCGTCCAGCTCCCTCATCAAGAACCCTACAAATGCCTCTCACTAATCTCCACCGACTCAATATCAACCCCCTCCTTAAACCAACGTTCATCCGCGGAGATAGCAACGTCGTTCCCGCTCATCATTCTTTTTCGCATTAGACCTGTTTCTTCGAATGTCCAGTCCTACCGTGATATAGTCATCAATTAATAGGCAGTTTCAGCATTAGCAGCAGACGTGTGGAGCGGAGAATAGAGAGGTGTAGAGCGTATTGTAAATTGGAATGATGTAATGACTCGGATGTACATACCTCGAGACCGTAGGTACGATACCATTGACCTGTACCATCTGGTTTATCATTCCATTCGTAGAAAAACTGCCAGTGAGCGCAACAGGTCGGAGAAGAACAATTATGAGTGACGATGCGGTATCGTGTGGGTCTCATATCAATGATCAAAGTTGAGGAAATCATTCAGAAAAACGCACTTGAACCGCAATCCTATCATCCGTAAACGCAAACAACTCTTTCCTCAATCTACCAAACCCCAATCCGAGTCGAAATCACCAGCACCCATAGTAGTACCCACCGAATGGCAACGAATCAACACAAACGAGTCAGTCAACAAATTGTCCAAGAACCCGTATACTGGATATGATCGATATGATCACCCACTCACACATAACAAAACTCCCTCCCCCACTTCCCCCTCAAAAACCTCTCAACCTCATCCCTCCCCCTCAAAAACATATCTCTATTCCTCCATATCGTATCTTCCGTGTATGCCTGAGAGACTTTAGATGGATCACGGGTGTTCCAGAGGTTTTGGGCGAGTTTGACTTTTTGGAGGGCTGTTTTGTGGGTGAATGGGGGTCGGAGGGAGGGCGGGGAGGTGGGAGAGGACATTTTAGAATTGGTGGGTATGGGTTTTGCTTGATGCTTGATGCTTGATGAGAGTGGATTTATAGCTTGAGGATGAATTGATGAGGGCAGAGCAGAGTAGAAATAACACTTGTAAGCTGGCGTGGAACAGGAAGTACACGTTTTTTGGTTTCCGTGGGGCGCGGGAGCGCTTGAGGTCACGATATGATACATACTTCTTTGAGTCTGAGTCATGCTTTGAGGCTCGATTACCAAGAATCGGTCAGAAGCGGCGTCAAAATTTCCGAATCCTTGAGAAGACAGTAGTAAACTTGTCTATAGACTATGAAAAGACGTTAGGACGAAGAACTTACAGCCTCCTCAGCCTCTGGTCCAAAACACAACTCAAAATCTCGACTAAAGCTAGCAAGTTTCTATATATTGTCCATTGTCAATCAAAGCGTCGACACCCACGAAGCTCCAAGTAATACTATACAGCTCCAAAACACAAAACACAAAACATTCAATCTATTGTATAGCAACACCCCACCCCACCCCACTGCGCGTATTCTAATAGTCCGAGTCCGAGTCATACACTCCCTCCGAGTCCGTGCATACATACATACAGCTCAAGTGTATACTAATCCATCTCAACCGAGCATCTCCGAGTGTTTAAGCACGGTAAACCCTGTAGAAATACCAAGTGAGCTTTGCTGCTGCTGCTGTGGGGAAAGAAATAGATTGTTCAGTGCGTACTTTGAAGGTTTGGGAGCGTGAGCTTCGTCTCGTTTGTATACCCTATACAAAAGATTTGGTTAGATACTTTCATTCGTATTTGTTAAAAGAAGCTTTCCGCATACTTCGAAGGTTTGGGAGCGTGAGCGTCTTCACGCTTGTATACCCTATACAAAAAGGTGAGTTTTAGATCGAACTTGTTGAAAGACTCGGAGGCTGGCTTCCTACGTACTTCGAAGGCTTGGGAGCATGAGCGTCTTCACGCTTGTATACCCTGTACAAAAGATTTAGTTAGATACTTCATTCGCATTGTTAGAGAAAAGGAGTATCTGCGTACTTTGAAGGCTTGGGAGCATGAGCGTCTTCACGCTTGTACACCCTATACAGAAGATTTCATTAGATACTTCATGCATATTTCTTGAAAAGAAGAGCTGTCGACGTACTTCGAAGGCTTGGGAGCATGAGCCTCATCTCGCTTGTACACCCTATACAAAAGGTTGAGATTTAGATTTAGATCATACTCGTTGAACTTAAGGCCTGTTTACGAACTTTGAAGGCTTGGGCGCGTGAGCGTCTTCACGCTTGTATACCCTATACAACGCAAAGAAGTGAATTAGATACTTCAATCATATCTTTGAAAGAAAAAGAGCTGTCTACGTACTTCGAAGGCTTGGGAGCATGAGCTTCATCACGTCCATAAACCCTGTCATAAGGTGAATTAATTATTGTCACCGGATCGTTAAGAAAGGGGACTGAGAAATACTTGGAAGGCTTAGGAACATGAGCATCCTCTCGCTTGTGTGGCCTAAAACAACCACAAAACGTAGTCAGAGTCAGTAAAGCTCCGAGTCGAGAACAAGGGCAACCGCGAAGCGCGAACTCACTTTTCAGAAGGCTTAGGCTTCTCAGCCTCATCGTCATGTTTAGTCCACGGGTTCGGATCACCTCGTTTCAACTTGAGCTGTTTAAGTTCTTTCTTTGCGAGCGTTTCGTCGACGGCGTGAATTGGGGTGGAGGAAACTAGGAAACTTGAGAGGAAGATTGTGCAGAGGAGGAGGACGATGAGGTGTTTGAACATTTTCGCAATTGAATGGAGGGGATTGGTCAAGTACTAGATGAAGACGAAGTGAAGTGGAGAGGTAAGTATGGTGACTATAGATTCCATCGCTGAGGTACCTGTCTTTATACTCTGAGCCTGAGTGTATCGAGTCTCGCCCGCGACCCGCCCGCCGCACACAAATACGACTCAGAAACAGCGTTCCCTTCGCGGCCAAAATGAACCCTAGACACACACCATTTCCCAGTGTTTTGCGTTAAGAATCTCATTTAGAAGACAAAGTAACAAAGAGAGAGAATTTGCGATCATTGAGATCGGGCCTGGGGAGTAAGTTCGTTCGGAAGTTCGGTAGTTCGAATGGCAGCAGCGTCTGCGTCTGCGTACGAGTGGTTGGGGTTGGGATTTACAGAGACAGAATGAGGTACAGGAACGATCTGAAATTCTGGGAGAAAGGAAAAGGAAAACGCAAAAGTTCGTTCTAGAGACCTTGTTGAAGTTTTCTTGGCAAAGTGTCTGCAGACATCTGAGATCGAAGGCACAGGATGGTGCACTGGTGATTCGATGTGGAAATTTGACCTCTGGAAAAAGTTCATTCACTGGCTTTGGCTAAAATCCCTGCTTCCGAATCTTCGAACCTCCGAACCCCTCGAGAAATTGCTGCGATACCAAGCAAGGGATGAATGGCGTCAACGACTGTTCTAAGTTTTATCTGCGACCGTCTTGAGTGTGTTCAACGGTCAATGAGGGGTCGGAGGGGCCTTGTTTTGGGGGACAAGTAATTGTTGACAACGTTGAACGTTGAAGATACCTACATAGCTTGAGCTGGACGCGATTCCTCAGGCTGGTTTGAAGCCGTCGTGCACGTTTTCCGTCAGTGAGCGTGCGGATCAGTTCGAGTCGCAATTTTTTCAGAGTCAACTGAATTTGAGGGCTTGATTAGAACTTGTCAGTTTCGATCCTCGAGAGACAGTAAACTTGTAGGCTATGTACATAGAGGATGAAGAGGATGAAGACATTCGAGAGAATTTTTTCCCAGGCCATTGGCAAAGACCCGGCAAAGACCCGGCAAAGACCGGCAGTTCTAGCAGGCTTCGTTACTTAAGCTTACCTGTACTGTACATGATTGAGTACGTACATAAACGTATTCCTTGACTCAGAGAACTCTCGGAAACCGCCATCCACAATTTCAGTACCTCAGTACCTCAGTGTTAATGAACACCCCCGCGGCTTCAAAACCTCCCAAGACTTTCCCAGCTTTCGCTATGTATATAGGATTGTATGATGATGATGCCCAGACTTTCATACACAGCTGCCGTCGAAAAAAATAGACTGCGCACAATTTTATCAACGCTTCGAGGATGGGCAGGCGGTGCATACGGCGTATAGGGCTGTTATTGCGCAGTTGGCGCTTGCTGAAGCGTGCGAACCAAGTCTGGTCTGGGCAAGGCGCTTCTAATCTTCCGAAGCCACCGAATCTTCCTTCCTTCCATCCCTTACTTTTTCATCGTAGCCAGCCGCTGCGCAGCTGTGCATACTTTACTGCCTCTGAGTCTCTAGCATCGCCCCGACGACGAATCTCGACTACCTAGGGCTGTTATTGAATATTGACGGTTGACCCACATCATCAAGGGCGTCGACAGGACGGAGCTTGTAATACATATACGAGGTTATAAAGAGGGCTAGGGAATTTAAATACGTATTGAGAAAGCGCAGGTGGGTTCATTTCATCAAGCTTCACGCGTTAAACTGGTTGTTGCCAAGACAAACCTATAGTAACACGCCCCCACGCCCTTTTCTACTTAGTTCATATCCCTCTCTTCTTGCAACCACCACCTTCACCACCACCTCCTCCTCTCTATTCTTAGCTTGACCACACAAACAAATTTCTTCACGCTCTACCTCAAACAATCGAGAAATACAATGTCGAACGCTTCCGTAACATTCAATCAACCTAAATCACTCAACTCAATGGACCTCTATCGAGATTTCCACGTTCTCGCCGACGAAAAGTCTTCGTCTAATTTACCTCCCTACCCTTACGCTCAGCAGCAGCAGCAGCTAGATGACGCCTGCGAATCTCATACCGGACCTTGCCACAAACGATGCCACAGCGCACGTCTTCGACGATTTCTCCTTCCGATTCTCGTGGCGTTGTTATCATTAGGCGCCGTACTGGCATTATCGTGTTTCTTTGATATGTCAGGGTTGTTCAGCGAGGGGGCTGAAGGTTTATTGAAACGGCAAACGACGACGACGACGAATGGTCAATCGACGTTTGTTGATCATAAACGTACGTGTTTTTGAGGTGTATTGGTTGGAGCGCATATATTGAACTTGCTGGCGTTGGCCTTGGCGTTACTTATAGTTTACCTGATCATCGTGTTTGTCGGTCTTTTTGTTGTGCTGATACTCGCTATTTGTTTGAGTGCGTGGTGCTGCAAAGGTACGTCTTCGGAACTCAACTCTCTGTATTCCTTGTTCTGAGCCTTTTTTTTACTACGTATGTAGGCTCCTTCCAGAACCCGTTGTGTTGTCCTTGTTATCTATGCGCGTGCTGCGGTGGTCTCGGTGAGTTTAGCGCCGTTTGCGTTTGTTCGATTTTGTACCGCATATACTGATCATCTCCGTCTTTTTTTCTCCCTCCAACGTTCTCACGTATTATAGCTTGCCTCGAATGCATCGGATGCGGACTCTGCGCAGAAGGGGTCGAGCAAATGTAAACAGAGTTTCATATTGAGCCGATCTTTGCAGTGGGTGTCGTTTCTTGAGTACCTGTATGAGCTCGGTGAGTACTTGAGTAGCTGCGATGTAACAACTCTTCTGAATGACTTGCTCCGCTCGGATATCATGATCTCCATTCACTTATGCGCCATTGATAGCTGTATTTACTTTCTCTTGTAATGTCATTTGTGACTTTTATGGACCTTTCTTCGTTGTCGGGCACAATCCAATCACTATATATCCTACACCCACACACACCCTTTACCCACATCTTTACAATCACCTCCTCCTACTCCTACTTAGGATCACTTTGATCATCGTATTTGATCATCCACTCACCACCTTTCCTTCTTCGCTCGTTCCATCCCTCCGTTGAATGACTGGGATGTAAATATATAAATATTCAGGACTTAAATTTAAAATAGTAAAAGATTTTATTTTTGGTGTGCTATTGTACGGTGGAAAATTGTGGATTCGGGCGGTGTATTTGACCGACCTGACTCAGAACTTTTTTGGGGGGGCGGGGGTTGCGCATGCTCCGGTTTACTGCGTACGCATGAATCCTCGTTACGCTTCCTTCATTTCCGTTCCCTCATCATCATCGTCACTGTCATCGTCATCGTCATCGTCATCCCCAATGGATCACGAAAATCTGAACAGCAGAGCACCAAAAGCACATGTGGTTCACCGTACCTCACCGTACCTGAACATGGGCTGTGGCGTGTTGAATGGTTCTATTACTACATATGCCATATTACTAAGGTCTGGTTCGCAAAGTCTTTTCATTCATTTGTAAAATACATAGTATGCACTTCTTAGAAGAAGTTCGAAGTCGTTAAGCCTTTGATACAGTAGTGCCAATACACTATGATTCGAATGCCGAAAAACAGAAAACAGAAAAACATACCCCTTTTCTGGCCATTTCTGAATCTGATATCATATTGTCCGGACAATGTACCGACCCCCACCATGGCCATTTAATACTGCTGTAAGTATTCGATCAAGATAGCGGTACGTACAATAACTTGAATGGGACTCCGCGAAAGAAGGGTTCAAATGTCAGAAGGAGGATGTATATACAGACTGACAGTATGTCACAGTAGAAACCGGTGCGGATTGTCACTTCGGTCATCGAGGACATGACACTGCATGCAAAAAGTGTTCAACTCATTCAAGTTGAAGTTGTAGCTGCTGTAATCTATTATATGTACATACTGACAACATGTTCCATGTAACATGTCAGTTACTCCCCAAGGTCCCGTCAATCTATACTTACACTTACACTGTGCTATTGGCCACTAGCCCAGGTACGCCGTACGAGTTCAAGGTTTTGGTTTCAAGCTCAAGCACGATGATCTCAAAGCTCGAATTCGAAAGAAGACATCTTCATTTCTTCGATGCTTCGTACTGATTGTAGATGATTAGAGTGAAATTCCTGGGTTCCACTTGTGCATGGACAAACAATAGAAGCATATGTATTTCAACTTCTTCGGTTTTTTTTTTTTTCAAAGTCCGGAAGGAAATGCCGACATGTACATATTTGACATGAAGTACATACATACTTACCTACGTACCGTGGTCTAAGGAAGGCACAGTGTCATGAACGTTCCAACATTCACTTACCACCCCCACTCCCCCAGGCCCACTGCATTCGTCCGTTGAACGTAAACACATACCAATGCAGATTTTGAACGAGGCAAATGCGTATAAAAGCCATGACCTCTAGGTCTGTTTTCTTTAGCCCACTAAAGCTTTCTTCACTTACTCAAACCAAAAAACTCAACCAACCAACCCCGACCAACTTAATATGTTGTTCTCTCAAATCTCCTCTGTCGCGATCTTGCCTCTCTTCGCTATCCTTGCTGCCGCCTATCCCGGTGGAGGAGGTAGCCCCCCAGTGACGAAGACGGTTACTATCCCGGCGGTATGTCGATTAGCTCGTCCCTTTGTGAATTCTTTGCACTGACCTCACACTCACTCCGATAGTCGCCCACTGCTACTGAACCTGCTAGTCAGTGTAACACTGGTTCTATTCAATGCTGCGATACCACTACGACTGTGAGTTTTCAAGCCGTCCTTATCTCTCCTGACCAACCCGCGGGTCATCAAGTTAGCTATATCTGATGGCGCGATATTTAGGCTGGATCCGCTGCAGGTGCAGCTGCTCTCGGCTTGCTCGGAGTCGTTGTTCAAGACCTTGACGTTGTCCTCGGAATCACTTGCAGCCCCATCAGCGTCATTGGCGCTGGAGGAAACAGTTGCAGTGCATCCCCCGTGTGCTGTGAGGACAATAGCTTCGTAAGTTCTTTTGACTCCCTCTGCTTGGGGATTGATTTGAAATTGACCATTTGTTTGTTAAGGGCACACTTATTTCTATCGGCTGTGTTCCTGTTAACCTTAGTCTCTGAGCGCATAAAGTGCCAGAGACACGCTCACCGTGGCTGGTTACGAGGCCTGAATCGGTCGTAGCGATGTTTTTGAACGCCGAGTAGGAAGGATATGATAGTGGTTCTCGCTGACGCAGTCACGTAGTCGTACAAGAGCATTTGTCATTCTCTTACTAGCACCCTTCTTTTTTCTTCTCCTCTTTCTTGTTTCCAGCCGTTCAACACCGAGTTGGAGCCTTCAGTGGGTCCGAGTCAACCTTTAGATCTTAGGAGGTTGATCATTTTGGGTCTTCGGAGGTCTTCTTTAGCTTTGTATTGGATGTCTATTTCTGTGTTTGTACAATGATATTTTTGGCTTGTTCCAGTAAAAGTTTGTTTGATGCTTTGATCTCCCTTCAACGTCAACTTGCAATGTTCACGATGCCACCGTGGATACAGAGAAAGTGGCAGAAGCGTGCTTTCTCTGCGGCTGAGTACCGGCAGATGGCGGAGTTGCAACTTTGAGAATCTACCACAGTGCCCCCGAATCTACGCTTCCGCGGCTTTACGGTCCGAAAGGCCACGTGGCCTGAGTTGCTAGAAGGAACGACTCACACTTGACTTATTATTGACCACCACGTTCTCTACAGTGTAACACAGAACTCGAAATACAACAGAAAACTATCGAATCTTGATTGATCCAATGAAAAAAGGGGATTTAAGGCGTTGTAGGTCTAATTCATCTACACTGTGCTCACTGCTCAGCGCTCAGGGGGGCTGACACCCACAAAATAGTCGCAGGACCCGACGGAGACATCATATTTCGCTCCTCCGACAACGTCCTGTTCTATTGCTACAAGCAAAATCTCGCAATTAACTCGCACGGGTTCCCATCGGCTGATACACCAACAGATAGCAACCTCAATGAGCCCGTCTCGTTGACTGAAACATCCGAGACGCTCGAGCTCTTGTTCGAGTTCATGTACTGCGATAAACGCTCTGATCTCGATGAAGTTTCGTTTGAGGTTTTGATGAACTTGGCCAGGGCAGCGGACAAGTATGGTGTTGAGTCTGCGTTGCAGTGTTGTCAGTATGAGTTGCGGTTTAGGTATGTCATGTTCTGGTTCTGGTCTGGTCTGGACGTTGGGTTGTGTTTCGGTATATTCAAGTTCATGGATGCTTTATCGCAGGGACATCGATCGGAAAGATGCTCTGGAGGTTTTCCGTTTTGCGCTCGACCACGACTACTTTCGTCTTATGATCAAGGTCGCGCCTTTGCTCGTTCGTGAACCGCTCGAGGAGATGGCGGATATTTTACCACCTAAACTCTTTGTGCGCTGGGTACGTACCGTGAACTCACAGCTATGTGTATACATAACCTACAAATGGACTCTACACAGGCCATCTACCGTGAAAAATACCTCCGCTCACGAACGCTTCGCATCATGGAGCACCCACCTCAAACTGAAACGCACTGCTGCAATTTCTACCACTCAGCTCTCGAAATATGTAAAAACGAATACATCCGAAAAATAGATGTATTACTCTCCCCACCATCTGAATGGCAAGACTCACTGAAAAAGTACGGGGTCTCGGAAATCTTCAACAGTCCAAGCAGCAGGTCATGCACCAAGTGTTTTTTTAATCTAACCAATTGGCAGCAATCGTTGAAGAGCAGTGTTTTGGTTGACCCTTTTTTTGACCTCTTCAATGTGTAGTATTACAACCCGACTACCGCTTCGAAAGACTCCGCCAGTCACTGAGTCAGTGTATGAGTCATCTGTATTGTGTATGTTCCCACTGGCACTCACGTAATACTAAAAAGTAACTTCTCCATTATTCTCGAAAGCCCCCGTTATCTTCCGCTCGTTCCGGGTATCGGAGCATCGAGTCCTCACCTGTTTCTCATTGTCTCAGATAGTTCTGGGTGCTTCCCGCCAAGCCAAGCTCACCAATTCATTTTGAATCGGCCCCGCAAACTAGGGGGGTTGAATAGTAAGCAAGGTAGTAAGCAGATTTATCTCTCTCTCCTCTACAGTCACTTACGGACTTACATACTGGCGCAAGCAGCTGAAAAATGACGTCAAATGGTTTACGGTCCAGCGATGTTGCGAATTCGGCCACTATAAATATCCCAACGTTTTCTGCGATATTCACTTTATTTTTGGTTTCCTATCCCCTCAAATGACTGTCAAGACAACTAGGTCTGCTGTTGCCTCTCCTACTTCCGATTCTTCGTCGGACATTCGTGTGCCACCAGCTGACGAGATAGATCTCTACGACGATGGTTCAGACGATGAGGAGCCACCTTCTAGTTCGGGCTCTGAATCAGACGGACAGACGTTTTCTTGTAACACCACAGACGCTACCTATTCCGGTTTCGATAAAACAACCATTTCCTCACTCGTAGCAGAATATGGCTCTTCGTCTGCTACCGCCTGGCTAGAATTCGACCGTTATCGTATCTGGCAAGCGAAACCTGGTCAAGTCAAGGAAAGCACGTTTTTACCTGTACAAGGGTACATGCAGCGAAAGAAATACGTGTTCGCATGGGGTGACCCTTTGGTTTCTTCTCCTGACGCATTGCGTCCTACCGCTCTTGCGTTTATCAATTGGGCAACAGGACAGGGTCTTAGACCGATTTGGTGCTGCGCTGATTTGGCGATGGAGGAAGTGCTTGCTGAGATTGGATGGAGTGGGGTTATGTGTATACATGAAGAGGTTCTTGATCCTGATCATATACTTGATATGACGAGTGATAAGGCGAAGGGGAAGGAGGGTGTACATGCTGTTAAAGATTTGAAGAAGAATTTGAGGAGGGCGGAGAAAGCTGATGTTGTTGTTGAGGAGGTCACTGGGAAGTGGCATCCGGAGGAGAGGAGGCAGGTTGAGGAAGGGTTGACTGAGTGGAAGAAGGCGAAAGGCGTCAAGGGTGTTCAGTTGGCTTCGGTTGGTTTCTCAGTTTTCATTTCTGTCGTTCTTCACTCATTTTTTGTTGTTTTAGACGACTGGTCAGCCCTGGATAGACGAAGAACACAGACGATATTGGGTAGCTCGACACGAAGGAAAAGTACGTTGTTCCTCTTCCGTATGTATCTACATTCATCTCATCTATTCCACTTAGATCGTCGGCGTACTCATTCTAACCCCCATTCATGGGCCCCACATATACCTAATCAAAAACGCCGTTTCCTTCCCTTCCGCTCCCCGAGGTACATCCGAGCACCTCATCCACACCTCCCTCCAACACATTCAAAACGACGAAAAACGCCTCGGGTACCCTATCACTGTAACATTCGGCATCACCGCTTCAGATCATCTGGTACCCAAGGACAATCTATCCGGGTGGAAAATTAGTTCTTTAAGCAAAGTGTATGAAAGAGTCGCAAAGGGCGCTGGGTTGCTCAAGAGGGGAGATTTTAGAGGAAAGTTTGATAGTGGGAGATTGGATATGTACGTTTGTTATCCTCCTGATGGGTTTGGATTGGAGGGTGTGAGGAGTTTGTTGAAGGTGTTGAAGAAGTGAGATCGTTATGTATGGGAGAGATGGGTTAAATGTTGTTCTTTTATTGTTGTGATAATTAGTGTAGTACTTTGTGTAATAGCTTGTATATACGGAATGATTCTCTGGATGTTGGAGTCTGCACGAGAGATGCAGATGCAATGTGTGTTGGCTCGTTCCGAAATGGGCCGTAGTACGGTAGTTTCGAAGTTGTTGTCTATGTTTTATTTTAGTCCTCCGAACCCGTTCTTCATCTAGGGATGCGATGAGCGCTGAGCGCTGAGTTCGTGCACGAAAAATGATACATACGTACCAATCGATTACAGCCGTTGCTCGACTATGTATAACTCGCCGTATATTTAGAACCAAATGACTTGAAAAATTTCAAAAAATGCATGTTGCTCGCCTCAAGATCTCTATACTTACTGTATGTACATCATTGCAAATGGCGGCAAACTAGGGCAGACCAGCTTTTTTTTTTCAGAGAAATACAGGCTCAGCTATGTAAAAGTTCAATCATAGAAGAGAGAATAAGGTGGGATACGGTCAGGATAAGATGCGTTGGAGGAAAAGACTCAAAAGAGAGCGCGCGGCCATGTAGTTCGAAGCGCATAAGTTTCACAAGTTGATTTTGTTCTATATATACATCACCCATGGGGCCCATGAATATGCATGAATGACCATGATTAAGTAAGTATGTATGGATGGTCATGATCACGACTATGCAAAACGGCTGTAACATGTGTACATACAAAAATACACAAAACACACCAGAGTAAGTGGGTATTCGAGTCGGATCGACCCTTACTTACTCGCCACCATCATAGCTCACCAATGCCAGGACCCCTCCATCATCATGGATGTGGCTCACCAATAATACACGCATTCCCCGATTTCTCAGAGGGAGGAACCCAGCCAACTTCAACAGGTGAACTCAATCTCATCGACCGATCGCAGTATCTCCCGATACTTGTGAATCTCCTAAACCTCCATGCATAACACCTTGGCACGTCTCGTGTGTAAGGCCCGCATACCAAATATCGTACGCAGGATATTCCGTGCGCCTTTGCTTAACGGAGCACTTGATCGCCGACTTCTTCGACGCCAAGACGAATACCATATGGAGGACATATCAAGTTTGAGTTCATCCTGAGGATAGCAGAACAAGTAGAGACACAATGACTTCACCACGCTCACCAAGATTGATATATGAATAGCAAATGTGCCTCGGCAACAATCCAACATTTTGTTAGTTGCATTTCAAAGCAAGATGCCGTTCGAGTGAGTTATCACGTCTAGAACTTAGAAGTACCCGTACACAGCAGAGCGATAAGTTGAAGAGGTTGGTGACCAGAGTGACTCGGAAGTAGGAGTATATTACATAACCGTGTCAATATTGCTCTAATATTGCTTGAGGCCGGCGAGTGCGAACACGCCTGAGCGCCTTCCCCGGCGCTTCTCTCGACATTTCTCGATTCCTCCTTCATCCAACTTCCACATTGCACAGGAAACGTATGGTCAATGTATCAAATTGCACGTAAAATCAACATAAATCCCATACAGACGCAAAAACATAATCCATACTATAGCAGGCCTTCCAAAATAAGAATTTTTCTAGGGTATCCCTAATTGACATCTGCGTGCACTCTTGACCAACATCAACAAGGAATTCGAAGTTATGAACTTGTGTGACGGAAATCTCTTTGATCATATGCTTCAGAGGGTGTACGAACCAGTACAATCTAACACTGCAATGAACAAATCCCATGATTGAATGAAAACGAATCTAACAAAGCAAGTATGGAAAGCTACAGAACAGAAATAAACCAAGAAACAAATCGAATATCCGAAACGAAACATTCATGAATCATGCACATGCTCCATCACCCAGGCCCGAAGCTCATCAACGCCAATCCACCAATCCAGACCATCTCCATCACCGCATTCCCAATAGGTGTCAGCTTAACCGTCATCTGCTGTTCAGAGTCAAACTGTTCAACAACAGTACCCGGAGGCAATAGACGATTCTCCCGAGTTAATTCCATGCATAAACCAAGCTCAACAAGTGCCTGCGGATCGAACTCGAGTCCTGCATCTCTCGAATAACACGACCCAATAACACAATCTCGTATGACATTTTCCTCGTTATCTGCCCGTTCTGCTGAAGACGTGGACTGCGGAAAATTGATAGGAAGATGTTGGTATGCTTCTTCGAGAGGACCACTGACTGCCAGACCTTCGTCGGGAACACGCACACCTGTACCTTGAAGTTCAGAATACGTGACTTGCCTGGCGATGACATGAAAACCTGGTAGCAAGATGCTATGCTTATCACGCATGGTGTCAGGTATCTGAGATGAATTGGAAGCCGAATTGTCGAGGATGATTGGGGAGAGAGCCTTATAAAAGACCAATAAGAACCTCCGATCCTCCAGTGGTAGATGTGGTGCCTCGAAGGGAAATGACCTTTGCGAATGAAGATCTGTTTCTCCAGGCCATAGGGGAAGGAGCATGAACAAGGAATCATGCGGGACGCAAGATAGAACATCATTCTTTGGCGCGCCAGCCTTATTGTTCGGTTTCCCCTTACTACTAACGGTGTTGTTAGCCTCATTGAAGCTGCTCTTTCGTTTGGTTTTAACCCGCTCCTTAATGGGAGGTACGAATCCCACATCCTCCAACGAGCGCTCGAGCGAATCAAGGAGCTTGCGCTGCGCCTTCCGAGGATCGTGTGCAGGCTCAGTCACCCAAGGCGAAGGCGGAGCAAAGGAATTTCCCAGCTCTGAAGAAACGGTAGTTGTCGGTGTCGTAGAGGTGGAGGTGACACTCAGGAACGTTTTCGTACTGCCATTGGTGGTAGTAGTGGTGATAGCCGTACTGCTAGATCCCGTACTAACCACACCCACAGTAGACGACAACCGCGAGGATGAAGACGAAGAAGATGAAGTATCCCAGGGTAATAACCGCTTTAGAATACTTGACTTGGAAGATACTGTCTCCGTGACGTGAGGCTGAGAACTGAAACTAGGCATTCGGCGTCTTGAACGCTGTGGACGATCAGGGGTCGACTCCTGAGGCGCCGGTTGAGTGTGCGAGGAATTGTTCGAAATATGTTCGCGGCCTAGCCCATCTTCCCCCGTCACTTCCAAATCCACGAGACCTTCGTCGACATCTGAGCTTTGCACCGGTGCTGACCTCGTCCCAACACCTTTCGTCGACGACGGCGAAGACGGGTCTCCTTTAACAACACGGAAGCTACCCAACACCCAATCAAGATCAACACCAGCCCCATTACGAGTTTCAATCTGTCCTTCACTTGTCGCTTGAACCCTACCGCGTTCACCGAGTTTCGAAGAAGCCGATCTCTTTTTCCTCAAGTTAATTCTCTTCTTCTGATTCTCCTTTTCGTCTATCCCACTGCGCTCCTTCAACAAACTCAGGTCTTTCTCCTCACTTCCCTTCCTCCTCGAACTTAAACCCAAGGGCTTCATACTGCTATCAACAGCACTCCCACCACCCTTTCTCACTTCCCTCTCACTCTCCCTTTCTTCCCCCTTTCCGTTTACATTGCCTTTCCCCGGTCTAGGCAACCCCGGAACAAAAGCAGCCATGATCGCCTGATGCTGATCTAACACCACCTTCCTCATAATCTCCGTATTCGTGAACGCCTCCTGCACCGTCCGTTGGGCAAGCATGAAAACGTGTGAACGAGACCGAGATTCAGCTTGCGCAGTACAAGCAGAGCTACTACTCTGTCTCGGCGAACCCGCTGCGGGGCCAACGGGCTTCTTCGAAAATGAAGTTTTAGGAGTCGACGAACTCGAAGCGCTCGTGGACACATTTGCGTTCCCCTTGCCACCACTACCACCAGAAGTAATAAATGTACCGGAATTAGCACTCGAGCTCGGACCCGGACGATGTTGTCTCCGTAGCGAAAACGCCATAGCTTTCGAATGTTTATGTACAATGACAGGCGGATGGTCAGGATCATGCAGGCGCCCAGTCCCTATTGATGTAGACGAAAACGAACGATGTTTAGAAGTGGGCGTCGCTTTCGGTGTCGCAGCCTCGTCATCAAAATGCGAGGGGGAGGAGGTCAATGAATGAGATGTGGATTGTTGTGGGTACTCTGAAACTGGACGCAGTAGAACTGAGCTATAATCTCACGTCGCAATTGCAGAAACGTTACCTGAAGTTAGACCAGAAGCAGCGCTAGAGCTAGAGCTAGATGCTGGGCTATCACGTAGTCGTCGAATAATGAGTCTCTGTTGAGGAGGTTTTCCTTGACCACTTCGGGAACCTGGTTATTGAATAGAATGACAAGGTCAGAAATACGAAGCGACAGGTTAACACGAAGGATATACACACCTTTCTCATTCCTACCACTCCTCTCTTTCCCTTCTCCATTCACATCCCCACTCTGCTTCCCCTTCCCCTTCCGCTCCTTTCCACCACCACCACCTCTCTCACCCGAATCCGCTCCTTCCTTTGCTCCTCCTCCTCCCGCCGGCGCACCCACCTCCTCTCTGGTGACAACAAACCGCCCAAGTAAAAAATTCACCCAAGTCTCCTCTTCACCCAACGCCATCCCTTTCCAAGGCCCTTCATCGCCTTCGTCATCGTCATCGTCACCCTCACCGTCTTCTTTACGCGACGGCCTTGAAGAACCCACGAGGGAAGACGCGACCGTTGGAGTTAACAACTGAGCAGACACCAAATTCCTAACAAATCTATCCCCTTCCCCATCCCCATCCTCGTCCTCGTCCCCACCAAGATCACTCCTCTTCCTCTTAACCTGCACCGGAACCTTCCCACTCCCCCTCCTCTTCCTCCCTCCACCTTTCTCCTTGTCCTTGTCCTTGTCCTTGTCCCTCTCCCTCTCCTTCCTAACAACCCACTCCCTCCTCATAACCCCATACTCCTTCCCACCCCACACCATCAAACTCTTAGCAAACGAGTCATCATGCGCAAACGAACTCGAGCTGTGAGTATTTGAGGTAGAGATCCCTGAGGTGGACGAGTGTAGTGATATAGCCGAGAGACGTCGGATGTATGGTGTAAACGTTGCGGGTGTGAGTACGTGGTTTGAGTTTAAGTGGGAGGTAGAGGTGGCGTTGGCGTTGGCGTTAGCAGGAAGAGGTGATAGAGACGAACTTGATTGTTGAGATGAAGGGGGGAACGAATAGTGGATAGGATCTGTTAACAGATGGGTATGCGGGAACGAAGCCGTCGGCGTAGACGAATCAATATTGGGAGCAGTCACCGATGTATTCAACGGAGAAACAGTAACCTTGACCCGCGAAGAACCAGACCCAGCCCCAATAACAGGCACAGACGTACTGGGGTCACCTCCCCCTGACCTCTCTTTATCCTTCCCTACATTCGAACCCCTAGCCACACCAGGCATATCAAAATAAATACTTCTCTTCCTTTTCGCTTTCCCTTCCCCCACCTCACGCTTCATCGCCTCAGTCCCGCGCCAATCACTCGTCACAAGTCCCGTAGCAGAGTTCAACCTCCCGCTCTCGAGCTCTTCGAAAAACTCATTGTCGTTCGGACTATTTTTCGCAGACCCCGACGCGGGAGAGGCATTCGAAACGGCGACACCATGAGACTTGGTGGTAGTCCCAGTCCCAGTCCCAGTCCCAGTCCCGCCTTTCATCGGGTTAACAAAATCCCATTTCTGCTCGTCGGGGTCAAAGTCCTCTGAGAATCCCTGCGTGATATACGTCATATCAAAATCAGCTGTGGGATCGGACGTTGCGGGTAAAACACATATTGAGGGAGGTGATGTCGGTGAAGGGTCAGGGGAAATCGTGAAGGAAGGTAAGACCGGTGAAGAAGGCGGTGATGGAGGGAGTAAAACGGGCCCGAGAAGTTTTCTCCAACCTTCGTCAACATCAGCTGGGTGACTTCGATGATGACGACTCTGGTCATATCCTTCTTCTTCTTCGTCAGATACTCGAGTATCACATCCATATCCACCCTCGACGACACTAGCCAAACTTCCACTTCTCAACTCTCCATACCCACTTCCAGCACTCCCACTCCCAGTGCTCCTTCCACTGTACCCACTCTTCACACTCCTTCCACTCCTCATACTCCATCCACTTTGACTACCCCTCTTCAGGACCTTAGTTGACAGAGGTACCCCACCCCATCTTTCATCAACTGCAGGTCCCTCAACGACAGAATCAGCATCGAATCTCGCCGAGCTGATTTCTATACGCATGTCGGAGTCGACGTCGCCTTCATCTTCGTACTCTCCCTCGTCCTCTCCTTCATCAGGGTCCCCGCCATGCTCGTATTCATACTCGTAGTTGAATTCGAACCTCGCGCCGTGGTTATACTCGGGATAAACTCTTGAATCCCGATACGTGTATCGATATCTACTTCTGTCGCTGCTGCCACTACCGCTATGATGACTCCCGCTAACGCCGACGTATATGTCGTCGCCACCGCCACTACTGCTTCCAATGCTCCTGTTACTACTTTGGGAACCTCCGCTCCCACTTGCGTAAGGAATAGAGCTAGACGGACGAAGAAAGGAGGAAGCATCGACATCGGCATCGTTCAAGCTGACGAGGCTTTGCGTCTCTGAACCAACGTAACAGTGAGACGCGCTGTCGTTGTTATCCTAGAACATAAGAACCATAAGGAATCATGTAGACAGAATTCATGAACGTGATTGATTCACCTGGTCACCTTCTTCACTCCCATTATCGCTATCGCTATCGCAGTCCTCGGGATCTGGGTGACGCTGCTCTTGCTGGTGAATTTCAGAGGGCATGTGCTCCACAGTGGAAGAGTGGGAATGAGGCGAGATGTGGGGATGTGCAGTAGTACTACTGCCAGAGCTCGTAACAATGACATGACGAGCCGATGTCAAAGTGCACGTTGCAAGATTCAAGCCAGGATCCATACTCGAGTAGGCTGTGCTATCTGCCAAGCTACCCGAGTTTGGGGTGTCGAGCAGGGAAGTAGAATTGTCAAGTAAAGTAGGAGACGTAGAATAGAGTGAAGCGCATGGCTGAGTGAGTGTGGGTATAGGTATGGGTATCATAGCCGGCGGTGACTGGGAAAAAAGGGATATAGAGTGAATAGAAAGTGGAATAGAAAGCGAATCATGACCAGTCCGAGTGTCGTGATGATTATGAAGATGATGATCTGCGGTTGCAAATTGAATTGGTGTGTGTTGCGATTGATGACTGCGACGGGATTGGTTCACTGACTGACCTGTGAGAAAAACCCACAGAAAAACACAAAAAAAAGACAGCAAACAAAGTCGAAGAGAAGAGAAAAGAAAAGAATGTTAGAATTAGTTTACAGCATCCGAGGATCCATGATATTACTGACCAGCGTCACCAGTGAACTGTATCCCCTGAATTTGTTGAAAATCTTGAACGTTATCGATGACCACCGAAGAACGCGGTGTCCCCTCTGGTCCTCCTCCGCTTCTACCGCCCTCAGCGTGTTCACCTAATAGTAACAAAAACAAAAAGGAGATTTTCGTCAGCTGACCGACTTTACTTCCGCAGTGTCTTTCATACCGTTATCCTGACCCTGATATCGACCCTGCCCCAATCCTGCTCTCTGTCCCTGGTCACTCTCACTCTCATATGTCGCGTCTTCTCCTCCCCTCTCATCACCATCACCATCCTCTCCGCGATACGATCCAAAACGAAACCGACCCAAATCCTTCACATTTGTCAGATAATCCTCTTCTCGCTGCGTGTATGTTGTACTCGGGGAAGACCACGCGTTATGGTTGCTTGCGTTCACGCGGGAACTCTCCGAGCTTCTACCGCGAGTGGAATTTGTTGAAAGAGGAAGAGGAAGATTGGTGGAGATCTCGCCACGGCATAATGGCATGGCGAGTGAGTTATCTCAATCTGGTTCGTGGAGGGGGCTATGCACTTTGTATTGTCGCTGTTCCTTCGCATGAGATTGAAAAGCTTTCTTGAAAACGCGAGATCGTCCTCGCGCATCCAATACGACACCGCCAATGGCTTGGACGAAGGAAAGAATTTCGGGATTGAAAGAGAGTGAAGTATTAGCGAGGAAGGAAAGAAAGGAGAATGAAAGATTTGGTTACTCTTCACAACATTTAAGGAACGATATCAAGCGCCGTAGCGCTTGCTGATTTTTTGAATAAACATCCGCATGATATTCGCTAAAAACGGTAACCTCGCGATCGACAATAGAATTGATTTTGCTCCAATATGGCGAGAAGACAGCTGAAGACCACAGACTCTATTGAATACTTGCAAAGACCTGCAAAGACCTACAAAGACCCAGTGCTTGGCACCATGGCAAGGCATTCTCGGTCACGAATTTGCAATAAATTCTGAAAATACCCGTTTCTTCGTCCTTGGTGATTTTCGTTGGACTTTTCGATGGTTTTCTGTTCCGAATTCACCGCTACGCGTGGGCCGTGTGTGAGCAGCCCGGAGCCGAAGCTGCGTGGCAAGCACGTGGTGCTCCGTATGTACATGACCACATCCATTTCACGTGGAAGGCTCTCAGCCTACTCGGTGCACTGACCGTTCGTTTCGCAAGTTGGCATCCCAGTTGTTCAAGGAAACAAGGATCGCCTCTAAAGTCTACAGGCGCACAATCATACAGTCACAACCCTGGAACGTTCGTCGATTATCTTTGATCCAAGAGTCAAGACTTCAATACAGTAAGAATTTCAACTTCTGTACATAATACATAATATGTACATTGTAAGTATTCAATTCTGGATATCAGGCGCCCCAGGGTTGTACTTTCAATACCTTGTGGACCGATACGTACGGCAGCACAACCCGACGAGGTCCTTATACGCGTAAATCACATTAAATCGGCGGAAGCCCATACATCCTGTACATACCTATGAACCTATGACTTCGAACGTAAACGATAAGTACTCTAGCCATGGATCGCACAAGGGACTCAACAGACGTTGCACATGTAGGTACCTAGACCTGCCTAGATGCACTTCTGCCAATACATCCGGTACCTACAGCGTACATACCTATAACTTCGGACGTAACGGTAAACACCGATAAGTGTTGTAGCCATAAATCTCCTAGGGACTCAGAAGACAGGAATCCACGGCGCATACCTATAACTTCGAACGTAACGGTAAACACCGATAAGTATTGTAGCCATAGATCTCCTAGGGACTCAGAAGACAGGAATCCACGGCGTGCACATGTAGGTACCTCGACCTGCCTAGAAATACATACATACTGAAATACATGAACTTTATCGTCAGGCCAAGCCTGGCACGGCTGCTGAAGTCGCTTATTTCTCATTACTTCCAACCTTCCTTCCAACCTTCCAACCTTCCAACCTTCCTTCCAAAGTTCCAACCTGGATAAGACAAATTATCGCCTGTACTTACCGTGAATACCGCCATGACTTGGCGCTTGAGTTCATTCAATTCTGCTTGAATTTGCGCAGTACTATTTGTCTCAGCCATCCGAGAACTCGTATCAGCACCCGCGACTGAATGTGAATGTAACGCGTCTGTAGACTGTACCCCCTTTACCGAGTCTATTCATTCACGACCTCGCCTTCCTTGGCAGATAGGTATTCACCGGAACATGCAGCACACCACGCAACCCCCACTCTAATCCTACATTGTCTTGCGTCCAACGACGACGCTGGGGTTGGAGGTTGGGCGGATTCACTAAGAGCGAGCGGCTCGTCTGAGATGTACGAGAAACCAGTGCGATGAGAGCTCGCAACCAGAGACATCTTATCGAACCTGACGCGCGTCAAGACTACACATACAGCGCGCATACAAGAAAGCTCACTAAGTAGATCCGAGTCGTCGCTCCAACTCAACCAACAAGTGATAAATCAAGTTCCTTCAGATAGAGCGTAAATGTCTTTACGTTCCCCATTCCCAGCATCGAGCGAGTGTCTCGACGTTTTAATCGAAATGCCATCGAGAGATGTGTATGTGCTAGCAGGATTTTGTTGGGGTGGGCTCACGAAGAGCAGCTGAAAAATACAAATGGCCATGGGGAGGGAGACGAAGATTCGTCGACGTCGACGTGGGATCAGTCTCAAGGGGTTGATGAAGGGCTCTTCTCCAGCGGAAACATAATCTAACCTGTTCGGGCTACCACCTATCCATTAAGAAGGAAGCAGCGGCATCCTCTCAAGGAGCCCAATAAACAGCAGAACAATATACTTAGCAGCGACCTTAGCTGCCCTAAACTCAGACTTTCGAAGAGGAGCCATCGCCCGACACCTGCGTATGAAGGCGAGCGAGGGATAAGTGTGAGATGTCCTTAGCAGCGGGAAGAGTTATTGACTCTGAGCGTGGTGGCTGTATAGAACCCCGCTGACAACTGTCCTATCGAGCTGCACCGTCAATCACTTGGTATCGATGCAGCGCCCTTATTCCAAAAGACCAATATAAAGGGTTTAGCATGTATGAAGAGGAGGATGAGTACTCTGATACCGCACGACGTATGAGCTCCTTGCTGCAGTTCGTCGCAAACTAGGAGGTTCGCGCACTTCTTTTCTTCTTTTCTCCCCCCTCCTCAACCTCCGACGTCGACCTCATTGCATCTGCCTCCACGAACCACGAAGCTGGTAAATGATCATGCGCACCAAGTCCATCCAGGCGTTCATTTCAATCTCGACAATCCCATTCAAATTTCAAGATTCGAAGTCAGATTGGTTCTATTTGTTTCGTTGCACAATACAGGGAGGACGAGGAAGAAGATATAAGAGCAAAACCGGCAATGTTACGAAGATTCCTTCGATTCATATTGTTTAGCCCACTAAGAAAAACATTGAATGAGCCATCTTGCCCGAACACATACACATGAACAAAAGAACGCACCTTCATAGATGGTATATCCCTAGTCGGCGCAACATATCGATGCTACCAACCAACCAATAAGCCTCAACGAACACAGATGAAAAGACAAAGAAAATGCAAAACCACACACCTCTTTCTCAGCGCTCACTTTATGCCCAGCATACAAAAGCCCCAAAATCCCACTAAAAACGATAAACGTGTTGGATTTCCAATTCGAAGGGCGTACCCACCAGCCACCTTCACTCAGACAACACGAGAACAAACGACAGAGAATTGCATTGCGAAAAGAGACGGTGTAATGAGTAAATGGACGAAAGAGTGTTTGAGTCGAGACGATTGGTAGGAAGAATGAAAAATGGACACGTACCAGCTGGGGTCCAGACAACTTTAGGATATGGATATCTATCACCGCCGCCCTGTAAGAATAAATAACATTTAGATGAGTTTGTTTTCGGTGGGCAGAAGTGGGATATACAGACCATGTTCGTTTGTGAATGTCGTTGACGACGACGACGACGAAAGCTGCGTTTGTGACCCGGACGTCGAAGTGTTCCCACGGTCTCAGCCGGTCCGCGACTTTTCCAGGTCTTTACTCTCAATCATTGACATTGACTTACGATGGAATCTATTGATATGTAACGAGCGATAACTTTCTTTCTATATTCACCTCCAATTCAACCATTTCCAACCAAGGTTTTGTACAACACGCTTTGCAGCTACTTCAAGTCAACATCTTCAACAGGGCCACAGGGACATAGCGAGGTGCCCACCACCGGATAAAGCTGCTTTGCGATCTTGCAATATAGAGAGCAAGAGGAGAAAATGTCCTGATGTGCCATGTAGGCCTTCTGGTTGGGTTACTCACCGTAACGTTGAATCGTTTGCATGAAATCAAAATGTCGGACGGTACGTTGATCTTTCTGTCATCATCATCTCTATTGAAAACCGGAAGTCGATATTGACTGAAATATGTAGCTTCGATTGCTCATTTAAACAGCAAAGACCGTCTAGATTAATTTGCCACGGAGTTTAGGAGTAAGATAACAGAGGATGATATCGATTGGTGAGGATTTTTATATATGTCTTTGTGTTGCAGTTTCTTTTGGCTTCAGGCAGATGATCACCATTTCACCCTCCGAACTCCTTCTTGCTGAAGTAGCATTGCTGCCAGTGGAACTGTCAAACATGGGAAGTTGGGGGAGAGAGTGTTTGTCTCGGAAGGAATTGTCGTCCATGCCAATATTTCAACACGGGGAACAAGTGCAAGTTGTACTGTACTTCAAGTTCATCAAGCTTTCGCGAGGACAGATGTCCGAAGAACGCCATCGAGCTATTGAGGCGCACTTAATACACGCCGTTGAACGGTTGATCGAGGTGAGTATGACCCTTCGCGTCTATTGTCGGTCATCCCACCGCCCCCGGGCCAATGACTCGCCGACTGACGTACATACCCTCTCCCTCTCTATGCTATCTCTATGCTAGCGCTGCAATTTATGCTTAAGATGCATATCTTATGCTCATGGTCAGACAGACGTCCGGGAGCATTTGAATTGTACGTGCTCTGCCATTGTTTCTCTGGCGCTGAATTGACGTCGCTAACTCGCAATTTACACCCCGCGATATGTTACTTCTGGAATCGAACATTTGAACTGTCCTCGATGAAGAGCTGCTACATATCCCCGTCCACGAATAATTCATAGTTTGAAATTCTCGATTGATATATGATTGAAGAGGCCTGTTTTAAACCGATGACACACTGCTGTACTCGTTGTGTTCTAGTGTAGCTGTTGCACGATGACATATGCCCAGCAGGTACATGGACGGTCATCGATTCATCAGTGGCACAAAGCAGGGACGTCTGCTACTTTCACCTCGTATTGGAACTCGAATTAACCCGGACCCGCAGGCGACACATGAAGTTCGCAACTCATCGTCTCACGAACGCCTTCATAGAACTCCGACATGCCACAACCTGCTGCAAGTGCATATTTTGGAAGCTTCGTTTGGTATGTATTCCTTTCCGGTACTTTCTTTCATCCCGTGATGGGAGTTCGAGGAAAAGTATAAAGGACGCACCTCAAGCTTGTTTTCATCATTCGCCTTCGTTGCAAAGACTCAGTTCACAAAGCTCTCTTCGTAACCCACGAATAACCAACCAACCTACTAAAAAAATGTTCGCTCGTCTCTCTGTCGTGACCTTGTCTCTCTTCACCATCCTTGCTGCCGCCGCTCCTAACGGAGGTAACCCCCCAGTGACGAAGACAGTGACTTTCACGGCGGTAGGTCGTCAGCTTGTCATGCGCGAGATATTGACTGACTAAATGCCCTCAACCGCTCTAGCCGGTGCCCACTGCTACTCAGCCTGCCAGCCAGTGCAACACTGGTCCTGTCCAATGCTGCCAGAGCGTTCAGCAAGTGAGTTCAGCCGTTCACATCTTTCGTGACCACCGCGGTCCACCGAGTTAGCTATATCTAATGGCGCTATTTCATGTGTTTAGAGTGATAGCTCTGCAGTCACGAATCTTTTCGGCTTGCTCGGCATCGTACTGCAAGGCGTCGCCGTTCCCGTTGGAATCACTTGCACCCCAATCGCCATCATCGGTATCGGAGGAGAATCTTGCTCTTCGCAGCCAGTCTGCTGTGAGAACAATAACTTCGTAAGTCTGCCAATTTCCCGACTCTCGACGACCTCAGACGACTGAAATTGACAACTTGAATTGTAGAACGGAGTTGTTGCTATCGGCTGTACCCCTGTTAACCTCAGCCTCTGAGTGTCGCTACATCGTGCCAGAATGAGTCCTTAGCTGACGTGACGCGCACCTGGTCTGACTCGTTGCGGTTTTTTGTTTTCGTACGCCGAGTAGGATCATTGTGGGGCTCATTGCATAGATATGTAGTCAAGAAACAAGAATATTTGTCATTCCTTTACCTTTTTTTCTCTCCTTCTTTCTCTCGTTTGGATACCGTAGTTGATTTCCTCGTCACGTTCAGTCGGATTGTTTTCTCATCTTGAAAGGCCTTCTTCAATTTGGGTTATGTTTTTGCGTCTGTATGGAATTGATATTATGTGTAGCTGATGTTTTGTGAAATTTGATATATTGGATGCCTTTCTTTTGCAATATATAGGTGGATGAAGGAGGAATCGAGAAATGTCGAGAGAAGCGCTGGGGTAGGCGCTCAGGCACATTGAAAACTAAAGTTGGCACGCTCTTGCCGGCCCTCAAGTCTCTCTCAAGTCCTGCTTACGCCGCGCATACGCGCTGCTTCACCAACTTCTCCAACATCTCACTCTGCTCCGTACTTCTAGACGTGATATTCACTCGACCTAAATTCTGGCTTGATGATACAACCTAGCAGAAGTGTTGAGATGATGCCAAAGCTGTTGGTTGGGAGCCTCGAATCGTATGCCGTCTGGGCCTGATCGTATTTCCCCTATACCTATTTTTTCCTTTCGATACTTACAACTTAAATTCATTTACTCCTTTCGCTACCTACCTTTTAATTCACGGCACTCCGTGACGATACCCGCATTCCGCACATACACGTCGAATACACAATACTTATACTTTGGCGGTACCTACATTGACCCTTAGTCTTTCACCTATACATCGGTGTAATTCTAAGGGTAAGTTTTACTTGAATATTCCTAACATACACGAGCTTACTGTCTTTGTATAGTCGTTACTTACGTTGGTTTTACAGGTGAAATATAAACACGAGTCTTTCACCTATACATCGGTGTAATTCTAAGGTCGTTTACTTACGTTGGTTTTACAGGTTATGGGCCCCGCCCTCTGCTAAATACCAAAGACGTAAGCACCGATTACTGAAGACTGAAATTGAAGCTCGTATTCGTGATCCTGAACCGCTATGGCATCGAGTGGCTCGATACCACCCCCGTTAGCTGATGTTCCTGAGGATCAGAAATTTGACGGAGGTGGTCCGTATAGGATGGGCACCTGTTAGAACGACGAATAGAGGGGTGCACTCCGTGTACAAGGCCTTGACGGGTATAATCAACAACACAATCAAACAACCAGCCGCTGCTGCCACAACGCCCCCTTCCTGCTCCTACCTACCTCCGTTTATGCACTGGACCCGACCCTGGCTGAATGGAGGTTCCGTAACAATCGGGCAAAGGGAGTCATCGAGTCCCATATCGCCGACTTGACGTCTCTTATCCCAGACGCAGATGCGAAGAACGCGCATCAACTAATGGTTGCCCTAAATGAACTCTTTTGGAGCTTTGGATGATCTGCGAATGGTGGTTACCGAGCGTCGACTCCGATCGTATGTTTACCAGGAGGGAGAGTCACTTGACGAGTTCTTCAGACAGCTGCGCATCCTTAGACGTGACGCTGTCGAGGCTGAAATGACATTGATGATCCATCATTCCGGAAGATTGTCCTGGCCGCATTCCCTACGAAGACGTTCGACACTATCATCCAGAATATCGCGGCTACTGACACTATAAGACCTCCGCAGCAGTCATTCAGCAAATTTCGTTCGCATATGCTAGAGTTGAGGACCGATCCGACAAGGTAGCAGCAGGCAGTGAGTTTACCCCACAAGCTCATGCTGCAGCGATTGCGAGGATTGCAGAGTTGGAGAAGAACATGGCGGCTAAATACTCGAAGGCCAAGTCGGGAAAGAAGTGTGAGAATTGTTCGCGGGATGGGCATGTGAAGGAAGACTGCTATCGTAAGGGAGGAGGCAAGGAAGGACAATATCCGCCCTGGTGGAAAGGGAAGCGAGACGCGCAAGCGTCAACTACTTCTGACAATAATTCCAACACGCCACAGCTAACACTGCAGTTACAGAACCCCCACAGCACTATGCTATGGTAGCTATCGCCTCTGTTGCCTCTAGGGGAGAGCTTCCAGGTCAGGTCTATGCCGATTCTGCTGCCTCTGACCATTTCTTTTCGCAACCGAGAGGACTTCGTCACCTATACTCCATGTGATCGCACGGGTCAGTCGTCTGAAGCGAACACGCCACTGCGTATTGCGGGGGTGGGACGCGCGCGTAAGACTTTTCGTCGACGCAGGTCGCAAGGTGGTCGTAACCTTCGAGAACGCTCTCCATTGCCCAAACGTATCCTCAGATCTGATATCGATCGGTACACTTGACGAGCTCGGCTACAAAATTGTGTTCGGAGATAAGACAGCGAAGTTCTATACCCCGAAGGGCGCCCACATGATGACTGGTGTACGCCAGAATCGGCTGTATCTCCTAAAGGAGAAATCGAGGACCTCGCAGGGCTGCACACTTGGCACGTTCCGCGCTCGCTAAACCATCCCGTTGACCTCGCTACATGGCACCGACGATTTGCTCACGCGGGGGTAGATCGTATTAAAGACCTCCTGCGGAAGTCCTTGGTAGATGGGCTGGAAGTGACAAAGACGGTGATGGAGGGAAAGTGCGTGGATTGCCTGGTAGGGAAAGCTGTTTAGACGCCCTTTTTGACTCTACCGTTCCGCGAGAAAACACGACCTCTAGAACGTGTCCACACCGACCTTACAGGCCCGATGCGAGTGATGGCTAAAGATGGTTGGTTATACTCCATGCCAATTGTGGATGGTTTCACGGCGATGACGAAAGACTTTTATCTGAAGAGCAAAGATTCGGATGACACGCTGGAGGCAATGGAAAGGTACAGGGCCCGGTCTGAAAATGAGACTGGATGCAAGCTCTTGCGAGTACGCATCGATGGTGGGGGAGAATTCGGTAGTGCGAGTTGGAAGGCATGGGCAGACAAGCACGGCATCATACTCGAGCGCATCACGCCATACTCATCTGCAGCGAATGGGGTTGCTGAACGACGACATGCCATTATTTTCGCCAAGGTCCGAACGATCCTCCAGGAAACTGGGCTCCCAGCATACTTGTGGAAATATGCAGCTTCGTATGTTGTCTACACGGAGAATCTCCTCCCTTCAACTCGAGCACTAGAGCGATACCTGCTGAATTGTGGATGAAGAAGAGGCAGGATGTCTCGCACCTTAGGCCGTCGGTGTGCGTGGATGGGCGACTATAGTGGATGGGTCCACCAGGAAAGCTGGATGCGAGAGCTGTGAGGGACGGTTGATCGGTTATGGGGAGCGTGGAACATACCTCCTCTACAATGCTACCGGTAAAGTCTTCACCAGTCGTGATGTTGTCTTTGACGAAGGTCTTGCTCATCGTTCCTTGTTGCCTGTTGGAGGGGAGGAGAACGAGGAAGATGGACCAACACGCCACAATACCGCAAGCCCGGTTAACACCGACCCCATTAACCCCGCGATCGGCCCTGACAACGTGCCCCCGAGGCCTCGACCCATATGGAGTTTCCCACTAACTCCGTACCCCCCCAATTCGTGCCTCGTCGATCGGCTCGAAACCGCACCATATCTCCAGCCATTGCTCGAATCCCTCAACTCAGTAGCGCGAGAAGAGGATGCGAAGAGGATGGGAGAGGAATGGGCGACGAACGAACAACCACAGGCTCATTTCGCGGCTCTTGTTGGGCATATGAACGAGGTTGGGTGTGAAGATAACGTGGCGCTCTTCGGCTCTGGGTTTACCGCCTGTTCCCAAGACTTTCTCGAAGGCTATGGAGGACCCACAACGATGGGAATCGGCTATTGAGAAGGAGATAGGAAGGATGATGGAGTACGAGGTATTTGGCCCGCTTCAAGATCCTCCGCCTGGTGCAACCATCCTTTGTCCCGCTGTGGGTTTTTTGCTCATAAGATGAATGGCAAAGGGGAGATTGTTGACGAGAAGGCACGATTGGTGTGGTGAATGGGGGACGACAGAAGGAAGGGTTGGACTACACGGAGACATTTGCGGCGGTAATGCGTTTTGAGTCTCTTCGTATGCTGATCGCCGTGTGGGTCCAGTTAGGGTTCCATATCTGGCAAATAGACTTTGCCTCTGCATACCTCAATGCCGACCTTGAGGAGGGAAATTTTAACGCATGGCCTCCAGAAGGATACGAGGGTAGAGGATCAGGAAAGGTGATGAGGATTAAGAAGTCGATATATGGGACGATGCAGGCTGGAAGGAATTGGTGGATGAAGTTGGACGGGACATATCAGGAGCTGGGCTACAAGAGGTCACAGGCTGACCAGTGCGTCAGAAGTCGGGTGTCAGAGTCAGGGGGAGACGATGACGGGTACGTACACGGATGACACCCTGGGAGGGTCGTCGTCTGTGGAGGAGATGAAGCGGGCAAAGAAGGAGATAGGGGAGACTTACAGGATAAAGGACACCGAGAGCGTACAGTTTGCGCTGGGCATGAGGCTTACTCACGACCGTTCTCTAGGCACCGCGTCACTTTCTATGGAAGCGTACTGGGAGCGCTTGCTTCTCAAACATGGGTTACAGGACCTTAAGCCTAAGTCTACGCCCCTTCCTCTTGGCCTCACTCTGTCGGCCAGCCAATCGCCCCAGTCGGAGGAGGATAAGTCTTCATGCGCGACAAACCCTATGCTGAATTACTGGGTGCTATTCAGTTTGGACAGGCAGCCTGTCGCCCTGACCTCACCTACGCTGCTAACCTTCTCAGTCGTTTCGTTCACAACCCGGGTCGTGCACACTGGAACGCGTTGCTTCATCTCGTACGTACATAAAACGGTACTAAAGGATATGCCATTACTTATCGTCGTGACGCTGACCACGGTCTCGATCCCATCACATATGTCGATGCCGACTATGCTGCGTGCGTGGATACAAGGAGGTCGACAACAGGAATCGTAAACCTTTATGGCAGGTGGTCCAACCTTCTGGATGTCTAAGAGGCAAGGAGTAGTGGCACTGTCAACGACGGAGGCAGAGTACATCGCATTGGCTAAAAGGAGCACAACAGGCGAGATGGGTTTCACAATTTCCTAGGCGAGATAGGACATGGTACACCTCTGCCCTCCATCTTACGTGCCGATAATCAAGGGGCTATCGCCCTTAGCAAGAATCCGAAGTTTCATGGCCGCGTTAAACATATCGACATCCGCTTCCATTACCTCCGTGACGCCGTGGAGCAATCTGAACTCCGTGTCGATTATATACCTACCGAGGAGAACCCTGCAGATATATTGACGAAACCATTGGGTCCAGCAACTCATCGCAAACAAGTAGAACTGTTGGGGCTGGCAGACATTCGAGCCTAGGGGAGTGTTGAGATGATGCCAAAGCTGTTGGTTGGGAGCCTCGAATCGTATGCCGTCTGGGCCTGATCGTATTTCCCCTATTACCTATTTTTTCCTTTCGATACTTACAACTTAAATTCATTTACTCCTTTCCGCTACCTACCTTTTAATTCACGGCACTCCGTGACGATACCCGCATTCCGCACATACACGTCGAATACACAATACTTATACTTTGCGGTACCTACATTGACCCTTAGTCTTTCACCTATACATCGGTGTAATTCTAAGGGTAAGTTTTACTTGAATATTCCTAACATACACGAGCTTACTGTTCTTTGTATAGTCCGTTACTTACGTTGGTTTTACAGGTGAATATAAACACGAGTCTTTCACCTATACATCGGTGTAATTCTAAGGTCGTTACTTACGTTGGTTTTTACAAGAAGGTTAGATAATTGTCATCCAAGCCAATACTTATTTCAACACGGGGAACAAGTGCAAGTTGTAATGTACTTCAAGTTCATCAGACTTTCGCGGCGACAGATGTCCGAAGAGCGCCACTGAGTTCTCGAGGCGTACATACTACATTCAACTCGAAGCATTCCCCATCAAGATCCGAAGCTGCTGAACGCCTTTGAACGGTTGATTGAGGATTGAGGTGAATACGACCCTGCGATGCCACCTTCAATCAGTCCACCGATGGTGTACCTTTTTGCACCCTAATGACTCGTCGACTGACGTACATATCCTCTCTGTGCTAGTGCTGCAAATGATGCTCAAGATGCATAACAAAGGCTCATGATCAGACATACGTGGTTCCGGGAGCAGTCAAGAATTGTAAGTACGTGCTCTGCAAGGCTCTGCATTGTTCTGGCGCTGAGTTGACGTCGCTAATTCGAACTTTACACCCCGACTGAGTATGATATATGAAGTGTTACTTTTGGAAACGGAACTCTGAACTGGCTTTGATGAAGAGTTGGTACATATCCCCGTTCACGAAAGATTCATAGTTTGAAATTTCCAAATGATATGATTCATTAGGTATGAAGTGTCCTGTTTTTTGGATGATGACGCACTCGTTACTTTCGAGTTCAGCAGGGTTTCTTGCGCGATGA
Source organism: Omphalotus guepiniiformis (assembly GCA_028554645.1). Classification (NCBI taxonomy): domain Eukaryota; kingdom Fungi; phylum Basidiomycota; class Agaricomycetes; order Agaricales; family Omphalotaceae; genus Omphalotus; species Omphalotus guepiniiformis. The sequence goes on from JAQOOI010000019.1 coordinate 152,762, forward strand.
CATAGGCCCAGCAGGTACATGGACGGTCATCAGAACCGTCGCAGTGGCACAAAGCAGGAATGTCTGTGTCAAACTGACCCGGACCCGTAGGCGCCATATGATGTTCGCAAGTCATCGTCTCACGGATGCCCTCGTAGAACTCTGACATGCTAGAACTTCGTATTTTGGAAGCTACATTTGGGTATGTATGCTTTACCGGTGTCACTTTCTACATGATAGACGTCGCGTTGAAACTCGAGCCCTTGCAATACAACAGATTACTGGCCACGGGTCCAATCTTCGCTTTTCATCGAATGAAGTTCTTTCCATGTTCTCCGGTTTACCCGTTAGAGTTGAGTATAAAAGCAGACCTGGTTTTCACTCTATTAGCATCGAAAGAAATCTCCTTCGATACATACATATACTACATAGCTCAACACCGCACTCTCACCAAAGAAACGCAATGTTCGCTCGTGTGTCTACTTTTGCTCTCTTCATTTTGTCTTCTTTTGCAGTTCTTGCTGTCGCCACGCCGGGAGGATGGCCTACTACTTCTTCGAAGCCCCCGGTGACGACCACGGTCACTGTTACTGCCACAGGTGTACGTACTCCGTTTCGTTTTCTTCGTGGCTGATTGCTGACATACGTGCTCAACGTCTCCAGCCTGCGACCACCACCACTGAGGCCGCGAGTCAATGCAATACCGGACCTGTTCAATGCTGCAACAGCGTCCAGAAGGTATGCGAGTTCGCTCATGAAATCTCAAATACCGCTTTATTTGTCGGCTACAGGCCGACTCTCCTGCAGCCAGTACCCTCTTGGGATTGCTTGGAATCGTCGTCCAGGACGTGAACGTTCCCATCGGTATCACCTGCTCCCCTATCAGCGTCATTGGTATCGGAGGAAACTCTTGCTCTGCGCAGCCTGTCTGCTGTGAGAACAACAACTTTGTATGTTATTCTTCTTCCAGTGCTCAGAATTGATACTTACTGAAATGAACTTGATTATAGAACGGGGTCGTCGCTATTGGATGTGTCCCTGTTAATCTCAACGCTTAATGCGCAACGCCGCAATGAGTTGAGGTTCTTGATGGATCGGAGCTGCGACTACGCTTTATTCCGGTTCCTGTCAATCACTGGGATGATACCGTAGATCGTTCTTATCGTGGCTTCTCCGAAGTAATGTTCAATGTCGAAATCAATTTCCGTTTTTTCTTGTTTTATGTTGTGATTCTTTTATCGAAGAAGCGGATGATCGGCCGTTGGTTGTAAAGGAAATCGTGTCACTAGTTTTCTGTTTGACAAGTATAATAAATCACCTTCATGATGTTTGAGTTATCTTCTGATTCCCCGGATTCTCGTCTGGCAGTGGGTAGGATGCAACGTCGACCAGCGCTGTACGATATCACAGTCGACTTCCTTTCTCGAATTTCATTGAAGTCGGAGGCTTCATTCCCACTCTTGGAAGGCCCCCTTCAGTTTGAATTGGATAGTTATGTATCTGCGTTTGTGTGAAATGTTTATGTGTAGTTGATCTTTGCAATATGAAGGAGGAGACAACAAGAAACAAGAGTAAATTGGCTGACTACGCTAAAATACATAGCTCAGGTAACATAAGATAAATATACTACCTCGTCAGCTCGTTTCGTATATTGAAAAGAAAAGAAAAAGAAAACAAAAACAAGGAAAGGAAAGCAGCATTAAAAGAAGCGCTCAGGCCCGTCCTGGCCCGGACACCCACACGACAATGCCGGCCCTCAAGTATGTCTAGTATGTCTACACATGCTTTTCCCGACCCCACTCTTCTCACCAACTTCTCACACACCTCTTACTCTACTCTGGGCTCGTAAGATGATCCCCTTGACCGAACTTGAGTGCCTGGAATAATCAACTTACAAAATGCTGGAGGAAATCCCATCTATGCATATGCTTCAACGAAGTTGCGATGCAAGCAAATTCTAGTTCATCAGGCTTTCCTGGCGACAGACTGGGATATCAGAGCGCCAGTGCTCGAAGGCTAGAGAGGTGCTGGTGATGGTGGTAGTAGTGGTAGATCTGGAAAGGAGCGCAAGGGGAAGGGCAAGCAGAGTGGGGATGTGAATGGAGAAGGGAAGAAGGGAAGGAGAGGAATGAGAAACGTGTGTATATTCTTCGTTTCAACCTGTCGCTTCGTATATCTGATCTTGTTATTCAATAACCAGGCTTCCTAAGTGGTCAAGGAAACTCCCCTCCACAGAACTCACTATTCCACGACTCCGTGATAGCTAGCTCTCACACCCAGGAGTGATGGATTTTTGGGTGAAGAAAGTAAATAAGAAAACGTTTCGGGTACCGGGCAACTTTAACTTTAAAATTTTCCTCCAATTCCAAGGTTGGTGAAAACATCAGGTTTCCTAGTTCACTTTTGACCAAAAATTTGTTAGCTCCCCTGGGTGTGTCTAGCTCTAGCGCCGCTTCGGGTTTATCTTCAGGTAATGTTTCTGCATTCGCTATGTGAGATTACAGCTCAATTCTACTGCTTCCAGTTTCAGATTATCCACAACAATCCACATCTCATTCATCGACCTCCTCCTCGCATTTTGATGACGAGACTGCGACACCGAAAGCAACGCCCACTTCTAAACATCGTTCTTTTCGTCTACGTCAATAGGAACTGCGCGCCTGCACGATCCTGACCATCCGCCTGTCATTATACATAAACATTTGAAAGCAATGGCGTTTTTTTTTTCGCTACGGAGACAACATCGTCCGAGTCCGAGCTCGAGCGCTAATTCCGGTACACCTCTTACTCCTGGTGTTGGCAAGGATGTGTCAACGAGCGCTTCGAATTCATCGACTCCTAAAACTTCATTTGCCAAGAAGCCCGTTGGTGCCGGCTCACCCGTTGTTTCGAATATACAGAAACAGACTAGCTCTACTGCGCAAGCTGAATCTCGGTCTCGTTCACACGTTTTCATGCTTGCCAGACGGTGCAGGAGGTGTTCACGAATACGGAGATTATGAGGAAGGTGGTGTTAGATCAGCATCAGGCGATCGTGGCTGCCTTTGCTCCGGGGTTGCCTAGGTCGGGAAAGGCAACGGGGACGGTTTAGGAAAGGGAGAGTGAGAGGGAAGTGAGAAATGGTAGTGGGAGTGTGTTGTGGATAGCAGTATGAAGTCCCTGGGTTCAAGTTCGAGGAGGAAAGGAAGTGAGGAGAAAGAGCCGAGTTTGTTGAAGGAGCGCAGTGAGAGGGAGAATCGGATAGACGACAAGGAGAATCAGAAGAAGAGACTTAACTTGAGGAAGAAAAAATCTTCTTCGAAACTCGGTGAACGGGGTAGGGTTGAAGCGACAAGTGAAGGACAGGCTGAACCTCGAAACGGGGCTGGTGTGGATATTGATTGGGTGTTGGGTGGTTTCCGTGTCGTGAAAGGAGACCCGTCTTCGCGGTCATCGTCCAAAGACGTTGGGACGAGGTCGGCACCGGCGCAAAGCTCACATGTTGACGAAGGTCTCGTGGATCTGGAAGTGACGGGGGAAGATGCGCTAGGCCGTCAACATGTTTCGAACAGTTCCTCGCACCTCAACCGGCCCCCCCTGATCGTCGACAGCGTTCAAGACGCCAAATATCTAGTTTCAGTTCTCAGCCCCACGTCACGGAGACAATATCTTCCAAGTCAAATATTCGGTTATTACCCTGGGACACTTCATCTTCTTCGTTTTCATCCTCGCGGGTATCGTCTTCTGTGGGCGTGGTTAGTATGGGGTCTAGCAGTACGGCCATCACTACTACCACCAATGGCAGTACGAAAACGTTCCTGAGTGTCACCTCTACCTCTACGACACCGACAACTACCGTTTCTTCTGAGCTGGGAAATCCCTTTGCTCCGCCTTCGCCTTGGGTGACTGAGCCGGCACACGATCCTCGGAAAGCGCAGCGCAAGCTCCTTGATTCGCTCGAGCGCTCATTTGAGGATGTGGGGTTGGTACCTCCCATCAAGGAGCGGGTTAAAACCAAACGAAGGAGCAGCTTCAATGAGGCTAATAACACCGTTAGTGGTAAGGGGAAACCGAACCGCGCCAAAGAATGATGTTCTGTCCTGCGTCCCGCATGATTCCCTGTTCATGCTCCTTCCCCTATGGCCTGGAGAAACGTTCATTCGCAAAGGTCATTTCCCTTTGAGGCACCACATCTACCACTGGAGGATCGGAGGCTCCTATTGGTCTTTTATAAGGCGCTCTCACCAATCATCCTCGACAATTCGGCTTCCAATTCATCTCAGATACCTGACACCATGCGTGATAAGCATAGCATCCTGCTGCCAGGTTTTCATGCCATCGCCAGGCAAGTCACCTATTCTGAACTTCAAGGTATAGGTGTGCGTGTTCCCGACGAAGGTCTGGCAGTCAGTGGTCCTCTCGAAGAAGCATACCAACAATCTTCCTATCAATTGTCCGCAGTCCACGTCTTCAGCAGAACGGGCAGATAACGAGGAAAATGTCATACGAGATTGTGTTATTGGGTCGTGTTATTCGAGAGATGCAGGACTTGAGTTCGATCCGCAGGCACTTGTTGAACTTGGTTTATGTATGGAATTAACTCGGGAGAACCGTTTATTGCCTCCGGGTACTGTTGTTGAACAGTTTGACTCTGAACAGCAGATGACGGTTAAGCTGACACCTATTGGGAATGCGGTGATGGAGATGGTCTGGATTGGTGGATTGGCGTTGATGAGCTTCGGGCCTGGGTGATGGAGCATTTGCATGATTCATGAATGTTTCGTTTCGGAATTTCGATTTGTATCTTGGTGTATTTCTGTTCTGTAGCCTTCCGAGTTCATACTTGCTTTGTTAGATCGGTTTTCATTCAATCGTAGGATTTGTTCATTGCAGTGTTAGATTATATGTACTTGTTCGTACACCCTCTGAAGCATATGATCAAAGAGATCTTCGTCACAAGTTCAGAACTTCGAATTCTCTCGTTGATGTTGGTCAACATGAGGCAGATGGGTTCTGATCGGTTCTCAACCACAGTGCGTAGGTAAACTTGGATTCACTAGAGCTACCAATAGAAATAGTATATATTATGATATAGGGAACAGAAATCAGCGTACAATAACCACAGAAACAGCACGATTACACATTTAAATCTACACATGCGGTAAAAAGTCCACCCATTGTACGGTTTGGTATGCACTGGGTGGTAAATCTCTTAGCAGCACAAGGGCTTGTATCAAGAGCGAAATGCGCGATAGGACATAACAAACAGCCTGAATGGATACCAGAACTCCCACAAATCGTCGGAACCAATCGAACCAAGCGGGAAATGGACAGTGTCTCATAATGACCTGGGAAATAGCAGCAAAAACCGGACCACAAGTTATCATGAGCGCCGTTCCCCTCCAAAGTAGTTGCTCTGTTCTAGTAGGGAACTCAAACCCCCACGCAATCAGATGGACGACACCCAAAATGACAGCGATGAAATACACCAGCAAGCTCAGTTCAAGCGGATCCTCGCTGAGTCCAGTGTAGAAAGTTGGAACGCACAAATCGGAGCGGAATTTGTGTTCTAGAGGTCTTTCTGGTCCAAAGACGTGGACAGAGTTGACTACGAGCTCGTGCAGGAGGTGAACAGGATAAAGGACAGGAAGCATGATTTTTGGAATTGAACGGTGTTCAAGTCCGTACTTGTTGAGGGTCTGTGAAACATCATTGGCGATACGCTCATATATGTGGGGAAGGTTTCGGATGATGTCCCAGAGCGAGCGCCTCTGTCGAACTGCTGCAGGACACACCAATGTTGAATTATGTCCATTTTCTTGACGTCCTTTGTCGTAACAGCGTACCGGAAAGGAGGTCTGCAAATTGAGAGGTTTGTACCACCAGACTGCGTAGGTCACGAAATTCAAGACAGCAAAGCCAAGAGTGACGATCTCCAACTCAGTGATAGCAAGGCCCTCGATGCCTCGAGCTATACACTGAAGTACAAACCATGCCAATTGCACCACTGTTATGAGCTTCCCCAACGCATCACCTGTGGACCTTGTGGTTTCGTCCTTGATGATGTTGACACAGCCATCTTTAACATGATCGTCAAGAAGCGGTAGGATCGTCTCGTCGGACCCGAGTTTTCGAGGTCTGTCTTTTCCTTCTTCTTCGTAAACGAGTACCCCTTTCATTGTGTGTGTGTTTCCGTCGTAGAGCATGAATCCACCCATCAATGCGAGAAATCCGTGCGTCATGGTCCATCCATAACCTAAAACACCGCATAAGTAAGTGGCGATAGGTCAATATCGGAAAAGACGTAGATATTTACTTTTGTATTTTTTGGACAACCTCTTTGCCGTAACCCATTGTCGCATAGCCCACAGAATGATGAGCTCCGGAGCTATCACCGCAACGCCCATCAATTCTAATCGTTGCCAAACCCAACGAATTCTGCCATCATGAGGAGAAGGTATGTTTGGATGAATGGAAAGCCATCCACAAGTGGAAACGACAACAAGGCAGCTCCAGACGATGTCGGAGAAAGACCTGCAGTTGTTTAGGTCGTTACATGAGGAACTGAATGGAGGAAATGAGAAAGGATTGTTCAAAGTCGAATTACCGGCAGGTATGCTATTGACCGGAGCCATGAGTGTTGCTGGGTAAAGAGGGGGACTGTGGCAACAGCTCGACATAAGTAGTACCTGCGGATGAGATCGATGACAATGTTAGAGTGAGTTGGAACTATGAACGATCGTCGACTCCGTGCGTGGACCTTGAGGAACCGTGGTTGGGGGCATTGGAATACATTAGACGAGGAGGGAAGGAGACAAGTGGGCCATCGGCATGAATATAGGTGCCAGATGACCCTGCTTCATGGTCGTTCACGCATAAACGGTGAGGCTAAAGTCGATGGACAACTGGAATGATCAGGTGAATGTGCCGACAAGGCATATGTTCTGCCAAAATAACTTACTTGTACTCATTTGGGTAAGGCAGGTGTGAGAAATTATATGTAGAAACCACTCTTTCGTCGTCCCTGCCAGGGCATGGCAGCAATATTTGCCCATTGAAGCGAGTCAGAGGAGTCTGGTACAGGCGCCAAAACCTGGACCCTCAAACGGGAGGTCTCCAAAGGGGTACTCATTTTAACAGACACGATCGAGAAGTAGCGCCAGATACATTTGAATTAACATCCTTTCTGTGATGTTTTGGTGTCCATCATCGTCATTCTCTTCACAGAAAATTCATCTGACCTGTCAAATCTTCAACAAGGAATCAAGAAGCCATTTTATAGAAAATGCAAGGAATAAGTAGTAATTTCTGCAAGTAAAGACTCGGGTCATTCACCTTGAGCTTCACTGGTGCTACGACTATTCTTGATTTCTGCCTTGGTACGCAGCTGTTGACCGTGACAATTCACTGAAGTTTTGGTGGGTTGTAAGGCTAGTTCCCACGCCCGGGCCGGTGCCATCGCACCGGTGCGGCCCGTTAGGTTCGGCCATAACCGGCGTGAGCTGCTTTATATGGTGATTATCGGCCCGTTTTTATGTATGTACCAACGTACCAACGGCTGTTTTTTGGGATGACTCATTTGCAAGTACCGAAGTTCTTCAAAAGACACGAAGCTATATGGTACCTTTTTCACCGGAGTCTGGTATGTATCAGTTTAATGCCTTTCTATGTTCCATCCAATGCATCTTGATTTTCAGCCTCGTGGATCCAAGAGTATCGGTGTGAAGGAGTCAACCTCTTGTACTACGATACTCTTTCCGAGTTCAGCTACTTGGAACGATATCGGTATCATAATGCCTACGCCCTTTTGTTCAATCATCAGGAACTGGCAAGTCTCGCATGCTTGATGAGCTCGCTAAACGCATAGTTTCCATTCCACTTAACCTGGGCGACAGACGACTTGGTAATTCATCCTGTTCCATTTTGGTCCTAGTAATCATGATCTGCTTAATGGATTGTATAGCGTGCTCTCCACCCGACGACTGGAGCATACGAGCATGGTTATCTGAAGGCAGCGCGTCGCGCTATTCAGCGTATCTGTTCGGAGTAATGACGGTAACATTAAAAGAGATCGAGGAGTTGGACCCAATGTCCAATTTGCTTTCATCCCTAGTCTTGAATTTGTGCTGACTGCAACACATAGCAATGTCCAATTTGCTTTCATCCCTAGTCTTGAATTTGTGCTGACTGCAACACATAGCTTCAATTGCTTCTTCAAACAGCCAAGTTCGCCTAGAGAGATTTGCCTCGGGATTTAGGAGCAAAATGTCAGAAATAATGTTTACGCGATAAAGATGACTATGGGATTCTCAAATATGGCACATATCGACAAGAATATTATGCTGAGGTGCTGCGCGTAGCCGACGATGTCAGTTAGCCTGTTATCACATCATCTCAACTGCTAACTATTTCTTAGAATCAAACTACGGCGTACAAGGAAGTGGGCAAGAATGTCGAGAGCTGTGGTGAAGCCCTTTACAAGTTCCTCTTTTCCCGAAATCCGTACCTATCTCAACCACTGCTGATCATGTACTTCGATGAAGCTGACTGGTGAATGGAATCCAAACTCCAACACGGACGAACCTCGAACTCGTTAAATGAGGAAAGCGCTTCACGCGTTGTCGTCGTTTCTATTCTTTTCAATCTTTGTCTCTGGTCCTGACAAAGTCTATTTTTACCCCGTAGACTACTATCTTTCTCCTTCCAATCAATTGCATTTTTTCGAAAATGATTTCCTCGTATCACTGAGGTTGGCTTTGATGAATTCGTGAGTCGTGTTACCCCGAATGAGGAGTGGACGCTCAGTCGTCTCGCGTCAACGCATCACTTTCTCATCTAGGATGCGCCATGTAAGCATCCAAGTTGCACTCCACAATATCCTTGGTCAACTCTGATATCAACGTAGCTTTGCGTCATTTTACGACAATTGCGGTCGCGAACATACACTGGTGGCAGCGAAATCTTCTCGTTTGCCCACAAGGACTTTATGGGAGAATACCATCATTTCCTCGATACGAACAAGTCCGACGATGATGTGAAGTTGGCGTGTCTTGCTGTACGCCTCGGTCTAGAGTCTGAAGCGGTCAATTGGGAAGCACGGGAGAAAGAGCGTATTCAAGATGAACGTCATATGCGACTTTGTGTTGCAGCGACATCTGGCTTCAAGGACATGTTCACGAACTCACCCTCTGAGCCTCTTCTTGCCGATATTTGAGCGGCGGTGGAAATGTCGCAATGGACAAGCACAAGAGCGCCTGTTAATGCATTTTTGGAATAAATCAGCAACTCACATGTTGGTGAGCGTGGCGAGTTGATTGTGTCGCTTTTCGTTCTGTTAGCTAGAGATGTGGCACTTCAACGATATTAAGGTTCTCGCCGTTTCGTAATACACCCAATCGTTTCTGACCTGAACCCAAGGTTTTCGAGTGCGATCCTTTCAAGCGGAATGGCGGTGAGCGAGTTGTGTCTGTTACCGAGTGGCTAGCTGCTCTCCTCATATCCAGTGCTACGGTATTGAAGCAGCCTCCGACGACGTACGCTGATGATGATCTCAGACAACAACGCCTATCCGAAGCTGTCGACGATGCGTACATCTGGTTCAACCATTTCATCAAACTAAACGATCGCGCGATCGTTGACCAGGAGTACCTTTGGCAACTAATGTCTCGTGGAGCAGCTGCTGTCTGTGCGACCGGCCAACGGGGTATTGAAATTGTCATCCCTATACTCTTTCACAAGAGAGAACTTGTCTGCGGTTCTTATTCAAGTCAAGATTGATGGTGCTTTCACTGATTTTGTCAAGCCTTACCTATTCGATGTAATGGATTCATTCCAGATAAACGTATTCCCATCGGCCCCGAACGATAGCGACGACACGCCCTTCTTCAGCCCCTCACGCAGAACTCAAGCCTATCATTCGCATATTATTTGCTCTATCGTCGAAGAAGTCAGCGGTCAATTCCCCCATTCAGAACCCTTCTTCCTGTCAGCCAAACAACTCGAAGTATACTTCGTAAGTACGATATTTGGTGTGCGGGACTCACGAACAAGACGTTTGGTGTTATCGAGGGTTTGGACAGGTATGATGATCTTTTGCGTTCGTTCAATAGAACTTTTCCTGTGAAACTTGATCATCAATCTTGGGATATTCAAGCAAAGAGAGCTAGGATGCGAAGGAGGATGCATCCTGATATTGGAGAACGAGATGTGTATAGGAGGGTAGCGATGATTTGGAGCTTCCCGTGCCGTGCAAGGTATGTGAAAGAAATGAGTACTTCGCTGAAATTTCTTTGAATCCCGAGACTGGGTATAATTTTGATTTGGGAGGGGAAAATAGGAGGACAAATTTGGTTACGAAGTAAGTTCTGTTCGTATGTTTTGATGGATGGTTCGAACGCTATTTGCTAGGAATAGTTTCATGGACAGATTGGTTCTGCGGAAGTCTTGTACTTGCTTCTCCTGTATATATAGCAAGAGTGTAATTGCATTGCTCGTTCAAGCTTCACATATTGGTTCGTACTATCGTAGAAAAATTTGGGGACATAAAGGAACGTGCGCGTGAATGGTCCCTGTTTTTTTGAATGGCCCCTGTATCAGCACGTGCCAGGTCTTTCCCTTGGAAATATGTTGCGGCTTGGAGATGTGGGGCGCTTGTACAGTGTGCATTTCATCGATGACAGTGAGCTGGACCATTTGGTTCAAACTTCAGGAGCTCTAGACTGTTTGGACGCAACAAATCTTTCGCCGCCGTTGTCTGCATTCAATAATTCTTCATTCAATAATTCTTCCGTTCTCTTCATTCTATCTCTGTTCAATTTGAAACCATAAATCTTGAGAGTTTTGTATACGGCTTTGACGACCTTCACTGGAACTGCTACGGGTCTGTGAGACGACGACGGGTGTAGGAGGATTATCACCACGGTGAAGGACCAAGCCGAAACTATCACTGCGAATCCCCGAGGAATGGCGGACCATAAACCATTACCAGCGGTCCCTCGTAATTCTTCCATTGCAAACTCGACCAATAAACCTTACGATAATGCCCGGTTGAATTATACAAAACTCTCCCTGGCTGCACGCACCCACCGTTCTCATCTCATCCGATTTACACTGAGCGAATGCGCGAAGGACGATACGTGGGTAGAGAGCAACAAGGAAGAGCTTGTTGGTGTTCTAGAAGACGTGCTTGATGAGCTCGGGGAGTGTGTTGAGAGAGGAAAGTGGTTGTGTGGGATAAAGACGAGGGTCGTGTTGCGTGCGAGGAAGAGAAGCCGTGCTCGCGAGTCCTTAGTTCAGACTGAAGCATTGGAAGAGCTTCGCCAGCTCGCTGCAAAGCCTGATACACCATCAGGTGTATCGACGTGCAAGCACCTGTTGCTCTGTCTTGCACCTTTAGGGAGCCGAAGTGCGTTGCCGGATGAAGATTCAGGTTTCGACATCGTTCCTGCAAACATTGACTGTACGTTTCGGTCGGGGTGCTATGTGCTTGATGATGAACAAGGTGTATTGTACGGTCTTGAAGATTGGGATTCTTGTATGTTTTCTATTTCATCCTTTTTTTTGTCCCCTAATTTTGATTCACTTTTTGTTGTGTAGCTATTCCAACTCGCCTCGTAGGCGGTACATTCACTTTCAAAGGCGTGCCGTCGCCCACACACCACCAAATTCTATCTAGGATACTCAAAGTGAGCATCTACACGCATCTTTCACTACTCCTTGAGCAACACGTCCTCATCGACTCTCACATCAAACTCGCCTTTGCGCCTCCCCGCGTGCGTACACGAACCTTGACACCTCCATCCCTACCCACCTCCAGCTCCGACTCCTCCAGTAAACATCGGAGAGCAGACTCGCATTCTATCATTCCGAACCGGATATTAAATTTCTTTTCGAGAAGGAGCATCGGGAGGGCGAACTCACCAGGGTCGCCATACAGCCCGAGTTTGGCCTTCGAGACGAGCAATAGAGTAGGGTCTTTGGACCACGACGTACGCTCTGACGCGATAAAGCGCCTACGCAAGATATCGACTACCTCTTCTTCGTCACATAACACTGCTGTACCGTCACCATTATCTCCCCCTATATCTTCATCCTCATCAACACCACTCCTTTCGTCGCAACAATCCCCATTCAGCAATACTCTTGCCCGCCTCGAATCAGAGAAAGGTCTGCTGTCGACGAGCGCAGGAGTTCAGTTTGAGCCGCCGGTGGTGATTGTTAGACTTGCTGAGAAGGAGAAAAGGACAGCTGCTGTCACTGCACAGGTCACCACAGGTTTGGCATCACTAGGCTCTGGTTTGCTCGGTGATGAAAGGGCTGCTTTGGGGAGTTTGCTGGGTTGGGGTATACCGTCGACAGCGGTTGCACGAAGACCAGAAGATAAGGACAAGGTGGATAGAGCAAGGGGCATGACTGGACTCGAAGGTTTCGTCAGGCACCAGCATATAACCGTCCTTGTCTCTTCGCACGTTCCGTTGGGTGATGACATGTCTTCAAGTTCAACTGCCATGAACACGGATGCGAATTCGAACTTACGAGGAGGACTAATAGTTCGGGCTGGTGCTGGCTCCGGCACAGAAGCGACCACATCAGCTTCGACCTCTACCGCACGTTCCGCGCTGTCTCCGTTTCCCTCGTCAGATGCTGGGCCTTCGGGTGTTTCGTACTCGCTCTCCACTGGAACATCGAACCCGACTATTTATACAGCATGCAACGAGCCTGGGTGGGTCACGTATCAGTATTGGCGATACAAGGTCGGTGCGGTGGATGGAGACGGAGAGCAAGGATCGTCTCAATGCCGAGAACGAGAACGTGGTCTTGGACGGTGGTGGGGGAGATCCGAAGACGAGAGTGATAATGCCTCCGAGTCGAACAACAACAACGACACTGACACTGACACCGATGGCACAGAAACGGAGACAGAGGTAGAGGGTTCTGATGAAGGTCTTGTGAGAGTGTTGAATACGCATCGGCAACGACGTCGTGAGGGAAAGAAAAGTCGTAGTGGTAGAAAGGGGCAGGATATGTGTCTGGGTGAAGTTCTTAGAGGGTGGATTGATAGTGCGGAGGAGGAATGTGGGAATATGAGGATTGTACCGGTGATTCCGCCGCCCCTCACTGTCGCCTCTGGGTCGGGAAAGGAGGATACGAAGGGCGAGAAGGACGGTGCATCGATGGATGTTGCTGGGTCTGGACCAGGCGTCCCGGGTGATACTGTCAGCAAAGCCGAACAAATTCGACCTTCAGGTTCACTCTCACCTCCACCCCAAACTCAAACCCAGACGCAGAAATTTGCCCCGCAGCCGCAGATTCAACAAGGTCCAGGTGGAAAGAAGCTGATGCGGTGCGGGGTAAAGAAAGGGAGGCATGAGAGGAGGTTCGTACATGGCGGTGTTAGGGTCTCTGTTAAACTCGAAGAGGTTGGGCAGGTTGAAGAGGTGGTTGAAGGTGGGGATGAAAGAGGCGGAAAAAGGGATGAAGCAACGTCGTCAACGTCAATGTCATTCGTGGCAAAAATCTCATCTGCAATTCCCATACGCGCCGCGTCTTCTGCTTCCACCAATGCTACGGACAACATCCCCATCCCCAGCAATGACATCCCACCCGACCCTCATCTGCGGACTTACACCTCCTGCCTGATTTGCGGTGCACGTACACCCACCCGCTTACTGTCGGATGGAGCGTACTTGTTCTCGTGGGGCAAGTTTTTAGAGGTGTTAATTTATGCGGAGGATATCGGCGTTGTCGGTCGTGAGGCCTCCGAGTCAGGTAATGACAAGGATGGAGATCAGGAGGATTTGTGTATGCACACCCGTTCGCATTCGAGGATTAAGGATGAGGCGAGCAGAGGAAGAGGAGGGAGAAAAGAGAGGTTTAATATTTTGAGACATTTCGTTGGGCTTGCGTCTACTCCATCGGGAACAGAACTAGAGTCGGGGTCAGAGTCGGAAAAGAAGGAGAAGAGGAGGAAGAGGAAAGAGTATCGAGTCACGTTCTCGCTCTTGCCCGTGGAAGATATCTACGAGATAAGAGTGCCGAGGGTGCAGATCGATCCTTTGAAAGGGTTTAAAGTTGAACATCCTGGTGGTCGGGATGGCGTGGGTGTGGGTACGGCAGCGGCAGCGAGAACAGCAAGTGGCGGAGGTATTGATAGTGCACCTAGTGTAGGTGTAGATGGTGCTCAAGGGGAAGATGAGAAGAGGAAGCTGAGGAGAGAAATTAGGGATTGGTGGGAAGGTGTCGGGGAGTTTTTGGATGGGTTGGTGAGTTTCCTTTCTTTAATTATTATCTCTGATTTTGTGCTGTTGCAATTGTTGATGGCTTCTGGGTTGTAGGAAGACCGCTTGGCACCTTCTACACCTACTCTTGGCTCATTTGAACTAGGAGCTGGCACCGATGCAGACACTGCAAAAGCAAGGAAGAAGAAATTGCCGAGGTTACCGTCTGTTGATGATGACTCTGACGACGACTACGAGGAGGATAATGAGGAAGAACTCACGAGCTCAGAGACGCCTAGAGTCTCTACATTTCCAAGTTCCCGTCCTAATGCCACTTCTACGCACACCACAGTGCATCCAGGAATCTCTGGCCTTCCCGATGCGGCTTCAACGCCAAGGGAGCAGTTTGCTTCTGCCTTGGGGTTGAGGTCTAGCGAAACTGAGGAGGGTTCAGTGACTCCGAAAGCAGCGTCTGCATCATCATCTGTAGAGTTGTCAACTTCGGAGGCTTTGAGGGCTACTATGCTCACCTCATCATCATCATCCTCTTCCTCTTCTGTATCAACATCGACGTCGTCTCTCCCACCTCTGCAGCTCTTATCCGTGCTCCGTGAGACGCTTAAAGGGACTGAACAATCGCTTTATGTGCAGCTTGGACGTACGCCTGTTGGGTCATTGAATGAGGTGCGCAGGGCATTTCTGTGTGCAGCGCGGGGAGTGGAGAGAAGGTTGGATGCTTGGGAAAGGAAACATTTTGGGAAGAGGAAGGAGAAGAAGAAGAAGGATGATAAGGACAAGAGCGGCAAAGTGAATTTGTCTGCCTCTGAACCTGAGTGGTGGGACAAATCCTGCCATGTCGTACCTGGAGGGAATATCATCGTGAGGGAAGATGATTGGGGCAGTATCATCGCCTTTACGTTGAGGTGCGCTTTCTTATTCCTCGTTTGCATTCATTCATAGTCATGTTATTGAACAGTACACCCGATTACCACAACGAACTAGCTAATATGACTATCTCCCGTACCGCATCTGCATCTGCCTCTTCGTCACCAGCTGTCTCCAATCCCCCCAATGCCCCATTCAGACCTTTACTGGTCAGTGCCGCCTCGTCACCGGCTGTTTCCAATACACCCAACCCCCCGGTTAGACCTTTACTGGTCAACTTCTCATCCTCCTCCTCCTCTTCATCCTTCCTCTCTGCCGCAACAGCTACAGGATACAAACTTTTCCGCCCCTCAGCTTCAGCTTCAACTTCCTCACTCTCCCTATCAACTTCATCCTCCACCAACTTCCTTGCCGTCGGTGACACCGTCAACCGTGACCCCGACGCACCAGACGTCATTTGGCAGACCGAACCAGAGGCCTACTCTGGTGTCGTCACACGCAAAGAACATCCGCGTGATCCGACGTCGTTGTTGTCCCTCCGGGAGGTACTGAGGAACAAGACTCCTATCGGGCTCGGGGATGCTACGAGTGGCACTGGGATTCTTTCTGGATCACGGTTCGCGAGTTTAGGGAAGGACACGGGCAGGTTGTTGAGGATTGGTACACCGCCGTCTGCGTGGGCGAAGCCGGATGTTGGGATTAGTAAGCAGGTGGTTGGGGGTGAGGTCGGAGGTGTTGGTGGGATGCATGAATTGGAGGTTTCTGGAAGCGTTGAAGGAGGTGGTGGGGCACGGTCGAAACCATCTGGTTCTGGTTCGGCGTTTTCGAGTGTGTACTCGTGGACGACAGCTGCTAGTGCGGGAGAAGAGAGGGATGCGTCGCATGATAGGAGAGGGAAAGGTCTTTCAGAGTCGACTGTGGATAGCGATATGACGGTGAAGCTTGTAGAGCATGACAACGCTCCTGTGCCTCCACCGAAGAATGACGGAGATTCGATGGCTGAGCGTCCACCGATACCGTCGAAAGGAATATTTGGGAGAGACATTGTATCCCCCATTTCTGCCAAGTCGTCTTTCAGTTCTCTCACGAGTGGGTTAACCAACGCCGTGCGTCTTGTTCTTCCGCTTCCTGGTGGTATGGGCAACCATAACGAGTCGGCTCGGACGCAACCGAAACACCACAAGCTTCTCTCCACTGCTGATGTCGCGCCAATCGATGAACGCCCGCACATCAAATATGATTGGACGATCGGTAAACGATTGAAGTTCAGCTGCACTGTGTACTATGCAAAACAGTTTGACGTGCTGAGGAAACGGTGCGGGATCGATGAAGTGTTCTTGAAGAGTCTATCCAGAAGCACGAATTGGTCGGCCGAGGGAGGGAAGAGTAAGAGTAACTTCTGGAAGACGTCGGACGATAGGTTTATCATCAAGACGTTGGTCAATGCCTGGAACGTTGCTGATCTGTAAGAGATTTTCATTGTCAACTTGTCGCAAGTAACCGACAGATTGATTCACTCGCCACAGACAAGTCCTGATTGAGCTTGGTCCTTCGTATTTCCGCTACATGGATTCGACGGCGAACAAAGCCAGTGTTCTTGCCAAACTCGTGGGGTTCTACACTGTCGAGGTTAGGAACCTCGAGTCGGGCCATGTACAATCCAAAGCGGATTTGCTCGTCATGGAGAACTTGTTTTTTGATCAAAAGGTCGACAAAACGTTTGATCTGAAAGGTATTCAGGGTCGTAAAGTCAAAACGGGTGCAAACGCGAACGCTCAGACGTCCAAGACGCTGTTTGATGGAGAGTGGATAGAAGGCAAGTAGAAATCGTACGACTTTGAACTTGTTTGTGGCTGATGTTTGTGTTATACAGGTCAACAACAGACCTTGACTTTGGTCCGGCCATATTCCAAGGTCATCCTTCGAGAGGCCGTCAGAAGTGACGCAGATTTCCTTGCGAGAAGCAACATCATGGATTACTCGTTCGTGGTTTCCAGAGTGACCGATAACACCGATTATAACTGACGCTGTTTTAACAGCCTTCTTTTGGGGGTGGATACCGAGCGGAAGCAGATCGCCTGTGGACTAGTTGACACTATAGGTCCGTATGTCTTCAGAGAAGAACATGGAAAATGTCAGACTGATACTTCTTTGACAGGGAGCTACACGTTTGCGAAGACTTTAGAGTATAAAGCAAAGCAAGGACTGAATGCAGGTAAAGAAGTAACGGTGATACCTCCGGTAGAGTATCAGGAGCGCTTTGTCGGCGCTCTGGAAAAGTACTTCCTGGCCTGCCCTGGTAAGCCTGCCTGCTTATTGTTCTTTTCAGACGGCCTTCTAAATGTTTTATTGACGGCTCCCCCTTCCTTTGCGTCCCCGGTTTCGGCAGATAAATGGTCTCGCCCATTGGACGATAGCAAGGTGATAAGTGACTCTGATCTGCTGCCCAGTGTCTTATGACCTAAAAGAAATTGCGCGAGAGTTCCGTTCTGTACGCTACTTTATGTTATGGAACTGTAATATGTGCTATGTATGTCACGAAGATTGGACTTTCTGTATGTTTTTTAATTAGACTCAAAATGGAGTGTACTACCAGCTTGCACACATGTTTCCCTACATGTATTTCTGCATTGACTTGATAGAAGAAGTTCAAGACAAGATGTTTTCGATACAGCTATCATCATTAAGAGGCGTCGGGCGTTATGCTGCATTAACTCCTCTCGTCTGTGACACTCTATAGGGGATGAATGAGAAAGTCATAAATTTTTCTATGCAGTGCGGCATAGCTAGGCACGATTTATATGTCCCCGCTTCTCCGCCGTGTAATGATACTTGATATAGTACTGTAGTACAAATTCTCGGAATCGGAGATGTTTTCCGTAAGACGCTGACAGAGTAGTAGGTCTCTGATGCTAGCGGTACCTTTAGAATTCGAATACTTGAGCTGGCGGAGGTGAGGCCTGAGGCTTGGAGGCACTTGACTTGATCTTTTCCTTCTTCTTTCTGAGAGCTGGTCAGGTCCATCAACATGTTTTGGAAATACCCACCATGCAAAAACTGATGCTTTATTGGCCAGTTCTTGCTGGCGTCTGTTCAAACATAATGTAATAGGTAAATATATAGCACGAGACTCGGACGACCTTCGTCTCGATGATTCAGATTACGCGCTCTTCATGCCAGTGATTGTCTATGGTAACATATACACACGCATGTTTCCTAAAGCGGGATTATGGTAGCTTTCGGGCAGAAGATTGCACCTATTATTCTTCCTGTCAACCCTCACAGAACACCGATTCAAGAGACTAGTAGTGCGTATTTTCAGCAGCGGCCGTAATCGAGTACTTATGGCGTTCTTACTGCAGAGAACTGTGAAGGAGGATTATTCTCGGTTATTCGGGCTTCATGGAACACACCGACCTTTCGAAGCCTCAAAGTATGTCGGGTTGTTACCACCAATGTGGCGCCCTTCGATCTGCCATGTCACGGTTCTCTCAGACCCGTCGACCATCATGGGAATGGGAAGAAGGGGGAGAGAAGGGGCTACGACGACAACGGAGGTCTCGGAACGAAGCGAAGCGCAATGGACTTCCCAACACATACCTTCTATGTACTCTACATTTACCACATGAGAAGTTATGACCCGCAGAAGATGGGTGACTCGCCAGATCATGATGATCTTGATATTGATATTGTTCTTGATCTGAATAATAATAGAAACGCAGAACTCCTAAAACCATTGACAGTATATTGGACCCCATGTGGAGTATCCCTTCTCTTCGAGTCTCAGGAGGGCTCCAGTGGTAGTAGACTTTGTAATGGGTTTTGGGTCGCAGTTTACTTTGTGAGGTTGTGAGGAGTTTTGTCACCCGTGGAATTGTCGACTTCATATGTAGATGTGGGTAGATGTGGGTCCCTGGCACGAGACCTCTTATAGATTGATATCTTACCCTTTGTTGAAACTGTTCGGAAGGACGCCCGCAGGCAATTGAAGCGATGATTCTTTGTGAGTCAATCCTAGCCGAGCAGTGATGCCTCGAGGAAAAAAGACCAAGCTGGAGCCTGGATAATATAAACGGAAATATCAAAGGAAATACGGTTGGATTATAGTTGGCGTGAAAACCTGGAAATCTGAAGACGAATATGACAAAAAGTTGAAGTTACCCAGAGCCGGTAAAGTCATACTTACTTAAATCAGCTTGAACGTGTGGCTGTCGGGAGACGAGCTGTGAAAGAAAGTCCAGTCCAGAAATTTGAAAAAAAAGGTGCTCCAAGTCTCTCGTGTCATATTCAGGTTATTCACCATCGATCCCATCAATACAATAGTGCTGTGGAGCAGCTGCTGTTGGTTTTTTCACGTAGGAATAGCCGCCACGTAGCTGAAAGCGCAAAATTTGGCAGATTGAACTGTGGTCCAAGCGTATTCGTAGGTCAGCAGGGACAGTTAATATCAAAAACAAAAGAAAACCCAAGGGACTGCCACGTTCAAAAACCATGAGAAGTGTTATGGCTGTTGAAGATATATTTGCGCCCCTTGCTTCCTGACACGAATTTTTTTTTCGTTTTCGCACACTGAAAGGCTGTACCCATTCCGTGAATGGCCAAAGTACGGGATGAAAGTGTCTCATCCGACATTCGGTCTACAAAACGAGCTATATACTCTCACCGGAATAGATTTATATTGGTGGAAGTGATTGTTATTCGATCCTTGTTATTCGATCCTGAGGTGTAAAAAGATGGGTAAAAGATGTTTGCGGAATATGAACGTATGAACCTGTACCTGTTTTTGGAGCTCCCAAAGAACCTTCAATATCACAGCTCACCTATAAAACGTAGTGGGTTGTGAGTATATTCACAGCAAATCCCATGTCAGCTCACCACGACGTAAAGCCTAGCGCCGCCTCAGGTATGTACGGCAAGACCGAACAGGAACGAACACACGAGATTTTTCACATGAGTGAGCCTCAGCCAGTAGAAGTCCGACAGATTTTCATGCACTCCCTGCATCCTAAGAATAAAGAAGGCATGCTCGGTGTTTCACAGTATGGGCCAAGCGGTAAGGAAGGGTAAGGAGCTGTGCGGCGAATATCATCCGATTATAATCAGGGAAGTTGTACGAAGTTTGCTTTCACGAGAGTTTTCGTAGCTTAAACAGCTCTACAGTTGAATGAAGAAGCCTTGCTGTAGAAGCCTTTAAGCCAGAGAACGAAAGGAAAGCAAAAGTCGAAACATTGAGGAGTTCATTGAAGGACAGCAAGAACAACCACCACCACCCCACACCCCCAGCCCTCGGTCTTAACTCAGATACGCTTGTTCCGTCCGTAGTTATCTCTTAAAATACTCGCATACTAGTCAAAAAGCCTCTCTGTCAAAAAAAAAAAAAACCCCCAGCACGGCCACTTCCCAAAAGAAGAAACTGGCTCAAAAACCCCCGCTCGCCTAAAAATTCCCTCCGTCCTTCCAGAAAAAGACTGTGACGACCGAAATCAATCATTTCTCGGCTAAAAGCTATGTCGCTAACGGAAGACGAGCCGATGCTGTCTGAGCCAGCGGCTAACGCCGTCAACAACTCCCCTCGCCCTCCAACCACTCCCCCCAGACGACGCTCCCTCTTAGGCAATGCTGGCGATCTACCATTCTACACTCCACGAAAACCCAACCCGAGGCTCGCTACCCTCCTCGAATCTCCTTCCACCCCTCGTACTCGAACTGTGGCTGTCAGACCCGTGGGGATGAAGCTCATCATCAGAGGAGCCTTCACCGAAACGGACCCAGTCCATGACCCCGTTCGTACTGTGGAACTTGCTGTAGCTGAGATCCAGAAAAGGGACCAATCTCTTCGCTCAATAACTGTAGTGGCCCAGTCTTTCAAAGCCTCCTCCCCCCACCCCTCCACTTGCTACTTAGCTCTTGCCCCCTCCCTACGCCTCCCCGATGCCGAACCTCGTTGCGACCTCCTCGACCTGTGGAAATCATCTCTGGTCCAGACCTACTCTCATTGGGAGGTGGAATGGGTGCCGAACAAAGATGGAACAGACAAGCGGATGTGGCTTCGAATCTCAATTGCTAGCATCAGACCCAAAACCAATCGCCCTCCCAACTCCTCCGACGACGCATGGGCAGAACACTGCCGGAAAACCATCACGGATTCGCTTAACGCTGGAGGAACCCTCGTTTACAGCAGCTTCAAAATGGGTTCGAGCGCCATCGTGGTGGAATTGGCTCACCCTCAGCATGTTGATGACATCCTTGCCCGCGGGACGCTGCAGGTTCCCGAGCTATCATCCCTCCCTATCCCAGTCTACTCAACTCGTTACCACTCCCCCCAAAACCCCTTCGAAATCATTGTCACGGGCATCGGATCTTGGGAACCGACTCTCGATGAAGTAATTCGTGAATGGGTCCACAAAAACTTTCGAAACTCCGAAGGCCTGTCGATAGTTGAAGAGCGCATCGTAGGTCAACAAGACGACGCTTACATCTTCTCTTGCGCCACCTGGGACGTCACTGCGAATGTACTCAGAGCCTCGGAACAGTTCAAAAACGAAATCGGCGCGTATTACACCGAACTCTCTGCCATCCAACTACTGTATAACTTCAACGCTGCCCCCGCACCCGTGCGTCGAACCGCTCGTGAAGCCGTCAACGATGGCGCATCCAAAATCGCTACGAGTATGGACGACATATCCAAACGAATCGACCGCATGGAGAATCGGCTTGAGAAGTCAAATCGAGACCTTCGCGACGAGTTGGCCACTGATCGCGCAGCGAACCAGATCATGCAAACGAACGTGATGGCCATCAATGCGTCTATAACGGAGCTTCGCGAAGGCATGGGCTCCACGCAGCAACACCTTTATTCGCTCAGCCAAGCCATGGTAATGGGTCAACAACGAGCGGCGCTGGAAGATAAAATACTCACCCTACGACTCCGAGTGCTGGAAGGCCTCGAATCCCAAGCGAAGGAAGTCGAGTTCAAGCAGGTCATCGAAGATCTTCAGGCGCAACTGGGCACCCTCCAGGAACACCAGAACTCCTTTGCTGGACTCCAACAGTCCGTGCAGCCCCGCGCTATCCCCCCCCCTCCAGCTCGAGAAGCCGTCGACGAACCCGCATCAACCCCGTCCGCACGCACCTCCACCACCAAGGCAACGCGAACGCGAACCACTCCCGTGCTGACTCGCTCCAACTCGTCGTCGTCTGGCGCGGCTTCCTCCAGCTCT
Source organism: Omphalotus guepiniiformis (assembly GCA_028554645.1). Classification (NCBI taxonomy): domain Eukaryota; kingdom Fungi; phylum Basidiomycota; class Agaricomycetes; order Agaricales; family Omphalotaceae; genus Omphalotus; species Omphalotus guepiniiformis. The sequence continues at coordinate 175,041 of JAQOOI010000019.1, forward strand.
CCGACCATTCGGATTCGTCCTCTAAGATCTTCCCCCAGAGATCGATCCATCACTCCTACCCCGCAGGCACCAAGAGCCAAGAAGTCCAGGGTATCGAAGGGTCAAGCAGAAGACGAAGACATGGAGGATGTCTCAACGGTAGCAAGTGAGGTAGGCAGACAACCCCTTCACCCCTTATTTCCTCCCGGTCTTACAAAACAACGAACGACCCTAGTTACAACCGCGATGATGCCATCCATGACTCAAAAATACACACGCGGTCCTGACGGGACTAGTGGCTTTAAGAGAAGTAGAAGGTGGAGTGGAGTAACGCCGGTTGACAAAAGTTGTCGAGTTTATACCACTTCTTGCTCGCAAATTTCACGTACATGTTCTGCTAGTTTATCTGCCCCTCTCACTCATCGACAACCCCCTTTCTTACATTCAACCCTTTCTTGTATCTCGCTCTCGCCATTTCTTGTTATCCTAATATCACTTCTCTTAACACTCTCACTTGCTACCCGAGCACACGCGATAACCCCGACCTCAACATTTTCAATATACTCCCTCAATGCTAATGGACTGGGACACAATGTAAAGCTTGCCCACATCAACAACGCCATCTCGGTCAACAAACCTCATGCATTTGTACTCAACGAAAGCAAAACCAAGGCGTCCGTACTCAACGATCTTCCTACTTCGGAATACGAGGTATTTGAAGAACGCGCGGTCAAGTGTGATGGAAACTCCGGCCTATTCAAATGGGGCACTATTCTAGGGATACGGAAAGATGTTCATGTCATTCAACGACTTATCATCACCGACCAGCAGCTACGAGGACGAGTGGTAGCCGTCGACGTTGCAATACAAACCACAGACGGCAAAGCATTTTCGCACCGAATCTTCGCCGTTTATGCCCCATGGGATCCCGGTTCCACCAACTCCAACGGATTCTGGCCCTCGCTGACAGCACTAGTCTCAACCACGCCCACATCATGGTCTATGTCTGGAGACCTCAACGCAACGATCTCCCCAGCAGAACGAGCAACTGGAGGACAAGACGCTAGAGAACAATTCAAAACCTTTCTGCTGACCACGGAAGCTGTCGACTTGTGGTCACTTAACGAGCATCGGAACAGGATGTATGACTGGACATGCAAAGCACGAGGATTGGACGCAGCTGGCGGAAGCATCATCGATCGGACGGTACTGTCAAAGAACGCTGCCTCAGATGCTCAAGTAATGGTTGCAGCGGGGAAAGACGACTACATCCCATGCACGGACCACAGGCCAATAATAAGCAAGCTCCTCCTTCTTCCGCCGAACAATGCATCCACCATTCTTCTCCCCCATCGCATCTCATTCAACAAGCCCCGAATAAAATTTCCACAACTGGCAGAAAAACATCGGCATCAGACCTTCCGGAACGCGTTCGATATTGAGGCACAAGAACACAAGCTACATGACATTGAAGTCACGGACGACGCAACATTCCTAGACCTATACAACAAGGTAGGAAAAATCATGAAAACATGTGCGGAAGAAGCATACGGCAGGACCTCACAGACATTCAATCACGATGTGAATCGCGGAAAAGTGACGAACGACAAAATACAGAGGATAGTCGGATACATTCGCTCGCTAGGAGCCGCCATACAAATCATAAAAGGAAGACTGAATCCCAACTACTCAATGGCATCCCGGTCAGCACACGACAAGATGCAACGGAAGGCAAGAGCAGCCAACCTTGACCCTTTACAATACACCATACAAGAGAGAAGGCGGGCACACAAGGAACTTTATCAAGAAAGGGCTAAGGAAATCAACGAGCGCGCGCTAAGAAGAGAGAAAGCAAGAGTAACGGCCACACTTCTACGGAACTCTACCAAGCACCTGTTCAACAAGAACAAATATATTGCTCTGCCACGAGTAATAAAGGACCCGGCCTCAGATCAACTATTGGCAAATCCAGACGACGTCAAAAGCGCATCCCAGGAATATTGGTCAACACTCTATGCTCGACAGCCCCCTCCCAACATCCCAAAACCGTGGCTGACGACACCTTCAATAAACACCATACGGAATCGAGTCTTGGCAAAACCGTTCACATGGCCCAAACAAGCATCAATCGAAGACTTTCGAGCCCTACTACGTCGAGGTAATGCCCGACCGGCGCCAGGACCCGACGAATGGGAAAAATGGATAATCAAGAATCTCTCTGACGAAGGCCTCCTCCTAATCATCAGACTACACAACTACATCACCCTCAAGTCACGATTCCCAGGTAATCTCAAGGACATGTGGCTCACAATGTTCCACAAACGCGGATTAAGAACAGACCTGACTAACTGGAGAGGAATTTTACTATCAAACTTTCTCGCCAACTCACCAACATCGTGGCTAAACTTTCGTCTAGTGCCCTATATCGCTGAACTACGCATCCTACCTGACACGCAAGTGGCTACACAAAAGGACGTCCAAACTCGGGATCTTATGAGCTTTCTAGCTGGTGTCAAGTGCTGGTCGAATCGACACAAGCAAACCGTCTACGCCATCAAACGAGATCAAATGAAAGGGTTCGACTACCTTGCACCAGAGGGATTTTACGACGCAATCACAGCCTACGGTCTGCCCCACCAAATCATCGAATTGGACAAGGCAGCTCAAACGGACACCAACTGCTTCATTCGGACAGCCTACGGAGTAACGGACCCCATCACGATCAACGGAGTAACTAAGCAGGGCGGCCCTCTCTCACCACTGAAATCAACGCTCACAACCAGTCTCGGCCATCACTACCTAAACGACCTCCTACTTCAAGACAAGGACGCTGTCATCATCACGACCGAATCATTCATCAAAGGTGATCCCCATCTACCGGCAGACAGCATCAACATCACGATAGGAATGACCGAAGCGACGGACGACTCTTATCTCTTCTCGCGATCCCTCCCATCACTCCGGCTGATTACCCTACTAATGGAACGGTTCCAATTTGCCTACGGATGGCTCACTCAATGGGCCAAAACAAGGGCATATGTGTTAAACCCCGAAGGTCCTCAACCCCCGACAGTATTATTCGACTCTATCACAAACGAAAAGGGGGTGGATCCATTAAATGTCACCGTCCAAGAAGTACCACTGATCGTTAATGAACTAGAGTTTTTGAGAGCAAAAGTAGACGATCCGGCAACCAGACACCAAGAACTACACGCAATCATCAACGACTTCGCTTTTCCGCGTCTGAGCAGAAGGGCCCCAATAACACTCATTCGGAAGATTGTATCACAAAACATTGTGTCAAGATGCCGAGCTCTACTCTCACTACAGCCAATTCGACAGGTCGATGCAGAGAATTTGGATCGTCTGATGACAAGAAGAATTCACGACCAGCTAGGCTTCCCTTTTAACCCCAATACAGACATACTGACGTTACCCATCCATATGAACGGGCTAGGATTTCCTTCAATCGCACGGATCAACGCAAGCCTGGCGGTTGAGGGCTTACGCCGGGATCTTAACCACCACATTCCCGCATACCGAACAATGGCACGACTCACGTTGGCAGATTGGACATGCACAATGAACAACTGCATATCACCACTGGAAGGAATGGGCCTGAAGACTCACACCCACGCCTCGAGACTAAGCAAAATCCCGGCGGCATGGTTAACGGCACACAGGATCTTATGCGACCATAGGAACGACATCTCGTTATGTGCTACAGACAAGTCGGAAATGCTCAGAGGTGAAGTGTCGATATCTCACCACGTATCCGTCTATAATCACTGCACCATGGTTACAGACGAACGTCCAGATGGAAATACAATTCGCTCACTGAGAGCCAAAGGCATCAGAAAACTAGCTGACATTGGACGGTGGAGGATCAACGCAACCAACGGAAAAGGGAAGTTCACAAAGCGAGGTGATATCAACACGGCAGGATGGTCCCAGGCAGCGCAGAAAAATCTAGAGAAACTCTACACCATGCTAAGTAACTTTGATCTACGCTGGATACATGAAGGCTCAGTCGATATCTTTACAGATCGTATAACACGACGAAAGATAGCAGAGGAATATATCCTACGACTAGCTGAAACAACCCAGCTACAGAGCTCGAAAGTAACTGAGATGAGAGGACAGATATGGGGATCTGACGGCTCCATGATTCCAGCCGCGGCCACCATCTTCGACGAGAAAATGGTCACGGCTGCCATTACAGGACCCAAAACGCTGGTAGTCAAACTGGGTGGAAACTCAGCTTTCATCACACAAGGCGAACTCATGGCATTGATCATGGGTTCCTTGCTGGCCGATAACTCCGTGTCGTCACCCAAGATATACGCAGACCCCTTGACCATCATAAGAATCATCGACGATTGTCTACTCAACCCAACTCACCACATGCGTCTACGCCACATGAACGCTAGATCCTACTACAAGTGGCTCCTCCACACCCTACACGATAAACCCATCCACATCGAACACACGAAAGCCCACACCAACAGCTCCTCCACGCCCTCACGAATCAACGCGGAAGCGGATCATTATGCGTCGACAGGTCAGAAATATCTTGACAGTATACCGGTTGCACCCATCCCAACGTTCTACATGGACCAATACACACTCCACTCCCGAAATCTCGGCTGGATCGAATCCAGCACGACTCACTATGTGCAGCAGGTCATGGAAAGAGACATGGCGAGGAAACTAGCAACGGCACACACCCTCCGGATGTCGAAATGGCTTTACGAGTCACGTCCCCCACTCGAATACCCATACACGAAGGCATACTCAGCATACTCGGCCACGATACAGCTATATGCTCGCTCTGGACAGCTAGCAACAGCAGATACACTAGCTAGAAGAGGGAAGATAGCCGACGAAACGTGCAGACTCGGGTGTTCAGCACTGGAAGACATGCACCATATATTTGTCGAATGTCAGCACTACACGAAGTGGAGGAAAGACGCGGCGGAAGAAGTCTTAGCGAGAACGCAGAGGAAATTGGAGGAAAAGGGAATCAATAACGAAGCAGCAGGGCTTCTGCTAACCGGAGCTAAGTCCCTATTTTCCGCTCACGAAGAGATATGGCCACTGCAAAGACCCTTCTATTATCTAGGCTTGACACCACCCATCGAGAAGCTGATAACGAGACCGTCCCATATCTCCCCAATCGAACACGAACGTCTTCTTCATCACATCTCAGCAGACTGGCATCTACAGGCTATACGACTCGCAGGAAGGATCTTCGGAGACTATCAGAGGGAAATGGCAAAGCAGAACACATCACGTAGAACAACAAGGAGTAGGGTTTTCCTCGCTCGATGAAGGGAGTTAATAAACCGCCCCGAGAAGAGGTTTTTCATCCCCTCCGCTTATGATACATCTTACGATACATTTACGATACTTTTTACACCTTCGCACAAAACCAGCAATGACTGGCATTTTACGATACTTTTATTACCTACATAACAGTCCGGTTCGTCGAGGTCGATTATCTACCTTAGTCTCTCGTAGACGTAGACGAATATCAACATTGAAAACATTGAAAACAGTTTGAGTGGCACGTGAGAAAGTGGCGTAAGGACTCGCCGTCACGCTTATTGTCAGCATTCCACTGCCTCATTTACTCTGCCACAGTACACGGTCGAGTCTCCGTGCAACTATCACTGATACATACCAGCACGGAACGTAGAAAGTACGGTCTGTACTTACCTCAGTCGATACCGACCGACTCCCGGTATCTCCTTGGAACATACAGCATTGCTATATGACAAGATATATTCGCCTTCGACGTGAAAACCCCCGAGCAGCATACCTTCCTTCCCCTTCGTAACTCTCTGGCTCTTCTCTAGGCTTGCAACCTCAAATCGCGGACGGCCATTTGAAAGGAGTTATTTGTCAGGGACTGACACGGCCCGATTCTACATTGCAAATCCACGTTGAAAACACGAGGTGATAGACTAGCTATAGGCGCCTTCAACTCGTCAGGTTCTCTAGCCTCAGCTCCTCAGCTCACTCTTGTGGGGGAGTTGTTCTGCTCAATTAGCGCCACAGTCTAAGCCCAATTCCAACTTCTGGGCCTACTAGAGTTTCGTTTTGGCTTTGAATCTTCGTTCCTCCTCATGTCTGTCGCAATTAACAGCAACAGCATGTCCTGGCCGACATTATCTGATCACCAACGTACTACATCACACTCGCAGACGCCAGAACAGCTTGCGCCACGCAACAATATCGAGTTTACACGAGAAATGCTCACCAACATCCTCGAACACTTGTCTACTGTTATCGCTTCGGAATTCAGTGGTGTTCCTCTACGTTTGGTAGCGCATGGTGGTGCTTGCATGCTTCTGCATCCGGGTCTTCACGAGCTGGCGAATCGAAAAGCAATGTATCACAGTAGCAAAGGGGAAGATGTGGCGCGACGGACAACAACAAGGGATGTTGATTATATTCATCGTTCATTCGTTGCGGAGTACGCAGGTTGTGGGATTCCTGATGCTGGAGAGAGGTTGAAAAGATGTATACGAGCGACGGCGATTCATTTTAGGTTAGGTGCTGATTGGATGAATAGTGATGCGGATGTTGCTCTTCCAATGGCATGCGAGTGAGTTTTGCCCAATTTCTCATTCCGGGAGTAGATTTTGACGACACTACATATCAAGTCCTGGAACAGGTGCACCTTATGATCCCATCTATGCTGCGTCCGTCCAGCCCAATAACATCCGTCTTTACACGGTATTCACGTCGAGGAATTCGAAACTGACGCTCATTAACGTTACCCCGTTCTGGGCTGTCGCCTTGAAGCTCGTACGATACGCGAAGTGGGATCCGGGAGATATCTGTCTGCTACTTCTGTGAGTCCCTGCTTCGAAACTATCGTATGACTCCCCTGCGATGTAAAGAACCCCATGAAGTTCGTTCCTCTTTTCGTTCCGACTTCTTTCCATGATACGTTGAACGACATCTATTGGTTGCGAAACTATGACTCTGATCCGTTACATGAAGCTCGCATGATGGATATCAAGATGGAGAGGATAGTGGAAATATGTTCGCATCCGAACAATCAATGGGCCCCCCTGATATTGATATCGAATGACTCATTCTACGAATTCAATTCTTTTTCTTTTTCAGGAATGGTACAAGCACACGTGGCGTGAAATGGAGCGCTGAAATTATAGAAACATGGATTAGGCAAAACTGTTCCGCTATGGGATACGATAACTATGATACTGCGAGGGTAATCGATATGAAGCATAAAATAGCGCATGCGGTGCAAATGCTTTCGACTATTGGTGGTAGTATTATGAGCAAGCAGGATCGTGAAGAGCCTGGGTTGTCTCGTATGTCGAGTCCGATTTCGGGAGGCGCGGCGGCGGCGGCGGCTCCCCAATCGTGGAATCAAGCGTCGAAGGAGCTGCATTCTACGTTCATTAGTCCACCTCCTGGTACCTCGAGTATGCACAGATCCAGTTCGTCTACACGTCTTACACCGCCAGGGTCCCAGACGTGGAGCAGCTCTCCGGCTCCGAGTCCTGCTTTTCATACTTCCTCATCCACTCCAGGCAACGCATGGCATGGTCCAGCTTCATCCAGCAATGCCTTGCGTTCTCGCAATGATTTAACTGCTCCCCGTATGCCAGAAGCCATCGAAGAACCAGAACGTTTCATTCCCTCATATTACGGCGAAATCACTCATACCACCCGGAAGCAGCATCAGGTGATGCACAAGTTGCCGGACGAGAAACGGTCTTCGCGTCGAGAAAAGGAGCGTTCTCGTCATCGTAGAAGGGAGGAATCGAGAAGGTCGAAGTATATGTTGAGAGCTGAGGAGCCGGATGACTCTGATGAAGAGGAGGATGAATCCACTGATACTGATACTGATACTGATGAACGTTCGCCGCATTCAGGACGAGGTTTACGATCTCAGTCATGGGTTCCTTCACGTTCGCAGCATTTGGATCGCTCGTTCGAGCAGCAGCATCTTGTTCCGGGCCATAGTAATCATCGTACGAGGTCGTGGACGCAGAATGGGCATTTAAATCAGGAGCCGATGTCATCACTCTCCGTTTCACCTCATCATTCACCTTTACCATCCAACGTTCACCAATCGCAACCTCATTTTCATCCGACTCACTCTCAGACGTGGCTTCTACCTTCTCAGATGTCCCGTTCCATGACTATCTCACAACAGCTTGACTTTCCTTTATCGCTAGAACATATTTCTATCCGACATGATTGATGGACTTCCCTTCCCACCCTACTCAAGTCGACGACTCTATGCATTGCATCACAACCACAACATTGTACACAATTATTCATTGAAACATCCATCTGTATGCTGTGCCTTTTTAATATCTGTGTACTGTAAGATATAAGTATGTACGGGTATCCACTGTAATTAAGAACTACATACAATCATGTAGCATGCCAAGCTCTAACAAATGTATTTAAATAAAGTTTTTTCTTTCTGCATGATTAAATGTCCCCGATGCCCTCCGTTCACTTCCCTTGTACCAGTATCAAAAGATCGAAACGAAATGTAAAACGCACGCAAAACCCCCCACGCGGACACCCTTGAAACGCGTCGCGCATGCCACGCGTCAAACATCCACCACGCGCGTAGATCACATGACTACTGTAAGTATCACACATTTGTCAGTGTCACAAAATCCTTGATCCTGTTACCGAGCTGTCACCGAGTCCGTAACCAAAGCAATCTGTTGCTAAGTTCTAACGCTTTTTCAGATTTGAATTTCTTTTTTTTTTCTCGCTTTTCAATCATACTAAATGGCAAATGCTCGCGACGCGCGTCAACGGTCAAGCCAGGCTGGGCCAAGCAACCATCGCAATTTTTGCGAGCAGATGCTTGATGTTCTTAATTCTTGATAAATGGGGGTACGAGAAAATTTTATTTGGGATTTATGAATGACTCGGAGGATGGGATGAATGAGGGAGACCCGTAGTAACGGCGGCGGATATACCTCAAGACGATACTACACACACTAGTACTCGTACCTCTGAATACGCGACGCGTTTGAAGGTTGGGTTGGGGGGGTTGGGAAGGAACCAAGGAAGGCACCTTCAAAGGAAGTCTGGACCCCACATGGACATCTCTTTGGAGCTCTTTGGCAGTTTCAACTTTTTGGGACCTTACCAGGAACTTTTTACGCCGCATGCACGCGAGCCTCGAGGGTTGGGTGGGTGATGGGCCAGCAGTGAATCAGATGATGGGTATGGGCACCCGGTAAGTAATGTACTCAGTTTCATTCGTTCGTTCGTTTAGTTTCCACTTATCCCAATTCCCTTCCTTCTGTTCAACGAAAACCGCACTGCGTATTCTTGATATGATATGATATGGGGGGTTCGCACTGATTCCTGAACGGTCCAGCAGTTCAAAGGTCCAAGGGCATGGTTACATTCATACTCTCCTCGAGCTCTCGGAGTCCGACCAAACTTCGGATTCCCTTTGTTGACATCTCTCTATCAGTTTCAAGTTTCACTGTCAGACGCGGGCTCGTTGTCAAGACTAAGCAAGTCCTCCCTCCTTCAAGTCCGTTATTTCTCAGAATGGATTAATTATCTTGATTGTCACGGTTTTTAATGAAAATCATACATACAGTACATATTATACTTCGCTCGGTCGCTCGCTCGTTGACAGAGCACTCAGACCCCAGCTCCAGACCTCCAAGACCAAGAAACAGAGTTCAGAGTTCTAAGTTCAACTTCTCGTTATTTATTGGGAAAACGTGGCCCCGGTAGGCCCGGTAAGGGGTTGGGTTGGTAACCGGAGACTGGGGTCCTCTAAATAGGCAAGTTGTGATATCGATTCCGGAATCCGTTGGTTGAAGAGTAAGTAAGTAAAATTGACGGTTGACCGAATTAACCCATGAGTGACGGAGTCTCGGTGGTACCCATTTACAGTACGTTTGTGCGTATACGGTTTAGGGTTTAACAACAATAAGTATACGCTTCCTTCCCTTTCAAAGCTGAACGGGACTGAACTAACTGTATAATTTCTGATTCCTGAATCTTTGAATCGCGGGACGCCATGCGATAGATATGATGCGATGCGATGCGATTGCGATTGCGAACGTGGTTTTTTGGGCGCCCGGGATCAGTTTAACTGTTAACAAAACTACATACATACCCACCGTCCCCGCCACTAGTACCGTATGTATGTGTTCTCTACTACATACTTATTGCCTGCGAGCGCCTCAGAGCTCATGCAATGAATGGGTTGAATAAGCCTTTTCTTTTCATGCTGCTTCTTTATGTGGCTTCTTCAAGAACTGATCTTACCTTACCTTCAAACCTTACCTTTACAACCAGAGCAGTCCACCGTGACAATGACATTGGGGCCGCAATGTACATTCAAGTCGTACTTGAACTTGAGTCCGACATCATCGTCGTCGGTGAGATCGGTAGATCGGTAGGTTCGGTAGTTACTACGTCAGTAGGTCCCCATATACTTCCTGTGTGTGTTGATGATATCGATATCATGACCCTACTACAAGCCCCTATATACTGAGTGCTTGCTTCTATCTTGTTAGGCTTCGGCGCTTCGGCGCTTCGCGGTGTTCGCGCTCTTAAGCTACTGTACATAGGTTGCCCTCTGCCGTCATTTCGATTCCGCCTCGAGCGTGTACTTATCAAGCACGCATGCAACGACACTATACATAGTACATACTTAGTAGGATCTTATCGTATTGCTTCAGCTGTGAGGGTGGTCTGGGGTATATACAGTATGCTGAGCTCAGGTCTCTGTCCTCTATCTACGGACTCGGATCACTTTGATGGTATGTATGTGGTATGTATGGATTCTGAATGTATGCGTATGCAAACTTCACGGTGCGTTTGGTTTGCATATTCATCAATTTATCAGGTTCCGTTCAGGCTATCATGTACATGATCAGTGTGCAATGTTACTGTACGCATGGCCCCCATGCACGCAACTGCGCTACCCGGTGAATACCCAAGGGCAGGCAGGCAACTTGCTCCCCGGCCCAGCACTGTACTTACTACAAAAGATACTTACTGAAGTTAATATATAAATCCATATCTCGAGCTCGAACTCGATCCCAAACTCAACTCAGCGGAGTCAGCGGCTACTGCGGGGTAACCTTATCGTCGATCGTGATACTGTAATACAATACATACAATACATACAATACATAAGTTATATTGTTAGCACTGCCCACCCAAAATGAAATGAAAACATTGACATTGAATACATCCATATACGGCCCCAGTGATACATACATACATACATATATATGTCATGTCATATCATCGATTCATCTCGCATTCAGTTACATAGTAGTTTGTTCGACTATGAAAAAAAGAAGCCTGAAGTGTGGCCCGTTAGGAAGGTTACCTTTGCCCGGGATCCCCTTCTAGCTCAGGCTTGAGGTTTGTCTTATGTACTGTATGTATATCTATAATGAACTTGAAGGAGAGACGCGACTCGGGCTCGGGAGACGGGAGCTCGAGATGGTTCCCCAAGATTTTGGACCGGAGTGCTGGCACTGGAACTCTTTTCCTCTATCTCAATTTCCCGAATCAGAAAAAGGTGGGGTGGGCACAAGTATAGATTTGCATTCGGTTACCTACAAGTTGGTGTGGTCGGAAACGCAAAAGTAGGACACCCTTTCTACGATTTGATCTTGTAGACATGACGCATGTGTGGGTGGGCCGGGGACAAAAACTGGGACTGTGGCGCCCTATTGGCAACACCAGATAAGTACCGCGAAGCCTTGCACGCACCATGTACTATGTGCAACAAAATGTCCCGAAAGATCCCAACGGCTTGCGCGGGGATACAAAATTTCGAGGCTGGAAATCGTTCTCGTGGCAGTGAACCGATTATACACTGCGGCCACCTGCGGTACATACTTATCGACCGGGTTCAGATCAAAAGGCCGTTTAGGGTTCCGGCTTGTTTACTTATAGCAAAGATTGAATGATCTTCGCAACATCTACGTAGCAGTAAGCAATTCTAGGGGAGGTTGGGGGTTCTGATAGTCCGCGCGTCACAAATTTAAAAAGGGGAGGGGGGAGGGAGAAGGGTATTGTGGATTTCTAGATCCCTATCGTCCCCTTCGTCCCCCCTGGCCGTAAAAAACGTGGAGCTTGGCCAGTGTGAGATTGATGACGACACTTACTTTTGCGTGTAGCGCAGAAAACTTGATACACGATATACACGATACCATACAATACTAATAGATCGTTAATGAGCACAGCTCAGGTCCGTGGCAAAATTTATTATTATTTCTGTGGGTGTTCTGGAACCTCTGCTTAACGGCTTAACGGTGTCATGGGTTCTACTCATAATTGTAGTTCATGGGCGCAGCGTGGTGAAAAACCTTGTTTATACAGTATAGTCTCTTGCTTCCGGAAAAGCGGTGAGAGGCCGTTATTGAGTGGGTACCTCTTTTTTTGTTTTTTTTTTTCTTTCGCTCCTTTGCTCCGGCGTTATACTTGCGGGTGACACGGCGACACGCTCCAGTAAGATTACTGCCGTTCTGTTGGGGCTTGCCCTTGCCACGACCCGGCAAAAAAGTGAGAGAATTACCCCTGTCTAGTAGCTTCCCTTCCTGTAACTCGCAATTTAGCTTGCAGGCCGTCCGGAACTCGAAGCTGACTATCTCCGACAGCAGAACCGTACGATCGAAACATATTCCGATCATTGTCCCAAGTCCTCTTGATTTTTTTTTCCATCTTCCACCGCAGTGGAGGATAGCGAATGATAACGCTCGTCACATAGTCACAATAAATGTCACATGTGGTCACGCGAGGTAGCTGAGTTAGGAAAGTGTGACAGGAATCTATGTTGGTTGCTATACACTAACGCGAAACATTGAGTGAGTGCAACGGTCGTCTTGTCTGGCAGATATTTAGAATATGTTTCGAATTTACTTGCTCGGAGGAATCGGGGGGACATGAGGTAAGGACAACATTTAACCTATCTTGTAACTTGCACACGCCATAATTATAGGATCAAAAGAGTTGGTATCGCAAATTTACCCCATCCTCGGAGAATGGACGACTTGTAATGAATATGAATTGTTACCGATCGCTTCTTACGCAAGATCGAGGTCCTCACGGTTTCAATATCTGGTTGCTAAATAATTCTCGGCCCTTCGCGTTGGATATGGTAACAACACATGAATTATTGAATACGCCAAACTCAACCCTGCCTTTTCCTTCTTTCTTCTTCCTCCCTTCGTAGATCCTGAATGCGTCCAAACTGCATTCAGGTCTTTTTCTTTTCTTTCGTGGTTTCCTCTATATCTCTCTCTTGACTGCATGCATGTCTAAGTCGTCTTCTCCCCCTCGTTCAACTCGTAACACTCCTACAAATCCTTCTAGTCCACCGTCTACTACAACTGCTGCTACTACTTCACGACCTCATATACACGAACAATCTCCGTCTCTAACTGCTGGAGAACGTCAATTACCCTCACCTATTGCTTCATTTACACTTGCCACAAGCGCTGGTTCGTCCCGTACACGCGCGAGAGAGGAAGACGATCCGTCTGAACTGCCTATGGCGAAACGTTTTCATGATGATCCTTCAATGCGCGCTAGGCCGAGCGATCGGTCGAGTCCATCATCGGATTCTCAGGGTGGAATGGCTGATACTGAAGACGCGGAGCGGAGTCAACAGTCGGAAAAATCAGCTGCTCCTTCGGCTGCTCCGAAGAAGAAGAGGACTCGTACGCTCACCACTCCTCATCAGTCCGCTGTCCTTCATGCTCTTCTGAGAGAAGTGTGTGTTCCATCGTTCTAATTCCTAGTAAAACCTCTTGCTAATGCTCGTTTATTAGTCTCGTTTTCCAACTACCGCTATGCGAGAGGAAGTCGGTCGATCAATTGGTTTGAGTGCTCGGAAAGTCCAAGTGAGTTGCATTACCTTTTTTTCTGTTGATACATCCAGCTAAACCGTGTTCATTTCGATAGATCTGGTTTCAAGTACGTTCTTATCAACAGTTTTAACCCGTTTTCGCGCGTTGCTAATCAAAAGTTCACAGAACCAGCGCCAGAAAGCTCGTCGTCCGCGCACTCAGAGTCAAACTTCCTTGTCGCGTCCTCCTCAGTATGGCGCCTTCCCGAGTGGACCGGATGCCGAATCTGTTAGTTTGTATCCCAGGCCTCAACAAGGTGATCTTTCCGAGATGGACCCGAGATCTCAACAAGGACATTATGACGATCCTCGAGCCTATCAGCAGTATTCACTACCTATTCCTCCCTCTTCCCTTGGGTCTCCATCTCAGTTACTTGGACCTGGTGTACCTGGTCATGGTCCAACAGCTGGGGGTGGTCCCTCCTCCTCAATCCACCCAGGGTCCGAGGGAAGCCTATCATCGCCAACTTCTACCCGTTCGCGATTCTTTAGAGATTATCTCCCCTACCGTCGTTCACCGACACCACCAAGAATGTATCCTCTTCCTTTACCTAGACCAGCCAGTTCTCATCATCATTCAAGTGGCATATCTTCTTCAACTTCTTTTCGCGATTCATCGAGGACGCTACCTCCTTTGACTTTTCCACCACCTCAACCTTCTGGATCTACCTCACGTTATCCGTCCTATCCTTCTGTTCGTTCTGCTCCTGCTCATATAGCACCTCCCTATCCTTTCCGACAACATCATCAACAACAACAACAACAACCGTTTTCGTCTTCTTCTCACGAATCGATGATGGACAATCGTCTGCCCGAACCTTCGTCGTCGTCTTCGGTGGGGGCGGCAGCCGCACTTCCACCTCCGATGACTTTACAGCCTCAACCACAATGGAACGATCCAGTTTTCACTTCTATTCCTGTTCCAAGGACGACGACGACAAGAGGATCATCGTCTTGGTCAACTCAGGGTTCCTCAGATCGTGGAGATTCTTTGTCTCCTACTACTTCGCGTCTTCCTGGTCCTAGTCGTATCTTGGAAGAAGCCGAACGTCATGGTCATGGTGAACAACTTGTGAATACGGCCCCGCGTGGTGGGAGATACGATCCTGTACGTTCCACTTTCGTACCATACAGGAGTCCTTCTCGGTCCCCAAGATCTCCAGGTAGTGAGAAACGCTGATTTCACACAAACCATTTTCCCAATTTGCCGTCCTTTCGCCCCTCCCGTCCTTCGCTTGCTCGCTCGCTCGCGCGACTCTGTCCTTTAACGAGACTGAAATTCTTTTTAACGTTTCTAACGGACACCTTTACGTCCCCTTCGACGACAATCCACTCACTTGGTTTCCTTTTTAAACTCGTAACGTCTTTCCTTTAAGTATATGTTCTCCAATACTCTCGAGTCTCAAGTATTTTTACCGTCAATCCTTTTATAATGCCTGTCGCTATTGTAATTTCTTTAGTGATTTTATTCCTCTTCGTACTATTCGAATTTTGTTTCCTTCTTTTGCCTTTGCGCACCTGTGCTACTTTTTCTCTATCGGTCACTGTTTCTGTAAAAAGTGTATTCTGATAGCGCCCTCCCCTACACACACAACTTGTTTAGTATCATATGTTGGAATTTTTTCTCAAAACTTATATACAGTATCATAGAAGCGAAACAATAATTGTAGTTTTTTTTCCTTTTCATTTCCCCTTCTTCATTTCCGCTCGAATAACTACTATAGTTTAGAAAATGAATGGATTCATAATACGTATATTGCATTACAATGTCTAAACTAATCCTTTTCATCCTCTTTTACTCCCCCCCTGCCAATCAACGAGATGCAGCAGTGCCAGTAGTAGTGAAATTACGCTTCTCAATCGCAAGGCGGGCTTTTAACTGCGCGCGCACGCGTAACCTCGCTTCAACGGCTACGGCTGTCGCATCCAGAGAAGTGGTAGAAGACGACGACGACGACGACAACATTGTCATATCGCGGTCCAGACTCTCAAACTTACTACCCGAAACCTCCGGAGGAACTTCGACAGACGTCAAAGCGGTCAAGTCGCTCGAGCTGGCGGCACTGAGAGTCGAAGTGTGAGATACCTGAGCCATGAGTTTTTCCTTTTCAAGTTTATGAGATAATAATGATCGCAAAGTGTTTGCTGAACCTGAAGGGAAAGGGAAAGTGGTTCTTCTCTCGGAGGTATCGGAATTGGTCAACAACCCTGAGTTAGCATTGCTGCCGTTGTCGTCCGCTGAGACCGCTAAGACTGGCCCCACGTGGGATCCTTGAGCACCGTAGGTGTGTAAGCGCGAAATACGAAATAAACGATGTGAGAAACAGCGCGCCAAGACACTCACCTTCTCCCTGCTTGGGAGTACAACTATCTGACTTTGGAACTTCCTGCACAGAACTCTCGGAACCTCTCCTCCTCCTCCCCCGGTGTGATTCTGCTTCTGGAGTTAAACCTGAGAAACTGGCGCCAGTGGTCCTCTCCCGCTTTCCAAATGAATTACTAGCTCGGGGATTGCGGTCCACGTTTTCAGTCACAGCTGCGCGTACGTGAACGAAATCGTCCACATCTGGCCTAGATGATATTGAAGTATCATGACGACCACCGCTGGGCACTGTCAATGGGGATAAAGTTTCTTTTGGCAATGAAGAAACCAAGCGAGTGTTGGGTCTAGGAACCGATGTCTCTCGGCTGATGACCGAAGGGCGTCTATCGATAACATGTGATGGTGTCTCTATGTTAGGTGAAGTTGCAGCCGGTGATTCAACGCCTATGGCTTTGTCGGTTAGACGAGATAGTAGCGAGGGCGGAGATTGGTGTAAAGATGACGGCGATGTATTGTCAGGATTGCGTTCTGACGCAAGGTGAGCCTGGACTGACTCTATGATACTTCGGAATCGAGGTTGTTTCTTGTGGTTTCCAATGGATGCCAATGACGTGGGCCTTTCGCCGACGTGAGATGACCCTTTCTCTGCTTTGTCACTAGTCAATGGCGTTCTATTCTCGTTCGCAGGTCTGTAGATACGTATTAGATAGAGAGATACATTCAGCTGAGATCATCTCGGAAGAATTCAAACTCCCAAAGGTAAACAAACTCACCGATCTATAGCCCTTTCTTTTCCCTTAATAGATTTACTCGTTGACGAGGACCCTACAGGAGCGTCGCCACTAGTTCTCCCTTCCGATTCCATCTGAGACTGTTCGCGAACTGCACTGGCCCTCAACCCATGATTGACGTGGGTACAATCGTCAATCTGCTGCGACAAAACTGGGGTGACTGGATTTGGTTGGTGGCTTCTTACAGATCCATGAGTTCCATCTCGTAGGCTCCAAGACGAAGAAGAAGTATGTTCGTTCACTTCCTTCTCTCGGGCATTTGTATCCGGATACTGTCTTCCAGAAGGTGACCAGGACACTGAAACGGACCTGCGGATACGAGATCTTGATTCTCGTCGGCCACGTCGCTGTCGCCCACGTGGAGAAGATCGACAAGTCGGACTGCGACTTCGGCTTTGGGAATGAGAACGTGAACGTGAGTGTATGCGTGGGCGAGAGGTATCACGCCATCGCCGGCCACGGTTGGGCCGGGAGGAACGCGGAGGAGACAGATCCGGGGGACTGTCATACTGTAAGGTGTCATTGAATTCAATGGTCGGTAAATGAATTTAATGAATGGGTAAATGACATTATTGAGAACACACCTGAACAACTGTGTCATAGATAAACAAATCTTTGTATGGTGACCGAACATAAGTATAGATTTCTGTTCAAATAAAGAAATTGGTATGTCGATACCCTGATGAGGGCACAAACCCTTACCATGAGCAAAATGTTCTGCATTAACATGCCGGCCTCCCTCGACGTAAGGAGCATCCATGTCAAGGAACTCAGAGAGGAGTTTTATTGCGGACTCGGAGCGAATGTCGATCGCTTTCATTAAGGATATAATGAACGTAGTCAAGAACTAATGAATCGAGGGGAAAGGGTCAGATTGGAGTAGCTTCAAACAAGGTCTATGCACTAGCCTCTACATCAAGATCCATCCACACCTGCAGTTCTCGGCGCAGAAACGAGGTCGTACGAGATATCAGATCGGGAGAAGCAGCAAACTGCGCTGGAGTGGGATAAGGCCGGAACCGAGTGTAGGCGTTCGATGCAACATGCTAAGGGTATATATCCACGTTAGCGAAAAACAATTCGTTTACACCTGAGAATAAGAAAGACTTGAAATATCTATCAAATCATTGACGATGGAAAGTGTGCAACATACCTTTGCATAAAGATCATGTTTGTAGATCCATCGTCGTTTCTCTAACGCCTGCTCAAACCGATCAGCTTCTTCCTTTTCTTCTCGTTCTCTTCTGATACGTTCGCGGACTTCTCGAGGGATTCGTCTAGGGCGTGAATTTCGTGGAGGCAGTGGTCTGTTAGCTGGTGGTAGAAGGGGTGGAGATGTAGAGCGCAAGGGCAGCAGGAAATGCTTCTGGTAGTCATATCGCGACCTAATGCTGTGAATGACGTGATCTCCGATATTCTGAGAGCATAGAGGGCATCGACGAGATTGTTCTAGAAGTAGAGCAAATATGAGCCCAGTGGCTTAGGTGAATAGAAGCGACCATAAGTGAACATTGCGCACCACACCATATCATCAAACAATCGAAACAGAACTCGTGCGAGCATACAGGTATGACAGTACGATCGACGACCTTCTGTAGACATATGCAGCAGTGGTCTTGGTCCAAATCATCGGGAATATCTTCCTCGGTTTCTTTTGAGTTGGAAACTAGCTGCACCGAAGGCGAACGCTCGTGTAAGTGGTCGAGCCTGGCACGTTTTGGTGGAGGACTTGATGAACGAGATGGCGACATATCAAGTTTCTAAGAACAAGTGGCGTTAGCGACAGAGCAATAACGGAAGAACTACACTTGAACTTGCATCTAGATTGTTTCACTTCAGCTACCAAAAGCTAAACATGCATTTTCCAGACAATATGAAAGGTCTGTGAACCGCAAGGCTTGTTTGCAGTTATTCTCTAGCAGAATGGTGAGATAGGTTTGGCTCGTCAGCGTCGTGAGCGTCGTCCGTGAGCTCTGTTTGTCTCTGCTTGTAACGCAGGCCATCGTCATTAGAGGTCACGCGACGAGTCTCCAGGTTTCGGAGATTTTCTCACAATCCTACCATACTCGTGCCATCTCAGTCTACAGCGGCAAGGTCGCTATAACTTTGAACAGAAGCCTTCTGGCTCCGCAATGGATCCTTCTGGTAGTCGATATACGAGTTTCTCTATTTCGTATGTGTATCTCATCGATCCTGAGATGGAATATTCACTTTAACGGCACAAAAGCCGCGGCGAATAGCGGGCGGTCAGATAAGCGGGAGTAAGCGCGCAAGTATGTTTACAGTATATAGTACTAGCTAACGTCAGGCTAATGCTATCTCCTCCCGTCTTTTTTGCCTCCTGACCGTCTCCTGATACTTGCGATTTCGACAATGAGTTCCTTTAATGATATTATTTGGCCTCAGGTGAGTTCTACCAATCAATCGACAATCCGTCTGAAGCGAAGTTTCCACAAGGCTGCTCTAGATGCTCGTGAAAGCGTCAAAGCTCGTATCCCAGAGAGCCTGCGAATTACATTATCTTATCCGCCTGGCTCAGATGTGCGCGCTGCAGCAAAGGATTCTGGGTTATTGTCCTCTGAGGAGCTGGATCTTACCGATCTGACCACGGATGCTACTGCTGTACGTTGTGCAAATCGTCTCTATTTGATATTTTGGCTAATAGACTCAATCTATGTAGATCGTTGAAGCGATCAAGAACAAGAAACATTCTGCCGTACAGGTTGTTACTGCTTTCGCCAAACGTGCAGCTATCGCACATCAACTACTCAACTGCCTCACTGATTTCTTCTTGGATGAGGCCTTGGAGCGTGCCAAAGAGCTTGATGAGATCTACGAGAGAACAGGATCTGTAGTCGGACCGTTGCATGGTCTACCGATTAGTATCAAGGTATCCGTGTGACATTCCTCGGTCCTAACCCCCATGGAGAAACTCATCGACGTTCTTGCAGGAACAAATGGGTCTTAAAGGGCATTTCTCAACTGGCGGTTTCCTAAGTCAATACGGGAAGTATAAGGATGAAACCAACGGCCATCTCATAGACGTCTTGTACGATGCTGGTGCAGGTGAGCACTCCCCCTGCTGATCTTTCGTGGATCATGCGGAAATTGACTGCAAATGTTACGAAATATCTTAGTGTTCTATTGCAAAACAAACCTTCCTCAATCTATCATGCATCTCGAAACCAATTCGTTCTTTGGAGAGACACTAAACCCTTACAACACGAATCTTACGCCCGGCGGAAGCTCGGGTGGATGTAGCGCTCTGGTTTCGTTCGGAGGTTCTCCGTTGAGTCTCGGTACTGATGTCGGAGGATCGCTTAGATCCCCGGCTGGAGCAACAGGCCTGTGGACACTCAGTAAGTAATGAAATTTCTCCTCCCTGCCCTCTTTTTGACCAATCGCGACTTTGCTGTTTGCAGAAGCAACAACCTCTAGAGTACCGGGAGAAGGTGGCGTAAAGACCATGCCGGGCAAAGACTCGGTGGCGTCTACAGCAGGACCTATTTGTCGCAGGTAATGTGACGATACACGGCATATCATTGTCAATTGCGGTTTCAGCTGACCACGTCTTCTGTCGCAGTTTGCGTGATATAGATCTGTGGTTCTCAGTCGTAATAGGCTCTAAACCATGGTATCGGGATTATAAACTTGTACCTTTAGCTTGGGGAACCTCGTCTTCCGTCTTAGCGCCGACCGGTAGTAAAAGACGAATTGGGGTGATGTGGTCCGATGGGGTAGTCACCCCGCAACCTCCGATTCAACGAGCTTTGAAGACGGTGGTAGAAGCGCTGAAGAAGCATGGAGACTTTGAGATCGTTGACTATGTTCCCTATAAGCATGCTGAACTTTCTGATCTCGTGGTAAGTATCATACGATCTTTACTTTGCAAGGAGAAATGCTCAGTCTCATGGTATTTCCAGCACGAACTATACTTCCCTGATGCAGGTGCGAGGATACGCGAACTGGTGGAGGGCAGCGGAGAGCCATTACTGCCTTTGGTAAGTAACAATCTGCAACTGTATATATTCTTTTCGGTGAATTCATGGTAAATCTTTCTGCTTTAGACGGAGTGGGTAATCACGAGGCCGACCGTTAAAGACCACACCGTACATGAGTCTTGGAATGTCAGCGTTTTCTCTTCCACGAAATTGAGGAACGCTGATATACGTGACTTTTAGATGACATTTGCAAGAGAAACTATCCGAGCGGAGTACTTGGCTCACTGGAACAGCCAGAACATTGACTTTGTACTATGTCCGGTCGGCCCTGGCCCTGCGCCTAAACTCCAAACAGCCAAGTATTGGGGGTAAGTAATACTTTCTTCCTTGATTCAACCCAAGAAACTTTCTGATTTCTTTGAGATAGCTATACATGCGCTTGGAATATGGTCGACTATCCCGCCGCAGTCTTCCCTACAGGATTATTCGCGGATCCTACCCTTGATAACGACCCTAGCTATGCACAAGCAAAGTCATTAAATGAACATGACGCATATAATCGCGAATGCTGTGGGTTTTAAACGCGTCACTGAACTGATTGGACCTGACAACCATTGTGGAATTAGATACGCCCGAGACCTTTGCGAATGCTCCTCTTTGTCTCCAGCTCGTAGGTCGACGATTCTCAGATGATCAAATTTTGAAGGCGCTGGGAGATATTTTGAAAGTTCTGAATTGAAAGTATTTAGACTTATCTGTAGATAACTCTCTGATGAGATCAAGTCATTTTGTATTTGTAAAGTAGGAAATTCACTTTGAAGCTTAGCGTCTAAGCAGTGAGGCCTAGTGAGGGGGCAGGCGCCCAAGTGTCAGGCAAAGCTGTAGAATCAGGCGCGTTGGTGGCGTGAGAATTATTCGAATTTGCCTTGCCCGAGGCAAGCTTGCTCCTACCCTCTCCGAGTCCCACCCCGCCACAAGACCCAGCAAAGCGCTATCAGTCTCCATTTCTTCTATATGCTTATCAGGCGCCCATATTGCCGTGCTTATCTTCCTACTCGAAGAAGCGCTGGGTACCATGACCGTTACATCAAGGCGGGTCTTCGATACTTTGTCCAGTCCAACTCGAACACCGTCAGATATCTTCAAGGTTGACGTGGACATTGTTTACGATGCCTAGTACCGCACAAATCGCTTTCAGGAAAGTCCGCTTTTGGGTCTGGGTAAGTGTTTTCAATGTTCTTTGTACGGCCGTTCATATATCGTACTTTGTGTAGGGTGAACCAAAGGAGACAAGGGAGGAGGAGCGACTTTTGAGGAAACTTGACTTTGGGATCTTGACGTTTGCTTGCCTCGCATAGTAAGTAGAGCTTTACCCAACTCATGACGGCAGGCGGCTAATAATGTGTGCAAAATCCAGTTTCGTGGCTCGGCGTAAGTCCCTTCTTGGTGCAGTCTTTTGGGGATGTTAATATGGCCTATCAGTTGATAATGTCAATCTGTCCAACGCGTACATCTCTGGGATGAAAGAGGATCTAAATAGTGCGTAGAACTCAATTCTCTGAGAAGACGACACTTATGAAATATTTACTTTAGTGGACTCATCCGCTTTTTCCAAGATACAGTCCTTATATCAATCTGGCTACGCTATCGGGCAAATTGTATTGACATCTCGCGTTACGACTGGGAAGTCTCGAACTAACTTCTCTTGTCGTAATTAGCCTTGCAACCTCGCCATTCTGGTTATTCCTCCTCGAAGATACATGTCTGCTTTGGTGCTACTCATGGGCGTGCTATCAGTAGGGACTGCTTTCGCGAAGAATACAGCAACGGTATCCGCGCTTCGCTTTCTTATCGGCTTTTGTGAGTCGGGAATGTTCTGCTCCGTCAATTGTACGTGATTTTCAGGTCGTATTTCTGATGGAAGCTCGTGATAAAGATGTGCATGTAGATGTCCTTGGAAGTTGGTATAAACCAAATGGTAGGTTGCGCGGGAGCGTGAACTTTCGTGTGTGGTCTAATGGATTCTGACTTTCGACCCTTGCTAGAGCTGGCGCGTAGGGCAGCTATATACACCGGAAGTGGTTATATTGGGTCTATTATCAGTGGTGTATGTATTTCTGAATGGTTTGGGCAAAGCCCGACTTGTAACTTACCACTTTTACGGCCAGGTCATTCAAGATGGTATTAATCACAGTCTAGACGGAAGGCTTGGTCGTCCAGGCTGGCGCTGGGTGAGTTTTAATTGATAGCTGCCGACAAAATAAGGTTCTTATCAAATTATGCGCAGCTTTTCATCATAGGTTAGCCTTTCAAATATCCAGCAATATAGCAGAAATGCTCAATCAAAGTATCTTCAGACGGTGTTATTACTTTCCCGGTCGCTATTCTTGGTGTTCTGGTAAGTTATCAAGGCAATTAATCCCTCTAGCTACAAATTAAGAACGTGTTGTATATGCTAGACGTTTCCCGACACTCCGAATGTGACGGAAGCGTTTTATCTCAGTCCTGAAGAGCGTCAACTTGCACGGACACGCCTACCTCCCCGTGATCACGTCAAGTTCACTCGAGAGAACGTTATTGCCGTGTTCAAGTCGTGGCAGTTTTATGTCTTTACTCTCTTCTTCGCCAACTTTGGTCTCATGGAGACTTTTAACTTCAATTCGCTGGCTCCTATTTGGTTTAAATCATACCCAGAAATATATACACTTTCGGAGTTCGTACACATTCCCTTTACTAAGAGCCTCTGTGAGCAGCTAATCAACTATGTACTTTCAGAGGCGAATCTATATCCAAATGGTGTTTACGCAGTCGCAATTGTCTCCGTTGCGATTTTGTCGTCGATCTCGGATAACACAGGTAATCGTTGGTTCCCATCTCTTGTCATCGCCGCAGCCGTTTTCGTCTTTTCGATCATCTTCATCGTGTATCCCGAGGGTAACAAGGCTGCCCTCATGGCAGTAAGTCATCTACTTATCTATTTCTCGTTAATGGACAGGTTCATATCTTCTTTCCAGGCGATATACGTTCATGGCGTAGTATTTGCCGGACAATCGATAGACTACAGTGAGCTCTCAATGCTGTCCTGATCCGTTGATATATTGTTAACGCCTTTCCAGCCTGGGCGAACGAATCGACACGATCCAACCCGATCCTTCGTACCATGACTCTGGCTGCTGTATGATCCTTTGATCCATACTCTTTGCATTCTATCCCCTGATGTTCACTATTCAACAGATGAATCTGCTGGCATACATCATGCTTATCTGGTATGGTCTTGTCGTAATGAACTCTTCGTGCGTATTACCTCCTTCTCTTCAACCGATCTAAATTGACTTCACTTCGTTGGGACAAAAACAATAGTGATGCGCCGCGCTTCCATTCCGGCGCAGTAGGGACCCTCGGTATTTATTTAAACTTGCTCTTTCATATTAATGAATATTAATTAACCATTCGTTTCGCTACCAGTTCTTACCATTATATCGCTATTGTTCATCCCGGTGATTCTGTATCTTTTGAAACGCGATCCAAATCTCAACTCTCCTGTCAAGAACGTTGAGTCTGCAACGAATTCTTTGGACGACCGTGACTCCTCGGAGAAGGAACACGCGAAGGGAGATGGCATTGGTTTCGAGGCTCATGTTGAAGCACTGTCCTAGGCAGTTGCGATGATTGTATGATAGGATGTATAGACACGACTTTTTTTTGTTTTTGGTTATCTTATGGTTACGATGTGTATGAACTTGAATGTAGAGCATGATGCCTGTGCGAAAAGTAGTCGAATTTAGCTGTCTTGCGTGCATTGAAACTATTATGAACCCTTCCGTACGCAGATCAACACTCCGATAACACATCGGGAACACATCAAGGTCTGAACGTTGACCGTTGAACTCGAACCTAATAAGTGCGGGAGGCATTCATCGTTACACTCATATTCTTGCTACACATGTACATACTCATGTTTAAGAAGACTGATCACAGTAGTTCTTCAAATACGAAGTTGATGCGGAGTGGTTTATTTGCTGCCGGCGGTATTGAAGCGGTATTGTTGCGGCGGCAACCTGAACAGGATTTCATCGTGTTGATCCTTTTGAATTCATTGTCTAACTGAGGAGATCATTATGCCTTCGTATACCTGTACTTAGAACATTGCAAGACGTGAAAGTAGTGTATGGCTGCCTCAGAGAGGAGTCGAGACTCCTGCCTTTTGGGTGGAGGGCTGCTTTATGGACCTTCACGACCAAATGTCTTTCAATTAATCAGTTGACGGCTCCTATAGGGCTGAATTCTAACAATTTGTGTAAATGCCCAATACAATAAGCCCTGTTCATCTTTGCATAATGCCTGTCTCCGTACGCGTTGAGAATGAATTTGTCCGTTAGCTCGCAATCTATCATAGCCATGGTGAATCGCCTCAAGATATTTAGCAACGAGATATGGTCGCCCGTCGGTCATCTAAGTAATTCCGCTGTCTAATTCAATACTTATGAAGCGGTAGCTTTCGAGATACAAACTCATTTGTTGAACGGAGGAAGAGTAGCGAGCAAATCGCGTTGAGATTTTTATCATCAATTAGTAACGTTATTGTTGTCAAATAAATCGACAACCATCATCGTCAGTACTTCTTGAGGTCTCAGGTATGGATCAATAAGGTTACCTATATACGAATCATATACACTCTATACAATTGCCATGCGAGCCGCTAATGCAGATTAAATAGCTTGCTGTTTGCAAATATTTCGAATACGACCGAGCTTCGAGCTGCGTGTAGACTGCGTGTTCTGTTCAATGGGCTAAGTGACATTCCCTGCTTGATAAATGCACTGTTAAGGTAAAATGAGGAAGTCGATACAATACATACATACCGAGTCTAATAAGTGGGCCAACGTAAATCGCTTTGTAAGTTTCCCGGGCAGAAGTATTTCTGGTTGCCGAAACAGCGACGTCGGAAAAAAAACATAAACACGAGTATAGTTGCTATGGTCTCCTGGTGCAGCATGGCAAATTGAAAAAAGTTCTTTTCCTCCGTTCGGTAATATTCGCTATCGAGGAAGGAAACTTGAAAGAAAATTCATTGAACGACCGCATGTGAATAAGAAGAGGCTCGAAGTTGAAGCACGTACAATAAATTAAATTGGTGTTAGCGACAGAAATAAGCACTTTTCAACATCGGGCGCCATTTGGTTGCAGGGGAAAGTCAACGTTTGAGACACGCTTCCGATGATAATCACGCGAGTACACTGTACAAGACTGTACAGTGTACATACAGTATGTATCCCTGTAGGCATGCGAGCGACCCTGACTTGCGAGACAGCGGTCGAGACCTGTTTCAGTCGCTCAAAGGCTGATTGATACAATCCTCGTTGGGAGGGTCACCCTCACCTGAAAATTTCTGCGCGTGGCAAATGAAAGAAGTTCTTCACGAATGAGTGTTTGATTTGTGAGACTCACCGCAGAAGAAACGTAATCATAGATTATATCCACATCTTCAAGTCCAGTTGAATCTCCAGGAAAACGATGTATTGAACATCGATTGCATGATGAAGGTACAAGGAAGAGAAGCACAGCAGCGTCCGGACGGTCCCACCGTGCCGGGCGCTTCCCGGGCGCTTACAACATGCCAGCTCTGCCTTCAACATCCACTTCGAGTTCGACACGAGAGTCCACCGAGAACAAGTCAAATGGCCCTCCGACCTGGTTCGCTGCTACGGTTAGATTTAGTTCACTTCTCTGGAGTTTTTCACCTTCTCATTCATCCACATAGCTTGCTGCCACCTCAATCACAGCGGCAGTCGTCATTCCAGGCGCTATCTATTTGCGTAGGAAAAAGAATCTGAAATTTCCAATATCTTCGGCACCTCCTCGAAGGGCTGCAAGAAATTCTTCTCTGGGACATCTGTCTTCCATTGAGGCCTTGAAACCAGCTTCAGCACCACCACGTCGACGACAGGCAAATACTGTGGGACTAGATGGCCTATTGTCCAGACAGACACCGTCAACAATTCTATCACCGGCCTTGAATTACGATGTCGCCTCAACGCCATCACACATACGGACTGTGACCCCTGCAGAGCTCGGAAAAACAGAAACAGCCACCGTGGCGGACGATTTCAATCCTGCATTTTATACAATCAGAGCTTTTGGTTTGGCTACATTTTTCGTCGCAGTTGGGGCGGTTACAACTGTCTGGGGCGTGAAAGCCGCAATGGGTGTTGAAAATGTGCGTTTTTTTTTGCTTCTTCTTTCAACGTACTTTTTTCTGACATTGGTGCGGTCAGACTGAACAATTTGCTCAAAGAATGCGATGGCTCGTTCTAACACGGATGCCTATCCTCTCGTCTCGTATACATCGCTCGCATTCCGACGAGAGTGACTCGGACTCTGTGTCTGATGCTGAAGTTGAAAGCTGGAATTGGCAGGATGCGCAGCAAAGATTGACAACGGCTTTCGAAAGGGATGGCCTTATAGCATGGGCGGAAGCTGCTGCAAAGGAGATTGAAGCCGAGGAGAAGCAGGAAAGGAAGCGCAGGAGAGATCTAGAAGGAGGACTCTAAGGGCACGGTTTGATAGAGAGCAGGTATGTTACGAGTTGAACTTTTGTCGTCCTTGCTAACGTTCCTGTCTAGTGCCTAATAGTTGTTGTCTCCCTGTAGCAAAATCATGAATCTATATCGATTCAGAGCCCCCCGCACATAATGCTCCTCATGACCTGCCCAGTTGCATCTTTGACCGTACCAATTTCGTTTATCGTTCAAGTGCCACTTCTCGACGTTGCGCGGTAAAGGGTCGCAATCGTAACCTGCAGATGGAATTACAATCCTGTTTTTGTTTCTCTTTCTCTCTAAATCCGTACCAGCTCTTTCCACTGACGTTATATATTCATCGTTCCACCTGTCCCAGTACCCTTCGTTGAAGGTCTCACCCTTGTCAATGTCGCTGATTTTGGTTCTGCTGCTTCAGCTGCTTGGACAAGGCGCAAAATGCCAGAAGAACGTACTATCGGGCGTTTGATCATCTTTTTAAGTCGATTCGAGCCCAACTCGGAGGTCCTCGTGCTGCATGAGCTGCGAGGAGCGTTATTAGTTAGATTCAACTAGTTGCTTCGAGCCGCTATACTAGCAATTCACTTGAAGTTCACTGATGTGAGTTTGACACGGGCACCTGGTACTGTTTACGTTGCTGACTCCATTTCAGCATGCTCTTGTTCATAGTATTGCCAGAGTCCGAAATGCGCGAGTTGATGAAGAAATGAGATGAGAAGAGATACACAAGACTTACTTACGCGTTGAACAATTGGTGAGTGTATACCTTGAAGTTCAAGCTGTTCTATACGAAGTCTGGTTGTTGAATCCACATATCGACCTCCTCGCGCATAGTTCCCCTCAGTGGCGATATGACGCCTACTTCAAGTGAAGAAAGCCAACTGGCTAAAGTCTGAACGAGAAGACACGACCTTCACTGCATAAGAGGCACATCTCGGATTCCCCCATCCATCTGCCATTGCTGTAAGATCATCGATGACTACACAATTACACCAATGTCACCTCAAAGATTCAGCACTAACGCTAGCCCGTCATCATTTTTTTCTCGCTGCTTCTACTCTCAGTCCCCCTTTTCCTCTTGACAGTTCAAAAGCTCGTTATTCGGGGAGGCGTGCACTCTTAAAGAGGTGCAATTTCGTTTCCAATTTTCCCCAGTTCTCCTTGCAACTCCCCAGCCCATAAAGTCTTCCCGACTTTTGTTTTCTTCTGCTACCTCGAGTCATGAAGAACCTCAATCAAATCCTCCGCAGCACTTTTGTTGTTGCTACTCTCTTCTTCAGCACTAGTGATAGAAATTCTGTCACTGCTCAAATTCTCAGCGGTGCGGAGGCCTTGAAGGCTTCGTGCGCAGCTGATCCTAATGTGAGTCGTGTCTATACATACTGTAACAATACTCTTTTGTGTGACATATTCATTACTTAGGCATATGTCGCCGTGCTCTATCAGAGCAGTGACATCACTACTTACCAGAACAATGCGTGCATCCTGAGTGAAGTTGACAGCAGTCTCGCACAGTCCGCTTTGTTTTGTCGAACCGCTAATTGCAATAGCTACAAGTGAGTACCGCAATCATCATAAATTACCCTTCTCTAAATCTGTGGCTATTTCCATTATCTTGTTATCTGAAAACATTATGCGACGTTATGCTCACTATTCTTCCCCGTAGTAATTCTGCATGTATTGGCGGACCTAAACTACCCCTCCCAGAAGTCTTCCCTGCAGGCTTGATCCTGGGTAATGTCAGTCAGCAGTTCGGGGCATCCTTCACATGCTATGGACTGTCGGGTGTATCTTTGCCCTATGTAGTCTCGCAAACGTAGGAGAAGAATGTCAAGTCTTGACTAGTAATTTGAATCTTTGACCGGCCTTCCAGCTATTCCAGTATCTTGGGATTCTTATCTTCCCATCTCAGGTATTGACATGAACATTTTTTCATTTTCATTGCTCATGGCTTGTTCTTCTCCAATCCTGACAATTGGACTCGGGCCCTGTACACCACTTGTGCAATTGCCTTATGCCAGATGATCGATTTAAATAACATTGATGGCGTCCTTAAGAATCAGCCTTTGAATCTTGTGATATGCTATACGCAAAACTTTCAATTTTGCTCTGCATAAGTGTTGTGGGGAGAGCGTTCGCACAAGTGAATTCAAAGTGAAAGCCGCCGGCCAAACTGAAAGACGTTTACATAAGGCAGTCACGTTACTCATAGTGATGACCTCAGCATTGCACTGCCACAAAGGTTTTGCTGGCAATTTGCAAAACGTCGACGCCAGTCGACATCCACCAGTTCGACCACAAAGACGTCTTGCCGCTAACAACAACAATGGATAATGGTACGTGCTCATCATTGCCGACGACGACGACTATGATGAGCTCTTCCTCACCGTAATACGGCTTCGGTTCACTTGCACGACCAAGTACTTCCATTTCATTTTGGCTCACGGCCGACCAATGCGCCTTTTCGATGTTGCTCTCGATGCTCGAAGTTATTCGTACACTATTGACGGGAATAATGTTGCGATATATCTCTGCTTCGACCTGGTGCTTTCGTGCGACCGCTACCAAGTGTTGCGATGCGTTTTTCGTTGTCGTTGGCATTCTGCTATTGCCTTTTGATGTTCGGCTTTTCGGTCCTATTCTTACACCGTTCTCAGCATGGCAACCACAAGACAGCAGTGCTGCATCTGCAGGAGGTGAGGGAGGGAATGGAATGCATGTCGAAGATTCGAATACGTATGGCCATGGTATAACTCGGCCTCGTAGGTCGAGTAGGAGTAGAAGTCCTGGTGACCGAGGAGGGTACGTGCTTTGATTGATTGCCTTTCTAACATATCTGGTGCTCAAGAAAGGTGTAGGCGTCACAATGGAGGTGTGGATGAAAATCCTGGAAACAACCTTCATGTTTCTGGCCTCAGCGACAAAGTGGACACTAAAGAGCTTGAGGAGGTCTTCTCTAAAGTCGGCCGGGTCTGTCTTGACTTCACAACTAGTCATCTGTTCTCCGTATGTTGACTTGTTTTTTTTTTCAAAGATTCACAAAGCTTCTGTCGTCTATGACCCTCATACCCGAGAGTCCAGAGGTTTCGGTTTCGTCACTATGGAGACACCTGAAGAAGCTGATGCCGCTATGACTGCACTCAATGCAACAGAGCTCCTTGGGAAGGTGATTACTGTGGCAAAGGTTCGTTCTAGCTATGATTTCGGTACTTCTGGACATTCATGTAATCTTGTCCAGGCTAAACGGGGACGTGCAAGAACCCCAACACCCGGAAAATATTTCGGCCCAGGCAAACGTCACCCTCGTACGTGGTCGAGATTTGTCTCTTCTAGATCACTATTCATGATGTTCTTTAGGTGAACGCCAGTACGATCCCCGACCCCACGATGCGCGTTACCGTGACAGAGATTATGACAGACGCGGCGGTGGCGGTGGTGGTGGTGGCAGGTACGATGACAGTCGAGGCGGTGGGAGAAAAGATTACGAACGTGACAGAGAACATCGTCGACCCCGCGACCATGACCGCGGCGACAGAGGTGACAGAGGTGACAGAGGCGACAGAGGCGACAGAGGTGATTACAGGGACCGGTATTGAACGTAGATGGAGGTTCGGTGCAGTTTCTTGTACAGAAAAGTGTTGAATGGTCTTCACCAGGTAAGGATATTTTTTCTCTGTAGAGATGGGTTGTGTTGATGCTATCTCATCTAGGGTGTTGCTTTCTTCTTTTGCCACGTATATAAAACGTCTTCGTGTACCATACGGGTGGATTATGACTTCCCTTTTGTCCTTTTATCTGCAGATCTTTCTTTTGATCACTGCCACCCGTCAGCCTCGTACCGGTGGTATTGACCGCCCCTCTGCGTGATGGATTGCCACAACACGAGTAGATAAGAATTCACCAATAATGTCATGCTAGCGGAACGCTGTGTGATGTCGACGGCGGTCATGAGTCGCTTTAGGGGCCATAATTAACGATATCTGCGTCAGCAAACCCGCTTTGCATCTTCCGTCTGCATATGAATAGCTCGTTCCGCCCCTGCGTTCCGTTTTTTCCTTTCCCTGCATTGTATTTCTCCGAGAGGTGTCGTTTAATCCATGACTGCGGGGTTAGGAGGTTCAAGGGTCATACTATACTTTCGCCAACGTTGTGTGCCGTGACCAAGTGGGTGAGTAAATTATAATTGGAGGATAATTATAAGTGGTGATGTCCAGATGTTATAGGCAAAGTGACCCTTCCTTAACGTATTGAGTTGGAATCTCAGTGGGTTACCATTCAAATCATTTGATATCGCTGCTACATCTACTCTCAAAAAGGGCTGGAAAATGACACCGTATGTGAATTTTCAGTATTGGCTGCATGAAATATTTCTTTTGTATCCTTCAGCCTTTGCGATGTATTGCTAATTGACCACTCAATCGCTCAAGCTTCAAGCTTCAAGCTCCAAGTAGTGCCAAAATACTCGATCCCGCCCCAAAATTAGTGATGGCTGAATTCACACCATTCTACCATTGCCTCCGAAAGAAGGACCGAGCCTTCTCCGTGACCAGGCGACCTCGGGTCACACCACCAGTACTCTGTCTTTTGGTTCACGAGAAAAGAATGCTTTTCACGCGAGAAGAGCATAAAAGCGCGTCAGGCTCAGGGAGCTACTGCCAGGTTACCCTTGTCGACCATGTTCTATAGGAATTTTACCGAACTGCAAACCTTTGTCCTCGTTACACTCCTAGCTATATCTGCAGGAGCCAAGATCCTTTACGCTGGAGTGAACGAAGTACGTTTGGCGCAATTGTGTCAATGAATCATGTTCCTTATAGATGGTGTCTAGTCTGGGGGCGAGTTCGGTGTCTTTGGCTCAAAAGGACAAGGGCTCCCTGGAACATTTGGAGTCGACTTTGAATTCATCAATAAGGTCCGCAATTCTTTACCAACCCGTACCATTCGTGTAGCAGCTCACAATTGAAGTAGAGTACGGTGGACATCTTCACTGATCAGGAGCAAATCAATTTCTTCCGTGTCACTTTCCTCATGGAACGAATGTGTCCTCTGGAAACAGGACTTGGAAGTACTTTTAATGAAACAGTAAGCGTCCATATGTGCGAATGATGAGCTCGTTTTCTAAACGTTGAATCCGCAGTACTTCAGCGAGTACGCCGATGCTGTGAACTATATTACCACGACGAAAGGAGCGTACGCTCTTATAGATCCGCATAACTATATGCGGTACAAGTGAGCTTCTCATTTCAAAGGGACTTGCCTCGTCAGGCTGATCAGCCTTATAATCGCTCAGTGATCCTTCCAGTCAACCGAACAGTGGTAGCGTGAGTTTCGGCATACTGTTACTACATACCCAAGTCCTCACAGCCGTGTAGATCATCGGAGACACTTCTGACCCTGCGGCTGCTACTACCGAACAATTCCAAGAGTTTTGGACCGAACTCGCCAATCGATTTGTTGATAACCCCTTGGTGGTATTTGGTATTAACAACGAGCCGCATGATATGGTGAATCTTCAATATGCTGCTGACCCTTGGAAATGTACTCGTACTCACAGTTTTTCAGGATACCCAACTTATTCTCGCGAATGATCAAGCTGCCATTGATGGAATCCGCTCAACTGGTGCTCAGCAGCTTATTCTGGCTCCCGGTAACGGATTCACTGGAGGTCACTCATGGACTCAGACGACTGGTTCAGGCGACGCACCGTCTAGTGAATTCATTCAGATGCTTGTTGACCCATTAAACAACACTGCTATTGACATTCACGAGTACCTAGGTACATACAGATACTTTATATTTACTGCGTACTCGACTGACACTATCTTCACCATTCAGACGAAGACTTTTCCGGGTCGCACGAGCAATGCACTCAGCCTGGTTAATTGCATCTCATTTCTATCGGGGATGTCAATAAACTGACCCCACTTAAGGACCCTCTAATCTCGCAGGACTCACATCGTGGTTGCAAGAATTCGGCCTGAAGTGAGTGAAACGCATTTAGTTCTTTCGAAAAGTGCTTAGTTTTTCCTCTTTGTGAAATGACAGAGCCATAATCAGTGAATTTGGCGGCTCAAACGACGCTACCTGCTTGCAAGTATGTCTCGTCGATACCCTTGTTCGTCGTTTCACCACTAACCTATTGTCGCTACGTGATAGCTGGTGCCGGATTTGCTCAACTATTTAGCGGAGAATGATGTATATATCGGGTGGTCCGCTTGGGCTGCTGGTCCATGTGAGCTCCCAGTCTGCTCAACCTATGTCGAGAACGACATGCTAATTGCTTACTGTTGTACTGTTCAGTCTGGGGCGTGAATTCTCCTTGTTGTGGAACTGACACAGGTAGCCTGGAACCTGGACAAGTAAACGATCTTGGTGATGCAAAGTGGGTCGTTTTCAAGAATGTAATTCGGAAATTCGCATTGATGCGTTTTGCAGTGCCTTTGAGACAGTGTGGGCCACCGTAATCAGACCTAACATCCCATTTGACGGTGAGTGCAGAGAATTATGGTACGATAAATGTGGCTGATACTGACTGGGGAACATCATCGGATAGATCTGAAACGATCTGGGGTCTCAAGTCTGTCCTAAGCGAGCGTTAAAATGCATGATTTGCGCAAGCTGCTATCCCTTCTGGGAGGCAAAAAACTAACCTATATCAGTTCCGTCGTGATGATATAATACACGAAATCTTGTAGTACACATGAGCGAACTTATCAACGTGCTTCTGGACCGACCAGCGAATCGAAACTGTCACATCTATGAAATTTATTGTTATCCGTTTACGCTATTCTATATTTTTCCCAGACGGACTGCAAGTCACTATCTTGCTAATCAAGTAGACGAGAGGGAGGTGTAGTTCACTTGAACCTGAGCTAGTTGCGCAGCTGAGGAGAACTCATCAGTATTAGCGACCTCCAAACCAAAATACGACAACTCAACTCATCAAAGGACATCTTACAGCGAAGGCACGCATGGTAGTGAGTATACTGTCGCACAACACGCGTAGTTCGGCCTCAGTAAAAAGAGCATCTCCACTCCTTGTACGTTTCAATTCCTCCATAACAGCTTGAATGGTAGCAGTCCAGAGTGCCTTTAACTCATCATCAGTCCACGAATCATCATAAAGCAACAGAGCTCACCGCGAGAATGTAATCTATATAGTGAAACGTTGCGACCTTGGTATCTTCCATCAACTTGACAATAGACCTTGCGATCTCGATAACTCTAACGCGCGAAACAGGATCATCCGATATGAATGGGAGGTGAAGCGAAAGCTGCGCAGAACGCGCCATCGTATGGATACATATTTGTGTTTTCATTGGTATACCGGG
Organism: Omphalotus guepiniiformis; assembly: GCA_028554645.1. Classification (NCBI taxonomy): domain Eukaryota; kingdom Fungi; phylum Basidiomycota; class Agaricomycetes; order Agaricales; family Omphalotaceae; genus Omphalotus; species Omphalotus guepiniiformis. The sequence goes on from JAQOOI010000019.1 coordinate 209,854, forward strand.
GTTACTTGGATCAGGAGAAGCCAACCCTTGTATAAAGTTCGTGATCAAGTTGTCTATACGACTGAAGGATGTAGCAAAGTGTTGTGATTCCGGATCTAAGTAAAAGGAAGGTTTGTTGAGATTGGCCCACGAAGTATAGATTGAAGTGGCTTACGATCTCTATATTGCATTCCGATATGTGCCCCTTGCTCAAATAAGATTGATGCTTTGGCGTGCATCGCTTTTTCCGAAGTAGCATCATCAGGAACACCAGCCAGGAAATTTAGAACTGTGTTGCTTCCGAAAGGTACGTCTTTCAAGCGATTCTACGACAAAGTGTTCAAAAAGTCAAAGTAAACCTAGTAGTGCAACATATAAAACGTACCTCTCTATAACCCTGCTCATCAAGTGGCCAGGGTGTGTCAATTCTAGAATTAGGAGACGTGTATGGAATATTGGAAGGACTGCCATCAACCGCAGTCCATGAATTATTCAATAGAAATACCGTCCAAAACGCATCGATCCGTTCTCCTTCCTCGATAGAATCTCTTGGAGGAGGGAGAAAAACACCATGAGACCCCGCGAGAGACCCCGCGAGATATCCCAAAGTGTCAACAGCAGAGCTCCGCAACTTATGCAAACCGCTACTCAGAACGAGCGAGACAGCAGCATTAATATGATATTTTCCTTCCAACGGTTTAGCTCTGCTGAAAAAGTACATCGCAAGTAACACTTCGGCTTGAATACACTGAAGCACCTTCTGTGGATGATCTTCGGCTAGGGCGTGAGCTGCACTTTGCAAAGCCCGCGAAACAAATACTGGTTCTAGATCAAGTAGATCATCTGAAGATGAGAGAATCATTCCCCAGAGGTAAACCGCGTTCAATAGAGCGAAAGTAGGTTTTTCTGTGCCGTTTCCTTTGAGGGTTTCGATGAATCGCTTTTTGTTTAGGAAAAATCCGGATTCGTAAGAACGATGGAAGAAGTTGTGTAAGCTGTGAGCAACTAGTTATGAGCCGATCATTCAATTGCAGTGGTAGAAGGGTACATACGCAAGATCGCGGAGAACAAGAGGTAGGTCCTGTCATGACAATTCAGCGTTTTATACGATGAATGGTCAATATCATGCTTACCTCAAACGCCCAAGCAGATACCGGCTCTGTACTTATGGGTGCATCCTTGGCACCTGCCTCGTCAATCAGCAACGGAACCTACATATGTTGAACGCATCGAAGTACTTACCTGATGGAATACCTGAAGTCCTTACTTGTTGGATTTGGCCTGGACATGGCTCAGACGATCCTAAAACGCTCCCCGATGCTCTTCCTCCCGCAGAGGATGCCTGTCCGAGTCCCTGACTGGCCTCGAGCTCACGAACACGAGCCTCAAGTATCGATATATGGGTTTCTAGCACTTCCGATTGTGTTATACCATCATCTGTATATTCACAGTCACCAAAAGCATCCTCAGACTTGACACATTGACCACAACGAGGTCGTTGAGCATCACATTTCTGCGAAACGCCTATATGAGCAAAAGGACGTCAACGGATGTATACTTGGAATAGACCAACAATCTTTCGTCTCCTGAAATGTAAGTAGGAATAAGACTTTATACTTTGGATGGATACGTCTGTAGAAGCTTACCTGCAGTTCGTGCAAGCTCTTCCTTTGTGTAAAGGAGCAAGCGAGGTGGGACAGGCTGAAGTAGACATTTGTAATTTGAAGGAGGAGATATTTGATCTTCAGCTCCAAGAACATAGGTTGATATACATACACCTTCAATAATCATCCCGCCAACAAGGATGAAATATGAGCAGGCGCGCTCGCAAATCACGATTGCTTACTACATAGAAGTGAATCCCAAGTGAGCCTTTGCATCGGACATACCTGGTAGTCCGAAGCATGTTTATCAGCTCTGTAGCTGTTCCTGTCAGCTCGGAGAAAAGTTAACAATGTAGGCCCCGAAATTGAATGACTCGACGATTAGTGGTAATTTGAATTTAGGCCTGAGATGGGTACCAACAGGTACCAACTCTGGCGGGTCAAGGATATAGATAGTCCTGAATCAGATATGTCTTGTGCTTTAGTCAGATTTCAGTCGTTCGGCGCTATTGGTTGCTTCATCGCTTTTCTGAATATTGGATTCCGTGCGAAGGAGGCTGCGGTCAGGTCGAAGCTGAGAGCACCCCAAGGTGTTCGAAACAAGTTTGTATTTGGTCAATGTTTGTACGCCAGTAGTCTTACTAATAAGCGCCAGTAAGTACGGGCAGACACGGAACTGATTTACGCTTTCAAATACTTTTCCACCACTTTTGTTATCCTATCGTCCAGCTTTTCAAATAACTTCAACATTTCATCCTGCAAGAATCGAAGAAATGGTCAGCTCTGATCATAATAAGGTGAGATCGTATTGCTTACCCATGTCTTGTCCTGTACTTTCCGACCATCCTCGCTAAGGATGAAATCACTAACTTCAACGACCTTTGAGAACGAAACATATCCTCCGCGTAATTCGCCCTCTTCCCCGCCAATAGCGGAGTAAATGATCTGCCGGCTACCCTCTTCAGATGTGAAGGCATAATCTTCTTGCATCTTGTGCAATCGGTCAGCATCTTCCCCTTTAATGTTCCTTACAAGGCCGGAAAAGCAAAATCCAGGATTGAGCGTTACTGGTGTCACGGTAGGATGTGAGGCTGCGAGGCGTTCGGCTAGCGCACGAATGAATGTTATATTGAGAACTAGTTTGTGTGATAATTAGTGGATATTAGAGCTCATTTAAGAGACAAGCTGGATAATACCCACGTTTGGTTTCAGGATAGCGATCATGCATCACACTAATAGGGTATAATGAGAGCTCCATGATGCAAACATGTATTAATAAACGTGCTTCACCTTGGTGTACAGAATTCCTTACTGGACAATGTTTCGATAGTATTCGGAGCATTTATTGCCTCGGGTTTGATGCTACACCAGAAATGCATGTCACTTGCAACCACGACCAGCCGGGGTGTCGTAGAATGCTTTTCCGATGTGTTAACCATCTTTGGTAAAAGCAACAATGCATGCAGTGCTGGCGCAAGCGAGTTGACCTGGAGTCTAACAACAATCAGTATCTTCATGATACATCTTTGCGAATGCAAACTTACGAAGTCTCCCAACCATCTTCAGTGAGAGTATAGTCTCGAAGGGCAACTGCAGCGTTTTCAACTAGTATGTCCAATCGATCCAACTCTTTCTCCGCTCGATCGGCGAAAGCTGAGACAGTAGAGAATTTCGCAAGGTCTAGCGTCCAAGCCTCCGCTTTCGCGTACCCAGTCGCTTCCTTAATGACTAATTTGCGTAGAGTCAATAAGACGACAATGTAGGACAGCTTCAAAAAAAGGAGCTCACTTTTCACAGTCTCTTGGCCCTTCTCGACATTTCTGCAGACAACGATCAACCTCTCCGGGTTCATCGTCGCGAAATGCTTCGCAGCTTCGAGTCCGAGACCAATGTTTGCGCCAGTGACGATAACGGTTTTGCCAGTGAGATCGCCTTTGACCACAGGCGGCATTCCTCGCCGCTGTTCAGCAACAAAATCATCGAAAGTCTTTTGGCCCATAATGATAGTTTCAGAAGAAAGTTTGGGAGAAAGAAGTTGATCGTCGAGTATTTATATGCGGCCAATTGGACCAACGATCAAGACATGAGAGCAGTCGGTGACTCCGAGTCGGTTGACATCCGAACCAGAGTGCGCCGACTTGTGACGACTGGTTGAGTTGCTGACAGAACGCTGCACGCGTCATAGCTTGCACTGTTTCCCTTGATGACATCGCAGAACGGGTAAATGCGATTCAAAGCTCAAAGAGAAATTAGCAAAGACGGGCGGGGTGAAGTGTTGTAACTTGTGCCCCCTCCTAGTTTCAAGCGGAGCTTCAAATATGAGCCGAAATTGCCTAGACTCTCATTGACCAAAAATGCTTACACCGTGGCGCTAGCCAAATCCTCTTTTCATTCTTTTCATTCTTTTCCTCATCATACCAATCGTTATCTCTGCCCCTCAAGACGAAAGACCATGTACAATTCATTCTGATGGCAAGTTTTACGATTTGAACCCACTAAAATCGAGGTAACTTCTCTTGTTTGCTGCGGATTGTTCTGAACTCTGAATTGCATACCACCAAACATCAAATTTTCACCGAAACTAACAACATTGTACAAACTCAGAAATAGTAGACAGTATCCAATCCAATCCAAGCTAAACAAGACCTCCCGAAAGGCGACGACTCGAAATCAAGCCTCTAAAGAATTGACTCGGATTCCCACTGGTACGAAGGCTTCAACTCGGTGTTTGAACGAACTGCAAACGAGACGAGAGAAAGAGGAAAGGAAAAAGAAAGGAAAAAGATATGACAAATGCTCTTGTATAACTACGTGTCTACGCAGCGAGACCACTATCCTACTCGGCGTTCAAAACATCGCTACAAGCAAGACCGAAGTTCAACAGGCCTCGTAACCATCCACGCTAGCCATGGTGAGCGTGTCTCTCTGGCACTTTATGCGCTCAGAGACTAAGGTTGATAGGAACACAGCCGATAGAAATAAGTCCACCCTTTAACAGATCCCAAGGTTTGTGGTCAATTTCAATTCATGCACGATGGAAAACGACTTACGAAACTATTGTCCTCACAGCACACGGGGGATGCACTGCAACTGTCTCCTCCAACACCGATGACGCTGATCGGGCTGCAAGTGATTCCGAGGAGAACATTAAGGTCTTGAACGACAACACCGAGCAAGCCGAGAGCAGCTGCGCCTGCAGCGGATCCAGCCTGTTTGTATTATGATGCGAAAAAGCTAAGTGGAACTGCTGGTGAAGAACGATGACGTTGGACTCACAGTTTCGGTGCTATCACAGCATTGGATAGAACCGGTGTTGCATTGACTAGCAGGTTCAGTAGCAGTGGGCAAAGGCTAGTTTTGGGTAACCGAATCGTCAATAACAAGAATTGAACATGACGAACGGCGAGTCAACCAACATACCGAGGTGATAGTCACCGTCTTCGTTACTGGGGGGCTAACTCCTCCAGGATAGGCGGCAGCAAGGATAGCGACGAAAGGCAAGACCGCGACAGAGGAGATTTGAGAGAACAACATATTGGTGTTGGGTTGGTTGGTTGGTTGGGTGGGTAATTGAAGAAAGCTTTAGAGGGCTAAAGAATAAAGAACTTGAGGCTCTGGCTTTTATACGCATTTGCCCTCGTTCAACCTCTGCATTGGTATGTGTATACATTTGGAAGAAGGTGGCCTGGAGGGGGTGTAAATGAACATGACATCCCCCCTTCCTTAGAACACGGTAAGTAGGTAAGTCTATGTCGGCATTTATTGACGGAACTTGAAAAAAGCCAAACCGAAGAAATGAAATATGTATTCCAACTCCAACCCATTTGTCCAAGCACTCGTACTGGCACCGGGGATTTTCCACTATCTGTACGAGACAAAGAGAGTATGAACGTATCTTCTTTCCGAGTCGAGTTGAGTTCAAACTCGAATTTGGAAAAACATTAGTACTCACTGTCCTTGAACCTCAGGTTACCGCCGTAATGGGCCAATGTCACACACAGACTTCAATGGGAGTTTTGACATGGAACATGGAACATGCGGTAAGTACATACATACAATAGGTTACAGTACCATAAGTTGAGTTGCGAACTTCTGTTATGTCCTGGATGACCGTCGGAACAATTGCACCACCTTCGACAGTCGACTTCAACACCTGCCAACAAGATCACCAGTTGAGCCAGTCAGTGGGACATACCCCGAGAGCTGAGGCCGTCCCGGCGATCGAAAATATCGAGGGAGGCTCCACACGAAAGAGAGTCTAGGCATGGTGCGATGACTGGCCAAAACTGCCTGTTGACCACCCCTAAATTCAACATGAAGATCTTTCTGTTTATGTATGTACGTCCTCTTCCAACCCTTTTTTCGCCCCGTTCATCGGATACATATCACTTTTGTCTTGTTACCCTCCCTCGGAATATTCCCGGTAAGAAAACTTGGAGTCAGTACGTTACTTACGCTGGCAGTGGTTCAGGAACAAGTTCGCGTTTCTTAGTCAGTCCTCCGGAGGCTCCGTAGGGAAATACGTACGTATCACTTGTTCAGAGAATAACATCAGAAAGAGTACTGTAGGCTGTGTTTCTCCGAAATCAGATTCATCCCCTCGGTCTCCTGTTAAGAAGTACTGATAATAGCTTAATTAAACACGATTCTTTTGTGGAAACTTCCTCGAGCACCCCTTCACAATGAATTCGAAAAACTTGTGAACAGACCTAATAGAACATTCAACACGCCACAAGCCCATGGTTCATGTCAATTCAGGTACATACAATGACCCCATGTGCGCACTGCGCAGTGCTCTTGTTCAAAAAAAAACTACAATTCAATGACGATGATAGTGACGACGATTGATGAGGATGATGAGGAACGGAAATTGAAAGAAGCAAAGACTCGGATGCAGAGGATTTGTGCGCAGTATTTGGAAAGGAACCAGGAAGGAAGAACTCGCGGAGTCATCACAGGTTTGGCGTTCGGATATGTACCAGCATGCGCAGAAGTTACAACCCCAAAAACCACTCAAGGTCGGTCATAGCGTTTTGTACTTGGATAGGTGGTATGTACCTTCCTATTTACTAGCGTATTACATTACACGAAAAGAATCGTCCAAGATTCATTCATAAGAAGGTCCACGATGATCCGGGTATGATCAACGGGATCAAGTATGCTAGAGTCCTGGCAGGAGGAATGGATGATTCCAGGAACGAGCGAAGAAGGAAAGGTACGAACTCGAAGATTCAGAATAACTCGGAGAGAAAGAGGTTCCGGTAAGTGAATGATCAGGCTTCAAGTACGATCAAAGTGGTCCTAAGTAGGATGAATAGGTAGGTAATGGGGAGTAGCCGGGAGAATAGATAGTAATTGGATATGCCCGACAACGAGAAAAAAAAGGACCCACGAAAGACATTACAAAAAGAAGTGAATAGAGCTACAACAGCTATATTAGCTGCTCGGCCAATACGGATATTATGATGCCCTAGCAGATTTAGTCAGTCAGAAGGCAAGTTTAGAACGTTATTACATTGCAGCTACTCACTGAGCACACACAGGTACCCAAGAAACGACTCCCAATGGAAAATTCAGCTGCCCATCAGCATCATCACACTTTCAAATACTTTTCCACCACTGTTGGTATCCTATTGTCTAGCTTTCTAAATAGCTCCAACATTTCATCCTGCAAGGAATGAAGGAAATTGTCAGCTGTAATTTTGAGGTGAGATCACGTTGCTTACCCATGTCTTGTCCTGTACTTTCCGGCCATCCTCGCTAAGAATGAAGTCACTGACTTCGATAACTTTTGAGAACGAAACATATCCTCCGCGTAATTCGCTCTCTTCCCCACCGACAGCGGAATAAATAATTTGCCGACTACCTTCTTCAGATGTGAAGCCATAGTCTTCATACATCTTGTTGAAATGCTCAACATCGTCCCCGGAAATATGCCTTGAAAGGTCGGAGACGCAAAATCCAGGACTGAGAGTCACCGGTGTCACGGTTGGGTGTGAGGCTGAGAGGCGTTCGGCCAGCGCACGCACGAACGTCACGGTAAGGACTGGCTTGCGTGATGATTAGTGGATTATGAACTCGTTTGGGGATAGTACTCACGTTTGGTTTCGGGGTAGTGGCCATTCATCACACTGATAGGGTATGAGCTCCTTAAACATATCTCTAAAGAGGTGATTCACCTTGGTGAAAAGTATTCCTTATTGGACAATGTTTCGATGATATTCGAAGCATTTACTACCTCAGGTTTGATGGTACACCAGAAATGTGCGTCACTTGCAACCATGACTAACCGGGGTGTCGTAGAATGCTTTTCCGACGTGTAGATCATCTTCGGTAACAGCAACAGAGCATGTAGGGCTGGCGCGAGCGAGTTGACCTGGAGCCTAATCAACAACCAGTACTCAATATCAATATGATGCATCTTCGCGAATTAAAACTTACGAAGTCTCCCAACCATCTTCAGTGAGAGTGTATTCTAGAAGGGCGACTGCAGCGTTTTCAACTAATATGTCCAATCGATCCAACTCTTTCTCGGCTCTATCGGCGAAAGCTGAGACAGTAGAGAATTTCGCAAGGTCTAGCGTCCATGCCTCTGCTTTCGTGTACCCAGTCGCTTCCTTAATGACTAGTTTGCGTAGAGTTAGTAAGACGATGATCTAGGGCAGCTTCGAAAAAAGGATCTCACTTTTCACAGTCTCTTGACCCTTCTCGACAGATCTACAAGCGACAATCAACCTCTCCGGATTCATCGTCGCGAAATGCTTCACAGCTTCGAGTCCAAGACCAGTGTTCGCGCCAGTAACGATAACGGTTTTACCAGTGAGATCGCCCTTGACTACAGGCGGCATTCCTGCCCGCTGTTCAGCAACAAAGTCATCGAAAGTCTTTTTGCCCATGATGATAGTCTCAGAGGAAAGTTTGGTAGAAAGAAAGTGCTCGTCGAGTATTTATATGAGGCCAATTGGACCCACAGGGATTCCGAGTCGGTTGACTTCCGAACCAGAGTGTGCCGACTGGTGACAACTGGTTGAATTGCTGACGGAATTCTGCACTCGTCATAGATTGCACTGTTTCCCTTGATGGTATCGCAGAACGGGTAAATATGAATCAAAGCTCAGAGAGAAATTCAAATTAACATGGACGGGTGAAGTGCCCCCGCCTAGTTTTAAGCGGAGCTTTCAAGCTGAGCCGGACTTGCCGAGTACTTTGCCGGAATTTGCCGGACTCTCATGGCACTCGAATTCCCTTTTTGAAACTTTTTCATCCTTTTCCTCATCAATCATTATCTCTGCCCCTCCATCCTCAGCAAGCACTTTCTCCATTGCCAAATCTGCACAGCACCTAATCGCTCGAAGTACTTGCCCTATTGCGCAAGTAATGAACGCATGAGCTGTTAGGACGCAGCACGTCAGGGGAAAAAACCCAAGGGTCGCCCCATGCGAATGTGTATTTCTTGCGTTGCATGTACCCTTGTATAGGTAAAAACGTGTTTTCCTTGATCTGACCAGGCTTCGCTTGCAAATCCGATAAACGGTTAAACTCTAGCCATGCGGTAGTGCTACGAGTGAGGAAATAATTGATTTATGGAAACCGGAGTAGGTAGCGTCTGTAGTGCTACAGGAAAGAGTATGTCAAATTTCCGTAGACACAATACGAATCAGAACCAAGGATTGAAAACAGGATCATCCAAACCGTCGTCCAACGTTCTCTCCCATTTGATCACTATCGCACGACAATTGTTACATCCCGTGATTGTCTCCTGCGAGAACGCTGTCCATCCGAGTCCCGAGGAAAGTAATACGGGTCTATCGTTCAAGTATTTGCTTTTGAGATTCACGTCGAAGCAGCGAGTGCTGAATAATACGTACTGACGAGATCATATTCAATGGAAAATGGGATTGTGATGTACATACAGTACTTACAGCGGCATCATTACGCTTTCAAAAACTTTTCCACCACTTTTGTTATCCTATTGTCTAGCTTTCCAAATAGCTCCAACATTTCATCCTGCAAGAATTGAAGGAAATTGTCAGCTCTGGTCATGAAGTGAGATCACGTTGCTTACCCATGTCTTGTCCTGTACTTTCCGGCCATCATCGCTAAGAATGAAATCACTGACTTCAATGACCTTTGAGAACGAAACATATCCTCCGCGTAATTCGCTCTCTTCCCCACCGACAGCGGAATAAATAATTTGCCGACTACCTTCTTCAGATGTGAAGGCATAGTCTTCTTGCATCTTGTGCAATCGGTCAGCATCTTCCCCTTTAGTGTTCCTTACAAGGCCGGAAAAGCAAAATCCAGGATTGAGCGTTACTGGTGTCACGGTAGGATGTGAGGTTGAGAGGCGTTCGGCTAACGCACGAATGAATGTTACATTAAGGACTAGTGTTGTGTGGTAGTTAGTGGATATTATGAGCTCATTTGAGAGGCAAGCTGGATAATACTCACGTTTAGTTTCAGGATAGCGATCATGCATCACACTGATAGGGTATAATGAGCTCCATGATGCAAACCTGTATTTAAAAACGTACCTTGGTGTACAGAATTCCTTACTGGACAACGTTTCGATAGTATTCGGAGCATTTATTGCCTCGGGTTTGATGCTACACCAGAAATGCGTGTCACTTGCAACCATGACCAGCCGGGGTGTCGTAGAATGCTTTTCCGATGTGTAAATCATCTTTGGTAAAAGCAACAATGCATGCAGAGCTGGCGCAAGCGAGTTGACCTGGAGCCTAACAATAATCAGTAACGACATGAAACATCTTTGCGAATGCAAACTCACGAAGTCTCCCAACCATCTTCAGTGAGAGTATAGTCTCGAAGGGCAACTGCAGCGTTCTCAACTAGTATGTCCAATCGATCCAACTCTTTCTCCGCTCGATCGGCGAAAGCTGAGACAGTAGAGAATTTCGCAAGGTCTAGCGTCCATGCCTCTGCTTTCGTGTACCCAGTCGCTTCCTTAATGACTAGTTTGCGTAGAGTTAGTAAGACGATGATCTAGGGCAGCTTCGAAAAAAGGATCTCACTTTTCACAGTCTCTTGACCCTTCTCGACAGATCTGCAAACGACGATCAACCTCTCCGGGTTCATCGTTGCGAAATGCTTCGCAGCTTCGAGTCCGAGACCAATGTTTGCGCCAGTGACAATAACGGTTTTGCCAGTAAGATCGCCTTTGACTACAGGCGGCATTCCTCGCCGCTGTTCAGCAACAAAGTCATCGAAAGTCAATTTGCCCATGATGGAAGTATCAGAAGTATGTCTGGGAGAGATTGGCCCATTGTTGAGTATTTATATGCAGCTAGTTGACCCCCAGTTCTAATAAGAACATCGGTTGACATCCGGACAGACTCTGGTGATCGTGGCGACGAGTTGAAGTCGAACGCGTCACAGCACCGGCTTGGACAACCTTCGGCAGATACTATTTGTCAGTTCACCTTAGCCTGGTGACCAAGTCGTCTATGAGTAAGCTATCGAGGACTTACTCGTAGAAGGGCGTGCTTCAGGTCTATGTAAGTTCACATGAAAACGGAATTGACGAGAGAGTAGCATAACCCGCCGAGGCAAGCCTAATTGGACCTTGGACGGTCACGCGGACTGTCCATGTACATGTGTCCCGGACTCCCGAATTGCCGGACACTCTGCACAGTGGCACTTTTCGTTTTGAATCTGAGCTTGAAACTAGTGCGGGACTTGCCGAGTGCTTTGCCGGAATTTGCCGGACTCTCGTTGACCGAAAATGCTTACACCATGGCGCTGGCCAAATCCTCGAATTCCCCTTTTCATTCTCCTTCTCATTATACCAATCGTTATCTGCGCCCCTAAAGACGAAAGACCATGTACAATTCATTCTGATAGCAAGTTTTACGATTTGAACCCACTGAAGTCGAGGTAACTTCTCTTGTTGCTGCGGATGTTCTGAACTTTGAACCATTTTTGTAGCAAAGACTATGAATTCAAGTCGGCAGGGGGGCACAACTTTGTACTCAATGTCTGTAAATCTGTATCGCATGAATCGTGGGGATTGAAGGTACCGAATCCTGGAGATGTCGCTGGGTTCATTCAGATGGATCGTGGTGACTTTTCAATTGGGTTCGTGTCGCTGCTGCTGTACCTTGTCTTCCACCAACTGATGAATATATGCGTTACACAGAGAAACCAATACGACGTTAATCATGTCTGATGGCAAGCCCAAACTAGTCATGTGGAATGGATCGCAGTGCAAGACTGCTAACGGAGGCACGAAAGAGGACAGAGCCGCGACGGTGATCGAATTCGTGTGCGATACCTCGGTGTTTGGAGCTGGAAAACCTAGGCTTGTTCATCAGATTCCAGAGGAGGATGATTTGGCCTGCTCGTTTTTCATCGAGTGGAATACTCATGTACGTGTCATTACCTGCATGCAAGTCGCGTTCAAGCTGATATAGTTCATGTCATATGCATTTTGCTTGCCCAACTGGCGACCGCGGTGGCCCCTGGGGCTTTTTCGCTGTCCTAGCTGTCATGTAAGGTCTTACTTCTTGTTACGTCCCGCGGGATGCTCAAATTCTGCCTCTCACTAGTATCATCATTCTTCTCATGTGTTACATCGTCTTCGGTACATTATACAACCGCTACGTGCTGCAACTACGCGGGTTCGACCAAATACCCCAATTCTCTATCGAATCCATGAAATACCACGGACGCGAGGCGATTAACTGGTTCCGCGATATAATGGGACAACTATACGAAGGCGGTCAAAGAGGTGGCTGGGGCGGTGGCAATGTCCCGAGAAGTTGGGGTGGGTTCTCTTCTGGAGGTGGAGGTGGACTCAGTAGCGGTGGTGGTGGTGCTGGAGGATTCCGACGACCGACGTCACGGGGTACGAACCCTGTGAGCCATCAATCGCAGGTTGATGTCGGTGGTGAAGAACCCAGTGCTCTCGATGTGCCTAATGGGCGTGGTGCCGGAGCTGGAACAGGCGGTTTCGTACGACCTTCAAGAGGACCGTCAACAACGAACCCTGTTAGTCATCAAAGTCAAGTCAATGCGAACGTTGCTGCCGGTGAGCGGCAGCACCAGTCGTCACCTGCACCTCCTGTACAGCAAAAACGATACGAGAGTGGGTCTTCGACGAAGGAGGAGAGAGCGTTTATGTTAGGCGATGACGATGACGAAGATGATAATGCTGTGCCAGCTACTCCTCGAGCGAGTAATGGTATGTCTTCATTTTTCATCACTCCCGCAATATCCTTCAGTCTCACTAATTGGTTTTTATCTGTTTACAGCGCCTTCTGATATCCCGAACTCAGCTGCGACGTCTGTCGGTGCAGCGACTCCAGCTCAGGAAGAACAGTCAGCTGCTCAGTTGCGAGGTCGGGATCTGGGCGACGAAGGCGTAATTCGGCTGTGAATTGTCATTAAATTATCGATTGGACTGTTGTGTTACTGCTTTCTGTTTACTTCAACGGGCTTCTAATATTACATCTTTAGCTATATGCGTTCACGTTCACTGGACTCCCGAGATATGTCGTCCCCTTGCGAATGTTGTATCGCTTGTCCCTTTTTGAAGTCATTGAATTGTCTACTTCTGGTGACCGCACTTGCGAACCGTCCCAACAACCTATGTATCTACATAGAACTTTCCCCGGTTACTGGTGGTACCGGTACCGATGGATTCGGTCGAAGTACTCCTCCTTGACCCAATCTTAAGAATTCGAAAACGATTGTATACGGGAGGAAAGCTAACCTTTATTTGCAAACATACGATCCGGGGAGAACTCCAGTTGTTTCTCTGCATTTATTTGTTTCTGCTGCCGCCACAAAAGCCAAATAACGACGGAGGAAAGGGTGAAGATGCCTAGAGTGCCTATGACTGCCCCGATGATTGTGCCTTTGCTTGTGTTATTGGCGTTATTAGATGAGGATGCGACGATAGAGGTGGGTTTGGGTGTTGTATTGACTGTTGATATGTCGGAGGGTATACTGATGGGTTGCCCGGTGGATTGCCCGGTGGATAGAGTATTAGATGACTCGGCGGATACACTAGTGTAGGTGCTAACGTTGTTGTTGCATTTGGTGAAGATACTCTCGCCTGATATACTCGAATTGTTAATGTTATCGCGGGTATATGCGCTGGATTTCGAGGCAAGGGAGTTGATTGTATGTCAGTAACATTTAGTATCTGAAAATAATTCGAGTTACTCACTAAAACCAGTCACCATCAGGCCAAAAGAGAGTGTAGAGATTGTCAGGGATTTTTATGTTTTGGTTGCAAACATCGTTTTGAATATCGTTGGGCAAGCTACACAAACGAATTTGAGTGCTGTTTAAGTCTGAAATACACTTAGTTTAGCATACCTCCTGTTCAGATTTGGTGAGCAGAAAGAATTCTTCCCCGGTATTGTGAGATACGTCTCATATGTACCTTTCTCTACGCATATATTTGTTGAGTCAGACTTAGAAAAATAGCAAACGATAATGGCAAGCTTACCGGCGTCCACGCCATATCCATGGCTTCCGATTCCTCTCTTGCATCTGTCCATTTGAGCTTCAGCAAGGAATAACTTGAGTTATTTTTTTTGAAAGGACTAACGTCAAGCAAAGCATGCTCAAGGCGAACGAGATGGAATTACAGCAGCAATTGGCTTTGAAGTATATGAATTCCCGTGAACCATGGTATCGAGCATGAAGGAATCATAACAAAAAGACATACCGAATTGCTGGTCACACCGATCTCCCGGTTCTGGGGTAGCGTTAAAGCTGTTCAGGTTGTCTACATATCAATGGTATAAGCGGAAGATGGTTATCCGAAAAATGAAGAGACGCCTTACACTTGGGGTTGCAGATCTGGTTAAGTTGTTGATATGTGGCACCTGAATTCAAAGATTGTTCGGAATGGGGTTGTGGAAAGCTACAAAGGACTCACAAGGTGTTTCTCCTACGACTTGGGTATACCAATCTGAACCCGAGTCTACGCATGCCGTGGACCTGTCTTGTCCGGATACGAGATAGAAAAGGCCGGCAGCATAGAACAGTAGAGTAACGAAACTGAGGTGTGCGGCTAAGTACATGTGGACAAACGGTACTCAAGTCCCCAGGAGAAATAAATCGAGAAAGAAGAATGGTCGAGTGCGACTCGCCAGTCTCCTTGAAGTACGAGTACGACATCCACAGCCAAGATCAAGTCTGTTGTCATTTCGCACCCAGTTAACAGTCATAAGATGATTACAATCAGGGGAATCATACTTTTCGAGGCAACAATCAAATGATTCAGTATACCTCCAATACTCAGACTTATAAAGCATGCATATGGAATCTGGCAGTGGGAATGATATCAGAAAACGGAAAGGAGCGGTGCTTGATACAATGAATAATACTTGTGGGTGTATATCCAGCTCAGAAATCTGATGACTTTCGTCGATGCATCTTCCAGATGGAATGGAATCAGACTCGTACACATGCACAAGAAAGATTCTGTCTCGCATCCCAGAGATGCTCATAGTTGGCGGTGTCGAAAAAGCACAAGCGTCGCAGCTGTATGTGGTAGGGGTGTTCCAGCCTGCCATGGAAGGAAAGCAAGGAATAGACTTTCAGACTCCGATTGAACTCGGCCCGTGCATCGCCACTGAGTTCGAATGACTTGGGGAACAAAATCTTATTAATATCTATGTAGAGAAAGAATGAACGTATATTTGCAGTAACGAAACATCCATGTTTAGACCTGCAGGAACATAAGACGTTGTAGCGCACCCACTGGGGGAGCCCCATACTGGCGCTAATACTACTACAGTAGGTACAGCGTCCGAAGGTAGAGAAACTTGCACTCGTCGCTGCATCGGCCGCACAGCGCTTGCGCCTGACGGCATTGAGTGCTTCCAGCGCAAGCCATTATAGCGAAGAGTGCGTGCTTTTGAAGAGGTCAATTTTACTCCATTCTCACTGAGCTTTAGGCAAAGGACCATTCAACTTGATGATAGATACCATTAGCTCGAGCTGATACTGAAAGGTGATATTACTTACTGTTGATCTCTCCAGTAGCAAGATCCGCGATTGACTCGAATGCACCGACGGATAAATCGAGAGAGTTTGAGTTTAGACAGGTAGGGCACGCGTCTGCGATTGTGCAAGTCACCGACTGGAGGTATGTATGTACCTTCTGTCAAGCTACTAGGAACGACGCATGGAGAATTGAAACCGCACCTTTTGATTTGCCGTATTGATGACCTTGACTTGCTTCCCGCAAAGACTTGATTGCTCTCCCGTGTTTCCGTACCTGTCGGTTTGGATAGCAACAATGAGATCGGAGTCACTGTGTACCTGCGAATGGTGAATAAGTTTGCACGTCTCAGTTACGTTGAGCGGAACTACGATCAAATGCAAACGTACAGTACCGCATGCTCCCGCTACGCCGTTCTGGTAGAAAAAGGTACCACTGCAAGTATATTTAGCTCCAACGAACGAGATAGACCGAGAGCATGTACTGACAAACCACCAGTGATAAGCGCGTCCGATGATGAGGTTGATGTAGATGCCGCACTCGATGAGGTGGATGTAGCATGGCCAGTATTCTTGCTGGGAGTTGTTGTACTAGCTAATAGTGCGTCAACGTCGTCAGTCGCAGTTGCCTCCGCAGCACTAGCGGAGGCTGATGCGGAAGAGGTGGGGGTACACTTGGCGGTTGCGGTTTCATTTGCCTGAAGGGGTTCATTAAAAATTGACTGCTTGCTTGCTGGATGATAACAGAGGTTACATACTAGTAGGGGGTGACAGCAATCGCTGAAGAACGACGTGCCATGCTGATTCTGACAGTTCAGAGCAAGGTATCTGGTATGGTAGGTATCATACGGCTCCAGAGTGGAGGAATCATAGCCTGACGGAGCATCTTTCCTGGGGACAACACGGGCGAAGACCACGTCTGTGAGTGTTGAGAGCACAAGGAGAGCGAAAGTGGCGCTGAAAAACAGGCGACACATGGTAAAGACTGGATAGATTGTTCGAGAAAACTGGAAAGAGTGTAGAGAGTGAATAACTGGAGTCGAGCCTGTCGAAGGAGATCTGTCGAATATGGAGTACAAAAGGACTCTTTTATACCTCGACTGACAATCCATAATGACAAAGAAGGCTTTGCCGTTAACGGGTACGAGATTCAAGAGTGCCTGCAGGGCCCACTACACAGGATTCTTCGTAAAAATTTCATTTTTAGCTCGAACTGACTGCGCATTTCTTTCCCAGTCGGCTTTTCAATTGAGCCTGTCAAAGGAGGAGAACAAGAAGAATTGACGTTAGGTACCATCTGGGTCCAAGCATGGCCGAAGTGTCGTGGTAGTATGTAAGTCGCAGCAGTCGCAGCAGGGCGCTTGCAGCGCAGCACCGAGCGCTCAGCGTGGTAAGATGTGCACGTGGCCCACGTGCAACTCGTCCGCAAAATGGCAGGACAGTGATACTCAGCGTTCAAGACACTCGTTGACCTCGATTCTTTCTTTCTCGCGACTCAAATGGGAACCAAAACACGCCTTTGCGAGAACTTTCAAGCGAAGTATTTGAGCTGACAGGGCTCCTCTCTGAGCAATCACGGAGGGAAAACGCCTAGGATTCGAAGAAAAGGATGCGACTCACAGGTGCATATCTAATTTCCGGGTGCTGACTTTGAGTATCTGATTAAATCTAAGCAGATCATCGCCAAACATATCCAGTACATATGACGGGGAGCTTTGATTGATGGAGGAGAAGCCAAGGGTTGAATGTGCTCGCATACATTAGGGCGTCTCGCATTCCTAAGCTGGCTCCGTGACTATCTGTTCCGACGTCTTGGTGGTACATAGAGATGGAGGCAGAGCCTGATATGGCAGCGCTGAGCTCCGATTTGGACAAGAATGTGGCGCACCAGTATGATGATGAGGTTCGCAGATGCTCAGACAGTTTCACGAGAAATGGAAATAAGTGAGTTCAGTTGATGAGTATGATATGGTTTCTTCACCTCGTTCACACATGCTCACAGTGATGAACGAAGTGAATTGTGAAAACATGTTTTCGGTGTTCTGACATAAAATCGCTGACCTCTTTTCTTTTTGCTCGTGAGTCCTTCTTCAACTTGCCCTTTGACCTAAATTCGTCACGTCAGTAGCGACAACTTCCACTTCAGTTACGACCATGTGCTTCAGTAGAGCGCGTTCTACACCCAGTGCTGTGTCTTCTAGCAGGAATCACGAGTCCGGGATAGATTTTACTCCTCGTGACGATGAAACACTCGTCCGTTTCTTAGCAGACAACTGCCCAGACCCAAAGGACAGGACGTCGTATACAACGTATGAAACCCTTGCCTCGAGCGTAAGATACACTCCATTTTTGCTTTGACATCTATTATCTCTGATGCGTTACATTTTAACAGGTCTCTTCTACTCACACGCCGGAGTCCTGGAGAAAACGATATCAAAACTCCTCAACATACTTCGATGAGTGGGTCCAAAACGTGCTGAGAAGCCGTGGCGAAAAGTCTTCTCCTTCTGCATTGATTCCACGGAAGTCGACCAACAAAATTGCCAACGAATGGTTAGATGATGAGCTTGCAAAGTTTCTGGCATTTCACAATCCTGATGGATGGAGTAGGAGAGGTACGCTACTCTACAGCAAGTTGGTTCAAAATGTGTGTGGTTGTTTGCTTTCCTAGCGCATGCTTACATGTACTTACTGGTGTCGTTTCAGAAAGGCAATCTATGGCCGTGGTCAGAAAAGCGACCTGCGGATTCATGGAGACATAGATACTCCAAATACAGTGAATATTTTGATGGTCTAATCAAGAAATATCAAGAGCGAGCAAGACGCCAGGATGGTAGTACATTGACAGACAACCTCCTTGAAGATGACAACGATGGGCAGCCGCTGATTAAACGACGCAAGATTGACTCTGAATCACAATTTTCTACTACAAGTCAGTTACTTCTATACCTTCCGCTATGGCATACTTACTCACTATCCGAAGCTATGTCCCAAAACTCACAGACTGACTCTCATGCGGATGAGCCGTCAAGGTCCCCAGACATTGACAAGGGTGGAGAGTGTGGAAAAGGTAACAAAGAAATAATGTCTCCCATGCTCTCCCGTACTTAATCGTGTTTTGTTTCTGCGTCCAGATATACAAGCCTGCTATGAAGTTGATTCCCAGTTTTCTGATCAGGAGGAGTCGGAGACCTTGAATGATCAACATGATGATCTGAATGAAGCGGACAAGCTTGAATTGTTGTCTCGCTCGGAAGACGATAAGCATACTGAAATCGATGACAAAGGTAGGGAAAAGTTCAAAAATCTTGATGTTGACTACAACTGGTAACATACTTCTCTAGATCTGTCTACAGGTTCAATTGAAGCGAAGAGAGATGCAAATGAGGCGATGAGCGCGAACGGGTCGGACGCTATTAGTACTTTCGTTCATCAGCAGCAGGACGCTGGTCAATCCTCAAGCACAGTGGTGTTGACTGCCCGTGACTTCGAGTCTGACATTGCCAAAACTGGCTGTGGATGGCCTAAATACCATCCATCGCTGATCACGTTGCTGAATCTCACCGTGCTTGAAGTTGAAGATTCATCTGAGTTGGAAATACCTACGTCCGAGGGTGATAATACGTCACTTTAGTCTCGAGGACCGAGCGCTGTATCATGATGTGAAAACTTTGCATTTAGTGATTGGTATACATATTGTCAATCTCGTAACTATCTCAAAAATATTGTTTTCGGCGTTCGTGACCAGTTTGGGATCGAGTCTACCAATGGTATGGATTTGCAGCCATTCCGCGAACTTGATATACTCAAGAACTTCGTCATTGCGTTGGTACTTACGGGAAGATGTTTCTGATCTAGGTTAGAGGTTAGAGGTTAGCCAGATCATCAGCCTTTTGCATATCACTGTTCCCTGTTCCTTCTTCATAGTCTGATCCATATGCTCGAATGTGAAAGGTGAAGATTAGTTGCCACTTTTTCACAGTCACACTGCATACAGAGATACAATACCTTGAAAACAAATCCCTCTGCGCTCAATCACCGATGGTTAGACACATAAAATGTGGACGTTTCGTGTTCTCAGCAGCCCACGCTTTCGTTCACCTTCATATCCATTAACGTTGACATTTCGAGTATGTGCTTCAGAACTACCTCTAGAATCAGTACCGCGTCTGGTGGTCAAGTTCCTGTCTACAATTATTCCTACTCCTGTTACACACCTCAAGACGATGAAATGCTGGTCAAGTATCTAGCGAAGCATTGTCCGATGCCATTTGGCAGGTCGTCGCCCAAAACATATCAAAACTTGGCTTCTCATGTGAGTCCTGACTCCTTTTAGCTGAACTAAAAAGGCATAAATCTTCACAACTACAAAATGTTACTCCCCTGTACAGATCTCCTCAATGGCGCTTTCGTTACCGCAGTATGTCGGGATATTTCAATGAATGGATCCGAAATTATCAGAATTTGCCCATCAACTCCGATGTTTCGGCTGCCAGATCAAGCAGCTACGAAATCCGAGTACCTAGATACGATAAGTATAGCTCCCATGAACAGGAGGACCATACCTTTGCTAGATGTCTAGCATATAACAATGCGAGTAAAGAAGAAAGAAAGAGCATTAGAACCTATCGGTCGTTCACAAAACAGCATAAAGTTTGTGCTCCCAGTCATATTTCGTGAAGTTTCACCGACTAATTGTCACTGCAGGAACGGACACCACAAGAATGGAGAAGAAGATATGTATCGTATCGGGACTACTTTGATAACCTCATTGGCCATTACCAAGTGGAACTTGATTTGGGTCAGCACCCTGAAAGAGATACAGTAGACACCAGCTCTGGCCTTGAGGTGAACACTTCGGGTTCAGTAGTTAAAACTATCCAGTCATTCAACGGTGAGAATACTTACATGACCACTTGCACCGCGACAACACTCATCTCACTGAAGGGGAGCCTAAACAACCGGACGACGACGGGTACGAACTCTCCGGGATCTCCGGGGAGTCATATTTTGCTATTCGGCCGGTGTATGCAGACATGTACAAGAACGGTGAAGCAGACACGCATTACCGATGCGAATTTCTGGCTAACCTATCTTCATATAGCGGATTACTATGAGTTTGATGATCAGTCAGTTGAACGTCGGACATCGAACGAGTGTTCCATTCAGAATGACTCACTCGACTCTGAAATGCTATTCGGATTCGAAGATTCGGGGCATGGCTCCGAGATAAACTTGAACTTCGAGCTTGATCACCAACCTTCGGATGCTTTTGGAGGCGAGTCTGATGCTACACAGCTGAAAGGGATTTCCGAACGAGACGGCAGCAAAGGTGAAGCATATAATCGTACTCACATTGGTATATGAAGCAATTAATAGTTTCTCAAGGTTTCACTTTGATTGACCTTACAAAAGACGACGACGAGAATCGAATTAGTGACTCAGAGAATGGCACAGACGGCACTCAAGAGCCAGCTTTTGCTTTGATTGACCTTACAAAAGACGACAATGAGAATCAAATTAGAGACTCAGAGAATGACACAGACGGCACGGAAACGCACCAAGAACAGGACAAAAACGATTACTCGCGCTTCGCGCCAGTTCCCTCCAATGATAATGCTTCACACACCAAATTTACTTGGCCAACATCTGATTTGTCGCTCCTCATGCGTTGAATGACCAGGGGTGTCTTCCGAACCAAATAAGTACGCCCCAAAAGCCGTCTACCTAACATGTATACATACATGAGTATGAAATATTCCCTCTTAAAGTGAACGTTCCTTCGCAATTACCTTGACTCTGCAAAATTGCGCACTTCGGTGTATTATCTTGAAATCTTTACAAGCGTTCATCAGTGTATGATATAGTTGGTACCTTTGCATCGCGCATTTTACTTGAGAAGCCGTGAATTCCATTGCAAATAGTACTAAAGCAGAAACTTTGACGAGATGGTGCAGGAACGGTGCAGGATCCCGCCGGCTGTGACAACGGCGAAAACAAGATTCAAACTCCGGTTCGAAATCCGACTGTTTGGCAAATTTCCTCGAGTCCAGAACACCTACTGTACCTCCACCATCATGTTCACGATTTTGCAATTGAAAACGCGTCTTTTCTCGTCCTGCATCTCCTGAGCCAACATCCGCGTATAAAGTATACTTACAAGACCGAAGTTGATCCCAATGGCAAGGGCACAAGATAGGTGAAAACCAAATCGAATTCAGTCTGGGGACTTTCACCCGAGCTTTCCATCGTACGAGATTGAACGTTCTTGATAATCGATGAGATTACTTCTAATATATATACCTAACGTAGGAAAGCCCGGTGTGCGTTTTCTCCCCACTCGCTATTCTTGAATACTGGCCAATGCCTGAGCACATGAACACCAGTTAATGTGGCAGGGTCAGTCGAGCTACCATGGGAAGGAAAATGACCTGGCTTTGACTCAAGACCACAAGTCGTCCAATGCTCTAAGATAGCCGGATCAATCATACGTTGAACACTACGGCAGACGCAATGGTTCAGTGTTCTAATTCCGTCAATTACGGGTCCTCGTGACCAAGGTGCCGATATTTCCTTCCTTCTTTTTTTCCATACTGAACACCGGTTTCTCGATTTAACACAGTATAACCTTCTTAACTTTCTGATGCTCTCGTATCGACCTCGAGGTCCTGCATGCAAAGGAACGCTCACGGGATCGCTAGATGTACGACAAGCATGGATGTGGCTGAGCAAAGGTCTTTCCGGGCTCTGTTGGAAATGAGTATAAAAGCTGCTTCTAGATAGGCGAGAAATGTTGTGGTCGCCTCGCATCATGAAGACACCTTGGCTCTTCGCTCTTGGTCTCGCTGCACTTGGTAGCGTTCAGCCTCTGTCCCTTGCTCCGAGGCAAGACGGAAATGATGGTATACACCTCGCGGTATTCCCCACATGTGGGCAGCTTTCGGGAAAGGTGTCGGATGTGAATGCGGGGGTTGTGCCAGGATCCGTGAAGACGATTGTTTCGTTTGGGGTACGTTGTGGATATTTATGTTTCGGAGGGATACTTACATCATTGATATAGGATTCGTATACGGATGGTGGCATAGATAACGGATCAGCCCTTCTCCCTCCTGTTCTGATTCCACCTAACGATGAAGCCGGTGGAAGATCAACTAACGGGCCCGTGTGGATTGAGGACGTTGCGAGCGATTGGAACGCGCACCTGATGGATTATGCGGTGAGCAGGGTGTTACGCTTCGACGATTTCTGTATTGAGACTCAAGTAATTCAGCAATGGGGTGCATGTACCAACTTGTCACTTTGGCCGAGCAATCCTAGAAAGGTGGACTTTGTCGGACAAAGTTCGTGGATCCTGCCCTAGTGGGCTAAGATTGTATCGGGCTAACTTTAGCTGAATCGGAAGTGCAAACGTTTCTGGGTCAATCGAACAACTTGGATCCCGATACTACATTGTATAGTATCTTCTTTGGGATCAAGTAGGTCAATGTCTACTAATTTCCGTCTAACACTGATTGCCTCTCTTAGTGATTACGTGGCGTCTCTGAGTGAGTGAGCGACGCTCTTGCTCCCGGTACATACAGCTTCCTCTGACAATCACATAGTCGACGGTGACCATATGCCAGAAGCCGCCCAGACAATACTAAACGAGATTGAAACACTCTCAAGCCCGCCAACAAATGGAAAGTCATTCTTGCTTTTAGATGTTTACGGTCGAGGAAACACGTCGGCTGCTGGAGAGGCCTACAAGCAGCAAGTATTTGACGGGCTACACGCTTTCAATACGGGTTCTCGGAAACTGAACGTAGCCTACGTCGATTTAGCACCTATATGGGACGGTGTCCTCGGCACATATACAGGGTACGTGTGCGGGGGGGTGCCTCGGTTATATCGTATTGTGCGCTGCTGACGAGTCAACTTGTAGGTATAGAGCTTTTGGGTACACCAGCCCTGATCAGTGTACTTCGTGCACAAGCGATTGCGACGCTAATGGTTGGTGTGAAGATGCTGCGCATCACTTCTACTGGATCCCGGGGTAAGTTATATGGTCACTGAATTTAAGAGGTACACGCTAACGAGTGTCCTATAGACATCCATCGAAAGAGACGCATCGTATCATGGCTGACTTTGTGGATTTGGTTATTCAGAATTGTAAGGTGTGATATGGCAATAGACGCTTACTGAAAAATCTGGCGGCCGTTCGTGTCATATTGAGGTTTACTTAAAGGTAAGATGGTCAAAACATCGATAGGGTCCGGCATACACCCAAAACTCGGTGATAATGTTCTACCAAACGTGAATCCCCTTCGCTCGAGCGGCAGCTAGTGGAATTCGATTCGGCAATCTTTGATTCAGAAAAACTACGGCCGCCTTGTTGTCCTCTTTCAACTATATCGTAGCACGGCGCCGTTGTGACACTTTGGGAGTAAGAGTGTGTTCAAATGTCTTCGCAAAACAAACCTGAGCGATCGATGTCGCCGCAAACGTACCTGTGGCTATAGGTCGTTAGGAGATGCCAAGGTAAGTGCGGCTGCGCTCATCGTCGCTCGCCAGGGCGAAAGCAGTTCGCAACGGCTCCCGTGTCCACCCAAAGTTTTACAGTCCCTTGGTCATCGCGAAGAGGCTACAGCGACTTCGCGACCGATATCATGTAGTGCGAGAAATGTGAAACTAATTTGTTATGTTCGCTGGTTGCTCGTAAGTGATACATATTTCGAATTGCGTCTCGTTGGAGGGCAGTTTCATTTACTATTTTATTTAGGCTCCTTGACTTATGTTGAAGTAGGCTGAGCGTTTCTGAGCGTCTCTGCGATCTGAAATTGTCTCATCAGCAAGAAACTCTCCGTCCCCGGCTATCTTCTAGACTGATTGAAATGTAAGAACGGTTTACTCAGCCTTTATTGTCTGATCACTCGGGGTTCGCGCGAAAATCCATACTTACTATACTACTTTGTCACAATTGGCTTCAAGTCGTGCTGTGCCCCGGTTAATGAAGCAAATATGAGCAATATGCACTCAGAAATCCCGGAGCCAGTATAGACAATTTATGCTCAATGTAGGCTCATTCAACGCGACGCGTCATTTGCGACGCGAGATACGAAAGTGAGTCACATGACTTTGATGACATCACTCATCGATTATATTATAAATTGCAGCCATCGCCTGAGTTATCTCTCTTCCACGCAACCACCATCTTTGAATATTAGCAGAAATGGCCAACACTCTTCCTCCTCTTCCCTACGCTTACGATGCTCTTGAGCCTTACATCTCTACGGAGATCATGACTCTTCACCACACGAAGCATCATCAGACTTATGTCAATGCTCTCAATGCTGCTGAGGCCGCCTACGCCAAAGCTTCGACCCCCAAAGAGCGCATTGCTCTCCAGGCTGCCCTCAAGTTCAACGGTGGTGGTGAGTACCAATTTCACCGTCCAAATTGCACGGGCAAGGTTTATCGTTCTTGTATACTCATTGCGTTATCGAAATTCCCTCCCTATCAAATCTTGATCAGGTCACATCAACCACTCTCTTTTCTGGAAGAACCTGGCCCCATCTTCTGCCAAGGGCGGTAACGGCGGTGTTTTGAAGGACGGTCCTCTCAAGGATGCTATCGTTGCTTCTTTCGGATCTCTCGACAACCTCAAGAAAGAGTTCAACGCTACCACCGCTTCCATTCAGGGATCTGGATGGGGATGGATTGTAAGTTCTGGAACCCTGGTTCACTCGGTTCTGTAATACTGAAGTACTCGGTTCCTAGGGTGTTAACCCTGCTACCAAACGCCTTGAGATCGCCACTACTGCGAACCAGGATCCTCTTCTCACTCACGTCCCGGTCATTGGTGTCGATATCTGGGAGCACGCTTTCTACCTCCAGTACAAGAACGTCAAGGCTGATGTATGTATTCCATACTCTGTGGTATACTGGATATAAGCTAACTAAGTTCGCAGTACCTCACTGCCATCTGGTCCGTCATCAACTTCGACGAGGCTGAGGCTCGGTTCAAGGAAGCTCTTTAAGCCTGCTACTTTATGGTTATCGCGATGCTTGTCGGTTGGAAAGAAAAGGAATCTGTACAAACGAATTGTCCTCGGAGACAAAATGAATTGCTAATGTATCACTAAATTCGTTATCCGTGCTTCGTTATCTAAATGTTCTTCCACTTGCGATTGTCAATGTCAATGTTTCGATAGTGGCTGTACGCCATGCAATGAGAAATCACATCAGAATGGCGAGAGAATGCAAGAAGTACAAGGGTCTAATACATTTCCAGGTTTATCGTATAAGTTGGTTGCTTCCCGTGTTCTATCATTTGCTATACACCCTTTTGACCCTTCCTATTCCAGGTCTCGTCAACAGACTTGTTTTATGAGCGTTGTCAAACCCTTCAGTCTGGAAGTTACATACGCGACGTGCACACCATAATCACGTGGTAACGCGACGATTCGCGATCGAAATGGGTCGCGTCGCGTGTCCTGTAGCAAGCTGAACTGAAGTAGAATGTATCTCATACCTCAAGATCTTCAATGGACGATACGTACGGGTTCCATTCTACGAGTGCAGCTGTAACCGATCCTCGTGTCAATGACTCGACCTCTAGCTCATTGGCTAGCCATCGTGGTGGAAAGGACCGCGCGCAGGACCCTGAGAAACGCGCTGATGTTGGTGTATTTTAGGAAGGTAATAGTTTTCCTTCAACTGAATCTAGCAGGATGACTCGGAAAACACGATCGTCTCGAAAGTGTTGTTAATTCCTAGAGAGGATGTATCCCTTCCTTCCACGTAAGTATGGCTATGAGAGCGCGGAATCAGTAGCTATATATTTATTTCTCATTTCCCTGCAAAGGCGTTGGGCTAACACGCGCGAGTGCTTGATGTTGCTTGACAAATTTCTTTGATAATTTAGGATCCACCGTCTTGAATCTTCATCCATAGGTATTCATCGTGCCCAGTGCACGTGCTCAAACGTTCAGGTTTTCAGGCGCTTAACGTTTTCTCATCTTCCAACTTAAATATGGCTGGCTCTCGCGGTAGCTGCTCGTTCTTATTACACTTTTTACATTTTCTTTGCTCGTTGTGTTACTCAAACATGCCCAGTGTTCAGGAACAGCCGTGTACCTCTATGAACGCGCTGATTCGGGATAAATGCATACGGTGGTCGTATAGCATGATGGTACAGAATAATATCATCAACCTTGATGAAAAGTGGATCGATTCGCTGGAGAAGGATGAACAGGCTGTATATATCTCTCCGTGGAAAATTTTGCACCGTGAAGGTACGGGGATTCCGGCAGACGAGATCATCTCGGATTCGGCGGTCGATTCGATTGATGACAAGGTTGGTGCTTTTCGATACCGTCTTTAATCTAGAGATTGACCTAGGAATGTATGACAGTATGAAGGAATTCCCAAGCTCGAGGAACCGATTCCTATGGAACATCTTCCCGACTATCTCATCGTCAAAGATCCGGACAATGAAACACAAGCTCGCGGCATGGTTTCAGACTTGGATTTGTTGAATACTAGTCAAGAGTTTAGATTCGTGCGAGTCCTTGTAGACGGTCAAACCCGTAAGCTGGCGCTACACTTTATGTGATATTTTAATTGAGGGTATCAAACACAGGAAACAACACAGTTGCCTATCTTGATTTATCTTCTGCGAAATATCTTGGGACAGGCAGCCACGCACACGTCTACCGAGGCCGCTTTCGCCTTCCCCCTCCCTACACCGTCCCATCTTCTCGAACGGGTGAGGTTACTGTTGCGGTTAAGATCTCAAATCTAGATTGCATCGATCATGAGATGCTTTTGAACGAAGGGAAAATGTACGAGTCGATGCCACAATATCTAAGTGAAGACTGGTCGCCGGAGTCGGACTATGACGAGAATGGTGTTGCGGTCTTTACAGCGATCGTTCCTCGGTTTTACGGCATATATATGCTGGACTGGGAGGCTGTTGGATCGGGGACGCCTCCACCGGTCATGCCTGTGCTGGCGTTGCTTGAGGAGTGTGGTGAACGGGTCCGAAGAAGCAATTTGACTCATGATCAAAGGTAAGTCCCCATTGAAGTACCCGTGTTTACCAATCGTACCTCATCTATGGGTCACAATTCAGGATAGAGATACTTTCGCTTGGAGCTCGACTCATCCGCGCTGGCGTCTCTCAAGGATCCTTCTGTGAGCGCAACATCCTCATACAACCTGGGCCGTTGTCAAAGCTACCTTCCGAGCGCTCGATGGAAACACCCAGTTTTCGAATAATTGATTTTGGGAGGGGGATTCTTCCACCTCGGGCTGATCACTTTAGCTCTAAACTTACCTACTACTACTCCCCATCGATCGACGAAACACGGAAATGGGAGTCTGCACTTCAGAGAGATATATCTGATATCAAGTATGTAGTAAGATGCTAGTTCTCGAGCCGGCACCGGCGGGAGCCGCTACTGCAGTATTTTGGTTTTGCATGTAATTACCTACCACCCAGGAAGTTAGTTACCTTTATCTCTATTTATTATATCGATGCTTACAATGACCTTCAGTGCCGCCGGGGCCCTGGGCCGTTGACCGACTTCACGTGAACAATGCAGGAACGCTTTTCGATGACTACTCGTTCTTCATTATCAGATATCATCATCTTTGCTATTTCTTTGCTCAAAATGTCTAGTATTGAAGAATGGCCCAGCGAGCTCACTACTGGAAATCGCCCGCCGAACAAAAGGGACGACGAGTCGTGTTCTTATATGAACGAGGTGTTTCAATATAGATGCATACAGTGGTCGCGTGGCATGATGATTGAAAGCCCCATCGTGCTTGATCGCAAGTGGATGAACTCGCTGGAGAAGGATGAAAAGGCTGTATATATTCCTCCGTGGAAAATCTTGCATCGTGAAGATACGGGGATTCCAGCAGACGAGATCGTTTCGGATTCGGCGGTTAATTCGAACGATGACAAGTTTGGTTCTTTGCGATGCCGTCTTAGATCTAGAAATTGATCTAGAAATATATGGCAGTATGAAGCGATCCCCAAACTTGAGGAACCAATTCCTGTGGAACATCTTCCTGACTATCTCATCGTCAAAGATCCAGATAATTATACGCATGCCCATGCATATGATCACTTCGACTCGTTGAGTCTCAATAAAGGGCTCAGATTTGCGCGAGTCCTTGCAGATGGTCAAACCCGTAAGCTGGCATCACACTGTATGTGATATCCAGAATTTTAAGGGTTTCAATATGTAACAGGAAACAACACGGCTGCTTATCTTGATTTATCTTCTCCGGAATACCTCGGGATGGGCAACCACGCACGCGTCTACCAAGGCCGCTTTCGTCTCCCCCCTCCTTACACCGTCCCATCTTCTCGAACGGGTGAAGTTACCATTGCGGTCAAGATCGCAGACCTGAACTCTTTCGAGAATCATGAGATGCTTATGAACGAGGGGAAAATGTACGAGTCAATGCCAAAACATCTAAGTGAAGACTGGTCACCGGAGTCAGACTATGAAGAGAATGGCATTGCAGTCTTCAAAGCGATTGTCCCTCGGTTCTATGGCATGTACATGCTTGACTGCGACCCTGTTGATTCGGAAAAGCCTCCACCGCGCCTGCCACCTGTGCTGGCATTACTTGAGGATTGTGGTGAAGAGGTCCAAAGCAGCGAATTGACATCTGCTCAAAGGTAAAGCCCCATTGAAGTACCCATGTTTACCGATAATGCCTCATATGCATTTATCACAATTCAGAAAAGAGATATTTTCCTTTGGAGTTCGACTTGTCCGCGCTGGCATCTCTCAAGGTTCTTTCTGTGAGCGCAACATCCTCATGCAGCCTGGACCTCTGTCAAAGCCACCTGCCGAGCGCTCGATGGAAACACCTAGTTTTCGAATCATTGATTTTGGGAGGGGTGTTGTTCCACCACAGGTTCAAATTGAAGTTGATCAGAGTCTGTTGGACGACTGTACTCGCTTTAAACGCGCCTACCGTCGTGCAATAAACCCGGAAATATGGAGATGGGAGTCTGGGCTTAAGAGCGATATAGCTGATGTCAATCATATCGTTACTGGTTCGCGTCTCCGTTACCGTGGATCTAAGCCATTCATTGTGTGCTAGATCTCGAGATACTGCAGTACTTTTGATTTGTTTTGTCCGTGACTACCTACTATCATGCCAAATGATCACTATACACTCGAAAAGTTATTTACCTTGAGCTTTATAAGTATACCGATATTTACTTACAACCGCTGGTCCTGGACCGACTCCACTGGACGCAACCGTGCTCGACTTCACGTGATTGTTGCCGACGGCTAGTATCGCGGCAGCTTCTTCTGACCATTCTTCATGAGTCAAATCTCTTCAACTCAGTCATGAATTGCTTCTTGCTTCTGCACCATTTCGTCTCGAATTCTGTATTTGAAGCTACGCTACTGGATATCTATCACCAATCGAGCTTACTGGGCTACCATCAACTACCCCAAGACGACAAATGACCTCCGCAACCAATGCTAAAGGAGACGATGTATCAAATCTCGCTGGACTTGATGCATGCAGTTCTGTTGGGTTGCACCAAAGCAACGGGGGAATCTCGTACTCCCAAGGAAACACTGTAGACGATGAAGTCAATGGAACAAGCCCGATTAGCAGTGGCAGACTCGGAGAATCGCCTCGAGGAAACCGCCACCCTCGCGCATGGGAACCGAAAGGCGTGATTTTGGGTGTCCGCGATAGTCTGGGCTCAGGGGATTCGTATTTGATCGCTGATGTGCTTGGAGAGGAACTCAGTGAGTCTGCATTCACGAAGGTTAGGGACGAAGTAAAGTGGGACGTTATGCATCATCGAGGTATGTTAGTATCAGTACAGTCTAGCAGACATGCAAGATTCACCAATTAGCGACTGGTGGGTATAGGCGGGGAAGTTCCTAGACTTGTTGCTGTTGAGGGTGAAGTCGCTGAAGACGGGAGGTAAGGCTCCTATCTTACGTGTCTTTCTTAGATATCCTGAAAATTGATGAGATTTCACCACCAGCTTCCCCGTATATCGACATCCATCAGACGAGTCGCCGCCCCTTCGTCCATTTTCGCCCACAGTTCAACTCATACGAGCAAAAGTCCAACAACTGATCAGTCATCCGGTGAATCACGTCTTGATCCAACACTATCGTTCTGGCAAAGATTATATCTCAGAACATTCTGACAAGACCATTGATGTTGTTCGCGGCTCTAGTATCGTTAACGTGAGCTTAGGGGCTCAGCGCGTGATGACGCTACGCACAAAGAAAGACGCGGCGTCGGTTATCCCTATAGAAAGAGAGGGTACGAAAGCATCGAAGAGCGGTCGGACAACGCAGAGAATTCCTCTACTGCATGGTTCTATGTTCGTTTTAGGTCCAGAAACGAATAAATGCTGGTTGCACGGGATCAATCATGACAACCGACCGGTCAAGGTGAAGACCGCGGAGGAACGTCAAGAGAACGGGGAGAGGATTAGTTTGACGTTTAGGCATATAGGGACGTTCTTGACGGAAGACCAAAGGCGCATATATGGGCAAGGCTCGAAACAGAAGGTGAAAGAGCAAGCAGGAGAGGTGGTCAGCGGTGGTGAGGAAGCTGAGAGGATGATTGAGGCCTTTGGGAGGGAGAATCACGAAACTAATTTCGACTGGGACGAGTGGTACGGCAGAGGTTTTGACGTCTTGCATTTTACGATCAAGAAGGCGGAATAAATTTGCTGGGTTCTGGTCGGTTATGCCGGTATGTTGGGATGATGGTGATCAACTAATATTAATGCTTTTGGTATGATCAATTCCATGTCATTGTCAGACAGAACTGATTCAGTCTTTTCAGTCAGCATTTAAGACGGTCGCTAGGGTTCATCATCCGACTCCTGAGTCCTGACCTCTCCTGACCCTTTCCTCGATCTCCATGCATTCTTCTACCCTCATCCGTTTATGATGCCGAGGCATTTTTCTTGAACTTCTCTGCAAAGAGGCTTTCTTAATTACTTACCTTGTGGCATCAGGCACAAATACACGTCGACTCGGAGCCATCTACATATGTTTCCTATGACCAGATCTTCCTGGACCCTTTGACTGCGAACGGACTCGCTCAGAACACCTCGTGTGATAACATGACACAGGCACAACTCCACTTCTCATATGTTTCTTAATCATCTTCTGTCCTTCTTTTGCTTCTGCAGGACTGTTCTAGCCTGGAATCGACCTCTGACATCAGGCTTTCCATTGGCTCGTTTCTTTGCTGGAGGCTCCGGTTCCTTGTTTTTTCTTCTAGTCTTTGTTTTGTGAACGGTTATATCCATATCCATTCTTCGGGTCCGTTGGCTGCATGCTGCACGCCCTTCTAGCATGGGGTTGACGACTGCCTTGTGTTTTCCGTTCAGCTTTGGCATGCAGTCTCGGCCTGGGGGTTGTATTAACGTTGGGTAACAGAGAGCGGGCTAACGGCTCGCGGTCGACCGGTCGCAGCAGGCCACACCTTACGAGATGTTTGATAACCGTGTCGACCTTTGGAATATGGATGCTGGAGCCGCTCTGCGCTCTGCGCGATGCGGATACTTCACGGAAGAGTTAGTTCTACTATGGGACGATATTTTGGCTGTATGTATACTCCTAATGCTAATTCCGCCGATTATCCTACTGGATGGTACATGATAGAATGACTCCCGACTCGCTGTCTCGAGTGTGTTCTCAAGGCTCTTCAATACGAATGAAATTCCATAAGGAATTACATACCCATAGCAACGGCGGGGACGGAGTTAGTTATGAACATTTGCTCCTTCGACTTATACCACCACGTACGGGCCCATCGACATTTGACAGCTCTTTGCTGGGTCTTTTCGTTCCTTCCTGACGCTCATTTAACTTCCAAGGGACTCACCTTGGATCGCACGTTCTTTTTAGGTTTCCGCTTGTTCTTCTTACTTCTGAATTCGAATTCTGCCTCCGCGGCGGCAGTCAATTTTAGACTGGGGTTAGGGTTCTGGATAAGGTAAGGGTTGATTTCGCTTATTTTTTCGTTGAACCGTGGGTGAAAGGGCTTGCCTTGCGTGTTGGCCTTTTCTCCCTGCCTTCTCACCCCGCCTGTAAAGGCAACTACACGAGGCAGAGATCAACTCCCAACACGAGGCTCGCGCGTTCAACTATCTCTCTGCTGCTCGACGACAGTCCTCATCGTTCCCGTTGACGGCGACGACGACAGCGAGTGATAGAAATTCCAGAAAAATCCCATAAAAATTGTCCGACGCGACCCTCGCTCTTTTCTGCCTACGTTCTTGCTATGCCTTTGACGTTTTCTGACGGCCTAATGATTTTCTTTTCACGTTTTTCACGGCAGCCTACTCCAGAGACGAACAATCCTTCTGATTCTCCAGGTGGCTCCGAGTCACCTGTTGAGGTGGAACGACCATCTTCGTACTCTCCGGCTCGCATGTCTAAGGACTCGGAGGGGTACCCGACATGGCTTCCCAAAAGACCACCTCCTCCCCCTCCTGCATCTACCTTTCACTCTTCCGTCGGCGGTCACGAATCTATGGCTGGTCTAGGCGACCCACCTCAGATTTTGGGAGGTCGTAAGCCGACGCCACGGTCTGTGAGAATCATGAAAATGCAGGAGGAGCAATATGGGGACAGACGGGATCCCAGTGATCATACCCGTGTACCATCGAACACCCGTGTGTGGTCGAGGGCTACAGGGACTGCTTTCTCCCCAACTGTTTATTCCTCAGGTGACCCTTTCCCTGCTAGGCTTCCACCGCCCAAGTTCAGGTCGAGAGGTGTCAACTTTGATCTCTTGCGGAACCCATCCTTCAAATCACGTCTCTACTTTTTCTTATTCCCTCTTATCATGTTCGCCCATATTCCCCTCCAGACGTTCTTCGACTTCAATGCTGTATTTATATTGATTCAGTCAGTTTTTTGCGCGTTTTTTGGGGTTGATGTCATGCTGACGGCGTATGTTTTGTTTCAGGGCTTCGAAATATCCTAACCCGGAAGCGCCCGGTGTGCCTGGCTCTGGCAGGAATTGGGCCTTAGGTGCCGCTGCGTACGTCGCATGCTGGCTCGTCTGGATCCTTGTAGTCTTTGTTGTATATGAGCTCATTTATTCCTTCGTGCGGAGGTGGCGTGCAAGTGAGTTCTCTATATTGCCATTGCCCTACAGCACCACAATAACTGACCTTCATTCTAAGAGCGACCCGCGATCTACCCCATTTACACGTCTTCTGCTGCTTTTAACTTTGCCTCTATGACCTCATATTCCACGTTTTGTTTTCTTCAACACCTTCGTTATACTGCCTTCTTTGGCGAGCATGGTGGCATCCGGGACGGCCTCGCTGAGACATTCTGGTTCTATTCGCAGAACCTGCCCACTGTAGCCTTGCTTCTTCCCCGCGGAGGTCTTGCGCTTGCTCTTCTGTTGACATTTTCCTCTCCGGTGCCAGGGAACGTCGCGCTCGCCGATGCGGGCATCAGCCGAAGAGATGCGACGTTCTTCCGTGATGATGGAACACTGACGGATTATGCCCGCGGCGTCCTTATCGCCAACGCAGCTTGGACTGCGTGGAGGGTCTTGGTACTAATCGTCAGCTGGTAAGCGAAAAGAAGTCTTGTGCATTTTGTTCTTGTCTGATTTGTGGTGTTTTGCAGGATGGGTCTTTGGATCCTCAGTGGTCAAGGTTGTGCAGGTCTATGTGGTCCGCGATATCGTTGGGAAGAGGAGGATGCTGAGAAGAGCATGTCGATATATAACGTCGATAATGTTTCCGAGACCGACCAGCCGCTACCTTGGAGCTGGCGAGAAAACACCCGTATGCGGCTTCTCGATGCATACGATTTTTGCTGTGTAATCGTCCGTCCAGCTTCCGCGCGATGGTATCACAAGAAGGACAGTGCTGATTCGCGCGACTTGCTGGGTGCAACTGTGCTGCCTGTACCCGAGTCCCCGGGCGGGTTTGAGGGAATGGATCGGCTGATGGCTGCGGTGGGCTTACCCGTCGCTGGACCGTCGGTCGTTGAGGCGCACACACCCAAAAGAGGAGTGCTATCGGATGAATTCTTCAGGCAACCACCTATTGCTGGGCCTAGCGGAAGTAAGCCTGGAAGGACGACCCCGCCTGATTTGGCGGCGGTCATACCGAAAGTCGTGCAGCGCGCTTCGAGGGACAGACAGCTCGCGCAAGTTTCTGGGTCGGGACCGTTGATGAAATTGCCATATCCCTTCGCGGCACAGGGTGGGGCTGCGCATGTGTCGAGTGATGATGAGAAGGTGCCTTTCCCGCCGTCGCCGTCAGTACCTAGTTTCGAGAAGTCGTCCAGTGGCAGTGCCAGCAAGAGTCGTAAGAATGGCACCAGTGCTGAGGAAGAGGACGAGGACGAGGAAGAGGAAGAGGAGGAAGAGGACGAGGATGAGGATGAAGAAGAGGAAGAGGAAGAGACAAACGCTACCACGAGTGAGGAACCCTCCTCAGGTCGTGCTTCAGGCTCCATGTCTAGTCTTGGTCGTCCGGTCTCTTCACGTTACCCCTTCCAATTCCGCCAACCTGCTCGTGGAAACAGCATTTCTTCTGGTTTCCCATCGAGCGCCACTAACCCTTCAAATGGTCGCTCTATCATCTCCAGGGTATCCCAGGCTACCCAGGCTACCCAGTCCACAGGAAACAGAGAATCCACAGACTCGCATTCACCTCGGTCGCAGTACACGACTTCTGATGCTGCCAGTCCTGTCAGCATGAGCAGCTTGGGTATCCCGATGCCCCCAAGGCATCCTCAGAGTCGGCAACGTTCGGGACGGGGAAGAGCGCGCGCAGGAACGGTACCTGTACCTTCAGTGCCATCTTCTCCGAGCCTTCACTTCCCCACCAGAGCTCGTGCAAGGACTCGAGGTGAAAGCGGTACCCACGACTTGTCCTCTCCTGAGCCGGCTTTATACAGCTCGGATCTTGAAGGTGAGGAGGAGGAAGAGGAGGAAGAGGACGAGATGATGGAGCAGCCGGAACCCGAAGGGTCACAGGAGGCAGCTGAGGGAGACGACTTCGTTGGGTTGTTGTCGAATTCTGCTGGACCCAGTCCCAAATCTTCGTTGTCGGCCCTTCGACGGCGTGCAAGCACCCTCTCTTCCCACCACCGTAGGAGCAATGGTTCTCGTTCTCGTTCCGGCTCCAATTCGCGCACCAACTCGCATTCAGGGTCTTCGTCTGGCTCTAGGTCGCGAGCAGGATCCATTTCTGTTTCAATGTCTGTGCGTTCTCGGGCACAATCCCTAATGCAGAACATTGGCGCAGCGTCGCATTCTAGTTTGGAGCTGATGCAAGGGGTAATGCGATCGAGAGCGAATTCATCTATGGCGCGTTTGGAGGAAGACTCACCTTACTTTTCCGAAACGTATACTCACTCGAGATCAGGGAGTGGGTCCGATGCAGTACAAAGCAGTACTGAGAACTACACGTTTGGTCATCCGTTGAGGACACAATGGCAAAATCAAGAAGAGCGCGTGGAGGAGGAACCCGCGGAGGGGTCTCCGAGGGCTTCACATCAAGAGGCACCTAGGCAATCAAAGGACTCACCTGCTACCTCCCCGGTTGCACCCACGCCTGCTTTACAGCAAGCACATTCCCAGGCATCAATGACTGCACCGTCCGTTTTTGCACCCTCTGAAGACGCATCCTCGCTACACCCTTCTGAGACCACGATGCATCAAGCTGCTCATGAAGAACCTGCTGGTGGTCTGGCAATTCCCGGAGCTACAGGACGCCGCGACGAGAGTCCTTCCAGCCATCCAGACATCAGCACGGCTGCACCGTCGTTCATCACTGCTCCTGCGTCGATGGAGGGAACGGACAGTAGTGGGCGTACACCCTCAAGTTGGGGTGGTATCACTCATATGGTCGATCGCTCGGACGGAACGTGGAGGCCTGCATGAAAACTCATGCTACATTTAACTACGCCGCAGGCCGAAAACCCTCTGCCCTGATGTTTTGATCATGTCCTTTCCCTCTCTGTGCTTGCTCCTCTCGGACACGACATTTCTTATTCTGTATCATAATTCCTCTTTCCGCGCCACGTTGATGACTTCTCATTCTCCTCACTCTGGGACTCGGCTTTCATCTACAATTTCAAGCCGTATTATTAGACATCATTGTTGCATTATTCGTATTCATATAAATATTGACTAAATCCAGATCTGTGTACCCTTCTCCTAGGAGCTCTCTGCGCCCGCTTTTATCGATTTATCCCACGTCTATTCCTTTGCCATATCCATTCCGCTTACACCTTTTGGTTTCCTACCACCTTTCCCCTACCCGTTCTACCTCGCTTGCCTGCCCTATCTCGTCTAAAGTTTTTTGTATGTTCTTGAATAGTCACATCGGAATAATTGGATAACACTTATCCTACTTACTACTACATCTCTTGTTCCGTTTTTCACGCGACACATACTATTCCTTTTCCACTTCGGTGACTAGTATATCGAAGTTAATGGAGTACTTTTCCTTAAAAACATCATCATTTTACGTTTGCAATGTACGAGCACTGATTGAGCACTCGAAGCTGGTTCTGATTTAAGTGCAAAGAAAAGCATAAGTACGAAGAAAAGCATAAATGCTTCTTGTCACATTAGACATTGAAAAGTTGATAGCCTTTGAAGCTGAGGTCAAGCAGATTGGGACAGATAGCAACCACGCTTTGCTATCGATATAGTTCTATATACACCAGTGATCCAGATACATTTAACAAATAAGATAGGCCAGGGAAAATGAAAAAGATCCTTCTAGCACGAGGATCCTACCACTGCAGAAGAAAGAAAGAAAGCGGAAGAAAACAGAGGCATAAGCCTGGGTGAGGGTGGACGGGTTGGTGAATTGATGCCCATGTTTGGAGGACCCTCTTCTAGAGGTGGAGAACTCGTCGAAGAGACGTGATCTACCTCCATGGGTGAAGAGGGCCTCGTTTGCGCGGGGACAGGAAGAGCATCCTCGACGTCATCGGACTCAAACTCGTCCGAGTCAAGATTCATCCGCGCCCGCAACTTCTTGACATGGTCCTCCAAATCATAAGTCAAGTCAGAGCGAACTGATTCAGGTGAGGCAGGGGAGTCATTCTGAGGGCTTCCTTCGTTATCTATTTCCGTTGGTACCAAGGATGGAGTGGGACTGGATGGAGTGGGACTAGGGAATATAGGACTGGGGAATTTAGGATTGGGAGAATCGGGACTTGGGAGTGTCACGTCGGCGAGAAGCTCATTAAATACGGCTCGCATTTCAGGATCAACAGGATCAAGGGCTTCTGCGCTCCAGAAAAGATGGTTAGTCCAAGCACACCATTCGGTGCTCGTGACGTGGAGCATGTATCCAAGAGCGGCATAACCCCTTCGTTCCCAAGCTCGGAGAGTAGCTAAATCCGCATCCATCCATCGCATGCTGTAGACATAGTGTAAGTTTCTTCCATATCAAGACACAGGAGCATAGTGGTAACATACATGTGCCACTCGTTGAGATATATGTGATCGTCGTCATCTACCATCTTACTTGCGAAAAAGATGGAGAGCACAAACCAACGACGGAACCGGAGTAAGCCTTCCTCGCTACAATCCACCACCGCAAGGTCATCGAGTTTGACTTGTAATCGTTCCATAAACAAGAAAGCCATGAAGATAGCGCTTGTCTCCGGGTTCAAGGTATCCAACATTCTGATGATGTATGAGGTAAGAGATGTTGCTGCTTTCAAGTTCAGTATTTATCTATATGAGATAAGAATCAGGCTGTACTCACGAACTTCACATGTAAAGAACCTGGGTAGGAAGCAGTGACGAATGAACACGAGGATCGCCCTTTCCTCCTCTTCGCTGCGGAAAAAGGCCCTCTTAGCGAGTTCTTCTTCTTTATCTTTCGGTGAGCCATCAGCTAGAATTTCCAAGACCAATTGCTGGTCCGGATCCACACCCTCGTGCGAGGAAGCTTGACTTTCGAATTTTTCGGAGAGAGACGGTACGAAGCTAGTGCCACAGGCGGATGGGGCTCCAGCCATACGTCGGTGAAACAGATCGCCATAAGTAGCCAGGATAAGTGAGCCACCATACAGAGCAGAAGCAGGACGACGAGTTCCACTACTGACAACGACTCGGAGTGGCAGAAACTGAGAAGGTTTCGGTGCGAAAGCTTGGAGAACATTGAGAAGCAGAGACATTGCTGGAAGTGTCGGACAGTACCGCCATCTTCAGCTTTTTTATGTCTGTGCATCCTTGGGGCAAAGCGCAAGCTTGGACCTGGTCAATGCCCCCGATAACCGATCCAGCGACGCTTGAACACCGTTTTGACCATTAGATATCGCCTGAATTGTTTAAGTGCACAATGTTGGGATATTCTGAGCTTTGATGTAAAGGTTCATCTACCCCCGGTCACAGAGTTGAGGCATAGGAAAGACTGTCAAGGATATCATGGATTCATGGTCAAGACAGAAAAGTAGTGGCTGGAAAAAATTTGAAGTCCGCATGCTTTATGGACACGGACCGGCCCCGGGCCGGACAAAACGCTTGAATCAACGCTTCCATCCAGTTTCTTGTTACGAAGCTTTGACGAATCATTTGACTGAAGATTGGCCGAAGCGCCTCATGGAGATACGAAGATCATCTAGGCTCAATGAATCAAGAAAGACCGACTCACAGCCAGTGAATGTTGAGGACAATTTCGCTGATCAGTCGCCAAGTCTGGAGCCTGAGGATGATTTCTTCCCAAGCAGCGACGAATCGGACTCGGAAAGATTTAGGCTACATCGTAGAGAGGGAGGAAAGAAGAGATGCCTGCTCGAGCATGATGAAAGATCAGCTTCAAAATATGTGCGAGGGAGAAGAGGAATCCTCAGGCTGGAGAGAATAACACAGGCTCCCGTTGATATTCTGCTGGAGGTACGAACACTCAATCTTGTCTTTGCCCTCATTAATATGAATGAACCTCCTTATGTAGATTTTTTCGTATCTTGAACCCCTTGATGTGCTTCGCTTGTCCCGCACAACGAAAGAGCTACGCGGCTTTCTGATGAAGCGATCCAGCGCCTCCCTAGTAGTGTGGCGCACTGCTCGCGCAAACGTTGCGGGATTACCACCACTACCTCAGGACTTGAGTGAACCTGAATACGCAAATTTGGCGTTTGATTCATATTGCCATGTTCGTATTTGTCAAAGCGGCGCTATTCACACACTGAACTGATTGGGGGTATTTTTCATCAGTTTTGCTTTAGAACACGATGCGAGAATATCATTTGGCAATGTCGCGTTCGTTGCTGTCTGCGATGCTTTCCTATTGTGTAAGTACTCCTTGTCTGTTGCGTTTTGTTCGGCAGTTATTAATGGCAGTCTCAGCTTTTTCTCTCGACCTGACCTGCATTCAGTTTGGAGAACCAGCTATCCACTTACATTCCTCGTATTCCAAAAAGTTGCCGGTTACATACCATATGTTTCTGTAACTCAGCCGAGAACCTGTGAGTTATTCGTCATGCAAGGATGTTGTCTGCAGTCATGGCTAATTCCCTAGCGCAGGGGGCCTTGAGGACAAAGTTCACCTGCCCTCCATAGTCAGAAAGTTCCGTCATGAATACAGGGCCGTTCACTCTGATGAGAAATTACTAGAAGAGTGGATCATCAGCAAAAGAGAGCAATACGATGCTCTAGAAAAGGTACGGCGGTATGTCTAGTTCCAGGTATGAACAAGGCTTAGTAACACAATTTTCATTGTAGCACGTCTCTGCTTGTGTGGAATGGCACAAAGTAAACGCTTTATCACGTTCTGCAATTCTTTATGAGATGCGCGAACAGCGACGACTTGCGTGGGTCTTCCGTACTTGAGTCAACGTAGAGCTTCGGTTCCAATCTTTATTAGAATCTATCGCAAGCTACGAGACCTTGGATGGGCCGATGAAATCGATTTCTTTGGTGACGAGGTCTCAAGACATCGATTAGTCAATCGAGCAAAGGAGTTGACAGAGAAAGGTATTTACTTCAAAGGTGTTTCGAACAATATTTTAATAATCCTTCCTCCTTATAGAGTGGGTCAAGATTGAACCTCATCTTGTGCAGTTCATGGAACCACTCAGATCGCGTCGGTTGAACGCATTAAAAGAATGGCGTGACTAACCAGTAACTGCGCTCGAAGTCTCCAGTGTGAAGATTTTCATCGATTTAGGGGATATCCTAGTTTACGGAGTAGGTCCAATTTCGTCAGGTGGGCTCTATGCCCTGAGGTATATTTGTTCTCAGTCGGAGCGATGATTCCCTTCTTATCATCAGGTGATAGTATGGATACTACTGATAGACAATCGTGAGTACCGCGCCGTCAAACAAGTATCTTCGACCGGGATACTGTAGTATATTAGTTGCGCGTCTGAAATACCACTTGATCCTGTTCATAGTAACTGTACAATACACTGCTCAGGACGCTCTCGTGGATGTCCATAGTTCAGTACCGAATGAGCCTGTAAACTTGGACAGGTAAACTACTACTTCGACATTACAAATTAAGAATCAATAATTCTCGAAGCCACTCAATAGTTCTTTTCCCAGCACCAGGTGATATCAATAGCTCGGGAGGCCATTTTTACACACTTTCAAGGAACGACAAAAAGCAACATGAGGTGTTCTTTCGTACATTTGTCGAATTTTGTCCGTGCCAATGCCGCTTTGCATGCGTTGTTTAGAAGAAATATACCAATTGAAAGAGCATAGACACATGGATGCAGGTCATCGAAATCGTACGTATGACAAAAAAAAAAATACAGCTTCCGAGCTCGATTTAGAATCTGGAAAGCATATAAACCAGGTGAAGGTAGGTAAAAACGTAGTCTCTGCTGCGATGTCTCGACGAATTCGTCTGTTATGGTGCCACCTAACGGTGTTACTCTACGTCTGTACCGGTGCGCTGCCCAAATTCCACCTGTCTACCATATACTACCATATAAAGCTGACTACTTGGAATCGATCACAGCATTTAGCCAGCTACCCCCAGCCCAGGACCCTCTCTCGCCTGATACATGGCCTTCAGGTCCCGGACAACCTCTAATCCCCCAACAGCCCAACCAGGAGCTGACAAGTATGTTGAATGAGGTCGATCCGCAACGAATCCAAGCTATCATAGAGAAACTGGTCTCCTTCGGCACCCGAAGTACACTATCCAATCAAACCGATCCCGTGCGCGGGATAGGCGCTGCCCGTGACTGGATCGCATCTCAGATGCAAACATTCGCAGCAGCTTCTGGAGGCAGAATGACTGTGACTGTTCCTAGCTACGTGCAGGGCCCTGCATCGAGCATCCCACAGGATACCGTGATCAGCAACGTTATCGCCACTCTTAAAGGGTCGTCGGAGCCTAACCGTGTTTATGTGGTTTCGGGGCATTATGATTCTAGGAATACGAACAACACCGATGGAATTAATGATGCGCCTGGGGCGGACGATGACGCTTCGGGTGTCGCGGTGTCGATGGAGCTGGCGAGGATCATGGCTACGCATGATACAAAAACCACGATAATATTCGCTGCGGTGGCTGGGGAGGAACAGGGACTTTTTGGGTCGAACTTTTTGGCACAGCAGCTTAAGAATGCTAGCATGGATGTTCAGGGTATGCTGGACAACGATATTGTCGGGGCATCGAAAGGCGATAATGGAATCATTGACCCCTTCAATATTCGGATGTTCGTCCAGGGTATACCCACTACGGAGACATTCGCTCAAGTGACTTCTCAAGCGTCCATTGGGGCAGAGAATGACTCGCCTGCGCGGCAACTGGGAAGGTTTGCCGCCGAAGTAGCGTCGAACACAGTCACTAACATGACAGGTAAGCTTGTGAATATCTGAGAATATAACGTTGACGCCTACCAACCACACTGGTATTGAACAGTTCAGACAATCTGGCGACCCGACCGCTTCCTTCGCGGCGGTGACCACGAGTCTTTCCTCAAACAAGGGTTTCCTGCTATACGTTTCACTGAGCCCAATGAAATTTTCGCTCATCAGCATCAGGACGTTCGCGTAGAGGACGACGTGCAGTTCGGGGACCTAATCGAGTTTTGCGACTTCGACTTCAATGCGCGAGTGAGTAAATGTTCCTTCGATCCTCGAGGCCTGAAGTATTGAAAGAACCGGTTGTAACCAATCAGAGTGGGGAAAGTCAATGGCGCCGTGCTTTGGTCGATGGCTCAAGCCCCAGGCACACCACGAAATGTGACGATGGATACCAGTGTTTTGACGAACAACTCGACGTTGACCTGGACGGAAGATCCTCTCGCAGATGCAGGCTACGAAATTGTTTGGAGAGCTTCTGACCAACCACAGTGGACCCACGTCATACCTGTTGGAAAAGTCAATACGGTGACTATACAGCTATCAAAAGATAACGCACAATTCGGAGTGAGCCAACTTCTCATATCAGATAGCCGCCATAGCTCACGGTCTCTAATTGCCATCTTCTAGTGAGAGCAGTTGGGTCTAACGGGTTCCGGAGTCCCGCAGGATTTCCTTTTAACGGTTGAATCTACGCGGGAGGTCTGGTGATCTTCTTTGTACAGTATGTAGTACCGGAACTGTGTTTTTGTTGCTTTAGCGTTTGATCTCGCCTGCTCGGTTCTTGGCCTTAATTCTGCTTCAACCTGTGACGAAAGGTCTGAATCACTGTCGACTGATACCTTGGGTCCGGTGACAGCCCGAATCTTTATGTGAGGTTGAGACACTAAGATGCTCAGAACTTGCCGCACAGGCCAGATTCTAACGAATCGATGATGGCGTCATAGGAGATCCTTTGAGCAGCAATTAGGACTAGATGGAATAGTAGAACCAAACCAAAGCAGACCAAAGCTCACCCTGAGTTACCCCGCCACACACCTTAGGGAAGAGGAGAAGAGTCAAACTTTCACACGTGAACAAAGGTCGGGTAAATCAAAAAGTGAATAGTATACTGCGAAACCGAGACGATAGTACATTGGAGTTGTACACAGAAAAAAAGGGCGAGAGTAAATGAAGAGCGGTAGGCTTGATAATTATCGCGAAGAATCTGAGACGCATCCGCATCCTCCAACCTCTGAGCGCTAGTGTGAGAAAATGAACAAGAGCAATAAAGAGGGGTTGCAGACGTACGTTCTACCATGACATCGATGGTATCTGCGTACCAAAAACAAACAAAAATAAGATCGAAATTGATTGTGGTGTTATAGAACGGTGGACGCGTACCGTTATCCTCCATATCCAAAGATGCTGGTGTATCGGTTTCTGATATCCGTGCGCCATCGTACAAGAATCTAAAGCAGAGTCATATGAGTATCAAGCCAATAGAATAAGGAATCAGAAAGGATTTCTTGGATTACGCGTCCGAGACACTTGAAATCTCAAAGAAAAGAAAAAGATATTGCCACTCACCGAATACTGCTCACATCCTTTCCAACCTTAGCAGCATAAGCACCCTGCAGCTTGCTGAGCTTCGTGCTTCGTTTGATTTTGAAGAAAACCTCGTCTCCCTGAGAACTGACGACCTGAACAAAGAAAAAGAGAATGAAAATCAATCATTTAGTCTATGAAAGGCCCATTCAGGAACGCCGTAAAAAAGACAAACCTTGACGTTAATGGGCGCGTTAGCGTCCTCAGCTTTGACTTCGTCCTGAGTATGACTCTGCTGTGCTTCTTCAGACATGATTCGACAAGAAGATGGTGGGTTTTGGAATGAAAGTTGGGACAAGGTCCCGAGCGAAGTGTTATAAAGTATTGCTTACGTAACTATAAGTCTCGCCGCTCTGACTCCCTTGAATTCTGATGCTGCCAGCTGGTTATAAACAAATATTTTTCCATGTATTACAGTACAAATATGTAGTGATATAGAGCTACGGCAGTAAGCTACGAGTCATACAACGATTTTAACCCTCGTCCGGTAAAGTAAAGAATAACAAAAAAACGAAGAAAAAGGAAGGAGTCATCCACAGAAAAAATCAACGAAAATGATACAACACAAGGGATGAGAAAGAACGAATAAACAGAGAGTGACCAGAAGAATCTATGCCAAATAAAAAGGGAAGAAAAACCATTCGTCACCGATGAGCTGCACCCTTTTTCGACTTTTCCTTCTTCGAAAACCTATTAAGTAACCTACGCGCACGCTGATATTCCACATCCTCATCACTCGAATCAGCCCACATATCCCTTGCATGATCATCCTCAGCCGTCGCCGTCGGAACAGCTTTCCAGCCACGTTCCAAAACAGGGTCATCATCATCATCCTCAATAGCAGGAGGCGTAG
This sequence comes from Omphalotus guepiniiformis, assembly GCA_028554645.1. Classification (NCBI taxonomy): domain Eukaryota; kingdom Fungi; phylum Basidiomycota; class Agaricomycetes; order Agaricales; family Omphalotaceae; genus Omphalotus; species Omphalotus guepiniiformis. Next base: position 254,686 of record JAQOOI010000019.1, read on the forward strand.
TCGAAAACGTCGGCTGCAAAGACACACGAACACTCTTCCGTTTCCTAGGAGGACTTCCAACAGAAACATTTTCATGTGTTTCTGTGGAAGTAGTTGAAGCTGAAACGTCAGAACCACCCTGATGATGGTTGACAGCGTGAGGTGTAGGGCCAGCGTGATGTGTAGGGCCAGCGTGATCGTGCGGTCGAGGTGTAGGAGGTGGATGTTCCGTCTCATCACCTTCGTCTTCGTCGAATAGCTCATGCCCAGTCTCATAGGAAGAAATTGAAGCAGCATCGTCACCATCGTCCATCTCTTGACGATTTGTAGGTGCCACAGCCTTAGCCTTGCCTTTTGCGTCACCGTTCTGTAGCGTAGTTGGTACTTGTTTCGTCGGAGGCGCCAACAGCTCAGCCTTGGGTGGTAATGGTAGCATAGGAGAGGGAGTACGACTTGGATTTCGCAATGCACTCTTCAGAGGAGAGTGAGCTGGCCTGCTTGGCTTCACAGCTACCCCATTAACCGCCGGAATGACAGCGGAGACTACAGGCACGTTTGCAGGTGAACTCTTCTCGCCCTTCGTTTCGCGGTCAAACACCGATCCCGGCGCCCTAGGTATCTCAAACACCGGTCCTTTAGGTCCAGCACTACTACTACTTCCGGATCTAGAGTGCGATCCAGCGGTGCCATGACCCACGACCTCGTCCAAATCCACATTCAACAACTCATTCTTGCTGAAACTATGCGGTGCTTTTACAACTTCTATCAACCCTGCTGGCTTGATTGACCCGCCAACACTTCGTACGGATCCAGGCCCAGATGCATGGGAACCCCAGCCCTCTCGATTGGCTTTCGCGACGTCTTCAACAATTGACATCAAACTGACACTGCCCTCACCGATCGATAGGGCACCGGCCGGTACGATGGATACAGGTGAACTAACCCTCCGCTGAGCTTTCGAAGTCGAGATCGAGGGAAGGGAAACCGATGTTTGCTCATTCGCTTTGTTCAGATTCTTAGATCCTTCGTCCAAGCTTCCTGACCGAGCTTTTCTAGACGCGTAATTATGAGTAGTCGTAGGGGCTTGCGTGGGGAGGGTAGATTCTGCAGGCGTTGATTGGGTCAAGGTGACTCGTCCCGAAGCAGCACGCGCGGCCGTTCTCGGTTGTGAACTTGCCGCGCTTCTCACAGAAGAGTCTCGAGAGAGATTCGCTCCAGCAGCGGAAGAAGGTAACACCAACAAATCTGTAATGGTTTGTGTCGGCGTGCTAGCCACAACCGAAGGAGAAGATAATGGGCTCGTCGATGCAGAAACATTCGCTGACTTGCGGTTGGATTTCTTGCGCTTCACACTTGCTTTCTTCGTAACACCCGCAGCACCGGCTGAACCTGCGGTAGTATCACTCGGCCAAGCTTTCTCGTCAACCTGCACGCCATTCTGACGACTATTCGTTTGGTGATCCACCCACTCCTCCGCCCTAGACAGTCGATTGGACAAATCAACCACATTAGGCTTGCGTCTGCTCGTCGGCGTGGGGGTAGAAGACCCTTCATGAATCTTCAAGTTGGGATCAAGAGAAGCACTTCTTCTCCTTCCCTTCACCACCCCATCCGGAAGATCACTCGACGCAGTCTTACCCCTTGCCCCAACGCCCTTTCTTAACCTCTTCGAGGACCCCACGTCACTGAACACTCGCCCACGCGGAGATCCTTGTGAACTGATGCTCGGGGCTGCACCAGCACTGAGACTCGATGCAGGGAAATTCGTCATAGAGGACGAAGGGATACTCACGCTAAACGGCGCAGGAGGTGAACCCGTCGTATTTCCATCTTCACCATCACTACCATCCTGCTGAAGCCCTTTGATGTTCTTCTCAGTACGCATGTCCCACACTTTATTCTTCCCAAACCCCAGTCCTTTCCTAGTCTTACTCGCTCGTTTGGCACGGGTCTCTCCTTGTAGGCTATCGTCATCGTCATCCAGGGAACCGCGATCGCTAGACCCTCGTCCATTACGCAGGAACAGACCACGGATGCTACCCAGGAATCCACTGCCAGAGCCGGAGGCGGATCCATTCACATGTCTACCTTTGCTTGTTGGGGGCGTTTCCATGGGCCTGCCACTCTTGGCGAACCTAGGGTTCTCTACAACCCGCACCTCACTCTCAGCAGTGTCCTCGTTATCACTGCTATCAGGTTCTTGAGGAGATCCAGGCAGATGCCCGTTAGGCGTTGGGTGGGACAGTGACCCAACGCGAAATCCCAGGTCCTCCTCCGTTATTCTGTGGGGAAGAACGTGTCTTTGCGGCAAAGAATTCGTAGGAGAAGTCGGACCGAGGTTCGTGGAAGCTGAGGGTTGGTTAACAGGGGACAGCGCCCGAGGCGATGTAGGCGTCGAAGTAGGAAGACCCAATTCAGCGATTGCATGTGCCGGTGGAACATGGAAATGTGGTGTTGAGGCAGATGAGGGTGGAGAGGTCGCTTCCAACTCAGTATAAATGTGCTGAGTGGATGGTGGAGGGGAAAGGTTGACCTGAGATGCGGACTGCGAAGGCGCGATAGAGGAGAGGTCAGAGGAAGGTCTGTCAGGAAAAGCTGCCGCTGGCGATCCCGCGTGAACAGGTATCGGTGCATGTATTTCCGGTAGAGGTTTGTTCGCTGGTGGAAACGGGGAGGACTGCCTACTCGGACGATTTAACGCTATCACATATTATTAGAGCACATTCCACATTACACGCGACAATGACTTACATCCTTCTCCTACTCTGAGACCTAACACAACCTCAACCTCCTTCCCAACTTCAGTCCATCTCATCCCGCACTCTGCAAGAGCACGAAACCGTATACAAAGACCGTCACGAATGGCACCTGAGCGTTTGTTGTCCAACTCTTGCTCTTTGAGGGCAAGATGAGCTTCACAGGCTTGCAATTCTGATTGGGCCGCCTGCATCTTTTTGTTTCCCGGAATTGGACTTGTAGAAGGGCTAGTGAATGGAGAGGATGAGGTTATAGCCGCATACAATGTAGATGGGTCTTCAGATGACCTAACCGACAACGTAGAGGTCGATCTGGATGGCTGCGGATGGCCGGTTGGTATGGAAGGCGAGGAAGCGAATATTGCGGAGTCTCTGTTGCTAGACGGTTTCGAGGCGGACTTGGATGCCTTTAGTAGACGTGTTACACTGAAATAAAGTCAGCGAGAGGAAATCCCAGTGCAATGAAGATAAGAAGCGGTGAAAACGGGTTGGCCTAGAATTTCTGTGTGCTTCATTTCGCCAAAACACTCGGAATCGTGCATATAGCGCGCACGTCGTCGCCACAGAGAGGAACGAGGTCCAACGAGCAAGTAGCTCCTTGACAAAAGCAAGAATAATGGTGATACACACTCACAGAATTTCTCTGTCCCGCATAATACTTCCGACCTCATCCTCGAGATCCTTCAAGCCTTTCAGATGCCTGCTCCATTCTTCGACAGCAGCCGCGTATCCTCTCAGCGCATCATCTGCGCTCGACAGTGAGCCTGCTACAGCCAAAATGACCTGTGAAGCTGGAGGTGGAGATGACGAAGCATATGCGGTTAACGACGTGAATGAAGCATGTGAGGTGTCTAGTAAATCCTGCAGCTGTTTCGAGTAATCCTTTTCATGGGATATTAGGTTCGCAAGGAGGCGAGAGTCCGCCGACCTATGGACCATTCAAAACGAAAAATTGAAAGAAAACGAACGAAAGTTTGAAGTTGAAGAAATGTGGAGTATATTAGCGCCTCACGCGGTTACGCGACGAACTTTTTATTTGGTCTTGCTTGGAATCAAAGCTCAAACTACCTAACTTGGAAAGTACCCTTGTTGCCATCCAACCAACATCCAACCAACTTCATCTCATCATACAGACCAGATTTTACAACACTATGTTTTCAGTTTCGCTGACGATAGCTTGAATATTACACGGAAATCGAAAGAATCTCAGGTATGTGAACGGATGGACGGACTTTCGCCCAGCTTTGAATTTCGACAAGTATGTGCGATGTCTCCTTCGACAATACTCTTATTGAAACTTTCTTCCCATTGCCAGTTGATAAGATCAATGTTAACACATCGACATCTTGAAACATGCGGATTGCGCACACCTTCACGCTTGTATCGGCGTGGTACATAATTGCCTCCTCTTCATCCCCCAGTGCGGCATCGGTCATGAGAAAACGATACTGTGACTCTGGTCTGAAAGCCATGGGTTCTCAGGAGCAATTGATCGGGAGAAACTGGGAATTGTGGGCAACCTGAAAAGCTGCTGCGATGAAGCCCTCATTTCTATCGAAACATCTGTACCGGACCGGACAACAGAGATCCGTAGACCCTCTGCGACGAGCCTGGATGCATAACCCGCTCCCTAACTCCCAAGCAACGCGGTATCACATAGGACTTTTAGGAATCAGCATCCTACTCGCCATCCTTGAATAGGTGAATGACCCTTCCATGGATATTTCAAAGCCCTCGGAAGTAACATTGCCTGATTGAGTGCTCAGAACGCGCGGCTTCATGCACCACTGCGTATCATCCTATGAACAGAAGATATGCACTTCGCACTATTGTGGACAGGAAGTCTTTTGCACCATGAGGAACTTGGCTGCGAAACTTCTGATTGTTACTGAGCTGAGCTAGAGCGCGTTGAATGCCCAACATGAGGGGGACAGGTATATCGCTGATCTCTACACTTCTGGCTGGTGGGTTTCCATCGGGAGCGTTCAAGGAAGATACGAAAGTCTAAGCAAGAGGGAGTGAGGGCGGCTGGTAAAGCAGGGTCGACTAGACGTCTTTCGAGGCACGAGTGAGTGAATTCTAACAAGCAAACGAGAAACCTATAAAAACCGTCTCTACAGGTCTATATCATCCAGCATCTTCCGAGTCAGCTACTGCCATGCAGACCAAACTCTTTGCTCTTATCTCTCTCGTACTGGCTGTGACTGTAGCAGCCGCACCCGCACCCGTCGATACGGTAATCACACTCCTGTTCCCCACTTACACTCTTGACTGAGGGATTCCAAATGTTCCCAAAGCGCTCTCCACAGCTTGATGGCATAAACGTTCTTTGGGTGCCAAACCCAGGTCACGACAGCATGAATTCCGCGAATTGAACCGCGTATTAGTAAGTGCTTCAACTCGTACATTTAGTTAGCTGAGGAACTGACCCTTGTTCAGGCGGATCACACAGTGTGTCTTCCGTATGTCGTGTCCATGTCCTCTTTTCGGTATTACTGTCATTCTTAATGCACTCTCATTACAGGTTGCAGTTGATGAAATCGACGTTCGTTGAGAACGTCTCGCTATTAGAAGAGTCGATCATGTCAATGGTAGTACAATTACGGTGGATTGCGCCAAGGGCTGTATCTAGCTTTCGTCGAAGGTCTCGCCACTGTAGATTCAAATCCGAGAGATAATTTCTTAGAATATCAGGGCTCTATGCGCTTGAATATGAGGGTTTCGTAGAGGGAAAACAATTAAGTAAAGTGAGAAATTAAAAGTCGAACGCGTAGCGCCCACCGCCTATATGCGGGTAAATGCGCAGAGCGCGCAAAAAGTGACCGGCGCCTTTCTTTCTTCAACGCTCCACTCATTCTCTGACACCGCGAATGTAGCTTTTCTCCACCTCGTCGCTGTATGTCAAAATAATACAACAATCTTCAATCTCGCTGAAAATGGTCTACATGATAAACTGGAATCGAAATATCATCAGGTATCCGAACGGTTGGATCATAATCATCAAGCAAAACGCGTTCCTTCGCCCAGCTATGGACTTTCGTGAAATCTCGACAAGTATGTGCGATGTCTCCTCTGACAATACTCTTATTGAGACTTTCTGCCCATTGCCAGCTACATAATAAGATCAATATCACGGTCAACACATCGTCATTTTGAACTTGAAGAACGCGGAAAACGCACACTATCACACTTGTATCGGCGTGGCACATAATTGACTGTCTGATCCAGTCCACACAGTGACTGACGTGCTGGGCAGCAGTCGTTGAGTTTGTAATGTTCCAATCTGGATAATATTCTGGATCCAAAGCCTTCCGCACCATGTTCTGTATCAGCGTTGTCAGTCGCTGGTTCAACTAATGTGCGCAAACGGCGATCCTACCAAGCAGTGGAGGTTATGGAAAACATCAAGTTCAGCAATATAGTGGTCCTCGTCTCCCGGTATTGCGTGAGTCTTGTTTGGAAGCTGAGATGCTTGATCTTTTGTTACTCGCGATATACCAACTGAAAAATTTGTACTTCAGATATCGTGTTCTTCGAATTGCATTATGAGGAACGACCCACAGCCGTATAGATCTTCCCAAGCATTGTCCAGCTCAGGAGAGGATGGAACTTGGAATGATGACATGTCTCCGGGAAATCCAAGGGAGAACACTCTGACTTCAGGTTCTACCACTTCTAACGCTGGCGCTGTATGTCGAATGATGAGTCTCATACGTGAAGACATGAAATGATCGCGCTTACAGTATAGTGTCGCTCCTAAAGGTTGCGAATGATGTTTTGTGCAACTGCCCTTGCGCATGTACAAAGCAGACACCGTTATACAGAGGAGAATTGCCTGAAGGGCGACGATTCCGACCAAGACTCGATACGTTGGCTTCAACTTCCACCATACAGGATCTCTAGCTTCACTCGACTGAGATTCAAGCTCAAGTTTTACCCTGATACCCTCCTCTTCATCCTCCAGTGCGGCATCGGCCATGAGAGGACGATACTCTGTTTCGAAAGCCATGACTTCCGAGTCGTAGGAGTAATAGAATGGGGAGAAATTGGTGATTGGGGGCAACCTGAAAAGCAACTACTGTTCATACGACGCAGTCCTCCATCGTTCGAAGCTTCTCGGACATCTACGTACTAACCCCAATCAGATCCCGTGGGCCGTCTGCGACGAGGACGGATGCAAGAAGTCAACTTGCTGCACGATAAGGAAGACCATGAGGCCTTAAGGCTTCTGACTGTCGCTAAAGCGAGCTAGAGCTCACCGCACCGCAAACTATGGGTCGACAGGAATCTCGCTGGATTTCTCCGCTTCTAAAGATATTCTATGTATTGGGAGCATTGACATTAAAACGAGATGCGGAAGGTCATATGTCTTCCGAGACTTGTGCGAGTGTACTCTAAATATAACGGTAAAAACAAACGAGAAGCATATAAGAACTGTCTGTCTTTGCAGGTCAATGTTATCCAGCATCTACATACTACTATGCAGACCAAATTCTTTGCCTTTGTCTCTCTCGTACTGGCTGTGGTTGTAGCAGCCGCACCCACCGATACGGTAACTATCGCTCTATCTTCGTACCTACTCTGCTCACTTATCTTTAAACGTATTATGATGTAGAACCTCCACAGCCGATCCATTGAAGAGGGCAAACGCGCTGCGTTGGAAATTGAGAATGTATGTTTCTTCGACTTTTCATTGACTCATCACAGACTTATGATGTCCTGCCAGGTTCCTGACAATTCTGACAATGCGAATTCCGAAAACGCGAACCCTGTAAACCCCGTAAGTGCATCGACTTGTAATGCGACGATCTTCTTGGTCAGGCGCGCCACCTGGCAGTGTCGGCATTACCATTTCGCGTCCTATGTAGTGCCATCTCTAATGCACTCTTCATAGGTTGATGCCGTCAACTGTGTGTGGTGTTGGTTGCTGGGGCCCGGTGTAGAAGAGCAGAGTGTGTCTGAATAATCGATAGTACTTATACGCTTTCGCTGTTGTCGTCGCTGTACCGAGAATGTATACTGATTCAAATATCATGCGAGAGATGTACATGAAATACCGAGAATGTTCCTCCCGACCTTAGCTTCGAGCGATGATCGATGAGTGCTCAGTGGCTTAGTATCATCAAGTTTTTGTCGATGGCAGAGCCCAGACCTGAAATCATCCTTTGGAAAGGAGAGGAGATACCGTTCCTGGTTAAGTGGTCGGATCCGAATAACAGAAGACAGAACAGGGAACCTTCTGTAGGATGAAGGAGAGCCGCACACTACCGCACAACGTGACGGGGCGATAATCCATTGATTCTCGATTCTTTGGCTGTATCCTTAGGGTTTCCATCTCGAGCATTCGATGTCGATGAAAGCTTCAAGTTATAAATACTCCTTTCGCAAGTCCACATTCGCCAAGTTAAGTACCTGCCATGCACAAAACTTTGTTCGTCGCTCTCTTCGCCCTCGCATTGAGTGCGATTGTATCATCCACGCCCGTCGACACGGTGAGCGACATTCAGTCTTCGCATTTATTCTGTTGACTTAGTCTTTGAATGCATTTAGGACCTCCACAGAGACCGTCGATGCATTGAAGAGTACAAACGCGCTGCTTTGGCGAGTGTTCACATGTTGCTTTGGCATACATTGGAACCATAGACTTATGCTGTATCATCCTGTCAGAATACTAAGATTGACAAAGCGAGTTCCGCAAGCACGAAACCCGTGGTAAGTGGGGCATGGGGAACTGATTTTCTTGGTCAAGCGCACTTTCCATTACAATCCCTAATGCAGGCTTCACAGGTTGATGTAGGAGACGCTGTATGGGTAGTATGTGATGAGTAGCTTGAATCTCAATAATACGGACGCGATGTATTCAAGTTGCGCGAAGGCTGTATATAGCTTTCGTCCATGAATCGATGAAGCCCGGTCGCTGTAGAAATTCCGAGTTCGTGAACTGAATGAAATCATGAATCGAGAAGCATAAAAGGTCCCTTGTTCGAGGCGAAACGTGTCCCTTGTAATAAAAAGTGAATGAATGAACGAGTGTATAGAAACTTCGGACCGACATGAAGAGGTGACCGACGGGTTTGAGATGAGCTACCCCGAGAACTACAGAGCGACTTTCAGAAGTAAATCGGAGTGCGGGTGCTCACCTGTGCGTAATTGAGAGTTGCGCTTGTGAAGTGAAGCAAATCATGATTGAAAATCACGGTAAGACGATGGTTGAGCTGGGCTCACCGACCTTGAATTCAGTCCTAACTTCCTTGCAGCGTGCGAGTGAACGAGAAGTTTGAAAGGCTGTATTCTCGAATGTGGATCTGTACAGGAAAACTCGAAATCAGCACGGGGGATGCCCGGGATGCCCGGGATGCCCGGTTGGTACCTATGGAAGGCGAGGTTATCGGACTCTCGTTGTTAGACGGCTTCGAGGTTTCGCTGTCCCGCTCATCCTCGAAATCCTTCAAAGCTCTTCAGATGCTGGCTCCATTCCTCTACCGCCGCGTATCCTCTTAGCGCATCATCTGCACTAGACAGCGAGACCGCTACAGCCAAGATGATCTGTGAAGCTGGAGGTGGAGAAGGCGAAGCATATATGCGGTCAAACATGTGTTTAGTAAATCCTGACGCCGAGTAACCCTTGTTAGTTTCGCAAGGAGGCGAGAGTCCGCCAACATATGGAACATTCAAAGCGAAAAATGAAAGAAAACGACCGAGAAATATTGAGGAGCATAGCATAGCACGGTACCAGATTGAGGCTTACTCAACGGACTTTTATTTGGTCTTGCTTGGAATCAAAGCTCAGAATACCTATTTGAGAAACTACCCTTCTTCCGTCCAACTTCCATCTTCATCTCCGAGCCATTTCTTATCTTCGTATACCGTACGGTATGTCTTCAGTTGCTCTGAAGATGGTCTGAACGATACACGGGAATCGAAATCTCCGAACGGTTGGATCATATTGATCAAGCAAAACGCGTTCCTTCGCCCAGGCGATTGGGGCAACCTGAAAAGCAACTACTGTACAAAGGATGCAGTCTGATGCAGTCCTCCATCGTTCGAAGCTTCTCAAACATCTACGTAACCTCAATCAGACTCGGTGGGCCATCTGCGACGAGGACGGGGGCAAGAAGTCGAGCAACGTGTGACTCTAGATCTTTCGGTATCCTGTCATCTTCGGGAAGGTGAGTGGTTAGAGCGTTCTGCGGTATGCCCTACTTACACTTCACATTGTTCTAAGAACAGAAGATAACCTCCCTCGTACACCCTCGACATGGAATCTTCTGCATGATGAGGAAGGCCATGAGGCGTCTTACTGTCGCTAGCCGAGCTAGCTGAGCTCGCTGCAAGGGGCGACAGAAATTCGCTGATTTCTCCGCTTCAATGGCTGGGGAATTTCCATCGGGAGCATCAAAGGAAGAGGCGGAAGGTGAGTGTATGTACTCTAACTATAACGGTACAAGCAAATGAGAAAGGTATAAAGTTGTCTATACAGGTCAATGTTCCAGCATCTACTATCATGCAGACCAAATTCTTTGCTTTTGTCTCTCTCTTTCTGGCTGTGGTTGTGACAGCGGTACCTGCATATACGGTGATTATCGCTCTTTCTTTGTACTCACTCTGTTGACTAAGTTTTTGAACGGACCCTGATGCAGAATCTCCATGTCAGCCGATCTCTTGAAGAGAGCAAACGTGCTACGTTGGAAGTTGTGAGTGCATGTGCCTTTATTAAACCACAGATTCATGATATGATGCCCTGCCAGATTCCTGACAATGCTAAATCCGCAAAAGTGAACCCGGTAAGTGCATAGCTAAGGAAGTGACCTTGGCCAGGAGGGCCAAGTAGCCTTGTCTTCTGTATCTCTTATCTGAAATTTCTATGTTCCTAATACACTGTTCATAGGTTGACGAGGCCTTTTTATGTTGGCCATGTTAAGTACAAGTAGAAGAAGATCCGAATGCTAGATACACGGTGGATTACGCCAACGGCTGTATATGTCTTGCAGTGTGGATGACGTCGTCCCTGTATAGTATATGAGCTCGGACTTTTCGAGTCGTAAATGAATAAAGCAATGGCATGATACGAAAGTACTTACTTATGAGAGATGACATGCTGAGACTGTACCTTCCTTCCTACGACGTCCGAAACTGGTTTCCCTTCATAGATTTCCTTCTTCCGTCTCTATTATCGATCTGATGAACAGGTGCGATAGTACTTCTGGAATTATTGCTGGGGACCTGAGATGATAGACTTCGTATGCTGTAGAAAGTCGAGTGTCGAGTGTCGAGCGTCGAACGTCGAACGTCAGGAGAAAAAACCGACGGGCCGTATATAATGCCGGTAGCCGGCGCTGTTTAGCGCGCCGAGATAGCCTTTTTTGTTTCGCCTCTCACCGAGAAGAGCTCTAACTTCGCTCAAACATGATTTCCTGTTAGCTCCCCACTCGCGTTAAGGTCCTCCAGCCATGATCGGAGGAGCAATGAATTGGGGTAACATTGGTGACTTCGACTGCGCAGTCGCTTTTCCAGCCGTCGAAGCCTCAGTTCTAAGCTTTCCAGACGCTTCATTGGATCTGATTCGGAACCGTATACTATCTGCGACGAGGCTGGATGCGAGAATTAAGCTACATGTGGCACAAGATCTTCAGTATCCTACAATGGTATCATCTTCCTCCGACAGATGAACCGTCAGGTGTTTCTCGATTCTGGCAGAGTCCAGACCCAAAAGCAACCTATAGAGAGGAATTATACTTCCTGGTTCAGTGGTCAGACTGCATCGTCCCAACAACAAAAGATACGCTCCTCACGGCACACTCTCAAGAGGAAGACTGTCTGCAGGATGAAGAAGGCCACACATCGTGGGGCGCGAGACATTCATTGATTTCTTTAATTTGTTGGCTACAGGACTTCCATCGGGAGCATTCGAGGAAGGAAGATACGGCTGTTTAGAAGTTGCGATTGTGACAGTACAAGTAAGCAGAAAATCTATACTTAAGAACTGCTCATACAGACCTAACTTAGCCATGCAGACCAAGTTCTTTGTTCTCGTCTCTCTCGTACTGGCTGTGGCTGTAGCAGCCGCACCCGCCAATACGGTGACTATCGCTCTCTCTTCGTACCTCTCTGTTGACTGAGTGTTAAACGCATGATGATGTAGAACATCCGTGAAAGCCGATCCGTTGAAGAGAGCAAACGCGCTCCGTTGGAAATCGAGAATGTACGTGTCTATGGCCTTTCATGGAACTTGAACCACAGACTCATGCTGTACCATATTTCCAGATTCCTGACAATGCTAATGTCGCAACCCCCAAAGTAAGTGCGCCACTGACTTATGCGGAACGAACTTCTGGTCAGGCCAGCGTCGCCGCGGAAGCACTATATCACGTCCACGGTCCTTTACTACTGGTATCACAGCTGTTCCTCACGCACGCTTCACAGGTTGATTGGGTGAATAATTGGTGGATATGCCACCCCGGATGCATAAATGAAGCCTAGTCGCATGAGTTCCTTAAAAACCGCAGGATAAGTATGGTGCATTCCAGTCGCGTCAAAGGCTATATCTCACCAGAGTGTATCTAGCTTCATAGATGATGTCTTCGCTGTAGAAAATTCGAGCTCATATACTGATCCAAATCATGGAATGAAGCACAAGATCGCATGTGTGACTTAGTACTGATGAATCTGAGTCCAACCTATGAGTCAATTGCAGGTTCAAGCAACCAGGAATTGGATTCAAGCCGTTCATGGACTTTCCCCTTCGTTTCTTGTTTCATTTCGAAATACAATGGCTTGAAGTTTTCCCAAAATCGCCGTCGGACTTAATTTAGTCATCTGCGACGAGGCTGGATGCAAGAAGCCAGGCAACATGTGGCACTAGATCTTCCAGTATCCTACATACTATCCTCGGAGCGGTGAGTGGTCAAACCGGTCAAACTGTGTGTTCCTATGCGCTGCACTGAATATCGAGGAAGACCGTGACAATGCTTCTGACTGTCGCTGAGCCGAGCTAGAGCACATTGCGCAATTGGACAGGAATTTCCCTGATTCATCAACTGTGTTGGCTGCAGGATTTCCTTCGGGAGTTTTTAAGGGAAGTAGCGGCGTTCAACGTCAATGTCCAGGCCTCAGGCCACAGGATGTATGCCAACTAGAATAACATAAGCGATGTCGATGAAAGCTTCAAGGAATAAATACTCCTCTCTTGCACTTGTTCTGTTTGATTCAGTTCTTGAATGCGTTTAAAACCTCCACAGAGACCGTCGATGCATCGAAGAGTACAAACGCGCTGCCTTGGAGAGTATTCATGTATGCGTCTTCAACCTACCATTCAACCACAGACTCACGTTGTATCGTCCCGTCAGGTACCTGACATTAACAAAGCGAATTTTGCAAGCGTGAAATCAGGGGTAAGTGGATCAACTTGTATTGGGGAATTGAGTTTCTCAGACGCACCACCTCACACAATCCCTTCCACAATCCCTAATGCAGGCTTTGCAGGTTGATATTAAAGATTACATATGGGCTTGCCACTTCCATGCGTAGATGATTGAGTCTCAACGATACAAACGCGGTGGGTTCAAGTTGGCAAGGCTGCATCGATAGCTTTCGTCGAGGATGTCCAATCGCCGTAGAAATTCCGAGTTCGTGTACTGAATCCAACCATAAACACACAAAGCGTAGTAAAAAGTCTTTTGAGGTGCTCCCCTGCACGTAATTGAGAATATAGCCTGTAGAGTGAATCAAATCAGAACTCAACGAACAGCATGGTAAGACGATTAGAGCTCACCGGTCTTGAATTGAGTCCTACCATCCTTGCAGCTCGCGAGTAAACGAGAATTTTGGAGTTTATGCTTCGTTTCAAGCCATGAATGGGTTTACCCCCTTCGAGTCGATGATTAGTAGGCTGTATGCTGCGGCCTCGAATGTGGTCAGTCTTGAACGCGGGGTGTATTGAAGAAATTATGTAATTTCTGGCGCCTCTTATCATCGTGTGCGCCTCCTTCGTCGACTCTCATCGAGCTCAATAAATTCCAGTTGAATAACGGAGTTCTGGCTTCATTCAACTCAACTTCAATATTCAAAATCAAATGCTTACTCTGTTCATCTATTCCTCTCCACTCCGGTCTCAAAACCATGGACTCGCAGGAGCAACGGATTGGGAAGAAAGTGTAGTGACAACTTGAAGGCGCCGGCAACCAAAATTCAGAACCAGTACACGCAATAATACTCTCAGCTCTACTCAAAGTAAATGCAACTTGAAGCTTACTATTGTCCAAGTATACCTGCGACGAGGACGGATATAAGCAGTCCAGCAACATCTGGGAGGTCTGGATCTTTCCAGTACACTACGTACATTTTCATGGAGGTGAGTGAAAGCTGTATCGTCAGGTTTCCTTTACTGAAAGAGCAGCTTCTATAGCCTGAGCCGGAAGCATTATTGTGCCTAGTTGAACGGTCAGACTGAGTTTGACTCTATGCGATACCCTGCTACGCCGTCCTTGCACGCCGTCTGGAAGCTTTCTGCAAATTAGGCAGGTGTGCCTCTGAGCAGCTGATAACGAGTTATCTACATAGATTGCAACAGCGGGCAACTTTAATCTCGCCACAGTGTGTATACTGCGGAATTTCGTTCGGGAAGAAGAAAGTACTACGGGGCCAATGTGAGTACACTCTAACTATAACTTTACATGAAAGCGGCTCGAAAGACTTATAAAAGCAGACCCTATAGGTGCAAATTATCCATCATCTTCAGCTACCATGCAGTTCAATACCCAGCTCTTTGCTCTCTTCTCTCTCATGCTGGCTGTAACTGTAGCAGCCACACCCGTTGGTGACACAGTGATTGCAATTTTTCCCTCGTGCTGTTCTATTCTGTTCTCAAACGTCTCTATGTAGCACCTCCACATTGAAAGGCGCAGACCTGTGGCTCTGGGAAACGTTCATGTATGCGTCTTTTGTCTTCCGTTCCACACAGGTTTATGATGATGTTTCACCTGCTGGTAGGCCCGCGTCCAAGATGTCGATTCTGTAAATGAGGGATGGGTTATCACAGTGCCAGTGAGTATATTGCTGAAATGATCAGAGAAAATGCATAACCCTCCTGGTCTGTTTTATCCGTACAAGCCCGTATGATTACAACGGTTATTATAACTGAATAATTAGTCCGAAGCTCAATTTACGTTAGTACCATTCAGCTGTAACCTTCGAGAAAATTGTACTGCTTGATAGTAACCATTTGTCCCGCCTTAGATCCTGTGTAACGAATTAATTTTCCTCAAAGTATTTTATCGGAAAGTTTTATATAGCATATAAAGACCAGAATTTTGAGAATGTAAAATCACAAATTGTATCACGCTTGAACTAGTAGTCACGAATATCGCAATCAAAGTCGATGGGAGACAAAAGTCGTAATTACTTTAAATTGATCTGTAAGGTTGGGTATACATTTAACATCATATAATGTACTTTTTCTAATCTAACGCAAGCCAAAGCTCTAACAATTTCAAAAAATCAGGGGTACCCAGACCCGTAACAGGATCCCACCCAGCTACGGCGGTAAACCCTTCAGTCCCACAACCCTGGTTCCCTCCGGTCGTAATGTCATTGAAGGCGCATTGGAACGAAGAGTCGTATATCTAGAAAAGAAAAAACATTTTAGGACCCGCTGAGAAATTAAGGGAAAGAACATATTGTAGGATTAATAAATCCAACCGGAGACTTCCCAGCAGCGATACGAGCATCATTTATCATTGAAATCATTGATCCGATAACAGGTGTAGAGGCTGAAGTTCCGTACACAAGTTCAAACTGTCCGACAAGCTGTCGACAAAATCGACAATCAAAACCAAGTATCAAAATCTGGAGATACTCGGAGACTTACAGCAACGATATAGTTGGCACTATAAGATCGAAGAAATTTAACCCGCGGATTGCTGCACAATAGGATAAGTAACTCACCCGTTGGCAGAAATGTCAGGATATCCTCGGCTCTACACGTACGCAATGTACAAATCAGCCTCAACGCAGACACAAAATCATCAGCAAGAAACGCCAACTCACAGTGCCACTCGAGTTGTAAACAGAGGACGTAAAGTTGGATGTGCTCCAGGTGTCGAAAAACTGTGAAACCGCCGACTGCTGATAGCTGGGTATAGAGAAGTAATTGCTGAAGCCTCCACCGCTGTAAATGACTTGCTCGCAGGCGCTTTCGGAGTCTGAAACCGTGTTTCCGGGGGAGACTTGTGTCGCCTCGACAGTAGTTACGTAGGGACATGTACCCGGGAAGGAGGGGCTGAAGATTTTGCCGCTCATTGATTGAGAGCCTAACAGGTAAGAACGCCCGCGTCAATTTATGCATGTGGGAGGGATATTTAACGCATACCATCCGAGTTCAAGCATACTCCTCCGTAGCCTTCGCAAAAAAGTATGAAGAGTAGCTCAGGCGGGAAAGAGAATAAGGGATTTTACTCACCAGCTACACCGTCATCTCCTGAACAATAAAGAACTGTCACGCCCATCAATCCGAGTTTAGCTTTGAACCAAATTAGCCGGTTACAGTAATATTATCCAAACCGGCCATACCATACTCATTGCACTGACGAGCAGTGTAGAAAGGCGTGAGGTCTGCTTCGTTATAAAAATAAGAAGTCGATATAACGTATGCAGGAGTAACCGTTCCACAATCCTCGGCGCCTAATGATTTACCATCAGCACTGTTAATCAATTTGTGAATACTCGCAATGACGCTCGCATACCTTTATAACCTCCGGGGGCAGGATCAGGATAAACAGCATCTTGTGTTAAATCGTCACCTCCATCGTACGTGCAGTAAGAGCCATCGAGAGCATCGAGGAGGTTATTGAAAGATGCACCTTCAAAAAGATGAAATTGATTCTAGAAGATATCGGGATGCGGCCTAGACAAACCTTCTTGAAGATCTCCGACTTGATAGAGGGAGATATTCAGCCCTGAAGTCACGAGTGCCATCGCATATTGAAGGTCCAGGTCAGGTTCGCCCTCATAAGCGAAACTTTCGTTCAGCGTTTGTTGGAAACCTACATTTTTGGGCAAGACATTATGATCTTCATTTGTGAGAGTTGAGTGATGAGAAAATATTGTACATACCTCCGTCAATTGATACTTGAATTGGGGGCTTGCCAACCAAATCTGGTGCGTATTCCGCAAAGAATTTGTCTAGATCAGATTGGAGGAACGCCTCGGGTGTATATTCGACTGTAAAAGACCTTTCAATGGGCTGGACCACATATATCAAAAGAGATACACTCACCAATGCCATAACTATTGGTAGAAGATACCGGGGTATAATGGAAGTTGTACAACGCTCGCAAGCAGGCAACCGTTATTTGCTTGTCACAATTGCTTGTGTCGTCCGCGCTAGAAAGTATCTCGACTGCTCCAATTGATTTCGGTCCATTTTTGAACGAGGGTCGACCAACATCCTTCGCAGCACGTTCCTTCGAACGTTTACCAAGAATACTGTTAAAGTGAACGGATGGTGTGACGAGATCGACGTGTGAGGAAACATGCGAGGGCAGGTGATATTCGTCACAAGCTAAGAACAATTAAGTTGATATCAAAACTTAGTATATGTAGAAAATGTAAGAACGAGAACTCACCGATATGCTCTTGTCCAGTTTCGTGAGAGTAGACATGATATTCGGTAGACAGCAATTCCTCTGCTTCAGCCACGGTTGCATTAACTTCGATCCAACCCTTAGTTGGCGTCATCCGGAGTCGCTCAACGGAAATTCCACTCCCAACTAGCCACCCATGCACCGTGCTGATACTTTCGTCGCTCGGAGCAAACGTAGCAGCAATTTTAGAAGGCGACCAATGGTTTCCGTAGTTGGCAGAGCCAGGGCGCGAGACATCTAGGAGGAACTCCTCGATAGCGTCAATGTTGGATTGTTTCAACCCGAAACGCAAGGGAAGGACTGCAGAGGGGTCATATCTTCGTGCTCGAAGCCATCCAGAAGGTGTGTGCGCGCGCTTCTCGTGCAGGACGTATGGAGAGAGCACCGCAGAGGGCCCACTGGCAAGAGAGCCAGGAACGACCAGACCAGACAGGATGGAAACAGTCAAGACCAGTGAATTCAACATGGCTGGCGTCGGATAATGGATAATCTCTTGTTCGCCCTCCTTTATATAAACGTATCCAGGGGTTCATTAACGTTACCCACATTGAAGATGAAAGATTTGCGAGTCGCACCAAGATCAAAAATGCGACGTAGCATTGAACAGACACTAATTGACCGGGATGTAAGACGTCTGAAAGCACAAGCACCACTTGAAAAATTTCGGCGTTTAGGTGCCATCGAGAACATTTTGGTGCCGTGACCCTCAAGCTTCGCAGTCAAGGCAGGCCGCAGGACAACGAACTTGAGTGCAAGATGTTACAAAGATGCAATCAAGTCCGTGCACTTCAAATCCAGCGATCCGCATGAACGCAGCCCCTTGAAGGCGGACGACGATGGAGTCGAAAGGCTATGAATCTAAGACTCTGCGTCTAAGACTGTGAGTATGAGGCATGAAAGTCGCTTAAAGCAATAGGATGTAATCCACCCAGTAACGAGATTGATACACAGGTCTTTGGAGTTAATGACAGACGGCCCGTACGTTTTTCTTGATATGCTGCTGGTTCTACTTTTGTATGCTGAAAAGCTGCAGTGCTGCAGTGCCGTCAGCGCTGCGAGTTTGTGAGTTGCCGGGTGCTCGAGTCCGTCTCTGGTCTTACGAGCAGAGCTTGCCTAGATATTGAGCTTCATTTCGCCAAGACACTCGGAGTCAAGCACACGGCGCATGTACATCGTTACAGAAATGAAAGACAAAGAGCTGCTTGACGAAAAACGTGAAGGAGTCCGAGATGCAGTGGAGTAAGCGCCGAATGGCGGGGTAACGGCCCGGACGGAGGGTAACGTGACAGCCTTTATTTGGTCTTGCTTAGAATCGAAGCCGTGGCTCGGACCTTTGCATTTCATCTCGACAGTTCGATACGCTAATGCAATGATATACTGCCCAAACGGCGACGACAGAGCTCTGCTGCACGACTTGGAAACTGAGAAGGCTACTACTTTTCTTCAGCTTTTAGTCTCGGAGAAAAAGTTCGACCAAGCGCTAATAATTGTTTTCTCTTGAACCCCTCTCGGCCATCAGAGGACGACAATGAAAACTTCACCTGCTATTATGGATGGAATCCGCTGCGCTACAGGGGGCGGGAGCTGGTCGGTAGTCTGCAAAGAATGACCGCGGTGTAACTGGTATGTTGAATGAAGATTGAAAGGCGAAGGTGTCCTGAACCGGGCCCAAGTCTCTGCAGCAGATAATGGTACATGTTCAGTCATAAATAGAATATTTCGCTTGGTGAGCTGTTTCTCATTTACCTTTTTTTTTCACATCATTCTTACCTCCAGCCGCATCCAACGGGGCGGCGTAGTCAGCAACTCAAACCTTCTAGAACCTTAGAAAACATCACTAATTCAGAAATAATGAATACACTTTATGGGTTATGAGAACACGAATTGGAGCTGCTCGCCACCATCGGCTCGGACGAATCGAGCTACCTTCCATCCAACCTGACAATCAGAGAACATTGGGCGCTCATGCTAGCATATGCGCGACTTTCAACCCGGTAATTGCTCTCAATCACAACAGTCTTCAGTTTCACTGAAGATACTCTGCATGTAGGAGCTCGGGAGTGGCGATATCATCCTCTATTTGAACGGGTCTGGACTTTTGACGACAGGCTGATGTTGTGTGCAACCGCCCTTGCGCATATACAAAGCAGACAACGTTATGCAGAGGAGAATTGCTTGAAGGGCGACGATTA
Organism: Omphalotus guepiniiformis; assembly: GCA_028554645.1. NCBI lineage: Eukaryota > Fungi > Basidiomycota > Agaricomycetes > Agaricales > Omphalotaceae > Omphalotus > Omphalotus guepiniiformis. Next base: position 274,252 of record JAQOOI010000019.1, read on the forward strand.
CGACCAGGACTCGGTACGTTGGCTTCAGCTTCCGCCATAAAGTGCTTTAGTTTCACTCTACTGAAACTCAAGTTTGACTCTGATACCCTCCTCTTCATCCTCCAGTGCGGCATCGGCCATGAGAGGACGATACTCTGTTTCGAAAGCCATGACTTCCGAGTCGTAGGAGTAATAGATTGGGGAGAAACTGGCGATTGGGGCCTGAAAAGCAACTACTGTACACACGACACAGTCCTACTTTCTTCGAAGCTTCTCAGACGTAACCTCAATCAGATCCCATGGGCTATCTGCGACGAGGACGGATGCAAGAAGTCAAGCTGCACGATGAGGAAGACGGTAAGGCTTCTGACTGTCGCTAAACCGAGCTAGAGCTCACTGCAAACCATGGGGCGACAGGAAATTCGCTGATTTTTCCGCTTCAATGGCTGGGGAATTTCTATTGGGAGCATCAGAGGATTATTCGGAAGGCCAGATGTCTTCCGAGACTTGTGTGAGTGTACTCTGACTATAACGAGAAACGTTATAATAATCGTCCATACAGGTCTAAATCATCCAACATCCATCATGCAAACCAAATTCTTTGCTTTCGTCTCTCTCGTACTGGCTGTGGTTGTAGCAGCCGCACCCGCCGATATGGTGAATACCGCTTTCTTCGCACTTATTCTGTTGACTGATCACTTGAACTTATCATAATATGAACCTCCGCGACAGCCGATCGATTGAAGAGGGCGCTGCGCTGCAAATTGAGAGTGTATGTGTCTTCGACTCTTCATCGAACCACAGACTCATGATGTGCCGTCCTGCCAGGTTCCTGACAACGCGAGATCCGTAAGTGCATCGACTTGTACTGCGACGATCTTCTTGGTTAGGCGCGCCACCTGGCAGCGTTGACAGTACCATTTCGCGTCCTTCTAGTGCTATCTCTAATTCACTCTTCATAGGTTGATGAGACCAACTGTGGGAAATGTTGGTATGGACCATTCTAGAAGAGCGGAATGTGTCTCAATAATCGACAGTACTTATACGCTTTCGTTGATGTTATCGTCGCTGTGTAGAAACACCGAGATTGTATACTGATTCAAAAATCATGACTGGATAAACTTCCATGATACGACAGTACGAGACATGTTCCGAGCCATGAAATACAAGATTGTACTTCCTCCCGACCTTAGCTTCGAGTCGATGAGCTCAGCTCCTCGTATTGAAACTGTACCACGCACAACCGTTAACACGGTGATCGACATTCTTCGTACTTGTTCTGTCGATTGAGATTTTATGTGTTTTTAGAACCTACACAGAGAGATCTTCCTTTGTACATCATCATTTCATATACACTGCAGGTATGTCTCTACTTTGAGAATTTCCCGCCCTATAAACTAACACTAACGAACTTGTGAATGTGAAGGAAAGGAGGTTGTACTTGAAGGGTTTGCTTTAAATGAGTTATTCCGATAGATATGAAGAGAAATTTTTCTTGAACAAAGAGTTGAAAAGCTAAACGTGGAAGAATTCTGGAAGTGTAATTGTGTAGTTTACGATATAAAATATATTTGTAGTCGAGAAAGTTACATGATGTGTACGAATAACACAATCATGATTAATCGAAAAATGTTTCACGATTCATAAATATTTTGATTAGTCCGTGGATGGTATACAATTAGCATCAGGTAATATACTTATTCAATCTAACGCAAGCCAAAGATCTAACAGTTTCGAGAAATCAGGAGTGCCCAAACCTGTAACAGGATCCCATCCAGTTACAGCAGTGAACCCTTCAGTTCCACAACCCTGATTCCCTCCAGTCGTAATATCATTGAAGGCGCATTGGAATGAAGAGTCATATATCTAGAGGGTACATGTCAACAATCGCTGAGAAATTAAGGGAAAAACATATTGTAGGATTGATAAATCCAACTGGAGCTTTCCCAGCAGCAATACGAGCATCATTTATCATTGATATCATTGATCCGACGACAGGCGAAGAGGCGGAAGTTCCGTAAACAAGTTCAAACTGTCCGATAATCTAGATGACGAAATCGACAATCAAAATCAGAAGTTGAAGTCTGGAGATACTCAGAGACTTACGGCAACGACATAGTTTGCACTATAAGATCGAGAGAATTTAGCACGCGGATTGTTGTGCAACATGATAAGAAACTCACCCGTTGGCAGAAATGTCAGGATATCCTCGACTCTGCAAGTAATGTCCAAATCAGCCTCACCGGAAAAGACGAAATCATCAACAGGAAGCCAACTCACAGTACCAGTCGAGTTGTAAACAGAAGACGTAAAGTTCGACGTGCTCCAGGTGTCGAAGAAATGTGAAACGGCTGACTGCTGGTAATTGGGTATGGAGAAGTAATTGCTGAAACCTCCACCACTGTAAATGACTTGCTCGCAGGCGCTTTCGGGGTCTGAGACTGTGTTTCCGGGGGAGACTTGGGTCGCGCCGACAGAGGTTACGTAGGGACAAGTACTTGGGAAGGAGGGGTTGAAGAACTTGCCGCTCGTTGATTGGGAGCCTAACAAATACCAAGACATCCGCGTCAATTTGTGTATGTGGAGGAGTTATACAACACATACCATCTGAGTTCAAGCATAATCCGTCGTTACCTTCACAAGTGAAGGGTATAAATTAGCTCAGGTGGAAAAGGCAATAGGAGTGTTGTGCTCACCAGCTACACCATTATCTCCTGAAGAATAAAGAACCGTCACGCCCATTAATCCGAGTTTGGCTTTGAACTAAATCAGCGGGTAACAATATTATGATTCGAGACAGCCATACCATACTCATTGCACTGACGAGCAGCGTAGAAAGGTGTAAGGTATGCTTCGTTAGCCCCATAAGAAGTCGATATAACATATGCAGGAGTGACCGTTCCACAATCCTCTACACCTAATGATTATGTTTTGGAATCAGAATATAGTCCGTGAATACTCGCAATGACATACCTTTATAACCTCCAGAGGCAGGATCAGGATAGACAGCATCTTGTGATGAATCGTCACCTCCATCGAACGTGCAGTACGAACCATCGAGAGCATCGAGGAAGTTATTGAAAGATGCATCTTCAAACAAGATGAGATTGATTCTAGAAAATATCGGGATGGGGACTAGACAAACCTTCTTGAAGATCTCCGACTTGATAGAGGGAGATATTCAGCCCTGAAGTCACAAGTGCCATCGCATATTGAAGATCCAGGTCAGGTTCGACCTCATATGCGAAACTTTCGTTCAGCGTTTGTTGGAAACCTACATTTTTGGACAAGCATTTTAATCTTCATTTGTGAAAGTTGAAAGGACAAAATATTGTACGTACCTCCATCAATTGAAACTTGAATTGGTGGCTTGCCAACCAAATCTGATGCGTATTCCGCAAAGAATATATCCAGATCGGATTGAAGGAACGCTTGGGGTGTGTACTCAACTGTGCGACAAATATTCAACGGGCGCGACTACATATATCAAAAAGATAGACTCAACAATACCATAACTATTGGTAGAAGATACCGGGGTGTAATAAAAGTTGTACAGCGCTCGCAAGCATGCAACCGTTGTTTGCTTGTCACAATTGCTTGTGTCGTCCGCGCTAGCAAGGATCTCAACTGCTCCAGTTGATTTCAGTCCATTTCTGAACGAGAGTTGACCAACATCCTTCGCAGCAGATTCGCTCGAACGTTTACCAAGAATGCTGTTGAAGTGAACGGATGGTGTAACGAGGTCGACGTGTGAGGAGACATGCGAAGGCAGGTGATATTCGTCACAAGCTAATACCAATAAAGTTGATATCAGAACTTAGCATATGTAAAATATGTAAGTGAATGCGAGAACTCACCGATATGCTCTTGTCCAGTTTCGTGCGAGTAGACATGATATTCGGTAGACAGCAGCTCTTCAGCTTCAGCAACGGTTGCATTAACTTCGATCCAACCTTTCGTCGGCGTTATCCGGAGTCGCTCAACGGAAATTCCACTCCCAACTAGCCACCCATGCACCGTGCTGATACTTTCGTCGCTCGGAGCAAACGTAGCAGCAATTTTAGAAGGCGACCAATGTTTTCCGTAGTTGGCAGAACCAGGGCGCGAGACATCTAGGAGGAACTCCTCGATAGCGTCAATGTTGGACTGTTTCAACCCGAAACGCAAGGGAAGGACTGCAGACGGGTCATATCTTCGTGCTCGGAGCCATCCAGAAGGTGTATGCACGCGCTTCTCGTGCAGGACGTATGGAGAGAGCACCGGAGAGGGACCACTGGCAAAAGAGCCAGGAATGACCAGACCAGACAGGATGGAAACAGTCAAGACCAGTGAATTCAACATGACTGGCGTTAGATAGTAGATTACTTCTTCTTCGACCTCCATCGACCTCCTTGTATATATAAACGTATCCAGGGGTTCATTAACGTCACCCACATTGAAGATGAAAGATTTGCGAGTCGCACCAAGATCAAGAATGCGACGTAGCATTGAACAGACACTAATTAACCGGGATGTAAGACGTCTGAAAGCACAAGCACCAGTTGGGCAAAATTTCGGCGTTTAGGTGCCATCGAGAACGTTTTGGTGCCGTGACCCTCAAGCTTCTCAATCAAGGCAGGCCGCAGGATAACAACATGAATGCAAGATGTTGCAAAGCTGCAATCAAGTCCATGCACTTCAAATCCAGCGATCCGCATGAACGCTGCCCCTTGAAGGCGGACGACGATGGAGTCGAAAGGCTATGAATCTAAGACTCTGCGTCTAAGACTCTGCGTCTATGTATTAGGCGTGAAAGTCACTTAGAGCAATAGGATGTGATCCACGAGATTGATACACAGTTAATTACAGACGGACGATACGTCTTTCTTGATACGCTGAAGAGCTGCAGTGTTGCAGTGCCGTGGGCCCTGCGAATTTGTGAGTTGCCGGGTGCCCGAAAAGTCCGTCTCTGGTCTTCGCAGAGTCTGCCGAGATTCAAATCATGACCTAGCCTTATGATAGATGTACATGTGATGAAATACCGAGATTGTCCTTTCTTCCAATCTGCGAGCCGATGAGTGCTCAGAAGCTTTTGCCAAGTGGTGTAAGACCCTTGCCTTCATCTCTGATTTCGGTGTTAATCGCCAGGTGCTTCGATTGCCTATAATGAGCAACTTACTGTACATAGAGCGCAAAGCAGGCAACTTAACTTCGTCGTAGTGTAGCGTCGTGGGGGCCTAAGGGTAGGAATTCCCAATGAAAATGGTTTGACCAGGAATTTCTGTAATTATTGAGCTTCATTTCGCCAAGACCTTCGGATTCAAACACACGGCGCGTGTACATCGTTACAGAAATGAAAGACGTCCGCAGAGCAAAGAGCTGAACGTGAAGGAGGATGAGCGCGTAGTCGCGGGGTAACCGCCCGGGACGGAGAACCTTTTATTTGGTCTTGTCTAGAATCGAAGCCTATAGCGTGGCTCAGACCTTGCACCTCGTCTATGATCTCGACAGTTCGATACGCTAATGCAATGATATACTGCCAAACCGGCGACGACAGAGCTATGCTGCACGACTTGGAAACTGAGAAGGCTACTGCTCTTAAGCTTTTTAGTCTCGGAGAAAGCATCGACTCGTCCAAACGCTAATAATGTTTTCTCTTGAACCCCACTCGGCCATCAGAGGACGACAAAGAAAACTTCACCTGCTGATATAAAAGGAATGCGCTCTCCACGAGATTGATATGAATGGGCGGGAGCTGGTCGGTAGTCTGCAAAGAATGACCGGGATGTGCAACTGGTTGATTGAAGATTGAAAGGCGAACGTGTCCTAATCCTCAAGTCTCTGCAACAGATACTGGTACATATTCAGTCATCAATAGAATGTTTCGCTTGGTTAGCTGTTTCTCATTTACCTTTCTCTTGACATCATTCTTACCTTCAGCCAACGGGGCGGCGTAGTAAGCAACGTAACTTTCTAGAAACTCAGAAAAGACCGCTACTTCAGAAGTAAAGTATACAGTTTATGGGTTGTGAAGAAGACGAATAGAAAAAGGAGGAGCTGCTCGCCACCATCGGCTCGGACGAGTCGGGCTACCTTCCATCCAACGTGACAATCATAGAACATTGGGCGCTCATGCTAGCATATGCGCGACTTTCAACCCGGTGATTGCTCGCAATTCACAAAATTTCTTCAGTTTTGCTGAAGATAGTCTGCATGTAGGAGCTCGGGAGTCGCGATATCATCTTCGATTTGAACGGTCCGATCGAATTCACCATGTATGACTCGCTCTTTTGCCCAGGTCTGGACTTTTGACGACAGGCTGATGTTTTGTGCAACTGCCCTTGCGCATATACAAAGCAGACACCGTTATGCAGAGGAGAATTGCCTGAAGTGCGACGATTCCAACCAGGACTCGGTATGTTGGCTTCAGTTTCCACCATAAAGGAGCTGTAGCTTCACTCGACTGAGATTCAAGCTCAAGTTTTACTCTGATACCCTCCTCTTCATCCTCCAGTGCGGCATCGGCCATGAGAGGACGATACTCTGTTTCGAAAGCCATGACTTCCGAGTCGTAGGAGTAATAGATTGGGGAGAAACTGGCGATTGGGGCCTGAAAAGCAACTACTGTACACACGACACAGTCCTACTTTCTTCGAAGCTTCTCAGACGTAACCTCAATCAGATCCCATGGGCTATCTGCGACGAGGACGGATGCAAGAAGTCAAGCTGCACGATGAGGAAGACGGTAAGGCTTCTGACTGTCGCTAAACCGAGCTAGAGCTCACTGCAAACCATGGGGCGACAGGAAATTCGCTGATTTTTCCGCTTCAATGGCTGGGGAATTTCTATTGGGAGCATCAGAGGATTATTCGGAAGGCCAGATGTCTTCCGAGACTTGTGTGAGTGTACTCTGACTATAACGAGAAACGTTATGATAATCGTCCATACAGGTCTAAATCATCCAACATCCATCATGCAAACCAAATTTTTTGCTCTCGTCTCTCTCGTACTGGCTGTGGTTGTAGCAGCCGCACCCGCCGATATGGTGAATACCGCTTTCTTCGCACTTATTCTGTTGACTGATCACTTGAACTTATCATAATATGAACCTCCGCGACAGCCGATCGATTGAAGAGGGCGCTGCGCTGCAAATTGAGAGTGTATGTGTCTTCGACTCTTCATCGAACCACAGACTCATGATGTGCCGTCCTGCCAGGTTCCTGACAACGCGAGATCCGTAAGTGCATCGACTTGTACTGCGACGATCTTCTTGGTTAGGCGCGCCACCTGGCAGCGTTGACAGTACCATTTCGCGTCCTTCTAGTGCTATCTCTAATTCACTCTTCATAGGTTGATGAGACCAACTGTGGGAAATGTTGGTATGGACCATTCTAGAAGAGCGGAATGTGTCTCAATAATCGACAGTACTTATACGCTTTCGTTGATGTTATCGTCGCTGTGTAGAAACACCGAGATTGTATACTGATTCAAAAATCATGACTGGATAAACTTCCATGATACGACAGTACGAGACATGTTCCGAGCCATGAAATACAAGATTGTACTTCCTCCCGACCTTAGCTTCGAGTCGATGAGCTCAGCTCCTCGTATTGAAACTGTACCACGCACAACCGTTAACACGGTGATCGACATTCTTCGTACTTGTTCTGTCGATTGAGATTTTATGTGTTTTTAGAACCTACACAGAGAGATCTTCCTTTGTACATCATCATTTCATATACACTGCAGGTATGTCTCTACTTTGAGAATTTCCCGCCCTATAAACTAACACTAACGAACTTGTGAATGTGAAGGAAAGGAGGTTGTACTTGAAGGGTTTGCTTTAAATGAGTTATTCCGATAGATATGAAGAGAAATTTTTCTTGAACAAAGAGTTGAAAAGCTAAACGTGGAAGAATTCTGGAAGTGTAATTGTGTAGTTTACGATATAAAATATATTTGTAGTCGAGAAAGTTACATGATGTGTACGAATAACACAATCATGATTAATCGAAAAATGTTTCACGATTCATAAATATTTTGATTAGTCCGTGGATGGTATACAATTAGCATCAGGTAATATACTTATTCAATCTAACGCAAGCCAAAGATCTAACAGTTTCGAGAAATCAGGAGTGCCCAAACCTGTAACAGGATCCCATCCAGTTACAGCAGTGAACCCTTCAGTTCCACAACCCTGATTCCCTCCAGTCGTAATATCATTGAAGGCGCATTGGAATGAAGAGTCATATATCTAGAGGGTACATGTCAACAATCGCTGAGAAATTAAGGGAAAAACATACTGTAGGATTGATAAATCCAACTGGAGCTTTCCCAGCAGCAATACGAGCATCATTTATCATTGATATCATTGATCCGACGACAGGCGAAGAGGCGGAAGTTCCGTAAACAAGTTCAAACTGTCCGATAATCTAGATGACGAAATCGACAATCAAAATCAGAAGTTGAAGTCTGGAGATACTCAGAGACTTACGGCAACGACATAGTTTGCACTATAAGATCGAGAGAATTTAGCACGCGGATTGTTGTGCAACATGATAAGAAACTCACCCGTTGGCAGAAATGTCAGGATATCCTCGACTCTGCAAGTAATGTCCAAATCAGCCTCACCGGAAAAGACGAAATCATCAACAGGAAGCCAACTCACAGTACCAGTCGAGTTGTAAACAGAAGACGTAAAGTTCGACGTGCTCCAGGTGTCGAAGAAATGTGAAACGGCTGACTGCTGGTAATTGGGTATGGAGAAGTAATTGCTGAAACCTCCACCACTGTAAATGACTTGCTCGCAGGCGCTTTCGGGGTCTGAGACTGTGTTTCCGGGGGAGACTTGGGTCGCGCCGACAGAGGTTACGTAGGGACAAGTACTTGGGAAGGAGGGGTTGAAGAACTTGCCGCTCGTTGATTGGGAGCCTAACAAATACCAAGACATCCGCGTCAATTTGTGTATGTGGAGGAGTTATACAACACATACCATCTGAGTTCAAGCATAATCCGTCGTTACCTTCACAAGTGAAGGGTATAAATTAGCTCAGGTGGAAAAGGCAATAGGAGTGTTGTGCTCACCAGCTACACCATTATCTCCTGAAGAATAAAGAACCGTCACGCCCATTAATCCGAGTTTGGCTTTGAACTAAATCAGCGGGTAACAATATTATGATTCGAGACAGCCATACCATACTCATTGCACTGACGAGCAGCGTAGAAAGGTGTAAGGTATGCTTCGTTAGCCCCATAAGAAGTCGATATAACATATGCAGGAGTGACCGTTCCACAATCCTCTACACCTAATGATTATGTTTTGGAATCAGAATATAGTCCGTGAATACTCGCAATGACATACCTTTATAACCTCCAGAGGCAGGATCAGGATAGACAGCATCTTGTGATGAATCGTCACCTCCATCGAACGTGCAGTACGAACCATCGAGAGCATCGAGGAAGTTATTGAAAGATGCATCTTCAAACAAGATGAGATTGATTCTAGAAAATATCGGGATGGGGACTAGACAAACCTTCTTGAAGATCTCCGACTTGATAGAGGGAGATATTCAGCCCTGAAGTCACAAGTGCCATCGCATATTGAAGATCCAGGTCAGGTTCGACCTCATATGCGAAACTTTCGTTCAGCGTTTGTTGGAAACCTACATTTTTGGACAAGCATTTTAATCTTCATTTGTGAAAGTTGAAAGGACAAAATATTGTACGTACCTCCATCAATTGAAACTTGAATTGGTGGCTTGCCAACCAAATCTGATGCGTATTCCGCAAAGAATATATCCAGATCGGATTGAAGGAACGCTTGGGGTGTGTACTCAACTGTGCGACAAATATTCAACGGGCGCGACTACATATATCAAAAAGATAGACTCAACAATACCATAACTATTGGTAGAAGATACCGGGGTGTAATAAAAGTTGTACAGCGCTCGCAAGCATGCAACCGTTGTTTGCTTGTCACAATTGCTTGTGTCGTCCGCGCTAGCAAGGATCTCAACTGCTCCAATTGATTTCGGTCCATTTCTGAACGAGGGTTGACCAACATCCTTCGCAGCAGATTCGCTCGAACGTTTACCAAGAATGCTGTTAAAGTGAACGGATGGTGTAACGAGGTCGACGTGTGAGGAGACATGCGAAGGTAGGTGATATTCGTCACAAGCTAATACCAATAAAGTTGATATCAGAACTTAGCATATGTAAAATATGTAAGTGAATGCGAGAACTCACCGATATGCTCTTGTCCATTTTCGTGAGAGTAGACATGATATTCGGTAGACAGCAGCTCCTCAGCTTCAGCCACGGTTGCGTTAACTTCGATCCAACCTTTCGTCGGCGTTATCCGGAGTCGCTCAACGGAAATTCCACTCCCAACTAGCCACCCATGCACCGTGCTGATACTTTCGTCGCTCGGAGCAAACGTAGCAGCAATTTTAGAAGGCGACCAATGTTTTCCGTAGTTGGCAGAACCAGGGCGCGAGACATCTAGGAGGAACTCCTCGATAGCGTCAATGTTGGACTGTTTCAACCCGAAACGCAAGGGAAGGACTGCAGACGGGTCATATCTTCGTGCTCGGAGCCATCCAGAAGGTGTATGCACGCGCTTCTCGTGCAGGACGTATGGAGAGAGCACCGGAGAGGGACCACTGGCAAAAGAGCCAGGAATGACCAGACCAGACAGGATGGAAACAGTCAAGACCAGTGAATTCAACATGACTGGCGTTAGATAGTAGATTACTTCTTCTTCGACCTCCATCGACCTCCTTGTATATATAAACGTATCCAGGGGTTCATTAACGTCACCCACATTGAAGATGAAAGATTTGCGAGTCGCACCAAGATCAAGAATGCGACGTAGCATTGAACAGACACTAATTAACCGGGATGTAAGACGTCTGAAAGCACAAGCACCAGTTGGGCAAAATTTCGGCGTTTAGGTGCCATCGAGAACGTTTTGGTGCCGTGACCCTCAAGCTTCTCAATCAAGGCAGGCCGCAGGATAACAACATGAATGCAAGATGTTGCAAAGCTGCAATCAAGTCCATGCACTTCAAATCCAGCGATCCGCATGAACGCTGCCCCTTGAAGGCGGACGACGATGGAGTCGAAAGGCTATGAATCTAAGACTCTGCGTCTAAGATTATGTATGAGGCGTGAAAGTCGCTTAGAGCAATAGGATGTGATCCACGAGATAGATACACAGGTATTTGGAGTTAATGACAGACGGTCCATACATTTTCCTTGATGCGCTGAGGTGCTGCAGTGCTGCAGTGCCGTCGACGCTGCGAATTTGTGAGTTGCCGGGTTTCCGAAAAGTCTGTCTCTGGACATACAAGCAGAGTCTGCCGAGATTCAAATCATGACCTAGCCTTATGATAGATGTACATGTGATGAAATACCGAGATTGTCCTTTCTTCCAATCTGCGAGCCGATGAGTGCTCAGAAGCTTTTGCCAAGTGGTGTAAGACCCTTGCCTTCATCTCTGATTTCGGTGTTAATCGCCAGGTGCTTCGATTGCCGATAATAAGCAACTCACTGTACATAGAGCGCAAAGCAGGCAACTTAACTTCGTCGCAGTGTAGCGTCGTGGGTACCTAAGGGTAGGAATTCCCAATGAAAATGGTTTGACCAGGAATTTCTGTAATTATTGAGCTTCATTTCGCCAAGACCTTCGGATTCAAACACACGGCGCGTGTACATCGTTACAGAAATGAAAGACGTCCGCAGAGCAAAGAGCTGAACGTGAAGGAGGATGAGCGCGTAGTCGCGGGGTAACCGCCCGGGACGGAGAACATTTTATTTGGTCTTGCTTAGAATCGAAGCCTATAGCGTGGCTCGGACCTTGCACCTCATCTATGATCTCGACAGTTCGATACGCTAATGCAATGATATACTGCCAAACCGGCGACGACAGAGCTATGCTGCACGACTTGGAAACTGAGAAGGCTACTGCTCTTAAGCTTTTTAGTCTCGGAGAAAGCATCGACTCGTCCAAACGCTAATAATGTTTTCTCTTGAACCCCACTCGGCCATCAGAGGACGACAAAGAAAACTTCACCTGCTGATATAAAAGGAATGCGCTCTCCACGAGATTGATATGAATGGGCGGGAGCTGGTCGGTAGTCTGCAAAGAATGACCGGGATGTGCAACTGGTTGATTGAAGATTGAAAGGCGAACGTGTCCTAATCCTCAAGTCTCTGCAACAGATACTGGTACATATTCAGTCATCAATAGAATGTTTCGCTTGGTTAGCTGTTTCTCATTTACCTTTCTCTTGACATCATTCTTACCTTCAGCCAACGGGGCGGCGTAGTAAGCAACGTAACTTTCTAGAAACTCAGAAAAGACCGCTACTTCAGAAGTAAAGTATACAGTTTATGGGTTGTGAAGAAGACGAATAGAAAACGGAGGAGCTGCTCGCCACCATCGGCTCGGACGAGTCGGGCTACCTTCCATCCAACGTGACAATCATAGAACATTGGGCGCTCATGCTAGCATATGCGCGACTTTCAACCCGGTGATTGCTCGCAATTCACAAAATTTCTTCAGTTTTGCTGAAGATAGTCTGCATGTAGGAGCTCGGGAGTCGCGATATCATCTTCGATTTGAACGGTCCGATCGAATTCACCATGTATGACTCGCTCTTTTGCCCAGGTCTGGACTTTTGACGACAGGCTGATGTTTAGTGCAACTGCCCTTGCGCATATACAAAGCAGACAACGTTATGCAGAGGAGAATTGCTTGAAGGGCGACGATTCCGACCATGACTCGGTATGTTGGCTTCCGCCATGAAGGAGCTCTAGCTTCACTCTACTGAGATTCAAGTTTGACTCTGATACCCTCCTCTTCATCCACCAGTGCGGCATCGACCATGAGAGGACGATACCCTGTTTCGAAAGCCCTGACTTCGTAGGAGTAATAGATTGGGGAGCAACTGGCGATTGGGCAATTTGAAAAGCAACTACTGTTCATACGACGCAGTCCTTCATCCTTCGAAGCTTCTCAGACGTAACCTCAATCAGATCCCGTGGGCTATCTGCGACGAGGACGGATTCAAGACATCAAGCTGCACGATGAGGAAGGCGATAAGGCTTCTGACTGTCGCTAAACCGAGCTAGAGCTCACCGCAAACTATGGCGCGACAGGAACTTCGCTGATTTCTCTGCCTCCATGGCTGGGGAATTTCTATTGGGAGCATTAAAGCGAGATGTGGAAGGTCCGATGTCTTCCGAGACTCGTGTGAGTGTACTCTAAATATAAATAAAAGCAAACGAGAAACATATAAGAACTGTCTATGCAGGTCAATGTTATCCAGCATCTACTACTATGCAAACCAAATTCTTTGCTTTCGTCTCTCTCGTACTGGCTGTGGTTGTAGCAGCCGCACCCGCCGATATGGTGAATACCGCTTTCTTCGCAATTACTCTGTTGACTGATCTTGAAATTATCATAATATGAACCTCCGCGACAGCCGATCCATTGAAGAGGGCGCTGCGTTGCAAATTGAGAATGTATGTGTCTTCAACTCTTCTCCGAACCACAGACTCATGATGTGCCATCCTGCCAGGTTCCTGACAATGCGAAATCCCCAAACGTGAGCCCCGTAAGTGCATTGATTTGTATTGCGACGATCTTCCTGGTCAGGCGCGCACCTGGCAGCGTCGACAGTACCATTTCGCGTCCTTCTAGTGTTATCTCTAATTCACTCTTCATAGGTTGATGACGCCGACTGTATGAGGTGTTGGTTCGGCTAGAAGAGCGGAGTGTGTCTCAATAATCGATAGTACGCTTTCGTTCATATTGTCGTCGCTGTAGAAACACCGACTGATTCAAATATCACGACTGGATAAACTTGCATGATACGACAGTACGAGAGATATTCATGAAATACCGAGATTGTGATTCCTTCTTCGTTTCTTTGGAGTGCCTACATAGACCCCTTTTGCAGCATTGATAAAGGACTTGAAAAGCAACTGTGTTGAAGTTCTTCTATCGAAATACAATGGCTTGAACATGGAATTGCCATCGGACCTGAGTTAAGCCACCTGCGACGAGGCTGGATGCAAGAAGCCAGGCAACATGTGTCACTAGATCTTCCAGTATCCTACATGCTATCCCCGGAGCGCTTAGTAGTCAAAACGCTCAGGCCTCTCCCCGTTGCTAGACGGCTTCGAGGTTTCGCTGTCCCGCATGATACTTCCGACCTCGTCCTCGAGATCCTTCAAAGCTCTTCAAGTGCCAGCTCCATTCCTCTACAGCCACGTCTCCTCTTAGCGCATCATCTGCACCACTAGACAGTGAGACCGCTACAGCCAAAATAACCTCCAAAATGACCTGTGAAGCTGGAGGTGGAGACGGCAGAGATGAAGGTGTCTAGGAAATCTTGCAGCTGTTTCGAATAATCCTTTTCATGGGATCCTAGGTTCACAAGGAGGCAAGATTACGCCGACATATGGACCATTCAAAGCGAAAGATTGAAATAAAACGAACGAGAGTGTGAAGGATTAAGAAATTGAGAAGCGGCGTGAGCGCAGGGCGCGACGAACTTTTATTTGGTCTTACTTGGAATCAAAGCTCACAATACCTAGTTTGGAAAGTACCCTTCTTCCGTAACAACTTCCACCTTTATCCACCCTCATCTCTGATTCATACAATACTTTTCAGTTTCGCTGAAGATGGTCTGAATGATACACGGGAATCGAAATATCATCAGGTATGTGAATGGTTGGATCGTATTCACCGAGCATAATGTGTTCTTTCGCCCAGCTCTGAATTCTTGTGAAATTTCGACAAGTATGTGCGATGTCTCCTTTGATCATAGTCTTATTGAAACGTTCTTCCCATTGCCAGCTAATAAGAGCAATGTCAACACGTTGTTCCTCTTCAAAATGCGGATAACATACACTATCACGCTTGTATCAGCATGACACATGATTGACTGCCTGATCCACTCTACACAGTGACTGATGTGTAGGCTAGCTGTCGTGGAGTTTGTGATGTTCCATTCTGGATAGTATGCTGGATCCAAAGCCTTCCGCATGGTGTTCTATGTCAAGTTTGTCAAGTCGCTGGGAATGCTGGGAACGCGGACTTACCAAGCAGTGGAGGTCGTGAAAAACGACAAGTTCTGCAACATATTGACCCTCGTCACCCGGGATTGCGTGCGTCTTGTTCGGAAGGTGAGATGCTTGCTCCTTTGTTATTCGCGATAAACCAACTAGAAACTCTAGCTCAGCTATCGTGTTCTCCGATTTGCAATATGAGGAGTGACCTACAGCCGTATAGATCATTCCAAGCATTGTCCAGCTCAGGGGAGGAGGGGATTTGGAACTGTGACATGTCTCCAGGGAATCCAGTGTGAAAAACTCGGACTTCTGGTTCGACCACTTCTAAAGCTGGCGCTGCATCGTCTAATGATGAGTCTCAGGTGCAGACATGAAAGGACGTTGTGCTTACAGTACAGCATCGCGCCCAAAGGCTGATATTCTGTGCAACTGCTCTTGCGTAGACATAAAGCAGAGACTGTCATGCAGAGGAGGATTGCCTGAAGGGCGACGATTCCGACCAGGACTCGGTATGTCGGCTTCAACCTCTGCAATAAAGGAGGTTTGGCTTCACTCGACTCAGACTCAAGCTTGACTCTAATCCCGTCCTCTTCGTCCTCCAGGGCGGTGTCGGCAATGAGAGGACGATACTCTATTTTGAAAGCCATGACTTCGTAGGAGTAATAGATTGGGGGGAAGCTGGAGATTCTGAAAAGCTGTACGATGAAGTCCTCACTTCTATCGATCAAGGCTTTACTTGGAGTTTACCAAACTCCGTAGACTTATCCGATGCGACGAGACCGGATGTATAACCCGCCCCTAACTTCCAAGCAACGCCACATCATGAGGAACTTGTCTGCGGAACTTCTGATTGTCACTGAGCCAAGCTAGAGCGCATTCAATGCGCAACATGGAGTGACAGAAAGTTCGCTGATATCTCCACTTCAATAGCGGGGAATGTATATCAGGAGAAGATACGGAAGGTCAGATGTCTTCCAGACCTGCGTGAGTGTACTCTAATGCTATAACAGTACAAGCAAAGCAGAAACATATAAAAACAGTCTATACAGCTCAATGTTCATTCATCTTCAGCTACTACTATGCAAACCAAATTCTTTGCTTTCGTCTCTCTCGTACTGGCTGTGGTTGTAGCAGCCGCACCCGCCGATATGGTATTTATCGCTCTTCCCTCGCACTCGCTCTGTTGACTGGGTTTTGAACGTTTATCATGATGTAGAACCGTCGCGACAGCCGATCCATCGAAGAGACTAAACGCGCTGCGTCGGAAATCGAGAATGTATGTGTCTTCGACTTTTCGTGGAACCGCCGTGACAAAATCATGGTGTGCCATCCCAGGTTCCTGATACTGCAAATTCCGCAAACGTGAACCCCGTAAGTCTATCAGCTTCTAGCTGAGGAGGCCAAGTAGTGTCTTCTGTATCTCTTATCCGTATGACTGATGTTCCTAACAGGTTGACGACCTTTTTGGAGGATGTTGGGTATGTTAAGGACGAGTGTCTTAATGAAAGAAGACCCGAATGATAGATACACGCCGGTGGATTGGATTGCGTCAGGGGCTGTATGGTAGCTTTCATCGCTGATGTCGTCGCTGTAGAAACTCCGAGCGATTCAAGTATACCGATTCAAGTCGTAACTAAATAAAGCATGACACAACAGTATGAGAGAGATGACACGAAATACCGAGACTGTACTTCCCTCCGATCTCAGGCTGCTCGGAATCGATAGTTTAGGGAGACTAACTTGAAGGCATTCGCCCGGATTTGGCTTCATGTGACTGTCCTTCATGTATTTCCTCTCTTTTTCTCTATCCTGATGACCAGGTGTTTCGATTCGTACTTCGAAAATACTTTGCCTTGGGTAAGGGGCCGCCTGTGATGCCACCGTGCCGGTAGCCGCTGCGGCTCATGGCTGCGAGCTTTTATTTGGACATGCTTGGAATCAAAGCTCAAGATAACGTGATTTTTATTCTGTAACATCGTCGGTCGCAACACTATTGATACCGCTTCAATGCAATGATATACGGCCCAGTTGGCGACAACAGAGCTATGCTGAAAGACTGCTCTTAATCTTTGAATCTCGGAGAAAAAGCATCGACTCGACAGGACTCGACCAATTTGTGCTAATCCATAGAGTTTTCTCTTAAATCCCACTCCGCCATCAGAGGACGACAACAAACTTCACCTGTTATTGTGGAAGAAACCCGCTCTGCACTAGATGCGTTACAGGGGGCAGGAGCTGGTCGGTAGTCTTCAAAGAATGCCCGGGGCGTGCAACTGGTATGTTGAATGTATTTTGAAAGGCGAAGGTGTCCTTACCTCAAGTCTCTGCAGCAGATACTGGTACATATTCAGTCATAAATAGAGTGTTTCGCTTGGTGAGCTGTTTCTCAGTTACCATTTTCTTGTCATCATTCTTACCTCCAGCCAACGAGGCGACGTAGTAAGCAACGTAAATTTCTAGAAACTCAGAAAACACCGCTACTTCAGATGTAAAGAAGACACTTTATGGGTTATAAAGAAGACAAATAGAAAACGGAGGAGCTGCTCGCCACCATCGGCTCGGACGAGTCGAGCTTCCTTCCATCAAACAGAGAACATTGGGCGCTCATGCGCGACTTTCAACCCTGTATCGCAATCACAACAGTTTTCAGTTTCGCTGAAGATAGTCTGCATGTAAGAGCTCGGGAGTCGCGATATCATCTTCTATTTGAACGGTCGGATCGAATTTACCAAGCATAGCTCGCTCTTTTGCCCAGTTCTGGACTTTTGTGAAGTTACGACAGGTGTGTGCGAAGTTTGGTCGTGCAGCACTCTGATTGCTATGCTTGTCCCATTGCCAGCTATTATGTCTTGTTAAAGTCGTTATTTCTGACAATGTGGAAGACGTACACCATCAAGCTTGTATCGGCGTGGCACATAGTTGATTGCCTCATCCAGTCTATACAGTGACTGATGTGCTGGGCAGCCGTCAGAGAGACTCCTGGACTCGCGCTCGCGTTTGCGATGTTCCACTCCGGATAGTATACTGGATCCAAAGCCTTCCGTATCATGTTCTGTTGTCAGCGTTGTCTGTCAATTCGCTGATGAGTGTGCGCAGATGAAGATCCTACCAAGCAGTGGAGATTATGAAAAACATCAAGTTGAACAATATAGTGGCCTTCGTCTCCTGGGATTGCATGAGTTTTGTTCGGAAGCTGAGATGCTTGTTCTTTCGTTATTCGTGACACACCAACTAAAAAATCTGGCTTAGATACCGGTTTCTCCGATTTACAACACGAGGACCCACAGCTATATAGATCATCCCAGGCATTGTCCAACTCAGGCGAGGATGGAATTTGGAATGAAGACTCGTAACCAGGTAATCCACTGTAGAAAACCTTGACTTCGGGTTCTACCACTTCTAATGCTGGCGCTGCATTGTTTGGTGGTGAGTCTTATAGGTGAGGGCATGAGATGATGCTGATGATGCTGTGCTTACAGTACAGTTTCGCGTCGAAGGGCTGAGGTTTCGAGTAATCGCTCTTGCGCAGGAGCATCATGCAGAGGATTGCCGCCTGAAAGGCGATGATTCCTACCAGGACTCGGTATGATGGCTTCATCTTCCGCAACAAAGGGACTCCGGCTTCGGAGTCACTTGACTGAGGTTCAAGTTTGACTGTAATCTCTTCTTCGGACTCCAGCGCAGCATCCATCATGAGAGGATGATACTCTTGTCTGAAAACCATGACTTCGTAGGAGCAATGGATTTGGGAGAAACTGGAAATTTGGGGGGTAATATGGAGAGCAACTAAGTATGCTGTAGTTTTCACTTCTATCGACAAAGGCTTTTGCCTGAAGTTCACCGAACTCCGCACCGGAACTCCGGGATTCGTGAATTATCCGCGACGAGGCCGGATGCAGGAAGCCAACCCAGCGTGTGGTAGTACATGGCATTTTCAAGAATTAGTATTTCTACTAACTATCCTTGGAGACATCCATCGTCAGGTGTTTGTCCAAGGTGAATTACAAAGCAACCAGAGGCAATATTGTAACCTGGTTGAGGGAGGTTGAGGGTCACGATGTGTCTTAAACTGCATATCGTCCTAAGAATAGAAGATACCTTCATCGCACGCCCGACAAGGAAGCCTTCTGAACGATGAGGGAGGCGGCTGCAAAGCATCTGAGCCGAGCTAAAAGCGCGTTGCGCAACGTGGGGTAACAGTAACAGTAATTTCGCTGCTTTCTTCACTCTAATGGCTAGGGAATTTCCATCTCGAATATTTGAGGAAAGAGCAAAAGTTCGGATGTCTTATGAGGAATGTGTGAGTACGCTCTCACGATAACAGTCGAAACGAGCGAGAAATCTATATAAGAACTCCCCATACAGGTCCAAATTATCATCCAGCATTCTCAGCTAGTATGCAGACCAAGTTCTTTTCTCTCCTTTCTCTCGTCCTGGTCGTGGCTGTAACAGCCGCCCCCGTTGATACGGTGATTGACATTCGCTTTGCGCACCTCATCAGGTTTACTTAGCGATTCCACGCATATACTTAGAACCTTCACAGCGACAGCCCCCAGTCCACCGAGGACCGACCTGCCGCTTTGGAATCTGTGGATGTATGTGTCTTTGGCTTCTCATTGACTCACCAACTCATGATGTGCCGTCCTGCCAGGTTCCTGACAATACAAATTCTGCAAACCCCGTAAGTACAACAACTTTTACGCTGCAGGATGATCTTTTTGGTCAGGCGCGCGCGGCCCGCCAGTACCATCATGGATATATCACTTCAATCACTGTTCTGAATGCACATTTCACAGGTTGATGAGCTCAGCAATCTTTACTATTGTATAGTTTGCTCTCAATGGTAGATACACAGTAGATTGCTCTGGGAATTGTATCTACTAGTAGCTTTCGTCGATGATGTTGTCGCTGTAGACTCATCCGAAATGTACTGGTTCAACAAAGTCACTACGAATACTACGTACTAACCTCTGACACAGTTGTGAATGAGCCGTTCCGCCGTTCGTAATGGACCTTACTTGAATTCAATTTGTAGGAGGCACGGTGTTGAATCAGCCAACTTTGCCGTGTCTTTTTGCTTTCCTCGTAATCCTTCTTTCTAATTCTGAAGGAAGGTCCTTCAGTGAGGCAATTTGCTGCATACTTTGAGGACTTTACGCGCTTGAATATTACGGTACCGTAGAAGGAAAAACAATTCAGAAAGTGAAAAGCTGGCGCCTAGAGTAGTAGCGCCCACGAAGCCTAATGCGGGTAAAGGCGCGTGGTATGATTAGCGCCCAGAAAATGCCTTCGTTTTTCAACTTTTCTCAGCGGTGGCACTCCTTTTCTTTGTCATTCCATTCATCGCGATTCTCGCAGTGGGCCGAAACACATTCAACGCTCGGAGATACACAAGCGACGAACAACTCAACGTTCAACGCGTATCTGTGTCTTTCATCGCCAGGGTCGAGATCTATCAACCAACATTGTATGGCTCAAACTCTCCCATTGTGCTTAGAAATACTATTGTCCAATTTGGCAACATTACGGTGTATCCTGGTGGCTCCTGGAGGAGGATGCTCCATTTACGGGCTTATCTACGGCCCTACGGATGGTAGAGATACCTTTTTTGGTGAACCGTGAACCACAATGATCCGTTCGTACAAAGGACAATGGAGGAGATCAACATGATATAACCGTGCGTGGCCAGGATGGGCCACTCATAGGGGAGTTTATAAAGGGCAAGCAAGAGGTCGTGTTGTGTCCTCAACTCCCTTCCGGATTCCTTTCGTTGTGACATTCTTCATACACACACCTACACATCTGTGTTTGGCATTTGCGATAAAGACATAAAGATACGAAAATGCAGAAAACTTCTGTACAACCTCATGTTACTTGTTCTGAAGACGGTACGTTCTATTCTTTGTTGAATCTTATCCGAAGAGTTCTAATAGGTTGCCTGCCACCCCCCACAGGTGCTGAAACAGCAACAAGTACGACGACTGTATATCGTCGGGACGACGTAGGGCAAGTTGATGTAGATGACACTGTCTTACCCTCGGATCCCTCTCCGCCTGCGACACTCCTACCACAAGACCTTCGGGAGGAGATCATTGCGACAGGCAGTGCCTCGTCTGAGCTACCACTCACCGGATCATCGCTCGAGCGTCTGAATGCATTACCACCAACTCCCAGGATTGAACCCCGAATGATATCCTCCAGAAACAACCACCCGGCCCAACGAACGTCAGCTCAGAGTCTTGCATTGGCGACTTGGCTGTGCTTTGCTCTCTCGGACACTATACAGTGTGATAGAAGGATACCAGGTGTGTTTCGCCTCTACTTTTCCCCTTCTTTACACCGCATTGACGAGTCGCCTTATGATTATTAGATGAAGTTCTGGAAAAGTTGTTGAATGTTTTTAAGCTTGCTCTGGACAAAGCTTTGGCTCATTTTAATTGCACCACGGCAACCGCGCTTTTGGGATCGTTGTATATCTGTCGGATGTTTCCTCTAGGCGCTAGATATTCTGGTCGACCAGATGATCAATATGTGACCGCGCTCCTGAGGGTATTCTTTGCTGGTCTTCGCTTGGCGATGCTGTGGACCTTCGACGCCGATTATACCCTAGCCAACTGGTAAGGATTCGTTGAAAGTCCTCGAGCCTTCGCAACTCACTTTTGTTCTCCTATTGTTAGGGGTGACCTCATGCAGCTCACTGAACGCAATATCAAAATATTAGAAGGCCAAGCACTCGTTCTGCTCGAAAACAACCTAGCCGTTTCCAACGATACCTGGCGAACATGGCTCGGTCGTCTCCGAGACGAAATGGACACCATATCCGATGAACTCCCAGGCAAACTTCACTTCACCGCTGTACAACTCATCGAGAAAGTTCCAACGCACCTCAGTTTCGAATGCGAAGGACTGACATGTCCTGGTTTACCCGCTGCGTTCCCAGACTGTTTGTACAAGAAACAAGATTGGCGACGAGATCTCGAAGGCAACCGAACTCGTTTTGTTACTTTCGTGACGTTCGGTACTGAAGAATCTGATGATGAATCGGAGTGGGAGACATTCATCAATGAAATGATTGCTTCGCCGACGTTTACGAATTGTAGGCTTTTTGCTATGCTTGACTCGGATATGCTTGACTCGAACTCGATACCGAAGTATGAGGGGGATGAGGAGTATGTGTTGGAGGATGATTCTTTTACTGAGGGAGCTTCGGTTTTTGCTGGGTTGCTTGCTAACGAGGAAGTCGGAGCAGAGGTAGAGAGGGACGAGGTTTCCGCGCCGGTTCATGACGATGAGCTTACTTCGAGTTCTGTCGAGAGCAAGCCAGAGTCGGAGAGCCAGGAACAGTCCGAGGAGGTTGACTTAGAGGAGGAAAAGGAAGAGGAAAAACCAGCTCCAGCTCTACCCGCTCGTCAACCCGTTTTCACCCTGCCACCACCAGGCTACAAGGATTTTTATCGATTGTCAAAGTCCACCACTTCTTCGAAAGAGTCGGACTCTTTGTTGAACGAGCGATTTGACAAGATGAATGTGGGTGGTGCTCCTTCGACGCCTGAAAGGAGGAGGAGAGCCGTTTTTGGATCCCCGTTTCACGTCATACCCATGAGCAAGAGTCAAACTGACAGGCCTTGTGAACGATTCGTTTGTGAGTGAGGACTCCGGAGAAGATCAAAAGTGGATTGTATCACTAGGAAGTGCTTGTACTTGTGGTCATATCGTTATTTTTATGCATTATATATGTATGCCTTATTATCGAAATGTGTGTATTGATCCCACTTGACTTCAATGTATATCTCCTGGGACAAGGGCCTTTCTTCGGTGCCATTTCGGCATTAGGCGACATGATTTGTCAGCGGCTGGTATCAGCGCGCCGACCTTTCTTGACTCTATCAACCCTACTACGACCGTCCCTAGTACCTTGCGCAGCAACGTTTCCAAATCTCCAATTTTACCGCAGTTGTCTATTCATGAAAGATCTAAAAAGGATGCTCAATCCCGTTCCATCGCAGAGGCTAACAACTTCATATCGATATCCAGCTTCGACGGTCTGTTGAAACCCTTTGAAGGTACGTTAACGTTACTGCACGTTGAGTTCACGCTGTCACCTCAGGATGATTTTCTGATCCTTCTGTTACCAGTTCTGAGTCCGTTCTGAGTTATACTTTTAGATCATATCAATTGAAGCATGAAGAAAACATGGTCGAATAAAAATAGTGCTAACATAGCCCTTTTGGACCTATTTTTAGTTCTAAAGCTAAAGATCCGCAAGGCCGCGACTGAACGATTTCGTAGGCGCAGCACTGTATCCTACCCAGTCACAGTGGTCTATTCATAAAAATAGGTCCATCGTGACCTTCTTGTTTACGCTCCTTCTTCCCCTTTGCTTTGCTCCCGGTTCTTCCTTGACTCTTACCATCATCCCTCCGTGCTGTCCAGCAAAAAGACTTTCGTTTTCATATCCTACAGGAGCAAAAAAAGACAGAACTAATACAATACATACCTCTCTTCCTCCTCCTCCCTCTACTCTTCAAGATGTTCGCCGTTTCTGCCACAGCTGCCTTGCTTCTAGCCACAGCTTCCTCTGTGTCCGCACAATCTACAACCTCGTTCCCCGAGGGTGTCATTGCTACTGGTACAATGGGTACCACTAACCCCCCGGAACCAACTATGCCCACGTCGATCAACCAAACGTCTTATGCTCGTCTTTTGACGGTTAACTCGATTGATGATTGGTGTATCTTTGCTCCTCCTTATTTGAGCAACATTTCCGACTCTGAGGTATATTTTTCTTTCAAATTTCACCCTTTTTTTGTTTTTGGTTCTTATCTCTCGTGTGTAGACGTTCGAAGTGGCTTGGTGTACTCAGGCCCGCAACGATGCCCGCGTTATTCCTGATGGCACTGTTACAGGTGTTTCGCTTCTCAAGACGGGTATGTTTCTCCATTGATTCGCATCTCATCTTTTTTTTGTTGGGAGCGCTGATAATAGATAACGTATCATAGACTTCTACGTCCAGATCATGGGATACGGTGATTTTACAAAACTGAACATTCCTTATGGTGATTACGGAGGTAAATTTATTCTTAGACGCCGATAATGTATGTGGTCGTGTCCTCATGCACATGACTTGACAGGTGAACTCGACCCTCATGGAGCCTATGGTAGCGGAAATCCAGTCGGAGGAAATGTTACTACGAACATTACTGGTTCAGACATCAACGTCGCGGAATGGATGGTAAGAATGCTTGTTTTTGTCGCTTAAAGTTTTCCAAATCGTTGATATTTCTATTCAAATATAGCTCTACGTGGACTACAACCAATTCTGCTTCCGTGCTTGCACAAATGCCAACTCGACTTACGCGGCTGAATACATGTGCTGGCATGAGCTCGACGAGATGGGCTGTGAATTCGTCATGCCCGGAAACTATAACTTTAACGGTACTTTCGAGACATGTCAGGCTGATGTTGCTTGTACGTCCTCTTCTTCTTTTTTCCTTGTTCCGTCAATACTGTAAATCGACTCATAATGCAATGCCAAACACACACAGATCCTCCTGGTTGGTACCCCACCGCCACAGTCTCAGGCAGCACCCTCTTCTCCACCTTCGCTCAATACTGGACCGGCACAATCGACGGAACCTCCTACACAGTCGGCGACACTATAACCCCCTCAACAGCATACAGCACTCCATCTTCATCGAGTTGCGTCACAGTCCCGACAATTTCAAACGGTATCGCTCTCGAGTCACTAACAACGGGTGTGTCGGGCTCCGAAGCTACTTCGGGGGCTGCAGCAACTGCTTCTGCTGGCCAAACCTCGTCACGCGAGTCAGGTTCAGCACAAGTATCTGGTACAGCTGGATCTTCTGGTTCGACGACGTCTACGTCTTCGTCTTCTAATGCTGCTTCACATGCTGTGGTTAAGGCTGGTTTGAATGAGTGTGTTATACTCATTTCGTTGGTTTCTGGGATTGCTGCTGTTGCTTTTCTTCACTGAGCGACGGTTATAATCAGGATTTGGTTTCATTAATGACGAGACGACGGGTTTTCCTTTTTCACTCATATCAGTCAGTTCATTCAGTTTTATTGCATAGCTATAGCACCGTGCATATTCTCTTCTAGTTATTTTGTTTGATCCTGGTGACTTTGTTCAGAATGCATACATACCCACACGTTGCCAATCTTGGCACTCACTCTCGTTTCAATTTACTAGTGATCTAAAGGACTTGTTTACATCGCTAGTTTAGGTTAATCTGTTGTGTTGGAGGCCGTATCTTATCGCTGCTTTTTCTATACAGGACCAAGTTCTAACTGTGTGAGCTTACAGTCTTGCTGGCCCCGAAGTGCCAAAGTCTTTCCGTGGTATTATTATTACTCAACCCTGTACAAGGATATCGAAATCAATACCATGCACGAGTTGCACAATACATGGTCTGTAGTACAATACGACAACAACATAAATGACACCTGTAGCATATTAATAGTATCGGTTTCTACACTTAACATCTAGGAAACACCCATCTCCTTGCCCACAATCTTCAAACACTCCCTCGCCAACACCCGCGCATCCAAATGCTTCAAAGGCTCCTCCGTGGTATGATCACGATCTGAACTGGACGCGTTGGGGTCAGCCGTAGACTTCCGTGGCGAACCAGGGGTCGACGACGAAGGCATAACGACCCATGTGGATGGAGATCGGCGGGGAATAGAAGCGATCTCGCACAAGACAGGGTAGAAGTGGAAGAGGTGGGCGACTGAGGATCGCTTGACTGCATCGGCGATTAACACAGAGGGGGTGGATCCAGTTGGTATGTCTACAAACAAGGAAGAATTAACGTTTAGCAACAACGCGAAGAAAGTGAGCACAACGCACCAGATTGCTCTATACAATACGCCGTTGGGTTGTCAGATAATGCTGCCCATAATGACCCCGGCCACAATCTCAATTCCAGCAATTTCCGTAACACATATAAAAGTTCATCTTCGCGGGCCCTAGGAAGAAACAGAAATCGTAAGGTCAATTTTGCAAACGGGACTCATGAAGTCGTACCTTGGGAATGGTAGATTGCCCCGTAATGCTTCGTCTGCGCAATATCCAACCATTGTAGTTTTACATCGGTTCAGTAACGATGGTAGACTCAAAGCAGCAAGCCGCCTTCGCGAGGGTTCCTGGTCTACAGGCAGAGCATAAATATGGAAGTTAACGCTGAAATATGCAGGACACATACCCTTTGTAATATCGGAACAGACCAAGAAAAGAAGGTCTAAACACCAGTACGAAAACCGCTCACGAGGTAGCAACGAACCAGAGTCCGTGCTCCCATGGCCATAATGTCGCTCGATATCAACCTTGACATACTCCTGCGAATATCTTGATCCATTACTCTGCGCTGAGGACCCATCAGGTGTTCGACTCCTTGAGCGGTCAAAGACTCCGTAATCTGAATCATACAGGCGGCTCCCTCGAGCGAGTACTTTTGACAGCTGTGCCACAATGGAATCTGGGACTCTACGATCACCCAAGTGAGGCACCACGTCAATCTCAAGAGCCGCTATCAGAGCCAAATCAAAGCTTTCTTCTTCCTCTTGTATATGCAAAGGAAAGGCTTCTGCTGCAGAACTAGAAATGGAGTTGTCTGAGTGGGTTCGTACGATGGATAAGTTTAACGTACCAGTCGGCCAGGATGCCGCCACGGAATACATCAAGTATTTGCCGCCAGATGCCCTCGATATGTTCATCCGAGATCTCTAAAAGAGGCAGCATTCAGCTAATTGTATCACCCAGGCAAGCTCCACGACTGACCTTCATCGAAAGACCTAACCTTTGGGGTACATTCCTTAACAATTTGCAAGAAGCAATTCGTGGCAGTCTTCCAAAGCGGTAAATCCTTCTTGCCATGCTTAAACGGTGCTGGGCAATCATACTTGAGCTTGATAGGTATGGAGTAGGCCTGCATTCAGAAATCACTACATTTGTTTTTGAGTACAAGTAAACGGAAAGGGACGTACAGACAACACAGCCTCCAGAGTCCCATCGGTGTAAAGTTCTGTTCTGTCCTTGAACTGGAGACAAAGATCGACTAGTAGAGGCATCGACTTCTTAGCAAGAGCGATATACGTTATTCGTTTCGGAGGCAATTGACTCTTCGGTTCTGGAGGTACATCGAAGGCAGCAAGGAAAGGAAGGGTTGCGAAATCCGACAAATCCCGCATAATGAGAGAGGGGGAACCAGGGGCGGATAGGTCTATGCCGGCGACGGCGGTCATCACTACCGTCTAAAGAATTGTCAGCTCAAATACAGAATGTTCCGGACTTGTCCTCTTACCTGTACAGGAGGAAGAGCGTCTATGTCAGGACGATAATCCGGGGAACTTGGGTACATAAGGACACCTGTTAAACTAGTCAACAGTTGAAACGCTGAACGTATATAGTTCACTAACCCTTCAAGATGGCCATGAGACGTGTTAATCTGTCTAGAGGCCATTCAACTCCGTCGAGAATCCGACTGATCTTCCGAGTGCACTGAATCACATCGACGAACGCTACTAAACTCTCCTGAGTGAAAGGCTTGGGCAATACAGACTCCGTCGGAGGCGTTTGAGAACCGCTTCTGCGCAACACCGCATCACCAATAATATCAATAGCTTTCCAAACGCGTTCTTTCATCTCTGCAACTCTATCCTTCATTTCAGGAAAGGATGCAGAGGATGCCTTGATGGCTTTCTCCAAACACCGCAACGAGGGGCTGCTAATAGATCTGTTATCGAGTAGAACACAGTCTTGAATGTGGGTCACAAAAACGTCCCAGGCCTTGGCACAGGAGTCTAGGTGTATTATTTTGGATGAAAGGAAGTCGTGAAATATGGAGCTTATAGAATTGAAAGCAAGAATTTTTGATTCATCCCAAGCCTGCTCTCCGACAGGATCCGCCGATGAGCCTGAACGATGCCGAATCTCTGACGTTAAAGAGTCGATCAACGGGAATGTGACTTTCCAAATACACTCGTCCCAAGTCTCCAAGCTAAGAGTCGCGCCATAGAGCTGCATTGTCCGGAAGAGTGTCTGAATTGCGCCATCGCGTACTTCAGGACGCTCATCTGTGCAAAGGCCCAAAACTTCCAACAACAGAAACATCCAAAGGGTGCTATACTCAGGTTCTTGCTGTGCGTCTTTACGTTTCGACTGAATTGCATCTGAGACACTCCACAACAGACTCGCAGCAGCAGTCAGCGCGATATTCGTATCGACCTGACGACCAAATTGACCTAGAGTGCTGATGCAGAGACGAAGATGTTCAGGGGACAAGATGGAAACTGAATCGCAAACAAGAGTAAGCGATTGGAAGGCGATTTTAATTAGTGCCGTGTAATTCTTCTCTGAGGGTACTCCAAGACCCAAAGGGATTGGTTTGGCTCGCAGAGGAGGTGAAGCTGACGGACTCATCATAGAGTCCGTCGAGCCGGACCTAGTCAACGGCGGGGGCTTGCAGACACTCTCGAGCATGGAGAATATGGTCTCCCAACCCACCACAAGTGTATGACCTGATGCTTGAAGAATTTGATGCAATGTCTCCAAGCCCATCCGACGAAGCTCAAAGGTAGTGCTGATACTTGCAGAATGATACGAATAATCAGGCATGACTTGTTGGGAGAGCACATCCAGAACACGTCTTTGCACTTGAGCTTGGAGCTCTCCGGCAGTGGTAAGATTGCGAGGTACGATTATGAGAATCTCATCCAACACCCGTGCGGCCTGGACACGAATCGCTGGAGGAGCGAAAGCAAGACGAATGATGGATAACAAATGGCTAGTCATAGTATTCCATGCAATTTCGGGAGGTCGGTATATGAGTCGATGTATATTCAATAGGGAAACACCTCCCAGCTTGTTGATACCAAAGTCGCCCGAACGCTGAGGTGATATTGTCAGCATCAATTATTCGATCTCAATATCGATGAAACTCACCAGAGTGCGCGGTAAATGAATCCCGCTTACCCTTCTCCGATGAGCCCTCTCAGTCATCGAAGAATGTGGAGAAAGCGTCGTACTAGCAGTACTCGCAGCACTACTGAGCTCCTCCACACTCTCGTCAATAACTTCAAGACTATCAGCAGTCTGCATCCCAACCATTTCTGCACTCAACCTGCACAACGCATCGGTGAAATGCTTGAACGCCGAATCCTCCAGATTCTTCGAAGCATCGAACAGCCGCTGTATGGCACTCTGCATGGTCTCTACATCCAAATCGCTCAAAAGCGGATGCCGAGCAGTAGATGAAGCCGAAGAACTTGGTGACATGGATGCAGAGCCTGAGGTAGATCGGTTCATAGCAGCGGGCCCGACACCAGGGGTAAACGATGCACGCTTATTAGGTGTAGACTGCTGTACACCTTTCGAAGTCAAAACGTAGTCCGCATTCTGCAACGCCTCCAATATTCCAAACCAGCTTTCACCTAAACTCCCCGCTAAAAACATCGCACTGGATATCAGAACTTTCAAGCAGGCAAGATTCCGTTCCGAAAATCCAGGAGGCTGCGTTGGTCCTCCCAAACCGAAATTCTCAGATAGTGTTCCTGCGGAACGAGGTGTCTGGGGTTCGGTATAGGAATCGAGACTCGATACTACGAGTGTAGGCACCGCGAATTTTGACAGGCTAGTGAAGAACGCATCACGAGGGGTGGTGAGTCCGAGCATACCAGAAACATTCGTCATCGCTTGATAGCTCGCCAGAACGTCAACGAATAGCTCATCAGAGAGATTGGTTGCAATGACAAACGAAAGCGCAGCAAGTAGAGCCGGCCACCCATTTTCAATGATATCGCGGACAGTAAGAAGTTGTTTTGTAGACGGTTCTTCCGGAGCAAGGATTGAGAAGTCCAAGGCAGGGGGAGCACGAACAACAGCCTCGCCTGCTGCTCGGGGTTTTTGTATCACGATCGAGCTGTATAGGGGAGCGGAGAAGGAAGCGAATCCTTCACATAGGGAAACGAGGCATTGTACCGCGAGCAGATAGATGTAAGAATCCGGAATCGGTGGCGAGTCAGCTTTGTCTAACTGATCAATGCTAATGCCGTATATGAGTAAAGATGAGCGTTTAGCGAAATCAGTGACACGCACCATTGTAACTTCATCGCAGATCCATGTAGACTGAGACCTGCGCTAGACCCCATCATCCCCACCACATTCGAGACGGTAGCACTCGCTGCAGTCGCGACCATCCCAGCCATACCTCCCACATCGAGCCCATAGCCAGATCCGCCAGAGCTCGAAGGCGACATAGAGGAGTCAGGTTGAACTCCTACGCCAGACATCTGAGTACTAACACCAAGAAGCGCTGGCTTCTCAGTGATGAGGCGCTTGAGTGCAGTTACCAGTGTACTAAACACTTTCGAACCATGTTCTTGCGCATCGTAACGATCCCAAACGTTCCGCATAAGCTCGGCATCGCTACACAAGCTGCAAAGGAACGATTCAGAGCTGATTCGACTGATTTCTTATAGCTGTAACGTACCCCCGCATGATCTCCATAGCTAGAACCCTCATCCATTGTGGTCGGGCCGCATGCGACGACTCTCCTGGCGGCGCTTCCCCATCATCGGTGATTATCCGGATCAGGAGCATAAGAAAGACTTCTGCCTCGGTTTGCAGCTCCAGTGAAAACTGTTTGAGGAGGAGGAAGACGACACGAGTGCATCTCAGAGTCAGAGGAAATATTGGGCGGTCCGACAACGCTTTGAGTAGTAACGGGCAAAGATGGTGTCGTAGAAGCTGTATCAGCTCTATGCGCTGAAGATGTGAATAAGCAGATGAAGGCTATCTTCTGGATGAGCATTCCTCACCTTCCTGAAGAGTACGTGGTAATTGGTCAAAACACTTTCTATAAGCTCGAGTGCGAAAGTTTTATGGAGAAATTCGAGTTTTAGGAAATTTGGTTTTTCAGAGTTGGCTAACAAACACAGGTCTTCGAAAACCGAGAAGGCATCTTGGGCAGAGGGACCCAAAGTTTGTGTTGTTCCGTCTGGTAACCTCACGGTTGAGAGTTGTTCGGGATCTAAGCTTTCTCTGCGGTCTTCTTCCACCATCTTGTCCACCACAAACATAACCAATTGACGTAGCGTAGCGGCTGCTGTTGAGGACACGACGGCGATCCTTGATTCCTGCAACCTGAAGCATAGCAATAGTGCCTGTAGCGTACCTAAGCATACATCTCTGGATATGAAGAGTAGAGACCACGTGCGTCACCTAGCAATGTGCCATGTACTTCCGAGAAGTTGGTAATGAGAGATAAGAGCGTCTGCAATATCTTCAACTGAATATCCACCCCCTGGCTCATGGCGTCACCCATAGTGTTGATGATGAGTGTTACTGCGGATTGCGGAACAGCTTTGAGGGCAATGAGACGTTGAAGCGATCCAAGAGAGATTGCGACGACCTTGGCATTCTTCGTTGCACATCCCATGAAGACAGGTTTGAGTAGTTCGTCAGATTGGGGTCCATCTACGTATCGTCATTTCAACGTGAATTCGGACTGTATACGTCTTGTTATTCACCTGAGGCTAAATTTGCGGTTGCTTGTTCAGGTGAAGCTCGTAGAATAGCCAGTGATTTCTCGGCTGCCTGTATGAACAAGACTTTCAGGAGATCCAATACCCTCGGATGAGACAATCAATAACGCACTTCACGGACTTCGGGATGTTTTCTCCTGGTTTCACTGGACAGAGACTATCAGAAAGAGGCAAATGCGTAAGGAAATACCAAATGTAAAGAGTAGGTTGAACTCGTACCTGAAGCTCAGTCACAAGGAATGCTAACGAGCTCATGGCCTTTCAAAGGGCTTCTACCGTAACAAAAGAACCAGTCTTGCACTTCCTTTGGCGATATTCCAGGTGATATCAGAAGTGAGTATTCCAAAAAAAATCGATGCAGAGGAAGGAAATACAAGTCCGATGAAGGTCAACTACAAGCCGCAGAATTCTGCTACGTCA
The DNA here is from genome assembly GCA_028554645.1 of Omphalotus guepiniiformis. Lineage (NCBI taxonomy): Eukaryota > Fungi > Basidiomycota > Agaricomycetes > Agaricales > Omphalotaceae > Omphalotus > Omphalotus guepiniiformis. The sequence goes on from JAQOOI010000019.1 coordinate 306,274, forward strand.
GCGTGAGCGCGTAATGACCACGTGGCTACGTGCCTCAGCAATGAACCCCGCTATCGAACACTTTGTCAGATACCGTCCATATCACTGCTTTGACGAGAACTGTTTCGAAGGACCTTTCTTTACCCAGGCTCTGTCAAAGACTCGGAACAGAAGATACCAGGAAGGTTCCATCAACTTCAAGTACTGGCAGTACCGAATATCAAGAATTCATCAAACCCTGATGCTTGAAGAGGTACCTTCAAAAACGCCGTAAATCTTTGGTCAAAGTTCAGATGAATGGTACTCTGGTGGGACGCCTATTGTCATCGTATCTTGTGAGTGTTATGTCGGTTGGTGTACACTCATAAGTCACCATGCATTCAAAGGTTACATTGTCATTGTCAGTCGCGATTCTTTCATACAGAAATATCATGGGCGCCCGTTCATGATCACGAGAAGTCCTGTATAAGCGCTCTTCCCGTCATTTCCGAACTGCATGCTTTCTTTATAAGTGCCCTCGCCATTTCGGAAGTTCTGCTTGTATAAGCTGCGTCGCCATTCCAGATCTCCTCTCATCCTCCCTTAAACCTCCATGAATGCCATCGCTCGAAGCACCAGTCCAGCAAAGCGTTTGCAGGAGACCTCCAATGACAACGCCTCCACCTGCACACGACCAGCGGCCACCAGTGGATTCAAACGCCGTCGAACGCTTTCGACCAATCTTGGTGACAAACGCAGACCTAAGATCATTCGTGCCCCCCAGCCATGCTTTCTCAGCGAAATAACTTTGGACATTCTATTTGAGGCAAGTGGGTTTCAGTTATGTTCTTGCCAACTCGACTCACATCAACACTACCAGATCTTCAGCTACCTCGAGCCCTTGGACATCCTACGTCTGTCTAGAACTTGCAAAGACGCTCGATCGCTTCTTTTGGAACGTTCATCATCCGCCTTCCTTTGGAGGAGAGCTCTCTGCAATGTTGAAGGGCTGCCTGAATTGCCATCGGATCTTACTGAAGTGGGGTACGCGAACCTAGCATTCTCTGCTTCATGCCATGTAAGCTCTTCACTTCGTTGCATCCTAAACGTGCGTGCCTGAGCTTCAGATGTAGATTTGTCTAGTTTCTCGATGCGAGAAGGTCTTCTGGGAGTGCCGGATTAGATGCTGCAAAAGATGTTTTCCGTCTATGTACGTCATATCTCAACGTATCACCTCATCAACACCGGGTCATTCATGTTGCATCCTGCAGCTTCGTCAAGGACACGGAGCTGCAGGCCGACCCGAGCTATTCCGTTCTCGTCTCTCATAAAGTCTCGCATCTGGTACCAAAAGTGACCGTTCATGGTCAGTACAACATTAACTCACGGCGAGACTCGGGACCACTAACATGTACGCTGAATGCAGGGAGATGGCAGAGATATTGCTTCAAGATAGCTATCGATCGTCTGTGCACTGAGCTCCTGCAACTCAAAGGTGAAGCCGAAATAGAGACGTGGAAATCCGATAAAGAATTGCAAAAGAGAAGTGTACACGAGGTGAGTCAAGTAGCCCCTGGTTTATGCGTGAAATGAAAAATCTAATAATTCGCCCCTAGCATGCAACGCAATGTGAGGTGTGGGAAAGAGACACAAAGGTTCAGCGTGCAGAAGAGCGCAGGAAACTACGCAAAATCCGTTTAGATTCGTAAGTCTTTACTTCTGTACGGACACGCCGACGTGAAGACCTGAAATATTTTTCCCCTGTTCTCCAGCGTCAAGGAGAGGCTATCGGGCATAGGGTGGGGAGGAGAGTTTCAAAGGCTGGATCTAGCTGCTCTTTCACGGTTTCGACGCCTCCGAGGAGTGAATAGCGCGCATGCTCTCTCAGACAATGGTGTGTTCCGAGAGCTTCTCAGTCCAAATGATTGATTGATTCATGTCATTTCAAGCTTGGACAAAAGTAAAGCCCGTCGTGGTCGAGTTCCTCCTACGACATCGCTCAGCTCGATGGGATACCGAACGAAGACGACGATATGACATGTTAAAGGACCGCTACACCGAATACGAGAACAATGCAGTGTTGGCAGATTTGGGTATCCGGCCCAGACTCGGAGACGTTCTGATGTCAAAGGATTTCAGAACGATCATTGAAGAAACATCTTTCGACCAACATCTCTCTATCGAAGCTTTTGATCCTGCATTTATCCGCTTGTCAGTATTCACCAACGAATGGCGCATAGAGAAAGAGATGGAGTTGTATGCAATGCTCTGTGATGCAGTGCCGGAGACGCGTAGCATATCGGACCTCTGCCGAGCTACCACTGTGTTCAAGTGTAATGCTGTAGATTGCGGGGAACTCCTCTGTTACCCCGATATGCTCGAACATCCATGCTCTACGTCGTGCTCGTTCCGCGCCGCTGACGGTTCAAGCGAATTCTCTTCACCACAAGCTGGTCAAGATTCCGCATCGTTTGATCCTTGTCTCTTTGTCGGATCTCGGCCATGGAACGAAGGAAAGAATAGACTCGTGTTTTGTGATTCCGCTTCCCGTATTGCCATGCAAATCCTCGGGCAGTCTGCTATGGACCCTCATTCGACTGTTGAGCTAGTCCAGCTGTGGAATCCTGTTATCATGTGCGAAACATGTCACGATGGGGAGTGCATGTCATGGAAGGAAGCGGTGGGTAACTTCTCGTGTTCAATCAAGGCTATACATTAATTGTTCTTACCTTTGACTTTTTGTCCGGCGCTCTAGCTCCAGCACGACGAATCTCATTCGCTTATCACCAGGTCTGTAGGTTACGACGCAGCGCGAATTCGCTTTGGGATCTCCTACGACTTATGCAATGCTTGCGGGATGTTAGTGCGACCTGACCTGTTTTCGCATCATCTTAGTTCCGTGTAAGAGGCTTTCCACGTGCATTTGGGACACTAATAACCATTTCTCATATGTATGACACTGATAGACACCACAGATTCAATGTAACCGAGTGATTGGACTTTCAGTGTCACGAAAGCCATCCAGATCTAAATTGCTTTGATTCTTAGTTAACAAATCTACTCAATGTCTCATTAATGGAAGGAAGGAAGGAAAATAGCCGACATGGGTTCAAGTGGGAGTGGAAATACAAGAATAAAGAAGACGGACTTTAGTCTGTAGAAGATTGTGTACAACTTGACAGTGCATTGAATGTACTTGTGTAATGACTCGGATATCTGCTTTATGCCTATCGCTACATGATCGAAAAACGAAGGTGATTAGAAATAGAAAGTAAGACAGTGCATAGACTCTTGACCAGAACTATCATGGCCAGACTCAACGCTGCAGATCGTGCCCTGGTCGAAGAGCTCGGCCAGAAAATATTCGACTGGGAAAGACTTGCCGAGGAGCACTCCGCGGTACTGCGGACAGATCCTAACGCGTACGCTGAGGCGTGGCAGGCGTACGCCGCCAAAGCACCGCAGATTGGCACTGTCCCAACACGAGACAATTATGAGGAGCACATTCGGCTTGGGGAGGAATTACTTCAAAAGGAATGTGTTACAATTTACGAGTAAGCACATATTTCGATTTGATTCGGTACTATCTTCTAACTGTTTTTTTTCAGTCATGTCGAAGCCTTCAACACGCTCGTATATCTATGTCGTCTCCAGCTGACCCTTGTCTCTGAGCTGAAGTGGCCGGTTCACAAGGCAATATTGGAACGTATCACAGCTAAACAGTACGCTTGCTGTCGCATTCTTTCATGTATCGAGATTAACCCTAGCGTAGCGCGAACCATCAATATGCGCCACATCACGCTGTCGTTCCGCAAAACCCACATCCGCTTATTAGAGAGTATTTTGGCGGACGCGGTGCAAGCAAGTCTGCAGCATCAGCATCAGCGCCACCCACCAGTGAATATCCCATCGTTCTTCCCGGAAAGTCATTCTCTTGGAACGACATTTTGGACTATCCCCGCACACCGACGCTGCCAGCAGAAGTAGCTTGTTACAAGCATAATCCGGAACCTCTCAGCCGACTCACTTTCATAACGACTGGCGATATGGGTGACGAAGCGTTTCGGGTTTCGTCTTTCCTGACAGTAGAGGACGAGAAGATATTTTACCTTGTTTTTGCAGATGAGGGTGCAGAGGCTGTCAGCTACTCCAGCTCTGCCTTTTTTACTCTTTTAGAAGCATCACAGCGTGTTATCACTCCAGATAGCAAGTAGTCCGCGCCTTTTCTATTGTCTCTTCAACGTCAATTCAGTGTTTGTCCTTACGTTCATAGTTGAGAACCCCACGATACAAACGAGGATCGTTGCACGCGCTCGCGCTGAACTTTGAAACGACCTTCACTGAACGTATTTTTCTTGTCTGCCTCGAACTTTGGCATACTCACCTCTAATATTACCGAAATATCGAAAAAGGCGCAAGAATGGCTCTTTATCACTGAAGAAATCCACTGAAAGGTCGTGAACTCGTTCGCATTCCCTGTGACTGAGCTTCAGGGCGAGTTCTTTGCAATTGGTCACATTTCCTGACGCATTTACCTCCTTCTGATAGTCTTTGTCCGATGAAACTAGGAGAGAGCACGCCAAAGTCCCTGAAATGCATTAGTGATTGTCTCATCCGAGGGTATTGTCCTTTATACATGCAGCCGAGAAAAAGCAGAAATAGCTTCAATGGCCGATGAACGTAATGTGACAAGTAACATCAAGCGTTATGCGAACGTGGCTACATGCAACCACCACGCGAACCACCACGCGAACCGGTCAACAACACCTTTGTCAGATACCATCATCATTGCTTTGACCAGACTCGCGTTCGGAAAATGCGCCTTTTTACCTGGGCTCCGTCAAGTAATCGGAACAGAAGATGAGGAAGGTCCCGTCAAGTTTAAATACTGACAGTGGCAAATCTTGAAGAAAAACACCGTATGTTGGTTGATCAAATTTAGATGGATGTGTTTTGTGAGTGTTTCAGATCCATGCCTATGTCGGTGCGAAAAACAGACTCACGCTCAACCTAAATTTATCATGCCCATCAAGTATCTACAAGTACCGCTCGATCGATGATTCCAGTCACCAGAGTTACCAAACCTTCCACTCATCCCTTTCCTTCCAAAGCTCATAAAGATACAACCAAAGGACTCATTGTCACTGTCAGCTGTGATTCTTTCATTCTTTCATACAGAATTATCATAGGCGCCATGGGATTTTGATCACGAGATCTATAAGCTCCCCTATATTAAGTGGTCTCGCGTCTGCTATCCATTCCAGTTTCACGTTCCTCTCAGACTCCCTCAAAGCTTCATGAAAGCCATCGCTAGTCGAGCAGAGTGTTTGCAAGCTACCTCTAATGACAACACCACCACCACCTGCAGGCAACCAGCGGCCACCAGGGGCACCCAAACGCAGTCGAGATCCTTCGACCAATCTTGGAGCGCCCACTTCAGACAAACGCAGACGTAAGATCAGTCGTGCGCCCCAGCAATGCTTTCTCACCACAACAACTTTGGACGTTGTGTTTGAGGCAAGTAGCTTTCAGGTGCTTTGTTCTTGCCACTCTTCGACTCACATCAGCACCTACCAGATCTTCAGCTACCTCGAGCCCTTGGACATCCTACATCTGTCTAGGACTTGCAGAGATGTTCGGGAAATTCTTATGGAACGTTCATCTGCCTTCCTGTGGAGGACAGTTCGCTGCAATTTTGAACCGCGGATGCCCGAATTGCCATCGGACATTACTGAAGTGGGGTACGCGTACTTGGCATTCTCTACTTTATGTCATGTAAGCCTCCCTCCTTTACATCCCAAATGTGGATTGTGCACCTGAGCTTCATATGTAGGTCTGTCTGAGAGTTGTCACTGAAAGGGTTATCTGGGAATGCCGCATTAGATGTTGCAGGAATTGTTTCGGGTCTACGTACGTCATATTTCTATCATTTCATCTATTATCAAGTCCTACTTGTGCACCCTGTAGCTTCGTCAGTGACACAAACCTTCATGGCGACGAAAGCTTTTATATTCTTTCCTCAAATGGAGTCTCGCATCTGGTACCAAGAGCAGCCGTTCCCGGTCAGTACGACATTAAGTTATACCGAGTTTTAGAACGACTAACACGTACACTGAATGCAGGAGGAAGGAAGAAATTTCTCTTCAGGAAAGCTATCAATCGCCTGGCCACCGAACTTCAGCAAGTCAAAAATAAAGGCGAAGACGAATTAAAGAAGTGGAAATTTACGAAAGAATTGCAAAAGAAAGCTATGGAAGAAGTGAGCCAAATAGTTCGATTCTATTCATGGGTTGACCAATTCAATATTGTATCCTAGCATGCAGCGCAATGTGAGGAATGGGTTGAGGTCATGAGGCAGCACCGTGATATAGAACACTGGAAAAGGCTTCAGGTCACGAGGAGGCAGCGTGATATAGAACACGAGGAAATTTGGGACCAACGTTTCAACTTGTAAGTCTTACCTGTACAGAAATAGGAGACATGCCGATAATGTTCTCCAGTATCAAGGACCGGATAAAGGGCACGGAGTGGGGAGAAGAATTTCAAAGGCTGGATTCGAATGCCTTGGCAGAATTTAAACGCCTTCAAGGAGTGCGTACCCCGTATGTTCTCAAAGAAAAAGGTGTGTTCAGAGAGCCTTTTGGTCCAAATTCGTGACTCATCCAAGCCTTTCAAGGCTGGCCTTGTATAAAGCCCGTCGTCGTCGAGTTCCTCCTCCAACATCAGTTAGCTCGATGGGTTGCTGAAGAAAAACGACGCTATAGCATGTTAATGACCCGCTATATCCAATACAAGTGCATCAATCGGGGTATCGGGCCCAGCCTTGGAGACATTGTGATGTCACAGGAGTTTAAAGCGATCATTGAAGGAACATCCTTCGACCAAGTTCTCTCTGATGAAGCTTTTAATCCCGCGTTCAGCCGTTTGCAAGTACTTACCCACAAGTGGAGTATAGAGAAAGAGGTGGAAGTGTTCGCAATCCTCCGTCATTCAGTGCCGGAGGCGCACAACATCGAGGACATCTCGCGAGCCACTTCCGTATTCAAGTGTAATGCTCTGAACTGTGGGCTGCTGTTATTTTACCCGGATATGCTCCAACATCCATGCACTACGTCGTGCTCGTTCCGCGCCGCTGACGGTTCAAGCGAACTTGGTGGTCAAAATTCAGTGTCCTATCCTTTTGCCTGGGTCGGATGTCAGCCATGGAACCAAGGAAAGAACAGAGTCGTGTTCTGTAAATCCGCATCCCGTATTGCCATGCAAATCCTCAAACTGTCTAAACTTCACCCTAATTCAACTGTCAGCCAAGTCGAGCAGTGGAATCCTGCTATCATGTGTGTCACTTGTCAAAGATTTATGTTATGGAAGGAAGCGGTGCGTGATTGACAACGTCTTCTGCCAATGTTATACATAATTCTTCTTACCTTTGATTTTTGTCCGGTGTTTTAGCTTCAGCACGACGACTCTCATTCGCTTGCTAGCGTTGGCAGGGCTATACTACGTAGCGACCCATGGGGCATGCCGCATATGGTCCCCTACGACATTAGTTGCAGTACTTGCGGTACGTTAGTGCGACCCGATCTGTTTTCGCAGCATCTGTTTTCGCAGCATTTGAGTTTCAGGTAAGAGCCCTTCTCGTGTACACTTAGGACACTAATAACCATTATGATAGACACAACATACAACCGAGTGATTGGACCAGAAGTGTTATGCAGGCCTTCCAGTTCTAAAATGGTTTGCTTTTGATTCAACAAATGAGATGGCAAAACGAATGTACATAAAGTCATGGTGTTGGGTTTTCCCTCGCTTGATGAAGGGAGTTAGGTAAAACCACCCCGAGAAGAGGTTTTTTTCCCCCCTCCACTTACTATTAAATTTAAATTACTTTTACAACTTCCCACAAAACTAGCAAAGACTGGTGTTTTCTGTTACTTTTTTTCATTTCTTTCATCATAGTCTGGCTGTGGTTGGATATCAACCTCAGTCCCTATTAGACGTATTTTGACAATTATCAATATTAACATTTGAATTTACCCAACGCTGTATCAATGGAACGAAGGAGATGACATGGGTTCAAGTAGAATAGCATATATCCAAGTAGCACCTGAGCGACACTCCGAAATAGAACGTTTGTTGTGATCAAGGTGAGGAGGCGAACGACAACCCAAATAATCCCAAGACGAGGGACGACACTCCAAGACCTTCAACTTTGTTCTTCGAGAGAACTGCATGAAGATAGGCCGCGGTAATAGAACCTTTAGACAAGCAAGACTCCGTTCCAGAGACCCTGGAGGCTGCGTTGGTCCTCCCCAGACCGAAATTCTCAAATAATGTTCCTGTGACACGAGGTGTCTGTGGTTCGGTGTAAGAATAGACTCGATACTAAAAGTGCAGGCATTGCAAATTTTGACAGGATGGTAAAGAACGCAGAGAAATTGGTTGCAATGACGAACGAAAGCGCTGACACTGCGCACGGTAAGCAGTTGTTTGCTAGACGGTTCTCCCGGAGGAATGGTTGAAAAAATGAAGGCAGAGGGAGCAGGAACAACAGCCTCGCCTGCTGCTCGGGGTTTTTGACATTTGTATCACAATCGACTCGGAGCTATACAAAGGAGCGGAGAATGATGCAAATCCTTCGCATAGGGAAACGAGGCATTGTACGGCGAGCAAGTAGATGTAAGATTCGGGAATCGGTGGTGAGTCAGCTTGGTCTGCCTGATCAATGCTAGTGCCGTATGTGAGTAAAGAATGACCTCTTAAACCGAATCAGTGATACACACCATTGTAACTTCATTGCAGATCCATGTAAGCTGAGGCCTGCGTTAGACCCCATCATCCCCACCACGTTCGACACAGTAGCATTCGATGCAGTCGCGACAGTCCCAGCCATACCTCCCACATCATGTCTAAAGCCAGATCCGCCGGAGCTCGAAAGTGACATGGAGGAGTCAGATTGAGCTCCTATGCCAGACATATGTGCGCTACAAAAAGCGTTGGCTTCTCAGCGACGCGGCCGTTTGAGTACATATATCAGTGTATTGAACACTTTCGAGCCATGTTCTTGTGCGTCCTAGCGATCCCAAACGTTTCGTCATAAGCTCTACATTGCTACACAAACTGCAAAGCACAGATATACGTATTGTCAGTTCAACTTGAATTCGGACCTTGTACGGCTTGTTATTCACCTGAATCTAAATTTGCAGACTGTCACTTGTTCGGGAGAAGCTCATAAAGCAGTCAGTGATCTCTCGGCTGCGCCGCCTGTAGTACCCAAAGATGAGACAAATATTACTGGCTAAGTATCAGAAGAAGGAAATACGATGATGAAGGTTCGAGCTCATGAGTGTAATGATCACGTGGCTACATGCCGCAAAGCAGCGAAACGAGGTAAGGCTCCAACCGTACTGTATAGTATACTGTCTATATACGGTTAATACCGTATGTGTAAGCGTATATGTCTAGGCTCTGAGGGTGAATTTAAATATACAGTATTTATACAGCGTATACAGTATATACAAATGACCGGCCCATGAGTAATTTCTGGCTAAGTTTACACCTAAAAATCACTTATTTGTAACCAAAATTGCCTAAGAGCGACAAGTTTTGGGGCTACATCTTCGGCACTTATTTGTAACCAAAATTGCCTAAGAGTGACAAGTTTTGGGGCTACATCTTCGGCACTCAAGCTTGCCACCTTCTACCGAGAGGAAAGAATACCTTTCCAACTCCGCTTGAAGAACCTCCCCCGGACAATGTATGCCGGCAGCCCGGGTGCGGAGGGTTCGCCTCCTCTCAGAGTCACAGCAAGCTACTCATTCACTGGGTATACAGTATGTGGGGCAGATACACACCCTGAGTGCCTTCACACTGTAAATGAACTGTTGAGAGTCCAGGGAAATTGTTTTTTAAATCTGATAACGTGATTAGTGTATATTATACATTTAAAACAGTTTATAGATGGTATACAAACTGTATCTGTATATTTACACTCCGGACCCTATACATATATGGTACGGTTGGAGCCTTACTATTGTGTGCAAACCTCTTGTCAGATACCATCATCACTGCCGCTTTGACCTGAATTGCTTTCGAAAACATTCTACTTAGTCATGCGCTCTTTTGCTGGAGTCCGTCAAAGATTTGGAACCAAAGATATTAGGAACTGAATTAAGCAAGGTAAAAACCTGAATGAACATTGGTTTTGAGCAGGCCTGAACCTTAAAGGTACATACCTTCAAAAATGCCGCCGTAAATGGTTGCTCAAAATTCGGATGGATGGTACTCCGAGACGCCTATGGCCATCGTACCCTGTGAGTGTCTCGAATTCTTGGCTATGACCGGTCAGAAAAAAGGTTCAGCGTGCAGAAGAGCGCAGGAAACTATGCAAAATCCGTTTAGATTCGTAAGTCTTTACTTCTGTACGGTGATACGACCGCGGGAATACCACTACCATTTTCGGCCTCGCGGGATTGATCACTCCAGTACAAACCTACTAAGTACACTGTATAGTCCTAAGTTCCGCGGTGTATTACGCACATTCAACCACTAGTATATGTGTACAAAGGTGTACAAGACTGTAGAACGGCACTAAATGGGTCTTCTCAGTGTAGGTATTACCTAAGTATGCACTCAAGTAAAGCGTCGCGGCACTTGTTCTAAGGTCCGACGTGTATAACTTGATGGCCCCAATACTGTATAAACCAACGCGTAGGTAACGAGGTACCGCGGCACTACTCAGAAGGCCAGACTTAGAAACCAGGTAGCAGTAGCTCCGTGCACTAGTCATATCTAATGACCACTGTTGAGCCACAGAAGGGTCTAGACGTACGATGTAACACGAAGTACTTCCGACGACGCGGAAGTAGAACACGTAAGGAGACACAGCGTTAGCGAACTACCGCGATACTTTCTAAAAGCGGCAAGATTATAACCCGATATAGGATACCCTGTTACTGCGTACTATACTTCATCCCTACCTTACGCGGTGCACCATATGCACCATATATCTCATAACTGTCAAGTATCGCGACATTTGTTTGTACTATGTAAATAGAGATACTGTATATAAGAAATAGAACCTGGGCAAGGAAGGACAGGTTCCCGAGCCCCCCATAGAGCTAATAGCATTTGTGTGTGGAAAAGCTTAAGTCCCTCTGAGTGATTAGAAGTTTTAAAGTGTTAACCGTCGCGTTAGTTCATAAGTCAGTGTGCCTAAGTGTTTACAAGCGGGATCGTCTGGTACCGCGGAGCCTGTGTGTGTAGTGCGAATAAGAGCGGATCGTCTGGTCACTCGTTGAACTCGTCGTCTGGCAGTTCTGAAATCCTCCTATATCCAACTCCACTAAGTGAGAAGTCGTCTGGCATCTCCCAACAATCGTCTGGTTGTTGTATCGTTTGTAGTCACTGGTCGCGGTGATTTGTTAAAGTTACGCGTTAGTTCGTTTGAGTGGTGTGTAGCATAGAGTTATCTGTGCCGCGTCGGTTTTGACTGTGTCTCCGCGTTCCTCTTACAACAACCTTATTCGCTTCACAGAGTTTGTTAGTCCCCCAAACCCCACGAACTTAAAAGTCTTTGTGTGTTGTGTGTGTGTTTTGAGTGCTTGATAGATTCATTCGAGTTAGTTAGCACTTCTTCTCATTCATACCCCATACCAAGCACATCATCTGGAGCCCACCGCGAGGGGTTTCTGATTAATAAACTAAGTAAAGTGTTTTAGGTTTCGTATGAGACCGAAGAGTTATAGTCGCGGTTGTCTAACCAACAATCAGACAAAACGTCTAGGCGAAGTTCACGGCCTTCAACGGTAGAGAATACCAGAGAGTCGTTAGCACGTGCAAAGGCAATCAAAAGAGTTAGTAGCTACAGGAAGTCACATCCTGAAGTTGTTGCTCAACCCCGAGAATCGATTAACGTAGTTGACGCGGAAGATTCGAGTATTAGACAGTCGCGGAACTTTGACGAAGAACTATCTGATTACGGAGAAGGTACTTCAATTCAATTTCCTAGGCCAGACCCACCGTCGCGTCGAAACTCAGTAGTCCCACCAACTATTGATAGACATTCTCATTCGGACGAGGAACTATCCGAAGTCCACACACTTCTATTTGATTTACATATTTCACCGAACTCTGCACCTATTTTACCTATAATTCAAGAAAATATCATAAAAATGCCGGCTATGGATAAGATTCCGAGGAGAAGAGAACGTGGAGCACCACATTTGCGTCGCGATCATGATGTAGACGACGTCAGAGACTAGCTGGGGGAGATTGAGGATATTATCCAAGATTTCAAAATAGAGGAAGAAGCGGATAAGAAATCAGTCGCGTTGCGTTACCTACCCGCAACTATAAGAGAACAATGGAAGGCGTTGCCTACGTACGAGAAAGAGGAAGGGACGTTTATCGAGTTCCGCGACGAGATTTTGAAGAGTTATGATGGAGGATCGGACGAGGGAACTTTCTCCTTCGCAAAATTCGAAAGAGCCGCGAAGAAGTATAAGAATATAACGATGGAAGATCTCGAAGATGTATTAAGAATGAGGAATACCCTAAGGCCGTTCCTTAAGCACTACACTACGACCGCGTTGTATACTAACAGAGAAATTGTCAGAGTCCTCCGCGGAATGTTTGAAGATGAATTTTGGAGATCCATCACGTTGACTTTGAAGTTACAAAAGCGTGCAAACCCACCTGCAGAGGCTAGACCGAGAGATGATGCCTATACAGCAGAAGAGATTCTGGACGAGGCAGAATTTAACGCGAGATCTCAGGTTGAGGAAGTAATTAGTCTTGGGAACGTAAGGTCCGCGAAGGAAGATAGAGGAAAGAAAGTAGAAAAAGTGAAGCATGAGCAAACGGAAGGATGGGTGGCGGAATTGAAAGATCTAATCACGATTCAAACAAAGAACCTTACCCAGAGAGCCGCGAGAGAAGAAGAAATGATGGGTAAACTGCTAGAGCAATTAAAGCTCGCGGCACCTGGAACGAGTAGCGGTACCAGGCATCCAGAACGTATACCCTATATGGCGCCGCGGGACTACGGGAGAACCGCGTTGAATGACAACCGTCCCGACTACTTTCGAGCCGCGACGTGTTGGTTCTGTGGCTTAAACGGACATATGGCAGGGCAATGTATGGTACGCAAGCAGTACGTAGATGATGGAAAGATCATTTTGAAAGAAGGGATCACTTGTATGCCAGATGGAGAGCCAGTAGCACAGAAAGCTCCAAATGGGCCTCCTCAGAAAGACTTTGTGGACCGAAGACTGTCTGAAAAGAAAGTACAAGCTTCTCAGGTTGAGGTACTACAGATGCAACTAGAGGAGGTCGAGTCGTACAATAAACAGTACACTAGAGTTTGGCAAGAATATGAAGAGGCGAAGCGTGCTCAAGAAAGGGTGTTAGAATCCAATCTCAGCGCGGCCTATATTCGAGGGTCGGCAAGAGATTCAATAAGTAACGTGGCAGTTAGTAACAATGAGAAAGGAAGGTTCGAGGAGGGTTTTCGGTAAGTTCGAGGATGGAAAGCCAGGCCCCTACAAAAGAGAAAAATCCTGTTAGGGCCGCGGCACCTGAGAATGATACTGAAAACAAGGGTAATGAACGACGGTTGTGGAAAGAAAAGGACGCGGAACCTGAGAAGGACGCGAGCCTAGAGAAAGATAAGTATAAGGAGTTGGTCAAGAGGGAAAAACGTTTGAGATTCGATGGTGTCGAGATGCCTCCGCTACCTACAGTAGTGAAGAAGAGCCGCGTACCAGAGGTTCCTTACGCGAACGTACCTGATGTGTCGTATTCGCCAACTGAGCAAGAGAAACTGAAAGCTCAGAAAGAGCGGTTAGAGAACCCGAGGGGGATAATTTGGAAGACAAGGAATGAGAAGGCCGCGGAGTCTCCTGTTATTCCGTTAACTAAACATCCTGACGCGGAAGAAACAGTAGTGGAATCAGAAATTTCACTCAGAGGAACGATCAAGTCAAGAGTCAAATTGAAGCCTGAAGAGACCGCGGGAGGTTTGAGAGAGATCCTAGCCAAAAGCCCCCTATTACCTTTTAGCGAGGAAAATGTAGGAGAGGTTCACGTAACAGCAAATACAGTCGCGTTAGCTGACCTTAATGTCACCGCGGAAGTTTTTGTTCTGAAACAGGCGGAAGGAGATCTTCCAGCAGGAGCGGTTGTGATTAGCGATCCAGTTGAACAGTACGTGGAAAGCCTGGGAAGCAAAGATAACCCAATTCAGATCTACGTGGCAAGAGATTCAGAGTCGCTTCGATGCGTGTATCCTTTGGTAAATGGTACCGCGAAGATCGAAAGTCTACTAGACTCGGGTTCACAGATTATCTCTACATCGGAGAAAAGAGCTCGCAAAGCAGGTTTATCGTGGGACCCGGACATAGTAATCTTTATGCAATCGGCTAACAAGGGTGTTGAGAAGTCTTTGGGATTGGCGCGTAATGTACCATTCTTACTAGGCGGAATCACCGTGTACTTACAAGTACATGTAATTCGAGACCCCGCATATGAATTGCTACTGGGACGGCCTTTTGACACGATCACGGAGAGTTTAGTGGATAATCATGCAGATGGAACGCAGGACCTCGTTATTCAGGACCCTAACACTAAGAAGCGAGCTGTTGTACCTACCTATGAGAGAGGGAAAGGTTCTGTACCTATAAGCAAAGACAAGGAACAGACTCAGGGTTTTTCAGCAGCTTCGAGGAATTGATCCCAGATCAAGGAGAAGCCGCGGTGGTTTTTGAATTAAATGACGAAGGTATTCCCATTGGCATAAGTGATGTAGTATTTGCAGATATAAACGAAGAGCAAAAATCAAAGTTTGAGAAGCGAGAGTTACGCGATCTATACTTATCTGCCGCGGAAAAGTATATTGATCTAAAAAGTGATAAAGAAACGACGAGACCCGTATTGAGATCCTATTTGAGTTCGGTGTATGGAGCGCAAAATCCTGCCGCGTACTCTCAAGCAAATTTCACGGTGCAAGAAGTAGAGCTAGAAGACGGCGTAGAAGAGTTACAGCAAATTCCCCTGTTTGATGTAAGGAGCATCGCGATGCTTGATGTATCCCCTGATATGAAAGATCAAGTGAGGAGGCACGCGTCGCGGCTGTGGAAGGAACGTTACGAACCAATTAGTATCTTGGCAGGGAAGAAATACAAACCTGTCGCGTTGAAAACACGCCCTGTTCTAGGAGATTTACCATCGAAGTTTAGAATCATAAGAGAGATTAAAGGAGATCCATTGGCTGATATGCCGCAGCTTTCGCCTAATCCTCCAGAATTCACGCCGACTGGTAGGTATACTCAGGAACGTAAAGAGATAATAGACGAGATACATAAGGAAGAATTCCTTTGGCCAGAAGAACGGAAGTTGATGCATCATATGATGATGCAGCAAGAGAAAGGGTTCGCGTGGGACGACAGTGAACGCGGAAGATTCAGAACAGATTTCTTTCCTTCAGTAGAGATGCCCGTGATACCTCATACACCTTGGGTTGAGAGGAACATTCCTATTCCCCCTGGTATTTTTAATGAAGTATGCGCGGCAGTTAGACGAAAGATTGACGCGGGAGTTTACGAACCATCGAACTCGTCTTACCGATCGAAGTGGTTCGCGGTGTTAAAGAAAGACGGAAAGAGTATTCGACTAGTACATAGTTTGGAACCGTTGAACGCGGTAACAATAGCACATTCTGGTATACCGCCTGCTACTGAAGAGCTCGCGGAGAAATTCTGTGGTAGAGCTTGTGGAGGAATTCTAGATTTATATGTTGGCTATGATGAAAGAGAGTTGGCAATAGCATTGCGAGACTTAACTACATTCCAGACTCCCTTTGGAGCCCTGAGGTTAGTAACACTACCGATGGGATGGACGAATTCAGTACCAATCTTCCACGATGATGTAACACACATATTACAAGAAGAGATCCCGGAGTTTACGCAACCATACATCGATGATGTTCCTGTACGCGGTCCTGAAACGACTTATCAAAGTGAAGATGGTACGTACGAGACCATTCCTGGTAATGATGGGATACGGAGGTTTATTTGGGAACATTTCACCAATATGAATAGAGTCATTCAAAGAATGAAGTACTGTGGTGGGACTTTCTCAGGCCCCAAAGCTGTATTGTGTAAAAGCGAGATTACCGTGGTCGGACATAGGTGTACACGAGAAGGAAGAGAGATCGACCCGGAACGAGCGAAAACTATTACCAACTGGGGTGGACCTGAGAATATCCTAGAAGAGAAGGATATAAGACCATTCTTAGGCACCGCGGGACTAGTAAGAATGTTCGTCAAAGACTATGCAAAGATCGCGGAGCCTTTAACCCGATTTACACGTAAAGATATTCCGTTCGAATGGCGACAAGAGCAAAGTGACGCGTTGGCAAAGTTGAAAGAGGCAGTAAAGAATAGCAAGGCATTACGACCACTAAAGTATGATGTGGAAGACCCTGTTATATTGGCAGTAGATACGTCGTGGAAAGCGGTTGGGTTCTATATTTGTCAAGTGGATCCAGAGAATCCGCGACGAAGGTTCTACTCCAGATTCGGTTCGATTACACTAAGTGATCGCGAAGCTAGGTTTTCACAGCCGAAACGGGAGTTGTTTGGTTTGTATCGCGCGTTACGAGCGTGCCAGTATTGGTTGTTTGGTATTCGCAACCTTATAATCGAAACTGACGCGAAGTACATTAAAGGCATGTTAGAGCATCCTGATCAAATGCCAAACGCCGCGATAAATAGGTGGATAGAGTCGATCATGATGTTTCATTTTAAACTGAAGCACGTACCAGGCAAGGTTCACGGACCTGATGGACTATCATGGCGGGATAAGCAAGTAGGAGACGATGAGTATGACAATCCTGAAGATGGTGAAGTTCAAGAACCCTATAAATTAGAGGAGTTTGTAGATAAGATTGACTCTAAGCATGGTTACGCGCAAGTATTAGTTGATGAGAAAGAGGAATGGAAAAGTAATTATATGACTGGTTTAGCCGCGTCGGTAGACGACTTTAAGGAAGAATTGACGCGTGCTTATAAGCAAGAACGAGAGTTCCGCGACATACCAGAAGTAAAACAGTTTGTAGCCGCGAACTTGGCTAGTGAAGTACCAGAACTCGAGGAGCCACCAGAGCATATTGACGAAACAGAGTATGATGAGTCTAAGCGATCGAAGGGAGCGATAAACCAAGATAAAACAGTCGCGGAGGTTTTCAAATGGCTAACAGACACTTCTAAGAGGCCTGTAGGCTATGAGAATAACAAACGCTTCAAGAACTTTTTAAGGTTAGCGCGGAACTTCTTTATACAAGACGGAAAACTCTATCGACGTGGAATTGAGGCAAAACATAAGCTGGTAGTTGAGAAGTCGCGTCGCGTCGCCATGATCCATGCTTGTCATGATAGTCTGGGGCACCGCGGCTTCTTCGCTACTAAATCCTTACTTATGGAACGCTTTTGGTGGCCTGAAATGGAGAAAGACATCTATGAGTATGTGAAGACCTGTCATACGTGCCAAGTAAGACAAAAGACAAAGATCAGGATTCCTCCTACCGAGACGAAAACACCGTCAATCTTTCAGAAAATTCACGCTGACACCATGTATATGCCGGCGTCGAATGGCTACAAGCTGATTGTACATGGTAGGTGCGCGTTAACCGGCTGGATGGAAGGAAGACCGTTGAAAGCAGAGTCCGCAAGAGCGATTGGGCAGTGGTTGTGGGAAGAAATTATATGCCGCTGGGGCTGTCTTATAGAGATAGTAACAGATAATGGCGGACCTTTTCTAAAGGCGTTGGAATGGTTAGAGAAGAAATATGGCGTGCGCGGTATTCGCATATCACCTTATAACTCCCAAGCCAACGGTATCGTGGAACACGCGCATTATGATGTGCGACACAGTCTCATAAAGGCCGCGGGAGGTGACGATTCAAAATGGTTTTACTATTTCTACTTAGTAATGTGGGCTGATAGGTGTACCATAAGAAAGAGATTTGGGTGCTCCCCATTCTTCGCAGTAACTGGTGCGCACCCCTCGCTACCTTTTGATATCGTTGAGGCAACATGGCTTGTAGAATATCCTGATCATTTCATAAGTGACGCGGAACTAATTGGACTACGGGTGAAAGCATTGGCTAAGCACGCGAAGCACGTAGTTGAATTGCGGGAACGCGTAACACGCGAGAAAAGGTCACGGTTGTTGAAGTTCGAAAAAGAGTATAAGTATGTTATTAAAGACTACGCGTTTAAGCCAGGTAGTTTGGTATTAGTTAGGAATACTCAGATTGAAAAATCTTTGAACTCTAAAACGAAGCCGCGCTATTTAGGACCTATGGTAGTACTCAGGCGTACCACAGGTGGCAGTTACATTGTGGCAGACCTAAATGGTGCGGTGTTCCAGAATAAAATCGGAGCCTTCCGCGTAATTCCATATTGGCCAAGGTCGCACATTGAACTCCCTGAGAACCTAAGTGAGTTGATTGGTTTGTCAGAAGATGGCTTGTTGAGAATTGAACAAGGTCTAGAAGAAGAAGAAGAAGAAGATTTATCCGTAGAACACGATCAAGCAGACCTAGATGGTGAAATTCACGCGGACGTTTCAGTATACGACGCGAAGCACTGGATATCGAAGCCGAAGATCTTTCAGTAAATCACTCAAAAGATAGGGCCACATGGCAGTTTTATTATAAAAACGAGTGTATGATCTGTACGTGTTATGTTGAAATATACGCGACAAATTGGAAATAAATAAGTTTACGCGATAGTTGAATACAAGTGCGGAAGGGAAACGGAAAGTTACGCGCGGTACCTCTATTCACGACAAGAAGATTAAAAAGTGTCGCGGAAGCACAAGAAAAGTTCCAGAAGCAGTTCAAGTATCAGTCACGGAGGGCATATCTTCGTCGCCAGTCATATCGATAAGGGGAACGTTAGTTTTATTAACCAGCTCCTTCTGCTGCGACGCGATGCTCTGGTAGCTCTTCATCAGCAAATCCCGCATTTGGAGCTGGAGACTGATCTGATGGTTGACCGCGATAAGTTTAGAGCGAGTCTCGAACTC
Source organism: Omphalotus guepiniiformis (assembly GCA_028554645.1). NCBI lineage: Eukaryota > Fungi > Basidiomycota > Agaricomycetes > Agaricales > Omphalotaceae > Omphalotus > Omphalotus guepiniiformis. The sequence goes on from JAQOOI010000019.1 coordinate 325,318, forward strand.
CAGCATGGTGAGGCTACGATCAGTAGGCCCACTAACGGGTTCGAGCACCGCGAGATTGGCACGATCAACGAGTGACTGCACAACCGAGTTAGAGAAAGTGGAGACAGGGTCTACCAAAAGATAGGTTAGTTGAAAAGTCGCTAGCGGCAGTATGAAAACGTGACACGTACTAGGGGGTGCCAGAGGTGGGTCAAGCATAGAGAAGTTGTGCGCCCAAGTAGGAGGAGCTGCCGCGACACTAACCACCTCCATCTTAGCTTTCTTGGCAGGAGGATTGATGGTACTCTTATCCACCGCGGCAACTGCCTTAAGGTATTGCCGTGAAGTAATAAGCATGCGTGGTATCTCAGAAAAGTGGAGATATCTTACGGGGTGATTAGTCGACGCGTGAGGCTATGAAAGGAGCGTTTAAGTCAGAATAACATTGGGAGAAGGAATGGTGGTCGTACCCTTTTAACTGCCGCGACGCTAGGCTCAACCTTTGGAGTAAAGGGGGCAACGCGGGTAACTTCTTCAACTGCTGCGAGGTCGAGAGTCTGAAGCGAGGTACATAGTTTTAGCAACAGAGCAAGCTGGCTCGGGGTAGGGTGGCGACCTACCGTGGTATTAGTAGTGGAATCTGCAATAGAGGGGGATTCATCGTCACCCATAGCAATATCGCTACCCGCCGCGTCGTCGTCAACCTCCTCGTCACTACTATCAATACGAGCTTGGGATGCAATACGCTTGCGAATCTAGGAAAAAGTTTTAGTACCAGTGGTTATTCAAGAAAAAGAACTGATTACTTACGCGGCGGCTAGTACGAACGCGACCTTTGCCTTTGACGGGCACTGGGGTTACAGCAGTTGGAACAGGAGCAGCCGCGGCGACTTTGGGAACCTCCTTGGGTTTACCAAACTGAACACATTTACCGCGGTACGGACCAAGTAAATGATGAGTTGGTGTATACTTCGCGGTAACTGGGTCCCGCGGCAGTTGTTCAAAGAAGAACAGAGTGAAAGTACGAATGTCAGCGTTAGCCAACGCGGCATCAGGGTGAGCTTTCCAGAGCTCGAGCTAAAAAGAGTGAAGTAAGGCGCAGGAACAGAAGGCAGAACATTAGAAAACTTGCGAGTTTTTGTGCACACGACATCGCGACGCGATTAGCATCGTCGGCACCACGTTTGACTTGACGCTCGCTAAACGACTTGTAAAGAGGTGCTACCTCTTCCACGAGAAACTGGACGTCAACAGAAGAAGTATCAGTAGACATAAGTGATTCAGATAGGAAGAACTTAGTGTTTGGAGGTCCTTTTATAACTGGCCAGGGCAGTCTGGACCAGAAGGAAACTTGTCCGCGTAGAATTCTAATTCCGCGCACCGTCCTTCAAAGTTGACGCGGTGGAACATATGGTACTTTACCAAGCGTCGCGAGTGTTCTGAACAACTGGGGACAGTTGTGATTTCAAAGATGGGGAAGGGTCGTAGGAATAGAAAGCACCGCGTACAGTTTAGTACCGCGTAGAATCGCGTGAATTTGGGAAAAGTGCCGCGTAGAATTTCTTGAATATTTTCGATTTTATAGAACAAGGAAAATGTCACACAGTTTAAAATCACTCGAGACAAAGCTAATAACATTTCCAAGTAATAAAATAAAGAAAAAACAAGCTCCGCGATACTACAAACACTACGAGACTAAGAGCTTTTACTTCCGCGGAACCAGAGCAAGAAAATGAACAGAGAAGGCAGGGACCACTATTTCTGATATGCCTGATGTTCGGATGCCGCGTTGATTGATTTGAGCTGCCCAGCCTCGATGGCGGGCAGGATCTTCTCATCCACAATCATTTGAGCAAGGTCACCACTAAGGCGGACCTGCGTCAAATAGTCGCGACCGAAGTTATAGTAACCCTGTACTAAAACATCCGCGAGTTCGTCGATCTTGGCTTGAGCCATTTTCTGAATACCGTGCATCGCGGCAACTTGTTCATTCAAGCGGTCAGTAAGCATTGACGCTTCAAGTTGCAGAGACATAGCATCTAAAGGAAAGATCAGAGAAAAGGGAAAGTAGTAAGGGAGAAGACATACGGCGCGCAGAAAAGAGTCCGCGGTTGTGAAAAGCTTCATCCTCCAACGCGATCTTGCGAATCCCATAACGAAAGGTGCACGCGGAGTCCTTCTTGCTAAGACACTCGTTACATGACTCCCCGGCCTTGACGAAGACGCAAGGCTTGCCGTGAATAATGCACGACCCACAGCGAATGGAGGGCTAAGAAGTAATCAGAGAAGTAAGAAGAAAAAGTATCGAAGAACTTACCAGGTTCACGGAAGAAGCCACAATCTGGCGAAGGCGAATGTGACTTGTCATCAGCGGAGGTACCATACCCGGTAGGTCATAGTTAATGAAACCATTTGCAGGGATGTTGTTAGCCGTATACCAGTGGACCCCTCCTTCGTAAGAGCCACCTACGGTAGTAGGCACCGCGGTGGCTTTGTCCCCCTTCTCGATGGGATGAAGGTTGTGAGGAATAAAGGCACCAAAGTGCTCCGCGGCGGGGAAAACTTTCTCGTACCAATATTGGGGGTAACCCTCGACTTCACGAAGGAACCGACGTCTAGTTTCGAGGTCGCCTGGGCGAGGAGAGGGAGTACGAAAGCGGTCGGCCTCTTGAATAGTTGACGCGGTAGTTTTTGTCGCTAGTTTAGACTTCCGCGAAGCTTTTCTTTTGCCCTGAAAAAGAAATAAGCAACGAAGCAGCTTAAACAGGGAAGGAACTCACCTTGGTTCCAACCTGAGTAGTAGCAGGAGGCTCCACGAAAGTCGAGGGTCCTGCCACAGAAGAAGGAACCGCGGAAGTTGAAGGTAGCACAGGTACAGCAGGAGGAACGGGTACGGTACTAGTCAGAGGAGAAAATGCGGCTGGGACACCAGAAGGAGTGAGAGGCGCGGGACCAGATTCCACCAGTGGGGACCGTGTAGGAGTGACAGGAATAAGGTTCGTAGGAACCGAAGGTTCCGCGGCAGTAACAGTGAACCCTTGCGATAAGTCCACAGGAGGGGGAGAACGAGAAAAAGACTGGGAAGTAGAGTGAGTAAAACTAGTTGGAATAACAGGAATTACTCACGAAGCGAGGAGTTGGCGCTGTGGGAGGCAAGTCTCGCGTCACTGAGGATACAGCAGCCACAATACCAACGGAGTTATCAGGCTCCGCGGAAGCCTCAGAATCACTCTCTACTCGTTTGCGCAAAGGGCCACGGCGACGCTTGGCAGCAGGAGGAGAGCCCTCGTTGGAAGACTCGACCGCCTCGTCGTCAAACTAAGGATAAGAATGAGAAGAAGAGTTAGTAGACAAGGAACAAAGGAGTACTTACTAGACGTGTGGGCCAGGGTTGGCGCTCCAAGTCAGACAAAGTACGAGGAGGCCGCGGACGAGTTGTAACGGCAGTAGGCATAGGAGTCGCGGGAGGGAGCGAATAGGTCTCGTCACGGAACGCCAAAAAGTCATCGGCGAATTTTGCCTGATCCTCAGCGGTAACGGGAGTAAGCTACCGCAAGTTAGTTAAATACAACAGATAAAACGAACGCGGAACTAACCAGAGCAGATTGACTAGGATGACGAGCACGACGTTTCTTGAGAACAGACAAAGCCTTATCACGGCGCTCTCGACGACGGCGTACGGGTGCTAAAGCCTCGGGAATGTTCGAAGGAATGGGAAGTACCGCGGAAGGTTGAACGGAAAGTTGCCCGGTACGGATCTGTTCAAGCAAGATAAGCTCCGCGGCGGATATAGACCGCTGTGAGCTGTCCGGGACGGAAGGCAAAGTAGAAGAGGGTCGAGGCGAAGCGTCGCGTCGTCTTCGTTTGTGTACGCGTGAAGTCGAGGGTTGAGAAGAAGGCATAATAAAGGCGGCCTCAGAAGCAGTAGGAGAAAAAGCCTATCAAACGGAGCTAAGCAAAGAAGACACGCAAAAAGTACCGCGTCACTTACTATTAAAGAGTTATAGTCAAGGGGTTCAGCCTTGATAGGCATAAACCAGTGATGAAAGAGGGAGCAAAAAGTTGAAGTTCGACACCCGGGCGCTGAAGGTTATATACACCTCGCGGCGATGGGGTCCTCAGAATGGTGCCAGTATCAAGTTCCATTCCTAGAAGACGCGAGAGCAAAAGTTTGATGTATTACACACTTATTCAGGGTACGACATACAGCTTTGACAAAGAAGCGATGGCAATCCATTAACTGAATAACCGGTATGTCCGGGAACTAACGTAACCGGACGATGAGGAATGAAGAGACGCGGCGATTTACCAATAAGGTAACGTGATGGCATGTGGTGTGACAAGAAGGAGGGAGAGCGCTACATGAGTCAGAAAGAAGTTTGTGATATCCAGAAAAGGGAGGTTGATGCGCCTTTCCGGGATAGACCCTGAGTAGGACCCCAGCGACTGGGACAGTCGATATTTTAGTCAGGGGGAGATGATACGACCGCGGGAATACCACTACCATTTTCGGCCTCGCGGGATTGATCACTCCAGTACAAACCTACTAAGTACACTGTATAGTCCTAAGTTCCGCGGTGTATTACGCACATTCAACCACTAGTATATGTGTACAAAGGTGTACAAGACTGTAGAACGGCACTAAATGGGTCTTCTCAGTGTAGGTATTACCTAAGTATGCACTCAAGTAAAGCGTCGCGGCACTTGTTCTAAGGTCCGACGTGTATAACTTGATGGCCCCAATACTGTATAAACCAACGCGTAGGTAACGAGGTACCGCGGCACTACTCAGAAGGCCAGACTTAGAAACCAGGTAGCAGTAGCTCCGTGCACTAGTCATATCTAATGACCACTGTTGAGCCACAGAAGGGTCTAGACGTACGATGTAACACGAAGTACTTCCGACGACGCGGAAGTAGAACACGTAAGGAGACACAGCGTTAGCGAACTACCGCGATACTTTCTAAAAGCGGCAAGATTATAACCCGATATAGGATACCCTGTTACCGCGTACTATACTTCATCCCTACCTTACGCGGTGCACCATATGCACCATATATCTCATAACTGTCAAGTATTGCGACATTTGTTTGTACTATGTAAATAGAGATACTGTATATAAGAAATAGAACCTGGGCAAGGAAGGACAGGTTCCCGAGCCCCCCATAGAGCTAATAGCATTTGTGTGTGGAAAAGCTTAAGTCCCTCTGAGTGATTAGAAGTTTTAAAGTGTTAACCGTCGCGTTAGTTCATAAGTCAGTGTGCCTAAGTGTTTACAAGCGGGATCGTCTGGTACCGCGGAGCCTGTGTGTGTAGTGCGAATAAGAGCGGATCGTCTGGTCACTCGTTGAACTCGTCGTCTGGCAGTTCTGAAATCCTCCTATACCCAACTCCACTAAGTGAGAAGTCGTCTGGCATCTCCCAACAATCGTCTGGTTGTTGTATCGTTTGTAGTCACTGGTCGCGGTGATTTGTTAAAGTTACGCGTTAGTTCGTTTGAGTGGTGTGTAGCATAGAGTTATCTGTGCCGCGTCGGTTTTGACTGTGTCTCCGCGTTCCTCTTACAACAACCTTATTCGCTTCACAGAGTTTGTTAGTCCCCCAAACCCCACGAACTTAAAAGTCTTTGTGTGTTGTGTGTGTGTTTTGAGTGCTTGATAGATTCATTCGAGTTAGTTAGCACTTCTTCTCATTCATACCCCATACCAAGCACATCACCGGGTGACTTGTCTCAACAGGCAACTTCGGGTGGCAATACTGTCTTTCCCATTGACGTCACCATCGCTGCACTGAACAATTTGCAGCACTTTCGAGTACAGTCCTTCATAGAAGACACGTTGGCTCAAACCGCATCAGGCGTTACGCCTGATGCGTTGCCTTTCCCGCTTCCGACCCCGTTGCCTACTCCTGTCACCCCTCTTTTACCCCTGCCTGCTCCTGTCACCCCTCTGTCACCCCTGTCTGCTCCTGTCACCCCATTGTCACCCAAGCCTGCTCCTGGGAAGGAAAACCGCCTGCCAGGCTCGAAGTGAATTGTTGACGGATTGGATCCTGCACCCATCGTTACCGGTAAACGTAATCGAGTGCCTGTAGCTAAGGTGCCCGAGACAAATGAGCAGCGTAAGAAAAGAAAAGCGGGGGGCATGGAAACTGCCAACGAGGCTGCGAGGCCCCAGGCGAAAGCAAAAAGATCCCGCAAGGCTGGGGGAAAATGATTACCACCTCCTGTGGTCAGTCTGTCTTAGTGATGTGCAGGGCCGGGCCGGGCTCAAAGCCCTGGGGCCGGGCCAGGCTTGGACAGGGCTCGGGCTCATCAAAACTCAAGCCCAAGCCTTGAGCCCAAGCCCAGGGCTCAAAGCCTCGGGCTCGGGCTCAGGCGGGCTCACAGCAAAAAAAAAAACTGTTAGGAACCTAGATGGATTAGGGGCATGAATACAAGAGGATTGAACAAGTCAACAAAAGTGTAGCAAAAGTGATACCAGAAAAATTTCAAAATTCTGGATGTTATCAGACTAGTCATTTTAGATGACCTACCTATTGGACTAGTTATTTCAGATGATCCACTGCCTCACATTGCAACCTCATGTTTAAACTGCCTCATGTTTGGCCTCAAGACAGCCACATTGTAGCCTCATGTCTAAATGGCCTCATGTTCAGCCTCAAGGCATGCCTCACTGCAACCTCATTGCATGCCTCATTGCATGCCTCATTGCATGCCTCATTGTATGCCTCATGTTTAGCCTCATGGTTTGTAGTATATAAAGCCCCAGAAACTTAGTGTACAGTAGTCTAGTTATTTTCTTGTTAACCCCCATCTTGTAAATCTGTCTTGTGAATTCAAGTACTTTTTACTCTCTAAGTGTTGCTGAAGCATTACCAGTGACTGAACCTACAATATCTGAAGCATTTCCAGATATTCTCTAAGACATCTGAAGCATTTCCAGTGTCTATTCCTAAGTATTGCTGAAGCATTTCCAGCAGTATTCCCTTTGATTGTCTGAAGCATTTCCAGACTTTCTCCTTGAACAACTGAAGCATTTCCAGTTTTCAAACTACTCCTAGATTACTTGAAGCATTTCCAAGTATTCCAACCTTCCTTGGTTACTGAAGCATTTCCAGTAATCAAAACATCCTCTTTTCACTTGAAGCTTTCCCAAGAAAATCCTATTCTTCTAGTGCTACCTGATACATCATTTTTCACATTTTCCCTTCCCTGTGATATAGACTATCACTTCAGTTTCTCCATTGTGTTCTTTGAGTAGATTCTCAATTAATACAACTTAGCCCCCAACCCTCATATTGTGGATCAGAGTAACTAACCCTTACCTTCTGTTCCCTAACATAATAACTAGACTCCCACTAAGTTACAGTTGAGATGTCTACTCAAACAACCCACACCCAGACCAACCAACAACAGACCACTTCTCCTAGACACTATGTCCTCACCCCAGACAGCACCAATCTCAGAAGATCTGCCTCTGAAGGACCAGTTAACAGGCAATCCCAGAGTTTTACTCCATTTGAAACTCCAGGACAAACCCTAGGAAGTACACCACAACAAATCCCACCAGGAGTAGCAGTTAGAAGACCAAGGAGAAGAAGAGACAGAACTACAGGTCTCACCTTCCAAGAACTCACTCCTATTTCCCCAGTCAGACCTAGATCCACTCTTCAGACTGAGATACTGAGAGCTGAATTGTATGGAGAACAAGGCATGGCTGAACTAACACCTGGTCCCAACACCATTGATAATTTGCTGCAAGAACCATATCAAGATCAGTCTCAATTCCCCAGTCAAGCAGCCATCAATGTTTCAAGTTCTTCTAGTAATGGAGTTGCTGGTGATACAGGGAACATAGCAGATGATGAAGATGAGCATGCAGACATGCCGGCATTACAGGCTGTCAGTGATTCTGAATCTGACAATGATGAAGAGGATGAGGAGTATGAACCACCAACTATGCAACATCCCATTGCACACTCCACACCCAGAACTCAACAATGGCAAGAAGCTAGTATGGACACAGGTTTCCAAAGCTATAATGAGGGCTTAAGAGATGTGTTGGGAAGCATGTATTCCAATCCTCATGTCCCTACAGCAGCTGCTAGAAATGTACAAGGACATTCTACTTCACATGGTGCTCCAACATCCACACATAATACTATCCACTCTAACAGAAGTCAAAGACATAGTGTCAGAGAGAGTATACCTTCACACAGAGCTTCATCAGGATCCCATACCACCAATGACTATGAACAGGAGCGTAGTGTATCAGCTACTCAACTAGCAGGATTGGCAATTTCAAGCAGAGCCTTTTTACTCAGCATTGGAGTAGAAGATGATTCTTGGAGAAATGATTATGGATGGATCCGTATGATGCGCAGGCTGGCTCAAACTAATCTATCTGACTTATCAGAGCCCATAGCACATGCTTTGCAATTCCCTCATAATGCAAGGGAACTCACAAATCTATATAACTTCTCACAAAGACCCATGATGCTCAATCTTTTGAATATGCAAGAGCCATCTAGCAGAGTCTCATCTCCAAGGAGTAATACCCCTCACTCTGCCAGAACAACCTTGCTTTCAGAGGCAAGTGACCATCCACATTCAACATCTCCTAGACCCTACCAGCTATATCCTGAAATGGACATTTTCCAGTGGACTCTGAACTCTGCTAATGTGAATGGAAATTGGCAAGTGGTAGATGATAGGTCAGTCAGGAGCTCTCATACCAACCTACAAGGGTATACTAGAGTACCAACCCATACTCCAGTACAATCACCTCAACATGCAGTACATTGGCCTAGTACTGTTGGTAGAGTACAACAATTCATCAACACTACTCCTTTAACTGTGAGAAGTACAATGCCCCAAGCAGTGCAAGGACGTATTGCAACTCCCTGGCACCCTAGTACTCAACCAATAATGGTATCCTCAGGGTCAGACTCCACCACTGTAGTAGGGATACCCAATGTTCCTTTCTACAGAAACACAGAGTACAATATCCCAGACCCTGTACCACCATATCCTGGAGAGCCCCCAGCACCTACTTATGAACAGATTCCCACTTCCAGAACATCCAATCCTTCCTCAAACAGAGCATCCAATCATATTGAAACTCATTCATCTAATCCTGTAGTTCAAGAACTTCCACAGGAAAACATTCAGAGTGTCAACTACATAGATGATACAGCAGTTTTCATCCATGAATCACAAGAGGAAGATGTGGAAGTAAATGAACCTGAAACAGTTTTGAGACCCAACAGAGTACCTGGTTATAGAGATGATGAGGTACCTCCAGAGAGTTCAGTACAGGAATCTAGTGGAGTACAGAGGAGAAACAGGACACAAACTTGGAGGGAAGAATTAGAATCAAGAATCCAAAGAGGTCAAACCAGAGTTGAGCCTCAACCAAATAATTCCCCCTTACATCCTCAAGATGAACCAACCAGAGCTCAGGCCCCAGTACAGCTAGGTCCTTCCAATCAGTCTCATTCAATGCAGATGCCTGCAGTTAGGAACAGAGTACCCTCTGGTATGGAAAGAGATGCCCCACCACATTTGGATGTTAGAAGAGAGGATCAAAACACTTCTAGGCAATACAGGCAAAACACAGCAGGACCTTCTAGAAATCATGAGGTAAGTCACTCACCAGGATCATCTAGGATTTCAGAATTAAGGAGAAACCAACAATATCCTTATACTCCCAACAAAGGTAAGACTCCCATAAGGAATGCTGGAGGACCCCCAGATGACCCCAATGGCCCTGGGCACTCTCACTATGATGATTCTGATTCTGATGATGATGATGAACACAATCAATCATCTAGAGGGGAAGGACCAAGTCATTGGACAATACCAGGAGGACCAGGAGGACCAGGAGGACCCCAAGGACCAAATGATCCCCCATCTGGAGATGAAAGTGATGATGACTACAATCATAGAAGAAATGGTAGAAATGGTAGAGATGGTAGAGATGGCAGAGATGGTAGAGATGGAAGAGATGGAAGAGATGGCCGCAATCAGGAAGATGCAGAAGAACGTCGACAAAGAGAAGAACTCACTCGTGCTCTCAATAGAGAAGCTAAGTTGGACATCAACAAACCCAAAGAGTTCTCTGGAGAAAGCCGGGCTGAATGGTCTACCTTTGTTGACAGCTGTGAGAACATGTTTGCTGCCAAACCCACCATCTATGCCTCTGAATCATCTCAAATTACATTTGCCGCATCATATTTCAATGGTCCAGCTTTGCGGTATTACAACAATCTCATGCGCAAACGGCGAAATGGCAATTTCATTGCAGCTTTGAACACATGGAATGAATTCTTAAAGATGTTCAGTAAGATGTTTGGCTTACATGATGAGACTTTATACTCTCAATCCAAACTGGATACTGTATATCAGAAGTTCAAAGAAGCCTTTGCTGATTTCCTTGTGCGCTTTGAGGATGTGGCAAATAAGACCAACTACAATGATCCAGCTTTACGGTTCCGATTGCTCCGACAAATCCGCTCTGATCTCAGAAATCGACTCACAAACAATGGGAAAATTCCTGAGTCTTATGATGAAGTTGTTGAAAGACTCCTGGAAATTGATACTGCTCGTGAAGCACTCAATGACATGGGTCTTGGAGACAACACTTATAGTCGCAACTGGAATAATCAACAAACAGACACTAATCAGCGTGTAGTTCAAACTCGTTTTGTGTCAAACAATACCTATCGACTTCGTAATGCTAACACTCCCAATGCGGTCAGTGGGAATGCTGCAGAAACAGGAGAAACACAATCCCAATCAAACTTCCCACCCCGTATTTCACAAGAAGAATATGAACGGCGGATGAGAGAAAGGTTGTGTATGCGCTGTGGCAAACCAGGGCACTTTGGTAGAGAATGTAGAACTTATCCAATGCCAAACTCCAATTCAAATGCAAACCGCTATGGCAACAATACAGGGACTGGCAATGCTATCAATGGTAGAGCAGTGTTTGTGGACAATGTTGAAGAAGAAAGAGATGAAACATATTTGGAAGTTGAAGGAGAGGATGGCATTATCCAGATAGAAGACACCAATTTCCAAGAGGGCGCCAATGGAGAGGGATATGAAGATGACAACAACTCGGGAAACTTGCAGGAGACTCAGGATGGCAGGAGTCACATTTGAGTCCAGAAGAAACTGATTCCATATATTTAAATGGTGCAGTGGTTGAACCAGTCACCATAACTTCTAGATCAGAACAATCCTTCATCATTTCTGCAACAATTTTCAATTCCAACTCTGTTAACTATCACTGCCTGCTGGATACAGGTGCAACTAGAGAATTCATTGATATCAAACTAGCAAGTCTTTATCCTGAAAGACTCAAGCCCCTACCTCTTCCCATTCCACTAAGACTCTTTGATGGACAATTCACCTCTGCAGGGAAAATCACACACAAATTCTTTGCACCAATCACATTCACTGATGGAACAACTCATCATATAAACTTCTTGGTTACTCAGCTTCATCCTGAAACTCCCATAGTACTGGGACTACCTTGGTTTAGGAAGTACAATCCTCAAGTAAACTGGACTGACTTGAAGTTCTCTTTCAATAACAGTGTTCAGCTTATGGCTGCAGAAGTATATGATCTCACACAGATCACACACTATATTGTCAGACCTCCCATAAACAAGAAGAATGGAGTAACTATAGAAGATGAGGAAGAGATATATGAATTTCAGAAGTCAGGATTAGGATTGGAAGACCCAATCTTGATACACATAGATGAGATGAATGAATACCTCCAAGAGCAGGAAACAATTCAACAGTCCATCCCCAAATCTAAACCTCCTACCTCTGATCCTCAAATGGAAGATAACACCCCACATATATGCTTGCTAGGTGCAGCCTCCTTTGCTCAACTAGTGATGGAAGGATGTGAAGCATCAATTCTATACATAATGCCAAGCATTGAGGAAGCAGAAGTAGATGCAGGAATGGCCTCTACCAGTAATGAGAATTCAGAAGTTCCAGATAAACCAAAATCCAGCAAACTCTCTGAGCAAGAACTACTGGATAAATTTGTACCCAAACAGTATCATCAATATGCCAAAGCTTTCTCAGCCACAGAAGCTAAAGGCCTGCCACAACATAGACCTTATGATATCAGGATTGATACTGAGGATGACAAACTACCACCCTATGGGAAGTTATACAACCTGTCAGAAAAAGAATTGAAGGTTCTCAAGGATTACATTGATGAAATGATGGAAAAGGGATTTATCAGGCCTTCTAGTTCACCAATTGGAGCTCCAGTCTTGTTTGCCAAGAAAAAAGATGGAAGTCTCAGACTGTGTGTGGACTATCGTGCACTAAATAGGCTTACAAGAAAGAACCGCTATCCCCTTCCACTCATTGGTAATCTCATTGACCAGTTGAGAAGTGCTAAAATCTACACCAAACTGGACCTCAGAGCAGGGTACAACAATATAAGGGTTGCTGAAGGACATGAATGGAAAACCTCATTTAGAACCAGATATGGTGCTTATGAGTACTTGGTCATGCCCTTTGGTTTAACCAATGCCCCCTCTGTATTCCAGCACTTCATCAATGACATATTCCGTGACATGGTAGATGTGTTTGTCATAGTCTATCTTGATGACATCTTGATTTTCTCAGAAAATGAGCAACAACATTTTGAACATGTCTCTAAAGTGTTGCAAAGACTGGAAGAACATGATCTGCATATCAAACCAGAGAAATGTGAATTCCATACCAACTCTGTTGAATATCTAGGTGTCATTGTTTCTCCAGAAGGTGTCACTATGGATCCCAAGAAGATAGAAGTTATCCAGAAATGGGAGACACCAACAAATGTGAAGGAGCTACAATCATTTTTGGGATTTGCAAATTTTTATAGGAGATTCATTGATAACTATTCTGGAATAGTCAAACCTCTCACAAGGCTTACCAGTAAAGACAAACCTTGGATTTGGACAGAAGAATGCACCACAGTCTTTCAACTCTTGAAGAAAGCATTTCAAGAAGCTCCTATACTCCAGCACTTTGATCCAGAATTACCTATCATTGTGGAAGCTGATGCATCTGACTATGCTATAGCATCCATTATATCCCAGCAGAACAAGGAATCTGGAGAAATACACCCTATTGCATTCTATGCAAGAAGCATGACTAGTGCAGAGCTGAACTATGATATCTATGATAAGGAGCTATTAGCTATTGTAGAATCATTCAAACAGTGGCGTGCATATTTGGAAGGGTCCAAGTACAAGATTGAAGTCTTCACAGATCACAATAACCTTCAATGGTTCACTACCACCAAAACTCTGAGTAGAAGACAAGCAAGATGGTCAGAGTTTCTATCAGGATTTGACTTTGTGATCAACTACAGGCCAGGAAAATTAGGAGGAAAACCAGATGCTCTTACAAGGAGAAATGATGTCTACCCCAAGAAGTCAGCACAAGCAGCAGTGAACAGTGAGAATCACAGGGTACTGCTAAATCCTGAAAGGTTATCAACTTCTCTTATTATGAATGATGAAGCAGACCTGGCACACATCCATAGTGTAGAGAAGGATAGATACTGGAAAGAGCACAAGGCTATAGCAGAATCAGAAGAGCCTGGACCATTCAAGATGGAAAATGGATTACTACTCAGAGATGGATTGGTCTATGTACCAAACAATGCTTCTCTTAGACTTAGAATCCTTCAAGTACATCATGACCATAAGCTAATGGGCCATCCTGGAATGCGGAAAACAGCACAGATGATTCACCGGACATACTTTTGGCCAGGATTGCAAAAGGATGTAAAGAAGTATGTTAGAAGTTGTCATGAATGTCTGAGGGCAAAGAGTAGTCGCCGGAAACCATTTGGTCTGCTCAAACCACTACCCATTGGTGAAAGACCATGGAGTTCTATATCAGTGGACCATATTGGAGAACTGCCAGAATCAAATGGATTTAATGCTATTATGGTTGTAGTTTGCCGGTTGACCAAACAAGCAGTATTCATAGCATGTCGTACTGATGACAATGCTTCACAACTGGCTAAACTCTTCATTAAGCACATATTTTCCAAGCATGGTCTTCCAGTGGATATAGTTTCTGATAGAGGATCTACCTTTGTGTCAACCTTTTGGCATTCACTTTGTGATGCACTAGATGTCAAAACCAATTATTCCACTGGTTATCATCCACAAACAGATGGACAGACTGAAAGAACAAACCAGACTTTGGAGCAGTATCTCAGACTGTTTGTTAACTATGACCAGGATGATTGGGAAGAATGGCTTCCACTAGCAGAATTCACTTATAACAACTCTCCAAGTGATGCTACTGGACTAACACCCTTCTTTGCAAATAAAGGATTCCATCCTAGATTAACCATTTCACTCAAAGGGTTGCCAAATCATCAGGCACAGTTAAAGGCTCAAGAACTTAAAGATGTTCATGAGTACCTAAAGAGTGAAATCAAAAGGAGTAATGAATCAGCAAAGAAGTACACCAATCCTAAAAGAAGGAAGACACCTAGTGACTGGAAGGAAGGAATGTTGGTATGGTTAAATGCAAAAAACATCAAGACTAAAAGGCCTACCAAGAAGTTGGATCATAAGCAACTGGGACCATTCAAGATAGTTAAGAAGATTTCTGATCATGCATATCGATTGGCATTACCACGCAGCATGCAAACTCTTCATAATACATTCCATGTGGACTTGTTGACTGCTAATCCACCGGAACATTTTCCCCAACGTCGACAACCACCTCCTCCCCCAGTTGAAATTGATGATGAAGAACACTATGAAGTGGAACAAATTTTGGATAACCGTAGAAGATGGGGAAGAATGGAATACCTAGTCCGCTGGAAAGGTTATGATCCAGAACATGATTCTTGGGAACCAATTAGAAATGTGGTTGGATCTCAAGAATACATTGAAGATTTTCACCAAAAGCATCCCAACAAAATAGGACTTCATGATGGTGAACTGGAGAGAGCAGTAGAACAGGAAAGAAGTCAAACTCAGAAATAACCTCAACAAATCATTCAAGCAATATGGCATAGAGAGTTAATCATCTACTTGTCATGTACAGAATCAGGTTATTTCTTGGCATACATTGGTTACAACTATCTCCCTAATTATCTAACTCTGGATACTCCAATTCCACTTCACCATCTCCCTCATCATCAACAGTCAGGTCAATAATAGCAGGAGACAAACCTGTAACTGTTTCATCATCATCCAAGTCAATAACCACTGGATTGACATGAGATTCAGCTACAGTCCAGGCACTGGGATGAGTAATGCGAGAAATGTTAGAGAGGTAAGCAAGAGCATCAGCAATACCAAGACGTTGGAAATGCAGAGACAGGAGTTCATCCCGAGTGAGACGAGCATGTGAAATAGTCCCCATCATCTTGTCAAAGCTCTCAACAAGCCAAGATTCCAGTGTCTCCACCCTCATCTGCCCCTCTGACAACTGGTGTTGAGCTTGAAAAACACCCCGCACAATGGTCTCTAAGTCCCGACGAAGCGCATCAAAGAAGGGGGTAGGGTCCGCACGGAGTCCCCTATAAGCCATATCAGCCAGAATTCTCTGAAGCACCGTTCCCTGTTCCAACTCCCGACGAAGGCGTACAATCTCCGCATCACGCTCCTTAAGTTGACCATTACGACGAGATTGAGCAGCTACCACGCAGTAGTACGATTTCTTCATACGATTCAATCGCACTACCTGACCTTGTAGGGTTGCGGCTAATTGACCCATGCGAGAACCAGTGTTGCGAGCTACAGTCAATTCCTCCTGAGTACGAGTAAGATCACTAGGGGAAGATATCAGCAACAGCAGCAAAAAAGAACATGGGAGGAGATAGGCAACATACCTTTCAAGTGACTTCTTTTCATCCTCTAATGTTCGTTTATCATCCATAAGGAGCTTCGCTCGAGCGCGAAGGCTAGCAACGAGCCTTAAAGACTATCAATACAACACCACGAAATGGTGATTTACACTTACCTAGCCCCTAAAGTTTCGCCTCGAAAAACTGTCGGCTCATTGGTTTTCAATTGCTCCTTGTATTCCGCTTCAAGTTCACTAATACGGCTAAGGTAATTGGTCAGCTCACTTGGACAAATGAAGTTCAAAGAAGTACCCACATGTCTACCAGTTCTCGAAGACTTGGAGCTGGCATCACTGGAATGTTCATCCAAGTGAGAGAGCCACCACCAGCAACGCGAGGAACAAGGTCAACTAATACAGAGGACTGAGTAGCAGAGGTTTCAAAATTCATGACAGGAATAAGGTGAAAGACAGATGAATTGTCAAGAGGACAATGGGATGAATACATGATGGAAAAGCTAGATTTTATAGTAACGAGCTATCATTAACATCCTCCATCCCGGAATTCCATTGAACGAGAACACGAGGATGCATGGGAAACATTTCAAGTAGAACATGGAAGAGCTAGTTCAAATTAAAATTCTAATGAGTGGCGTGTAGACGATGTACACGAGGAACGTACACTCCTATTGCGGACCCCGTTACAGTACCCTTCAACGACATCATCCTGCTCATCCAACCCCTGCAACATCCTCTTCGCTCACAGACACTCTGTCGTACTTCCGAGTTGTTCGTTGGGGTCCACGAAACCTGCATTGGATATCGTACGAGAACTGACGATATGCAGAACACCAATAGACGTGCATGAATAACGATTTCGAAGCAAAGGTTACAACAACGCACCACATGAATAGAATACTTCATGATTGAGGAAGGAGAACTCGTGGAGGTATCGAAATGGAATCCAATAGCCGCATGATCCTTTGTTGGAATGTTCTGTACCAGACAAGGATCAAGATAAACTAACCTACCAATTAGATTCAAAGATTCAGTCCGGTAGTCCGTGAAATGGGAAATTGCACTCACTAGAACATCTCGATGGTCGTCCGTTAACTCGTCAACCCTCTATTTTCTCAGCAGTCTAAGTCCCACCCATCGCCTTGCGCCCCATTCACAAGTCCCTCTTCGTATTCCTATCGATTATTATAGCCATTGGAGGCGCCGTTGTGGTGGTGTACCCGTGTCGAAGGTCGTAGATTGTGGTGAAAACAGGAGACAGAATGTTCGAAAACCTTTGCGCAATTGTCGCACTTGGAGTTCTAGCCAAAGGACGAAAAATGATCTAGAGCAGAGAGCCACGCACCGTACTTCCAGTAAGTCCACCAATCGTAACGCAAACCCAATAAACAACAACCGCTTTGTTGCGCACCAAACCACCCTCGAAGTCCTCGACCCTTCTCTGCAGACGTATACCGGAGGTTCGACTTCCCATGGTACCAGAGCATAGTCAGATAGAATTACGGCGTTATGAAAGACCCAGCCGTCGTGACGTTCGCACAGTTGCATGAGCAAACTGATACTGAGTATAAAGATGACGAGTGAGGGAATGGATCGATCGTCACGGTCTTCTGAGGATAAACGGCCAACGTGTCTTGGAACATCTGAGTTGAAGTCAACGGGATTCGGATCTAGAAAGATCCTTAGCAGTGCAATAGACGAAAAGAGAGGTAGCAACGCACCTCGTCATAGCCCACTAGCCAAATCCAAGTGGTGTAGAAGCGCTTGTCGTGGTGATTGTTACACCATACAGTCAAACTTCTGCCCAATAATTCTTGGCGTCAGACGGTACAGCGTCGTCTCTTTATTGCCTGGGATTGTCGACTGTCGTCCTCATCACGGACCCCATCTCGTTGTAGGCTTTCTCTGTCCCGGGTATAGGTTATCCCTGCTCTTGCGAACGTCGTTGCGATCACGGTCTCAGTGAGACAAAAACAAATGCTACCCCATCAAGTTCCACAATTCTACCCTGATAAACGTAGCCTCAGTTCTGTGAAAAAGCAGTGTTGAGTCGGAGGAGTGACAAGAGCAAAAAACGGAACATTGACGTGTACGCGCGTTCAACATGTCACGTGATATAGATTAACAAATCAAGTCACTCGCATGCGCTTGCTCAGACCTACCTCTGAAAGGATGCCAGACTTTGATCTCAAGAAAACTATCAGACAATTCCTAGTCCATGGTATTGAGAATATACACACAGTTACCAGTAACTGTGCAAGTCACAGGAAATAACTCAATCAAAGTGTTACAATCATGTTCCAATGATGTTTAACATCAAGACTGTATATTCAATATTAGAATTGTCTTGGAAAGGTACCACCAGTGATATTGAACATGCTATGCCGTCGAGGGCTCTGGCTGGTGAAGGGGGGTGTACTGTTAGGAACCTAGATGGATTAGGGGCATGAATACAAGAGGATTGAACAAGTCAACAAAAGTGTAGCAAAAGTGATACCAGAAAAATTTCAAAATTCTGGATGTTATCAGACTAGTCATTTTAGATGACCTACCTATTGGACTAGTTATTTCAGATGATCCACTGCCTCACATTGCAACCTCATGTTTAAACTGCCTCATGTTTGGCCTCAAGACAGCCACATTGTAGCCTCATGTCTAAATGGCCTCATGTTCAGCCTCAAGGCATGCCTCACTGCAACCTCATTGCATGCCTCATTGCATGCCTCATTGTATGCCTCATGTTTAGCCTCATGGTTTGTAGTATATAAAGCCCCAGAAACTTAGTGTACAGTAGTCTAGTTATTTTCTTGTTAACCCCCATCTTGTAAATCTGTCTTGTGAATTCAAGTACTTTTTACTCTCTAAGTGTTGCTGAAGCATTACCAGTGACTGAACCTACAATATCTGAAGCATTTCCAGATATTCTCTAAGACATCTGAAGCATTTCCAGTGTCTATTCCTAAGTATTGCTGAAGCATTTCCAGCAGTATTCCCTTTGATTGTCTGAAGCATTTCCAGACTTTCTCCTTGAACAACTGAAGCATTTCCAGTTTTCAAACTACTCCTAGATTACTTGAAGCATTTTCAAGTATTCCAACCTTCCTTGGTTACTGAAGCATTTCCAGTAATCAAAACATCCTCTTTTCACTTGAAGCTTTCCCAAGAAAATCCTATTCTTCTAGTGCTACCTGATACATCATTTTTCACATTTTCCCTTTCCTGTGATATAGACTATCACTTCAGTTTCTCCATTGTGTTCTTTGAGTAGATTCTCAATTAATACAACTTAGCCCCCAACCCTCATATTGTGGATCAGAGTAACTAACCCTTACCTTCTGTTCCCTAACAAAAACATATATGTTCTGTTGAATTAGCTGTACTGTAACATATCTAATTAAACATATTATTCACCAAATACTTGACATTTATAAAAAATATACATAAATGCCCCAACTAATGACACCAGAGTGATTTAGGTTGCATCACGGACATTATGACATACACGAGCCATGCTAGCAGGCAACCGAAAACCTGCCGAAATGTGTGACAGTGAGTAATAACTCTTCCTGGAGTGACATTGTGACTTACCTTAGCCAGAAATAGTTCGTTTGAGTGCCGGATTTTCCGGATTTCCGGATACCTAGCAACTGGTATGAGCCCTGGGCCTAAGCCCCGGGCTCGGGCTTTCCAAAACCCAAGCCCGAGCCCTCAGCCCTCTCAAGCCCTAGGCTAGGGCCGGGCTGGGCTTGGTGAGCCCGGGGCCGGGCCGGGTCAGGCTTCAGGGCTTGAGCCCGGCCCTGCACATCACTAGTCTGTCTTGATGTTCTGGTTTCACTGTCGCTTTTTTCGTATCTAGTATATTATTTCTATGTATCTACATTATATCTACTAGTACATATTCTAGTTCTTGGTATTGCTCCTATCTCTAGTAGAGTATAAATATTGCTAATAAATATCTTGTTTTCTTGGTGTAAAGCGGATGGGCCGAATAATGCAAATTCCAAAAATTTCCGAACATACGGAAAGGCGTACACGTGGAGATTTCCGACGAACATACGGAAAGCCATATCACGTGGCGATTAGATGATAGCCATTGATGGCGATAGCGACCTGAGATCCGTTATCTTAATCAGCCCGGAATCTTTTTTCATATCTTTATCTATGCATCCGACGGAATCCCGGAATCATTCGATATCTATATCTACTATCTATATCTACTATCTGCACTATCTATATCAATCACGTGCTACGAGTGGTGGGGACCACTCTCCACAGGCGGACCAAATGTGGTAATAGGTGGTGGGGACCGCTCTCCACGAACTGGTAGGAAATACCCTCCAGGGTGACCTGTGCTGGTGAATGCTCACCTCCACAAAATGCTGGAAAGCACCACGCTGTATGCATCCTTCACTAACTGGAGCTCTCCACTTATATATGTATAATTATAACAGTATTGCCTGCAACGGCGCAGACTTGACGGAGTGACGACTTTATCGTGGTATGCCGATTTCATGTCATGTTCATCAGGCTGTTCACGCAGTGTCTTTTGCTCGTTTCAGGGAGTTCCGCGGACAAAGGGGGGCCCTATATCCCAACAACATCCGTCTTCTTGTCATTATCTCTGGACCAGAACATCCGAAGGGAGACCGTGCCAATGAAGCTCCCAATGAAGACTCTAGCCACTCCCAGGATGGGAAGCTTGAGCCTGAGGTGCAATTCTTTCCGTTTCAACTTCACCTTCAGGACAGCCTGGCAATCAGAGTTGCAAGACGGGTGATCACCTTTCTCGGTTATCTCCGATACAGGACTCGGACGTTGGAGAGCGAAAACGACTCGCGCAAGCATGAGGGATGGCACTTTGATATCAAGGCACCGTATAACCCAAAAGTGGCGCGGGAGGGACTTGAGCAAATTTACGGGAGACGCCAGAACGTCAGGCATACAATTGGCTTGTATGCAGCGGTGGTCAATTCGATGCAGAGTGATCTTGCGCATGCTGGCGATCAAGTACGTGCTGTATCGTCTGTTGCGACGCCCACATAGGAATGCAGAGTTGGTAGGGTAGTGAGGTGAGCGTTTGGAAAAGCAAGATGACCCTGACGGAAAATGACGAGAAGTCGATAGCCTTAGGTACCAGGATTAACACTTTTGATGAGATAATTTTCTTTTTTGACCACTAGAGGGCTCACGCTCAAGCGTCGGCATAAACTGGAAAAAACCTGCCATGCTCACCTGAAAGGATCCCGGACGCCTTCAATATATTTACTCGTGTAGATGCCAGTGAGCCACCAACGAATCCAGTCGAGCTTGACTACGACGAGATAATCAAAGTCCCTTGTGAACTGACAAGACGTCGTATCTTCGGATGCTGAGTTGTAAGAGATGGTGAATCTAATATTCAAGTTCCCTGAGAATGCATCAGGATATAGTCAGAGGTCAAGAAAGAGGAGAGGATTCACCAAGGATTTCACAGAGCACTCGAATATCGTCCTGGCAGTGGTTATTTGAACTCTCCGAACCTTCACCAAGTCATGCTCCTGGCAGGCTGACAGTTACCGTCCTTTCTCTCCATCGTGCCGCACATGGAAAAAGTTGAAATTAACAAGGATTGGAAGAAGCGCTTGAAGCTAAATCGTAGCAGGTAGGATCGTGGAAGAAAAAGAAAACGAACGCGGCGAAGCGTTCTTCGAAGAGTCAGACTTGAGACCAAACGCCGGATACTCAATTTTCACTAATATTCATCATTCATTTGACTATGGGAGTACAGAAAGGCCTTCGCGCCGGTCAAAGGATCGTATCCTTTACTTGACACTACAAGTATATCTGTACATGTGAGTAAATTCTTAGCTGGTACATGTATAATGCCTATCGCTACATAATCCAGAATAGAAACAAAAAGATGATTAGCGAAATAAATCGTAAGATACAGAGCCAGAGCATGAATGCAAGAAAAAAAAGAAATCACAAACGAGAGAAAGACTTTCTTCATTTTCGCTCTCAACACCAAGCAAGACCTTCAAAACCCATCGAAACTCGAATCCTCTTCAGCCTCAAGAAGCGTGAAATCCGACTCAAAACCATCCGTGAGCGGGTAGGGACTTTTCGGATAACTAGAGCGATGGGCAGGGGCTGCAGGGCGCTTCAACGCAGGGTTAAAAACGGGCTTCATCTCGTACACATGCTCCTCGACGCTCTCGACGCTCTCGGGTGAAGGATACCACGCTGACACAGGTGGATACTCCACTTGGCCTTCGTCAGATTCAGAGAATGATCCAGTAGACGAAAAACTGTCCCCTCGGCGCGATCGTTGGTGCCTTTGCATCTCCGTCGCCAGTGAACAGCCACCAACACGCTCGACCACTCCATCGCTGTGTATGACAATACTACAATCGTCCTCGTTATCCTCGTACAAGTACACAGGATCGATTTCGATTCTGTTACAAGGACGTAAGGGTAAAGTGGCGCCCCATGTGATGCAATCCGCGAGGTCGTAACGTTTGTGGTCCAACTCTTGAGGAGAGCCTTCAGGTTGGTCGAAATCTTTGTCAATTGGTAGACCGGGAGATGTTAGACCGAGGTTGAGACCGCTGAACAGCGAGGCCAGGGACGGGCGCACAGATTCGAGCATCTTGAGTACGAGGTGGTGTTCCTCCCGGTCTTCACGGATAATAAATCGGAGGTCTTGGATGAGATGGTCAACCCAACGAATCCAATCGACCTTGGCGACGACGAGATTGTATTGAAGGAAATAGAGAGCTCGAATCTCCACATTGCGAATCCACAAGACATCGACTCTCATGTGATCCGTCCTTTGGAAATCATTAGGACGCAGAGAAAGAGTCAAGATAGATGGGAATATTCACCATGTATCCGCCAAGTACTCGATATCATCTAGATACATAACAGCGAATCGAAGACACAGAAGGTATAGCCGACTTATCGTCATTGAGCACTCCTGGTCGCAGTTTCCGTGGTAGGGAATATATTTCGGAAAGATGCGGAAAAGGTATAAGACCGCGACGATAATGAGAGGAGCCGGAGGGTTGAGAATGCGTAACGATTTTCCCAGTATCACCTGAGTGTGATAAACAATTTCCTCGGACTGTTTATAAGTGAACTTCGTCAGACAGGCAATCATCATAGGATGCGAACGCGGACTCACAAGTGAATGGTGCTTCAGCGACCAGCTTTTCCAACACCATGCGACCTATCCATGTAGCGATCGCGCGGCACTCCAGAGTAGTACGTTCCTGTGGTCGAGCTTTTGCAGGACCTGCCTTTTTACCAACAGGAAGGGGAGGAGGTGAACGAGGATTTGAATAATCCAAAATGCGTGGCGACAGAGGATCCGAATAATCCAAAATGCGTGGCGACACTTCAGGTCCTTCAACCTTGCACTCCTCAGCCAAAAAAGCTGCATAGTACGCGATGGTATGTGGGGATGCAGTTTTCAACAATGCTTGCATCGCGCAGTCACGCATGAACGTCAAGGGACTACGCGTCAAAGCAGTGTCCTGGGCTCGAATAGTCTCCTCGAAGGAATCATCGGAAGAAACAGAAGAAGCGGAAGGAGTTGAAGGAGTCATGATGAAGGGTGAATGCTACCTTGTGCAGGTTTAGCAAGGATGCTGCATTAATCTTTATAAGTATTGCACAAAGCAGCGAGAGTGGCACTGGCTGATCAAGTGATGGGAGACACAATGGATGCTTCTCGTGTAGTTTGGGCCACAATCGGTAAATTTCATTGCCACATGCTGTCCTCGAAAGCCAGAAAGCAGTATCTCTTCACCAAATATATCTTCTGAGACCTTTTTTGTGTTCTTCGCGAAACGGGGCCACTGGAAGTGCCATTTCTCGGGCCAATTGTGGTCCATTTAAGTCTGGATGAAAGAAAGGTCAGCCATACAGTGCAAGGAATCGTTCTTGAGAAAGACTCACCTTATGTATTTGACCCTCAAGCTATTGTTTCTTTGCACAACGCAGGTTTTCCTCCATCTGAGTCGAGGGAAATTGCTTCCTCGACGTCAACCATAGTTACACATAACGCGCTATCAGCGATGTCTCGTTGGTAAGAACCCTTTAGTCTCCAGGCGAGCAGTGATGTGTGAGAGTAAACGAGACTCCAAGGAATATAAAACTGACAGTGACATATACTGTTCATGGTCGACCGTTGAGCGCGCCGTCAAGCGTCTCGACGATGCCGAGTAAACATTTTGGGAATTGTTCCCCACGACTCCTGGACCCTGACAACCCTGACCGGCTCCGTCACTCTCCAGCACTCGGCCGTCTTCTTGAATACGAATTCCTGTATGAATGAGAGAACTTGAACTCTTCTATCTTCCTAGCTGCGCTCATCAGTGTTCTCGGCGGGTAACTTATCAAGCCAGATCGATGCTTCAAAGTCTCAATAAAGCTTACAATCAAACAATATCTCTCAGGTTTCCCAATTTCGCTCAGGTTCCTTGCAATTGATGTTGCCTTATGACATCGATAATCTCTATGCGCTGAATCCATCAGTCTACGTATACCATTCAATTTGTCGAGAAAAAACGCCGTCATTACATAGCATACAACTCAGGTCTACTCAGGTGCTCTCGACATTTCGGATCCCAACCGACCCTGGACTAGGCATCCCGCAAATTGTCAACCGATTGTATTGCTGAACTTTGCTTGGACTATGTACGACACACTCCCAAATACAATTATATCTGTTCGCCAACTCGGAATTTCTCGCCCACAAACCTTAATGGCTGTCAGGAGGGGTTCTGCCTTTTAAATAACCTGCTACTAGTTTCAATCGGTTTCTTTCTCTTACGCTCTTTCTTCAATTGCCACTTCGTATGAGGACCTATGATACATTACTTGGGTACGTCTTAATATGCTTTTAACAGATCGTTCGTTGTTAGTCTGACCGAAGAGTTTTGAGTAGAACGCTGTTAATTGGAACATGGATTAACATGATGCTATACGTATGGGAATTAGTACAGGTCTTGAGCATTTCTTCTTCTGTTGTCACGTATACATGATATTGACTGGTTTCTCTCAGATTCGCCGTTACATCGAAAGCTACCCTTCCGACCGACTTCTTATAAAGATTACGGTTGCCTCGACCTTTTTCTTCGACTCTGCTGCTACTATCGGCGGCCTTATATTTGTGTACCTGGTGAGTAGTCACCACCGCATCATGGCGATGCTATGGACTTACCATCGTCCGCAGAACACCGTTATCCACTGGGGTAACATAATTCACGTTGGCTTCTTCAATTCCCCCGTTGATCGTTTCGCATATATTCAGGCGACGACGAGTACCTTTTGAAGCAACCCTCTTGGTATGTTCACTAAGAGTTCTTATCCGCTAGCTTACTGACTCAGATACACAAATTAGGGCAGAATTCCTTTTCATCGCTGCTACTGGAGCATCTGCAGCAATTACACAGACTTTCTTGGTCTACAGATATTGGAAACTGTATGCCTTCCGATCTTTTACACACCAACTCACGCATATATACGCATATATACTTATCTTTCTAGCACGAGGCACATAGTGATCAGCGTGGTCATCTTGATTCTCATGGTCACATCGGTGAGCCTAGAAAGCTTACCATTAGCACTACTCCTGATCAATCACTACACAAAGATAGCAGGCTCAATCGCCTGTGTAGTTAATCTGGCGCATTACTCAGATTTTAGTCAGCTTCGTTCCTTCAAGTGGAGTACAGGGTATGCTTCAAAGTTGTGTACCGCTACCTACAAATTAATGACTAACATATCCTTTCTCGTTAGCTTGTGGTTTGCTTCAAGTGCGGCGACTGACATCATCACCGCAGCTGTCTTGTTGATTCAGTTCATACGAATCGATGCGACTTTCAAATCCACGAGACGGTTTGTTTTTGTTACGACACACCCTTATTGGATTTTGCCTAAACGCATATTTTACCAGTCTGTTGCGGAAACTCGTTGCTTTGACTATCAAGACTGGCACGATCACGGCTGTTTGGGCTCTGGTGATACTGGCGACATATTTTGCGTATCCAGAAGATAACAGTGAGTCTGCCGTGTTGTTATTTAGACCTTGCTGGTACAATGAACGCCTATTGTTCCTTCCATCTAGTTGCTCTCGCCATTGGGTTTTGTCTGGGAAGAGTATACACTTTAACGCTACTGTTCAACCTCAATATCCGGTGCAGCTTGCGTAGACAAGACACCATGATTGACGTTGAAACCATTCATTTGGACGACCTAACTCCTGTCACGGATGAGAATGTGCACTCGGGGAATTCAGACACGACGTTATTGAACATTTCAAAAAGTAGGAACATCTGTTCTCAGGCTGTACTTTGTCACTCACCGCAGTTTTTACTTATAGACTTGAAAGATTTCTTCATGATTAGTACTGTGAGTCCCATTTCACCGATCTTAGCACGGATCGCGCCAACGACGATTTATGTTGCGGCCGAATAGCACACTGTGAATAGCTCGTCTACACCAGAAGGAGTTCCCGGCGCCCGACAGCCATAATGAATTGACACCCCATCTTCCCAGACCCGTCCCAGACTCTAGTCTCCAGTCTCCAGTTTACGTTTACACATTCTGAAGGCCCCCCAGGCAGTCCTCATGCAGGCCCCGGCCAAGGCTCAAGCGCAGGCGCAATGACAACCGCGAATCGCCTCGTCACAATCTCACGTACGGGTACGGGACTAGCGGGAGTAGCATGCACATGTGCCCAAAAATGTACGTATCCGTGTCTCTGGCCTATGCCATGTATAGGCTACTTAGCGCGCAACCGCGCAAAAGGCCCAGGGAGGCAGTGTTGTCCGAAGTAGATTTCGACAGTTTGTCGATAATTAAATGGATTCTCTGTGTGCGGCAAGGGTGTTCTTTCCCTGCCTTTCCCCCGGAAGGACTAGATTGTAGTTGTAACTTTTGTAACGTGGATGATGGAGGTCCGTGTGTGCTATTGACGTGTATAACATAGTGGTGTCGTTCTTCGGCATGGTTTTTCGGATATGTAGCGCATTCGACCGGTACCGGAGAAGAGAGTAGATATCCGACAAGTTGTTTCCAAGTTACCCTGTACTAATAGAAGGAATATCAACTGCTTTTCTGCTTTGAGTGTGCAAATCGTTTGAAAATATATGTGGTCTTTCCTTTTCATACCTTCGAGTCTTTGTGAGCGGAAGACTGAGCAGTGAGAGAGAGAGAGAGAGCTAAGCGCTGAGGTACTCGTCCACGTGAGAGGTACATAGCGACGGTTTGCCCAATGCCGGACGATACACAAACCCACATTCAACAGAACCACAGTCGACCCGGACAAAAAATGAATAGCAAAACCCACTTCGAGTTGACATGACCCACCGAAATCTAGAGTGAAACTCTCTTCTTTGACTTCAATTCAACATTGAGAACACAAAACACCGTCGCTAGGGTTTTCGCATACCAAAGAAGCTAGCAAGGAAGGAAAGGTGAACTCACTTGACTGCCGACATTTCGCACCCTGCTCGACCCTGTCGCCGCCACCAGCCGAATGTATTGCTGACGATTGAAAAAATACATTATCTCGATTCTCTTCGCAAAACTTATAATCACAGCCAGTGACGGGACTCTAGATGCTCATGTGTCTTGAACTCTCTCCATAATTGCTTTAATACGTGCCCCTGCCAGTGTCGGTCCATTCCCCCGTCGGGCCCTCCCATTCTGCTGCCGCTTCATATGGGCACATATGACAGGTTACTTGGGCATGTCTCATTTCTCGTTTCGTCTTGAAGCAAACATAAGCTTTCGGTCTGACTGAGATTGAGCAGAACTCTGCTGGTCGGAACATGGATTAACACGATGTTGTACGTTTGGGAATTAACGCAGGTCCGAAGTTGGTTTATTCATCGCTGAAATTGAACGAATTCACTGACTTTCCCTTCGCAGATTCACCATTATGTTCACAATTACCCCTCTGACCGCCTCCTCATCAAAATCACTGTTGCTTTAACGCTGGTTTTTGACACTATTGCTACGATAGGAGGGTTCGCGTTTGTGTATCTTGTGAGTGACATTATACACTTCATTTATGGCTGGGTGCTGAAAATATGGGCTAAGGATGCCGTTGTTCATTGGGGTCTGTTCTCTTCTCTCTCTTCAAATGACGTTCCCATTGACTTGTTTCTTCAGGCGACCAGGAGTATCTCGTGAGGCAGCCATGGTATGTTACCCGGTTGTGCCTGTCGATCAGTCTGTTAATCCTCGGAACCAGGGCCGAGTCACTCTACGTCGCAGCAACTGGTGTATCTGCAGCAATCACCCAAGCGTTTCTCGTCCAGAGATACTGGAGTTTGTACGTTCACGAAAAACCAAACGATGCCTCAGTCCATTCCTTACCTCCTGTTCAAACTTCCAGAACAGGTCACTTAGCGCTCAGTGTCGTCATGTACGCCCTCGTGGTTGCATCGGTCGGTGAACTTCAAAACTCTATGTCTCTAATGTTGTTTACTGATAGAGGACATGCAAAGTTGGTAGGCTCGTTCGCTTGTGCGACCATTCTGGTGCTCTTCCCGGATTACGCCTTGCGTGGAGTTTTAAAGTGGAGCATTAGGTAGGTGTTCTGAGTCTCCGACATTGTCATGCGTGTCGCAGGTCCTAGGATGTTCATTGAGGAAATCTCATCGTTAGCGTGTGGTTCGGCTCGAGCGCAGCAACGGACATCTTCACTGCTGTTGCCTTGTTGATTCAATTCATCAGAATCGACGCTACTTTCAAATCTACGAAACGGTAGGGCTTTCTCAAGCTTTATGATCGAGTGTGTAACATGGAATCCTGACAAACATGTACCCATCTTCCCCGCAGGCTTATGCGAAGGCTTGTCACCTTGACTATCAAGACGGGCACGGTTACTGCCCTCTGGGCTTTGAGTATATTGGGAACATATCTAGCCTTTCCGGAGTATAATGGTAAGTTTGCGGCTAAATGTCCGAGTACTTGCGGATGTAACTGATTTTATCACGGTTCAGTCTGTACTGGCCTAGGTTTCTGTATGGGAAGAGTCTACACCTTAACGCTTCTATTTAACCTCAACATCCGGCGCAGTCTACGCAGACACGACACCATGATCGACGTCGAGTCTATACATCTGGAATACGAACTTGAGAACGAAACCTCGAACTCTCCTTTAAGTATTACTAGAAGTGAGTGTTTCTGAATTGGCTTCTCTTTGATTCTGAACTACTTCGCTAATGATATTGGGGGCTTAGATTCACCACATGACTCTAGTCAACCTACGGAGAAAGTAGGTGGGGATACCGTAACCTCATAGCCTGAAGCCCTGGGAAGCTCTGCGCACGCACGCAATCTCCTATTGTATTCATAACTGCGACTGGCGGGTATATTGCTGTACTTCTTAGCGCTATACATAAACTGTACTTACCTGCGGAGATAATCCATAACTATTGTAGAAACTTTGGACGGGTAATGGATTACATGGCGTAGTGGTTCGAGATTTTGATAGTAGGTGTCAAGCAGGAGTCAAATAATAATACTGTTGCGCGAGACCTGACGTTTGTTGCTGGTCTGAAGGCTTTCGAACTGCCTTCAGCATGGTTATACTTTTACTCCCAATTTCGCTTGTAGGGAGCTTAGGCGCTCTTACTATGACACGGTAGTTCCGGTCCTGATGTGACCGGTTCCGTAGCAGAGCGTAGCAGCCACGCTCCACAGTGGTGCCCTGTTGGACCAATGGTGGTGCCTACTAATTGCGGTGACTTACTGCCAAGGTAGGGTTTCAGGAAGTTCGGACCGAAGTGATAATTCGCCGCACAGTAAGGTTCATAGGCCCTTAGATCTAACTTGAATATAAGATTCATCATATAGAGAATTATGTAGTATCCAGACATTCAGTACGGTAGAAATATTGACATAGAGTGCGTATAAAGACATTTATCAGAAGGACTATCGTCGATCAAAGAGGTATTTAAGTTTAGGTCTCGTAACAAGTAATGGATACAAATATAAATGACGAAGAAAGAAGAAAAGAATCAATACTACACTCATTACTTACATTACTGTGTTTATAACGACGGGGCCAGAATGTCTATCGAGTAGGAATTGTTGTTCTGAGTTTATCAGCCCAGAGAGTATGGTAACACAGGGTAACACCGATCCAAGGAGATGGGTCTCACTTGGTTTTTTTTTTGTCAGGTTCGCAGGTACAGTATATATTGTAGTCGGCGGTGCCAGGGCGGAGAGCGGCGGTCATCGGATACTGTTAGGTATTGTACCAAACCCAGTCCATACAAGCGAGCGATCCGTATTAGCCTGTAGCCGACGATGTTTAGCCCTGGTGCGAAGAGATGTTGAGAAGGAGTATGCTTGCAAACAATTATTGATTGCAGCATGATGACCTCCAAAAGAACTGGGGCTTGAACAAAAAGAAAGAGATCAGCAGCTAGTTATTGAAGGTAGGTTTCTTGCGTTCAAACAATTCGTCGTGTTGAAGGGGTGGTGTGTTCGTAAAAAAATTGTCATTTTCCCAACCGTCTCTGTCCCTTAGACTGAAGAGTGGCAGTCTGTCTCGGAGTCTCCGATCATCGTGCTCAGGGTCACCGGAATGGTATCCAGAACGATAGCGGAGGTGTGTGGAGGAGCACTTTCGCCGCGACTGCGCACTTGTTCGGTCGAATATCCGCTATTGACGCGTACAGAGATGAGAGTGAATGAAATACCCTGGAGGGAGAAAAATATGTAGTGAGAAGACGTCGTTTGAGAACAATCATGAGAAGAAGGGGCTCACAATGATTGGACTGATCTGTATGAATGGACAGTTGAAACGACATGAGCGAACACTCAAACGTCAAAACGTCAAACTGATCATGTCCAGCGGAACAAACTGCCAAGTTTGCTTGATGCAGTATCCAGCCATGGTTAGAATTGCGAAGAGTCTGCAATGCCACCAGTAAGTTGGGACTATACCCCCCCAAAGGACAGTCGAAGGCTTACGTGTATAACGCAGCACTTTCGATGATGATATGAGCGACAGACTGGATTGATTCATTGAGTGTGGCGTAAAAACGACATCGAACAGGAGCTTACCATGAGGCCGTCCCGCATAACACCATGAAAGCGCTTTCGAAGTGACCAAACCCGTAGCGTGATAAGACCTGAGGGCAGCCATCAGCTTGATGTCAGTACGGACATGGGAAGGTCATCTCACCTGTCGTGAGGATGTTTGTTCTGAAGGGAAATCCTGAGTGGTACAACGCAGGAGATCAGGAGGGGAGACGTACGCCACGGAAGTCGCAAACAGAGTGATAGCCCAATGACCAGCAGTCGACACGAAGATACTTTCTCCAGGCTCAGTTTTCGCAAGGACCGCTAAGACACCAACACAACTGGCTGTAACGAACATATTTCAATGCCAATCGCTGCTCCTATAATTCAGTTCACTCACTAGCAAATCCCAGCACCAGAGCAGAAGGCAGCAACACTACCCATATATCTCTGCAGTAGACGATCCAAAGACGATATATCATAGAGTTATCCCTGACACATGAGTTACCAGCGTACAAGAGTGGATTCATCACTCACCATAGTGCAATCTCCAACGATAGTCTGAAACATGTAAAGAGCCAGTTTGAGGAGATCGAGATAGTCGGCTGGGTATGCATAGTATAGGTTGGCATGATCTGGTGGTTGTCCGGCGATATCAATGAACGCTCGTTGGCTTCTTATGATTTGCACGACCCAGTGCTATCAATAAGAGAAAGTCGTTCAGTTTACGCCTAGGAAGAGCGGGATGTGACCCTCACAGAGAATATCGAAGCAAAAAGCAGAACATTGGATGCCATGAGGACTAAACCGAAACCGTTTCAAAGTCAGTGACGCCACGAGGAGAGAAAAAACAGCGACGTACCGATGTTAAAGCGACGGCATTTCAAATGCATTCCCTCATCTATAGCTAACGGAAGACTTTGGATGAACAAGATGGCGTATAATCCTTGAATTCCAAGAACGCGGGTCGTTAGTACGACGACAATCAAACCACAACGAAAAAAAAGCGATTTTGCTCACCGAATAGACACGAGTTGAATATCAGCCCAATGAGCTCCGCCTGAGCAAAAGACAAGGCCATTGCTTGACTCGGAGGGGGTTCTGGCGGTTCAATTCGGAGTACCGCTCATGTAAGTAGGAGGGCGGTAACAATGCAAGCGCGAAGAGAACGGCGCGCAAGCCAAGCGATTAGGCCACTACTAATACTCAAAACTGAATTCGAGCCTGTTCAAGTCTCCCTCGCTTAAATCCTTATGGTATGGGGTAAGGGCTGCTTACTGAAGACGGGGAGTGATAAACCCAGATAGAAATTGATCGGGTTTCAGCAATTCTCCAAGCATGTACGCCCCTTACACCTCTCCTTCGCCGTGTCGGTGTTTTCACTGAATAGAAGTATATAGATAGTTTGAAGATGCTGCGACCCAGTCAAGACGCTCTAGTTCTCTCGGTATAGCTTTGAGAAAATAGACGCTGATGCGGGTAAGATCATGACTTTGCTACCATCAGCTCGTCTAATCGCCTTACGAAAGTGAATCATAAGGCCCTCAAGCGCTCCTGACCTGGGATCTGAGGACTTCTGAGAATCGTTCATTGTCAAATAGAACTGAGAAAACTTCTATTTCCAGGTCAACTCATGTTTAACTCGTCAGCATGCACGAAAAAAATACTCACGGCCATACGGTACTTATTGACGATCCTGATTCCTGACCGGAAATTCAGTTGACTTTGCGGGCGGCTGTTGGACGGCTCAGTTCCGGCGAACAATGGGACAAAGGGATCATAAGTAAGCGGGCCTTATGAATATGTAGTACACCTACATAAAACACTGCAGGATCGTTCGGACCCGACTCAGGCTGAGTTGCAGCCGCTCCGCACTGTCCTTTGCTATTTTTGTCTGTAAGTACACCCTGACCCTGCGATTCCAAGAGTGAACATGGTATCACAGGCTCAAAGAATACACAGACTTAGAGGGCCTACAAATTTCGTCAAACGGGCCTGATTTCTCTGATTTGCGGCAACTGAATTGGTGGACCGTGGCAAACTAGAACTTCGATCGCGAGGCTTCAGAGTGGCTTCAGGTCAAATACATCTATGACTCGTCAGCTGGTTGTGAGGATATTAAAGAGGAACAGGAACCTGTAGATGTTTCAGCAATACAGTAAGTGTACATATACAGTAAGTGTACATATATGATACCGTTGAGGGGAAGAATGATACAAACTCGAAGGAGGTGGAGAAACGCGGGTGATGGCCCGATGGGAGGTGTGGAATCTCCATATGTCGACCACGTGCTTTATCCCACGCCACCACCCGCGTTATTACCCATGCGTATGTATGATTACGCGAGCACACGACTACGCGAGCACACGACTGTCATCTTGATTCTTGCGACCGCAATCTCGCAATCTCGACTCGAAGCTCAGCTGAGACGGTTTCGAACTTACATACCCAGAAGAGAGAATTAGGAGTGCCCGCGCAGACTCCAAGGAGATATAGAATTAGAACGCGCGAGATGACAACTCGGTTTCCGAAGCTGGTTGTTTTTGACCTAGAGTGAGTCAAGTTCGAGGGCACTGCGGGCTCCAGTGGGACGGTAAAGTAGATACTATTACTGATTGATATTGACTTGATTATACAGCTATACATTGTGGAACTTGTGGATCGATACCCATGTTACTGGTCCGTCCATTGTATCATAATATATGCTGCGGAGGTACTTATATAACTGATACTGATGATCTTTGCGTATAGGACCTTTGCACAGGGATAAGGACACCGTGAACGAAGTATTGGACAAGTTCGTCACAGTTTCGATCGAATGATTGATTTCCTATCGTGCTTACACTGTGCAACCCGATTGAAGACATAAGCAAGTAATATCGTTCTACAAACACGTTCCGCAGATTCTTCATCGTCTTCAAACTGCGGAAGTTTTCATTGCGGCTGCATCGCGGACTTCTGCAACAGCATTGTATGTCTTCTTTCCTTATTTCACTTGGCGTATTACATTGGATTGCTCCTAACGTATGTCGGATTCAGAGCACGACAAGCACTTACGCTACTTCTCGTCCCGCCGAAGACAGGCTCAGATGATAGACCTGAGAAAGCTATAGATTTCTTTGATCAATTAGAGATATACCCTGGTTCGTCCCGGACATCTTATTCAAATCCTCAACGACTTACTAGTACTGTTTGCAAGGTTCGAAATTGACCCATTTCAAGAAATTGCATCAGAAGACTGGTATACCGTATTCTGAAATGGTACGTTCATCCCGTTATGAGTCGTGTCCGTATCGAAAACCTCTAAACCTAATTACGAGTACTTGATTGAAAGCTTTTCTTTGACGATGAACGCAGGAACAAGGAAGTTGAAGAGTTAGGTTCGTGGCGTCAGCGATCTATAAGTTTGCGTGTTATTGATTCTGACTTAAACTACCTTGTGCGAATGATATTTACAGGTGTAACGTTTTGTCTCGTGCGCAATGGCGTGGACGACCAAACGTTTGAGAAAGGATTAGCAGAGTGGAGGAAGAGGCATCCTGAGGAAGTTCTAGCGGACGCGTGAGGGTACATAACGATGTTTAGATCAAGGTATGCTGCAGGTCTGCTGTGGAATTACATGTGAAAGCTAATGTGAATGTCAGATGGGACGTGTATTATTAGATACTTATTTCTGGAGTAAAACGCCGGAGTACAGTGTCAGTTGATACAGCGATCTCCGTGTAGCTGTGCTCAAAGGTACGATAGGCATTTGGAGTTATGCGCGCACATTTTGTATTCGAATCCGAGTGCTTATTTGCCAACTCCGGAGAACAAAACGATGCAGTTCTATTTACGTTCGCTATTAGGATTCCGGGGTCGCCAATTGGTAGAGGAGTACGACCCGTCTATAATGGGCTTGTGTGCTGAAACATCGGCTTCAGTACCGCAGCCGGTCATGTGCGTACGTGCGTGTCCTGCACCCCACTCTAGCCTCCGGTACCAGCACATAACCAGTGCGAATTTGTTCTTTCAAATGCGCCTCAGGCTTCTGTGTTGCTAACCCTGGCAGGGACACGTGAAGCGTCGACGTTCATTTATTTACCCCGGGCGAAATCTGACTATCATGGAACTCCGAACCATTGATATGACGTTCATACCGGTACACGAAGTTGTAGAGCATGTATAACATGATTTTCAACGACGTGACCCCTCCGACAAAGATTGTACTTACAGTGCTGGGAGCTCTGCTAGCGGAGAAGATGTGACAAATGGAAATGCGATACTCCTAGACCCTCACTCTGTTACAAATTACAATCCAGAAATTGCCACATATGCTGCTCATGTATTTAATTCTTATTGCCGGCGGCTCTTGCTTTTGTCCCGGCCAAGCCATCCGGATCCAGGTGGCAGTTCAAATAATTAAATACATGGAGTCATTGTCCCTCCTTCCATCCAACTTATGGAATATACGGTTCAGAAACGACCCATTTCGCGCATATGAAAAGAATATCAGACCTTCAAAGCACAAAATTTAGCCAGCTGCGCAGACCCGGTAAAAGTTGGCTTACGGCATCGGAGAAGAGATGAAGTAAGCTACGTATGATGGAGACATGAGCCTGAGAAATCACCATCGAACAGCGTGAGCGGCATCTTTCTTTTTCGTTATTGGCACTGCTTTACTTGCTCTTTTGCTGTCCTTTTTTTCTCTTTTTCTTGTTCAGGTTCAGTGCCAGTCGCTGGCCTTCTATCTACATCAAGAGCGAACATTGTATCGCGACAGCGACGACGGTGGCAATTACCACAACACCCTCCGTTCTTTTTCCACATTACCATCGGCAGTAACAACGGCCGTTAATCTACGTGGCGACTTGCTTCCATTCTATCCTACAGTTTCTCTGTCTCTTGTTCTTCCACGAGATATACCACATCCAGCAACGATACCAGTCGACCCACGATAGCATTTTCTCTTTCTTCTTTATCCTATCATAAGATTGCTTTAAAATCGCGTCTCATCGCGAAAGAATGCCGCCAAAAATGGGACCATCGCTCTTCTTGGGACTGGAACTAGCCACGGATCAAATACGGGCGTCGTTGGTGGATGAAAGTTTGGAACTCGTCGGCGTTGAATGCGTGGATTTCGATTCAGAGTTATCGGAGTATCAGTGCGTATGCCATTTCTTACTGTATGAATTGAGATATAAACGCGAACTTTTTAGAACAACTGGTGGTATTTTCACGACGCCTGGAGAAGCATATACGACGCCTATAGAGATGTGGATCAAGGGACTGGGTTAGTCTCTTCCCTCTTGCTGTTACAACCGGAAGCAAATTTTTTTGATGAACATACTGATCACGTGTGATTGATTGCTCATACCCAGATACGCTGCTCCTCAAGCTGAGCAGAAACTATGACTTGTCCAAGATAAAATCCATTGGAGGTGCTGCTCAGGTTAGCGTCTTCAAACGAATCAATCTTGTCTCCACGCTTTGGCCAATTTCATGAAGTTGCTATCGCTCTGTGATTCAGTTACTTTCTTCTTAAGCTTCTCCTTAAAGTTTGATTCTTTGCTTACGCTTTATTACAGCACGCTCTCGTATGGTGGAAGTCAACCACAGTCCCTTCTTTATCATCTCTAGACCCTCATCTAGCCCTTCAAACACATTTTCCCTCTCCCTCGTTCGCGTTACCCAACACACCAACTGCACAGGACACGTCCTCTCACACTCATGCCCTCGCCATTGAGGCGCTCCTTGGAGGCCCCGACCATATGGTTGCTCGTGTAGGAACATGTGCCTCCGCCTCCCTGGTCGCCGCGCAGCTTTTGCGCGTGCGTGAGAGTTGGCCGCAAGAGGTATGGGCACGAACGGGCAGAGTGCAGCTCGCTAGCGCTTTTCTAGCGAGCTTGATCAGTGGCAAGTGGGTGCCCATGGGCGAAGCAGAGGCTTGTGCGACGGGACTTTGGGTGCATGGTGCTGGTGTGCAAGGCGGGCAAGGATACTGGGATGAGGGCGTGTTGGATATTGTTGGAGGAAGTAGGGAAGAAGGAAGAAGGGTCAGGGGTTGGCTTGGTGAGGTGGATGTTTCAGGTGGTGGAAGGAAAGTTGGGAATATTTCGAGGTATCTTGTTGAACGTTTTGGTTTTGATTCTGGTGGGTCTCGTTTTTTCTCTACTTTCATTTAGCTCTCATAGCTCATGATACGTTGCAGATACGATTGTTACGAGTTTCACGTCGGACTATCTCGCCTCATATCTATCTTTGTGCCCATCTCCCTCGGACGCAGTGCTTTCATTTGGTCCCATGGACATGTTACTCACACCCGCGCAACACTACCTACCAACCCGACTCTATAGTCTTTTCCCTCACCCCGCTCAAGAATCTGGCGAACGGCGTAAATATATTGCTGTTTTAACAAACAGGTAGAAGTGCTTCATTCATATCTATCTAGCCCGATTCGCTGATAGCTGTTTTGCCCTGTAGAAACGCCGACGTCCCACGTGCACTCGTCCGTGACATGTATACCAAGAGCTGGTCCGCCTTTGACCGTCTCGTAGCTATCGTCCCACCTGGAGGCTCCATCGGTCTCGACGACAAGTTATTCTCTTTCTGGCATCTCCAAGGCGACTCGTACCCCTACTCTCATGTGAAGGGTATCTACCGCTTCGAAACAGGCATCAAAGTGAACGAGTTTAGGGACTTGCGAGCGAACCCTAGGTGTTTACTCGAGAGTCAGGTGCTAGGCTTTAGGGTGAGATGGAGTAGAATGATCGCGACTGGCGTTCTAGGTGCTCGAAAAGGTCGAGCAGGAGAAAGCACACCAAATTCAAGCGCGACTCCTCCACCTCTATTGAGATCCAACGCAGGAGGACTTGCTATCCCTCCTCATCAACCTCAACCCCCGACGAACCTCCCCGCATCTCTCGGGCTACCATTCGACCCGTACGATCCTTCGCCTCTCCCGGCGCGCTTGCTTACTACGGGTGCCGCGGCGAATTTCCCTTCAGTAGCGAATTTGGTGGGAGATATTTTTAATGCGCCGGTGTACGTTCCTGCGACACAAGTTGACTCGGCGCAAGCTATTCCACATCGGAATACGCCTGCGCAGGGGTATCCCGCGAGGGCGACGCTAGGAGCGGCGTATGTTGCGAGGTGGGTATGGGGAAGAGACCCTCTTGCTGGTGGTACTGGACCTGGTACGCCGTCGAGTGCTTCTAGCGCATCTGGACGGGGATCACCTGGGTGGGGTGAGATGAGGAAAGGTTTGGGAATTGGTACTGGCGGTGCTGGTAGTGGTGCTGGTAGTGGTAGTACTGGATTAGGTGGATTCGAGGATGAGATTAAGAGGTTGTTTGGGAGGAGATGGGTTATGAGTCAAGGGGTTTGGGCGAGGACGAATGTTAATGGGGTACCGCCTACGGCTACGAGTGCACAGTTGATTGGAGGGCAGGTACAGGAAAGGGTTGGAGTATCGTCTGCAGGGACGGCAGCGAACCCGACGGGGTTGGGTATAGGCTCAGGGGCGAGCACGCCGTACGGCGGTCCCCGTCCGGGGTTAGGAAGCTCGGTTGTAGTCGAAGAAGACGAGTACGAGGTTGCGGAAATGGAGAGGAACAAGGGCATGAATGTTCCTAATTTGAACATTCCGGGAGGCATTGGTGGTGGAGGGATGTATAGCCCTTCGCTTACTCAGAGTATGTCTGGGTTTAGCTTCCGGTCACAGGGGGATTCAACTGGTAGCAATAGCACTGGTCCTGCCCCTTCTTCGACCTTTACGACTCCCGATTTGGGGTTGAGTGGGATGCTTAGTCCTGGGTCAACTACCCCGAATGGGTCATCTATTAACAATGCCTCGACGAATTTAGCTTCTGGTCAGGGTGGTGCTGCTGGGGCACCGTCGACGCCTACTCCGTTGACACCGGTTGTTGCGTTGCAGACTGGAGATTCGGAAGCACAGCTTGGGCTTGCAAAAGTCGCGGAACCGGATGTGGATGCGTTCATGACATATGCGGCCATTGTTCCTGAGTACTATCGGTTGGAAGGCATGTTGGTCAAATCCATTGTGTAGAGGGTTGGGTCGGTGAGTTGGTGACCGAGAGAGTAGAAAAGCGAGACCACGTAAAGTGGGTTAGTGGGTGAGCGTTGTGACAATGAAGTTTGTTTCTCTGTCTGTGTCCGCGGACTGCGTATCGATAGGATCTTTTTCAGGTTACTCAAAATACATATCTTTCATTCCTCTTTCCATTCTTGTTTTCTGTCTCGCTTTGCTTGCTGTTCGTTGTTCATATTTGTGTGTTTTTTGTGTAAAGATACCTTTGCTTTCATCCTCGCCTATACCGAGTA
This sequence comes from Omphalotus guepiniiformis, assembly GCA_028554645.1. Classification (NCBI taxonomy): domain Eukaryota; kingdom Fungi; phylum Basidiomycota; class Agaricomycetes; order Agaricales; family Omphalotaceae; genus Omphalotus; species Omphalotus guepiniiformis. The sequence goes on from JAQOOI010000019.1 coordinate 364,511, forward strand.
CATACTTGAAAACAGTTTCTTCTTTTGCTCCTTCAACGTTTTCAACTTTTTTCAACAACTTTTTTCTCTTCTCTCCGGTCTTCCAACTCAAGGTCTCTCTCCAGCAAGGGTTCTGCATGTTTTCAGTGCTTCAAGTTGCTGTCTCGTCTTCAAATCAAATAAATCGTAGTACAAGTATACTTTCTATACAATCTGTCACCTTTCATGGGTAGTACATATTATCGTCCGGGGTTGCCGATGAAGTTTTTTTTTCGAAGACCTTTTGGAATGTACGCTTCCTTTTGGGAGTTGTCTTGCTGCGCTCGGGTATTCGTGGACTCCTTCAGGTTAGGATGATTGAAGAACCTGGATCCGTTTGTTAGGGGACCCACTTTGTTGAGGGGTTTGTGAGAATTTAAGAGGATGCCAAGCAGTAGATTTGGTGTGGCGCACTAATACGCAGTAAGAGTTTGAGTACTAGTGCACGTGGCCCTTTCACCCCTTCCTCCACCGGTACCGGTGCCGCTCGTATGTCATTGGTATTGGCATTGTATGCGAATCGTACTGTGCTTTTTCAAGGATCTCCAATTCATTTTGACACCCACAAACCTCTCCAGGCCTCTCCCTGCTCTCCTCAGGCTTTCGTAACATTCCTCGATCATGATGACAAGTGAGGACGCAGCGCCTACTGGACTCGGACCCAAGTAAAGATATCAGGAAGTAGGCATACTTGTCCAATAGGCTTCGTGGTGCATATGGTAGTCTCCTGGATCCGTACGTTCATATAGGTCAGTCATTAAACTTCCTGTGTATGTCAGCGTATGTCCTACTGAAGATATTAATACCTTAGGTGCTAATCCTGGACATCAATTTCAAAGCATACATTGAACCTAGCTGCATCTTCCTCCCGAATTGAAGATCTGTATTCACATGTCTCCCCGACTATCCCAACAGCAACTATCAAATCATTGTGAATGAACAAATCTTCGGCTAGAAGGGCACCGGATACGATACTGATACGACTCGTGATGAAAGGCTTCGTGGCAATGAAACATCAGGTACGTCACGTTCGCTCCCTAGCGCAACTACTGTACCTTCCCTCCTTCGATCTTTGGGAATTTTCATAAGATGACATATGATTTTTATTAGTGCATGCTGGTACCCACTTCGGTACAGCTTTTTTGGTCAAGCAATCTATGAACGGGAAGTCTCCACTTGGGATTCTCAGGCTTGGGCCCCGAAGATCATGCACAATTCTAGCGGGACTAGTAGGAATCTGAGGATTGCGCCTCATGAACTGATTGAGCGATGTCTGGACGACAGGCATCATAATGCGTCTACATAGGACGAAGGTGTTTGGTCTCACCCAGGACGTGAGCTACCCTCGCGATAGACCTTACGATGATACCTCTAGGTACAACTTCGCATTTTGCCTTGTCATGTCTTGCACTACCCGCGGTCATGTTTGCGGGAGCTGCGACCGCAATACTTGGACCGATTTCGACCGATAGACCAGCTCCTGCTGGAGGCGACGTCGCGACTACTGATGCGCCAAACAGCTTCTTTCAAGGTTTCGCGCCTCCATTTCCTACGAACCAATGGTGGTCTGGCTATGGTTCGGGCGCTGGTGATGCGTAAGCAATCGTTTAGCTCCCTTGTTTGCGCGAGACTTACAATGATTGTGGTCATTGTAGCGTTTGCGCAGGCCCCTACCCATATCAAAGTAGCTTGATATCGAGTGGGATTCAGTTCGGAGTTTCGACTTCGCGTCAGTTTGATGGTACATCCATCAAACAGCCTACTCAGACGGATTGGATTGCTGGCTTTTCTGAACACTCAGGCAATGCGGGTGATCACAAGACTACCGGATGGGATACGCAATCTGTCACTGTTCAGTACTTCACGGGATCGAGCTCGCTTACCAGCTTCATGGTGCCTGGGTCTCCGTATCTCACCTTCGAGTATGCGGATGCGACACCTGTTTTCACTAGCGGTCAAGGTCTCATTACCGCGTTCAACGGGACCACTTTATCTGATGGTGGTTCAAGTGCGTATTATGTATTTCAAGGATTCTTTTTTTTTTGAGCTCAGCGATCCTTCATCAGAAAGTGCCACCGGGACAAAGTTTGTTGTGGAAACAGCTAACGCCGGGTCATACATTCTGTATTCCCTCTCCGGCCCGCTTACATTTACAGCCCAGACATCTAATGGCGGAGGCACGCTCCAGGGGTCGAATGCATTCACCGGAGTACTTCGCATGGTCAAGCTCAATAGCACATCACACGAAGCACTTTTGGATCAATACGCTTCTAATTACCCTACGGGTGTCACTACTGATTATTCATTTACCAACAACGATAACACGGGAACACTAAGCTTCACTTGGACTGTGGTGGGTGACGAGAATAACTTACTCATGCTTACATGGCCACACCACAGGTAAGTGTCCCCAGACTAAAGATTGAATTGTAGTTGACAAGAAATTGCTTCTAGAATAAAGATGCAGTCCCCTACTACTTTCCCTTCTACCTCTTCACTGAGTTATCTAACTACGAAAGGATATATGTGTACGTTCAGTCCGGATGTTCTGTCATCTTCTATACGGCTTACTGTATGCATCTTCAGACCCTGTCATAGGTAATACCTGGACCATGCAGTATGATCTACCCACAATGGATTGGTATGCTGCACGTTTCCCCGACACTTCCTGCTTGTGGCCCATTATCCAAGGTCTCCAGTACCAAATTCCTCTCCTGAACGCCTCAGAACCTAGCGTACCTGGCGATTTCTACTCGTGGGGAGTGAGTATTAATGCTCAGGCCAGACTCGCGTAAGTATACTAGATCTTTTCATTTGGCATATGGTCGTTGCTGAAGTTATTGAACCGTTAGATTGATAGCGGATCATATTGGTCGCGGTGATCTTATTCCTCCAGTTACAGAGTATATGGCAGCTAGCTACGAGTATTGGGTGAGAATTCAATCAAGGTTCCATTCTTCTGAGGTTGGCAGCGCTAACTTGAGCGCGTACACTGTCGTAGTTCACCCCTGGGTCGCCCGTTCTTCCTGCACATGAGACTGGGTGGGGTGGTATTGTTGACTCTACTGGGTATAATAATGTTAATGTCGATTATGGTAATGGGTGAGTCAGATAAGTCTGCTGTGAAGCGTTGACCTAAGAGAATTTTCTGACGCTAGTTATTATAACGACCACCACTTCCACTATGGGTATGTCGTGGTTCAATTTACTGAGTGATTCAGATTTAACATCAAGAAGCTATTTCCTTGCTGGGGCAGCTGTAATTGCAAAGTGAGTAACTGATGTTTCGGCCTGATGATCGTGCTAATGCATCATACTATATGAAGGTACAACAACACTTGGTTGAGCGAACACGAAACCGTCATGAACTACTTCATTCGCGACATCGTACGTTTCCACCTCTACCCATCATCTTCCTGTGACTACTACTCACTATCAACCACAGGCCAACCCAAGCCCTGATGATCCTTATTTCCCCGTGACTCGATGCCGCGATTGGTTCGCTGGACATTCCTGGGGTACGCTGAAACAATATTCGTTTTTCCTTTCTTAATACCTAACACATTCGTGCCACAGCGTCGGGAATCGCGAATGGCGCAGGCTCTCGCGACCAAGAATCTACTGGAGAAGCGGTAAACGGATACTACGGTGCCATGCTGTGGGCCGACGTGACTGGCAATACCGACCTGAAGAATTATGCGCGATTGCTGCTTGCGACTGAACAGCATGCTGCTCAAGTGTACTGGCATCTGTATCCTGAGGCTGATTCAAGCGATCCAAATCAACCGTACCCGGAACAGGGCGTTCGAGAGCTCGTTACGATAGGTAACGTGGAGGATTGGCAATCAGGTGCTTGGCTGTAAGTACGAAGGGTCATGCCTTGTTTCGAGTCTAATTATGCATGGATATAGATTCTGGGGAGATCAGAAGGTAGAGATTGCGGCGATTCAAATGCTTCCTGTGACGGTATGTTGTGGTTAATCTCAAGGTTCTGAACTTTTGCGTTAATTGAGGTATATTCAGCCTGTCAATGAGCTCCTGTACGACTCGGCGTGGGTCAGCCACGTCTGGTCTTATGCTGCGGACGAACTGAATAACGTAACATTTGCTGATTCGTGGAGATGCGTCATACTATCTGCATACAGCAACTTCGATCCGGTGAGAATATATGGCGATCCCTTCTATCGTCGTCATCTGCTGACACTAGAGATGTTGTAGGTTACTGCCATGGATTGGTCGACAAGGCTGACTGACTGGGGATCAGGTTAGTAGCATTGCAGTGTGCTTATTTGACAATGCTGATCTCAGTTCCTTTATTGTAAACAGGAAACACATACACTAACCAGGTATGTCCTTACATACGAGCTTCCTTCCAAATATACAACATCTAATGGCATGTGCGGTGCAGGTGTATTTCGTTTCCACACGGCAAAACCCCTCAAATCAACCTCTCTGCAATTCCTCAGCGCAATCCAACCCCACAGGCACGTACACATTCCAATCCGCCGACACAGGCAAATACGTACTCGGCAACCCGAACCTCGTAGCCACCGAGTCTTCTTCCTCTACTGCTTCAATCTTCCAGCTAGATTTCTCCCCTAACGCAGGGACGATAAAGTGCACTGCTAATGGCCAATATGTCACAGCTGATATTTCAGGAGATTTCACATTAGACGCTGCTCGCATCGTAGCTTCGACTTGGGAGACGTTCATCATCCGTCCAAAGGTTGGCGCGGCTTCGAATGTTTATTCGATTCAGGCGGCATCGAATAAGCTTTTTGTTGTCATTGCGTCTGATGGATCTCTTGTTAATAATGGTGCTACAGAGGCAGATAGTGCAGGATTTTTGTTGACTCCTGCTTGAGAGGCAAGGTATGCGAGCGACGTTTCGTTGGTATAGAAAGACGCTGTATGATAAGAGAACTTAATAAATGTAGGCTTCATGAAACATATGCTTGATCCTCAGTATGGTCGAACTTGAACTTTGAAGCTTGAAGCACCGAATTAGCGCTCACCAGTGTCGGGATTCGGAGCCGATATCACCTGCACGTGATTGATTAAGTAACTCCTGCCAGGTGCATTGCATTGCTTGCTACTGTTTGTCACTCTTGACCCTTGCTCCCAGCATCCACGCTGGGTCGATAATACTTCATATTCTTCAACTTTCGACTCTGTCTATCAAGGAATCTTACGAGAAAGCACTCTAGACCTTTTTGAAACGCCTGCGGTACTAGTCTGCAGGTATGGCGTTGGCACGGCGCATTGCGTGCCCAATTAATGCTACATAAATGCGTTGCTGAACATTCAGGAAGATTAATTATGCTCAGAGCTTCTTGATTCGAAATTATCGTGAGTACGTTTCCGCGGAGTCACTATAACATGCGGAAATAAAGAACTCAAGAAGAACTTTTTTTGGTTGTGCGAAAAAGAACCTACATGTCTTTTGTGGTTCTTGGACAAATATATGCAGCTTGAGGACCGTTTTGGCAGGCTTCTGCTTTGTGGCACACACCTTATCATCTCCATCGTTTTGCGGTCGTAACGGATCTGCCTGTGTGTTTTTCAACTACATACTTACGGTACCTGGACACGAGCATGCACACCGACGCACGCATTCCTACCTCTTATCTGTGCCATCCGGGCATAAGTAAGTCAGTCAGAATGATAAACAAACATTGAAGACACGTAAAACGTTACCCGGCCTCACGATTTTGGCATCGAAATAACTTTTCATCCATGTCTGGACATCAAGTTTCCGGTAGCAATGGCTTTTACATGTTGCACGGGGTGAGGTCGGTTCAAAATCTACCGAACGGTGAGTTGCTTCTCGTATTAATTACTGGGAACCTAAACAAGCACTGGACAGATACACCGACCGTCTAATTTGAAGGCAGAGTGAAGTCGCCGTTCGGATTCGGAATCAGATTTACGCCTGCCCTCATCTTTTCCGAGGATTGCATGAATTACTCAATTAATATTGCTACGTAGGAGCCTCATGCACACGATCAAGCTTGGACCAAAGGCAGGACTGCCATGTTATGCTGCCGGTGGCAAAAGAACATAGGTGGAGAGGGGGAGGAGAAAAGAGAGAAGAAGAAGCTCAAGGAGAGTGGTGTGTTCCACATCTTTCGACGTTTTCGTTCCGACTTTTTTACAGTTCGTGCCGATACTCCCGAGGGTGTGTGCCTTCGGCTCGAAATGCAGACTGTCCCGTTTCACGATTTTCTATCTCACTCCCGGTACGAGTTGTTCACAGACTAGAAGAACGACTGAACACCCAGCACCCTACGAGAAGGCAGAGAGATGTGTTCTTTCATGATGGTATTGCTTCCCAAGCTACACGGACGGCGAATGAAGAGCAAAGTTCAAGTTCAGGTGTTCCTACTGTTTCTGTTTTGTCGTTCTGATTGCGTGTAGAACTTTCAGGACGCGTTTCCATTTCTCGTCATCTGAGATAAGATCTTTTCGTCTCACCGATGTACACAAGCCAACGGGCTCATACATACAGAACATGAACACTCGCATATGCGTTGCATACACACCACATATGCATGCCGTATACAGAAAGCTTCCAGGACTGCGTCTGTGCTCAGATGACTCTCCAAAGGATGAAGTAACTGTCATGTCAACCGCTCCAAAGCATCAACTTCAACTTGATCATGAACTCAAACCGCCCCACCACTTCTGTAGTACCCATGCTAGTACTAAGGCCTGCTAAACCTCAAAAGGCTCGCGGGTTCTCCAAGAGGAATAGAGAAGTCGATTTATTCGATTCTCGCGAAGATCTTCAGTTGTACAAGGTTCAAGTTGGAGTACTTACAACAGTTCGAGTTCATTAAGTTTGAAGGTGCGTTATGTAATCAAAACCCAGCCCTAAATCCTTCTCAGGCTGCGAGTACTGGGTGCTAATTTATCCGTACAATTCAACGTTTTGGCTCGTCTGACCAGTTAGGTTTACAGGTTTGAACACAGCGAAGAGGCGCAGCCTTCTAATTCTCTTTGACTAAAACTTGCTTTAGCCTGCCTGAACCCGAACCCGAACCCGAGACGGCTGCGGAACTCGCAGTCAGGAGCAACTCGGAGACGAAGCTTTATCGGTAAATTTCTTGTCAAGTTTGGTGAGTTCGGATTGATAGTCACGGTTAATTCCATTCTAGGTATTTCCTTCCTTTTGTTCTTTCGTGCCCTCAGTATCCCCATCCCCTGGGCCTGGTTCCGAACATATACGTCATATTCTTCGAGCTCCAAGTACAACGGTGGTCACACAGTCGATGTCGGAATAATCACTGCTTTTCGTGAAATTGGACTGGTGTAGGTTCTTCGTTCGAAGTGATTCAATTTGCTTCGTGTTTTGACGTTTGGATTGACGAGCGGAAGGAGATATGTGACGAAAGATGATATCAAGATGTGTACAGTCTACCAAGCCCCACTCGCCCCAAACCACATGTATACAACATGTGTAGTTGAGTGATTCGAGTTCGCACTCGGCGTTCGAGTACAGAATGTAAACGGTTGAATTTGAAGATGAACTTTCTAGTTTGGATAGGTTAGTGGCGTAATCGAACTATCCGTGGAGTGAGCTTAACCATCTTACAGGTCGCGACTCGGCGTCCATGATTTTCGGTCAATAGGGTGTATATCCACGGGTGTATGTAGGTGTTTTGAGTTTTCGCGTTCTACAAAGAATGTCACTTATTGAGTGAGAAGGTAAGAAAGTTTGAGTTGGTGTATTTGTGCGATTGGTTTTCAAATATAGGTGGTAGCCTGTCTATTACTGTGCTGTGGGATATGAACCCAGAATGAAAGCTCCGTGGAACTAGCATGCATACGTTCGTGAAAGACATCAATGTTCCCCTTCTGCCAATGTGCATCGTTGATTTCGAATGAGCTTAACCATTGTACAGTTCCCGAGTCGGCGTCGATATTTTATGTATGTGTAGGTAATTCGAGGTACTAGTTCTATAGTTCTATACAGAATACACTACTTTAGAGCGCCAGTTTTTCTTGAGTGAGAAAGTGAGAAGGTAAGCTAGAAAGTTTGAGAGTCGTGTTGTTTCAAGTTTGTTTGGCCCTCCCGAGCCATGTTTAAAAAAGAAAAGAGTTCATATCTATAGTCTAGAACTTGTTGGAAGACAACCGAAATGTTCGCTATCGTTGAATCCGACTGAGCTTAACCATCATATAGATCCCGACTCAAGTCTCGGCCGTCGACTATGTTACACAACCGCGAATTAGGATATATGCTTATAACTATGTAGTAGATAACCTGAGCTGTGAGCTGCTTTAAGCTACATTTATCAAAACAGATCTTGTCACTATCATTTTCCATGCATAAACACGATCGGCGAGACGAAGACAAATGAAATACGATTCTGACTTTCTTCTGAGTCCTCCGCAGTATTTAATGTAGAATAATGTTTTGCCATTCTGATACAAAGGCGAACGTATCCGTCTTAAGGCACTCCTGTTATGATACACATACTCAAGCAATGCATAATACCCATCGGTGTACAAAAGGGTTAGAACTTGAATCGAAAATCGACGATCGACGATCGACAAAGTGGTGCCTGCTGCCAGTGCTGTCGGACGACAGAGGCGACAGTTTATATCGAATTGAATCGATCGATCGAGAGATACGAAAAGAAAGAAGGTGTGTAGTACTACATAGGCCACCCGCTACGCAGCACGTAGGTAAGCATGTAGGTTGGTAGGTCGGCAGTGTTTAATTTAGATAACGATGGAGGATGTAGAGGGCGTGGTGTAGTGGTGAAATAGATATGTAGTCCTATTAATACCAACAGTACGATAGTCAGGTCCAGAGCAGGAAATGCTAAAGCACTAATTACCGCTGTGAGCCTATAGTAAACTTGTACTAAGTAAGTTTGTGCCAATAATAGTGAGTGATTATAGGAGAAAGAAGCTTTCAGGTCGAGTCCGAGTCTTGATGGGATTGAGATACATAGTGTTGCCAATATTTGCATAGGTAGAAAAAAGGGTAAATGCATTGACAAGACATTTAAGTCCGAACCCGAACCCGAGCCCGAGCCCGGATCCCGAAATTTGAGTCAGGAGCGGATGAGATCATTGAGATGGATGAAAATGACAAGACGACCAATGACAAGACGACCATAGAAAAATTTTAAGCATGTACGAATCGACGCGCAATCGCAAGGCCTAAGCTTCTGCCACCGGGGTCTATAGATCTAAAGGCTGTGAGGGACACTGGACAGGGTAAGTATCACTGCCAATCAGACAGTATCAGACACAGAGGCCCGTACGGCCGTAAGTCCCAGGGTCATCGAAACGTTTCGCTCTGAATGATTCTGCGCGGCTGAGGCGGCTGTATCAAGTTGTATCATCATGATGGCCAGTATGATATCGATAACTGGCTCGAATGTTTATGTTAACCGTATCGTAAAGCAAGGTTCTGAAAATTTCTCCGAGTCGTCCGCGTCGACGCTTGCCATGGTCTCGTCCTTAGGGCGGTAAGGTCCGCCCTTAATTTGCACGGTCGTAAGTTGGTCGTATGCAGGTAACCGGCGAGAAACCCTCAACCCTCGCTAGGCTAAGTTTTAGGTCCGTGCTGTTGCCGTGCTGTTCAACGTTCATCGTTATCTTCAGCCTCAGGGATGGGATTCGTCGCGCATGCCATCGAGTTTTCTTCTTGTACTCGCTGTCGTCAGGGTCTGTTGGTTTCTTGTTCATGTATGGGGGAATCGTTGAGCGTCAAATGGTGTCAGGGTCAGGCTAATGTGGTAAGTAGACGCCGTTTCGACTATTTGAAGCGACATATGATAAAAAATGAGCCACGATATTACAAAATATGACAAGGTTACCTGGTAGTGGCATTAGTTGCGATATTAGTTGCTCTCCAGCGCAGCGTAGTACCATATCTTTTCATAGAGCTAAGTATAGCTTGAGCTAGCGCTCCACTTGGACGACTAGAGGGTGGTTTTACTGAGGGGCTGGTTTTTAAATTTGCTGCGGATTTGGACTGCAAATTTTCTCGGACCGATATACGTCATTCCCACGTGCGATAACTATTTATGGAAAGATACGATCAAAAAGAAGCGCCCTGGTTATCTTTTGTCCTCTTCCACTGCCTGCGGCACGGATTCGGAAGCAAAAAAAAGGGAGAAAGAGATAAAATTTTTTTTCATTTGGGTGGTTGATCTTAGTGAGTGAGGCTATTACATACGCACGGACCCGATCTGAATTGATGAATGGGCCAAAGAAGCGAGGAATTGGTTATTTCGTCTGTTTTTGCAATTTTCCTGGTTATTTTTTGGTCCGTTGGAGCGATGGTCCATGCGAAGTGTTCTCGGGCAGCCGACTCGACTCCTCCCCCGGAAAGCCACACCAGTGACCACGCCACGCCACTTCCTACGTCTGTTGTCATCCAGCGGCGTCTTTCTCATTTCTGTCTATTACCTCGAGGGGGTTTCATCGTTGAACGTCGACGAAGGAACCAAAGAAAGGATAAGGCGGACGGGCCATCTTCATAGATATACTTGGCTTCTGCCGGTCATCCTCGTTGACAGCGCACAGCAAAAAGCTAGAATCGGGGACCTCTTAACTCGTCGTCGTTGTGTTGTTTCATCTCTCTTGCCCGCTCAAGGTCTCAACTCGGAGGACGCGAGATAAGGTGGAAAAACAAGAGCACGCCTTCAGGATAACGTTTTATGAAGGCAACATCTTCAACCAATCCGGTGTAACAGATTGCTTTACGGTATATTCTCCCTTGATTGGACCTTTAACTGGTTACGAACGAGATACGGAGCACGCTCGTTCGTTTCGTTTCGTTTCGCTTGGTACGCACGTTCGGAATTATCAGTTTCTTTCGCTCAAGGGAAAAATAGTTGTTCGAAACCCGAAACTCAAGGCATTGCTTTCGACTTCCATCAAACCCAAATATTTTCTTTTGAATCTTTGGATCGAATCTTGCCAAACAACCATCTATTCAGCCCTTCCCATTCCATATTCCATCTATCCGAGGCAACAGGAGAGTCCGGCGTGGTTCTCAATCTCAATCTCGTTCCGAGGGTTATTTACAGTAACAAACCCCTCCTCTACTTCTTGGCAAAACATATCCAAACGTTTCTGTGCTAATCATAGGCACAAATATTGCTTCCGTGAGTTGTTTGTTACATTTTTAATACACGCCCTCGTTTTTTTTTCTTCCGTTTTGTTTTTCTTGTGTTATATTGCGTTGCACTTTGAATTTCAACTCTTACCTCTACGAGGGGCTTCGAGCCTTCCCGAGTCATTTCTACGGGTTTCGGGGTCTTTCAGGGCTTCGAGTCTTCGAGTCTAGTTGGGTCTTCCTGTTTTCGTTTAATACGTTTTGGGTTTTGGGTTTTCCGCATTCTGTTTTCCGGTTCTCGTCTTCCGAAGTGATACAGGACAGTAACTGACTTGTGATCTTTGTTTTCCCCTTCCCCCTCCTTCCCCTCCTTCTTCCTTCTCTCACTCACTCGCTCGTTCCTTCGATCTACCCCACCAACCGTATCCTGTGTGAAATTTCACTCCTTCCTTCTCTTCCCCGTCCTTCTTAACTTCCCCTACCTCCGGCTCCACTCCCCCACTCTGCAAACGAACGAACGAACGCGCGGTTACCCCGTCCTTCATCCGTTCGTTCTACCGCTTCTTTGTCGCTTTTTGGTCGTGTCGTGGTCGCGTCCTGGGTGACGCAATACGCATATACACACCTCACGCGCACACTTTCACGCGTCACACTCGCGGTCGTTCGTGGGCTGTATTAAAACAACCTTGAAATATTCCGAAATTGTATCCTCATTCTTTCCGATCCGGGGGTATATCAACTCTATCAACCTTTCAACATCTCCCCTCCTCTTAACTTTTCTCTTAACCATCCACTTGCCACACAAAAAACACCCCTAATGCCGTACGTCTACTACAACAACATCTCACCCATATCCCATGCGCCCCCTCACTACCGCTCGAACCCGCCGTCGCCGCCTGTTAGTATAATGGCCAAAAAGGATAAACAAGGGATCTCGCACTCCAACTCACGTTCGAGTTTGGGGTCCGCGAGGCAATATACACCGAGCCAGACGACGTCCTCGACGCCTTATTCGCCATATCAAGATCACGCGAATGCTTATGTGCAGCCGCAAACCCCTGGGAGTATGTATACGAGTTTTAGTTCCAATCCTAGTTCTGCATCTGCGTCTGCGTCGCTGGCTACGCCTAACCCGCTCCCGACGACTCTTGAGGTAGGGGAGTCGGTTGGAGGGACTCCTGCTTCGAGTTCGGGTTCGGGTTCTGCGTCCAATTCGTCCCCTGATTATGTTCCTGCTTCTGTACCTGTACCTGCATGGGCGTCGACAGCGTTCGTCCCCCCTGCTGATACGCGATATAGTGTCAGTGCGGGGGTAGACACGCAAGGGATAATAGCTCCTCCTCCAAACGCATACACGACAAACCTATTTATCGGATCTCCCGACTTTACATCTCCCCCATCGGCATCTGTACCTGCATCTGCTAGCAGTACTATTCCGAGCGCTCCTGGATTCACCACTACTACTACGTCTGGAGCTGGTAGCGGCTCAGGCGGGGTAGGAGGAGGAAGCGCGGGAGGAACGAAGACGCCCAAAAAAGCCAAGGTTGTCCAGTGGCTTGATCATCATTTGAACTCGCAGAGGGAGAGAGAGGAGAGGGAGAGGGAGGGGTGGGAGAGGGGACCATTTTCGCCTCATGCTCTTGATGAGAAGGGTATTGATGTATGTATTTTTGCCTTCGTTCTTGCCGCAAAGATGGTTCGCTGACACTTGATGTTTTTTTCTGTTTAGCTTAACCCGTTCAACGAGCTTACTTCAGCGCTTGAGAGGCATCAATCTCAATCGCAGGCAGGCCATCCTTCACAGTATCACAATCAGCACCATCAGCAGCAGCAGCACCCTCAGCATCAACAGCAGCTCCAACAGCATCAGCAGCCGCTCCAACTACAACGTTCTCAATCGCAACCGCGAATTTCCTCACCAACTCCTCCACCACCAGCCGCACTTGCTCCCTTAACACCAATGTCTCCTTTGACCATCTCAACCTCCATCAACACGAACGCAAACGCCAACAACACTGCGACTTGCACATTCAATGACGTCTGGGCGTCTACGACCTCAGGGCCCACGATGCTGGATTATGGGCATGGCGCTACTGCGATTACGACAGACGAATCGCCTACCACTGCTTCCCGTGCGCGGGTCGATGCCAATGCTATAAGACCTCAGTTGAGTTATGAGAAGAGTGATTCAGGCAATGGCAACTCGTATTTCTCGCGAGTGTCCCCACATTCGCATTCACAGTCGCACTCGCACTCGCATTCGCACTCACATTCGCCCTCGCCTGGTCGATCTGCATCCGGTACTCGGTCCGGAACTGCGTCGGCGTCTGCTTCGGCTTCGCCACCCACTCCACCTTCACCGCCTGATCCACCAGATTCAAGAGATAGGAACAGGAAAGGCCCGAGAGAGTCTTCCTTTGGTATCGCTCATGCCGATATCGACCTCGATGCTGATCCTGATGCGGAAGCTGAAGCTCGAAGGGCCGGCTTAGGCGGGTTCTTTGATTCCTTGAAGAGGAGGACGGTCGGTACGCAGAACGGGAGCGCGTACGATGCTCCTGGACAGTTTATTGATGGTGACGAGAAAGCTGGGTTACCTCATGGTGGGGACGGTGAGGAGGATGCGCGGAGGAAAGCGAGGGGAATTGTTGGGAGGGCTGTTGCTAGTGGTCGGATTGGTGGTGGGAGGGAGAGTGATGGGGAGGGAGGTGATGGGGAAAGGGAAAGGGAAATGGAAAAAGAGAGAGGGAGGGAAAGGAGTGCGTGGATTAGGGCGAGGGGTGTTGGGAGGGCCGCGGCGAAGTTTAGAGTCAATGCTAAGAAGGGGCTTGTGAAGGGGAAGGGGACCAGAGCGCGTGGGTTGAAGTCTTCGTCTCCGTCTCCGACTTCGCCCACCTATCGCTCGAGGATGGGTGGCGATGATCAAGAGACGGACGCTGAGTATGCGTCTGCGCCTGAAGGCGATGGCGATGAAAGTAGGAAACGAGCCAATGGTGGGAAGGGGTTGTTTTCTAGACTTAGTGGACGTGGACATCGTAAGGAGTCGATCAAGAGGAGGGATTACGGGAATGAGGAGATTGATTTGATTGCTAGAGGGAGTAGGAAGAGGCGGGGTTGGGGTGGAAATGGTGCGGAATCTGATAGTGATGGGATGGGGGTTGGGCCAGGGTTTGGACTTGATGTCGAGAGGGATGCTGATACTGATGGGGAGAGTTTTAGGTCTGCGTAAGTGTTATTCTCGCTCTTTCCAATGTTGATTCAGGAGCTGATTTTATGATACAGGATGATGCCTCACCCTGCTGGGAACGGTGTGCTTTCTGCTTTGCTTGCTTTGTATAATGCGCAGAACTCTGATGGGATGGGGATGGGCATTGAGACGCCTAGTGTGTATAGTGGGGCTTCGACGCCTGGCACCTTGGAGGACTACCCTGACAGGCCCTGGGTGAAAGGTGATCGCGAGAAGGAGAGGGAAAGGAGAAAAATGGCGAGGGAAGAGAGGGAGCGAGAGATCTCTGCGATTAGCGATGCTTCGACCAAAGTGGAGGTCCCCCCGATTCCTTCCCTTTCCGAATCTCCGAAAAACATAACTCCATCCCAGACACAAGTCGACCCAGATTCTTCTATTCCTTCGCCTACGTCTGCCAATCCTCTCCTGAGCTCACAGAGGAGATCTCTCCAGCTCCCTTCTACCATGCGCGGCATGACATCTTCTGCTAAAGCCTTCCTGGGCCTCGGCACCTCACGTCCGCCCCAAGCCCGCAACGGTGGTGGCGTTTTCGGCTCGTTGATTGCTAGCACGGGCAATATCAGTGGTGTAGCGGCGCCGGCGCCTAGTACGCTTGCACCGAGTGTGAAGAGGCCTGGGTATAATCTGAGTCGATATAGTTATGGGGACGATGATGCTGTATCGTTAAAGTCGTGGAAGAAGGGGAAGGGAGAAGGGGAGAGGAAGCATCAGCCGAGCAAATCTCTCAGTAACGTCGAGCTCGAGTCGATTGGTACTGGCACAGGGACTGTTATGGGATCGGAATACGAGATTGGGGATCCTTTGACGCGCACGACGAGTACGCCTACGCCTACTGCTAGTGGATTCGGGTTTGCAGCGAGGCAACAGATGCCCCCGCATAGCTCGATCCTCGTCAATCATAATCGTCCTCGATCGGAGATCGTACATGTTCAGTCACCCTTGGTCCATGCGTATAGCAGCAAGCCTTCTAGTGAAGGCGGCGAAGGTGAAAACGGCGCGGAAGCTGGGCGGAACGCGATATACACGACCGCGCATTCGCATTCTCACTCGCAACCGTTGGCGCGTACGCCTGTTTCGGCTTACATTGATGCACCTGCCGAGACGGACTATTTCGACTCTGATCATCGAAGGATGAACGATAATGCTGGTGAGAGACGTGGTGATGGTCATGGCCACTCGAAATCGTCTTCCGGGGGTTTCTCTAGCATTGCCAAGAGGACGAAGTGGACTGGCGTGTTGAAGGATTTGCCTTATGCTGGGTCGATCATGAATCTACATATGACGCCTGGTGGTGGTGGTGGTGGGAGAAGTGGAAAGAGTACGCCTGCTACTACACCGGGTAGTACAACGACGAGTGAGAGGGGGGAGTGGAGTTGGTATTCTGAGAAGGAGAGTAAGGAAGATAGGGAGAAGAGGGAGAAGAGGGAGAGAGAGAGGAGAGAGAGGAAGAAGAGGAAGAAGGCGCAGATTTACGTACGGATTTTCCGTTACTCCTCTTGGTTCTGAGTATCCTGACGTTTGTCTTCCTTCTACAGATCACCCGACACGTTGCTCAAATCATCCAGCGCCAAGAATTCATCTGCAAGCTTGCACGGGCGATGATGATGTTTGGCGGGCCCGCGCATCGTCTTCAATCCCAGATCAGTGCGACAGCTCGAGTGCTTGATATTGAGGTCTCGTGCATGTACCTCCCAGATGTGATGCTCATTAGCTTCGACGATTCGAATACGGGGACGAGTTTGATCAAGTTCATAAGGCAGGGGAGTATGCTTGATTTGGGGAAGTTGAACACTGGGTATCTTATTTACTGGGCGGTACGTGCGGTCATGTGCTGCTCCCTTCTATCGATGAAGCTGATGACCTTTTCAGGTCATCCATGACGATGTCTCCGTGTCCGAGGCTTCTTCAGCGCTTGATCACCTCATGCGTTCCAAACCACACTATAACTGGTGGCAGATTGTATTCATCGGAGGAATGTGCTCCGCAGCCATTTGCACTGTTTCGTTCAATGGTTCGTTCATCGACGCTGTAGCTGTGTTTCCACTCGGGGCGCTATTAGTCGGTGTTCAACTGTTGAGTGTACGAAATGAGTTGTATAGCAATGTCTTTGAGTGAGTGGATTCCCTTGCTCGAGGCGCCCTGTTACTTGAACTAATAATCGTTACTATAGAATCACGATCTCGACCCTCTTTTCCTTCCTCTGTGGTGCCCTCGCCGCTACAGGAAAAATCTGCTACAGCGCCGCCGCTGCCTCTTCTATCGTGCTCATCCTCCCAGGATTCATCGTCCTATCTGGTGCCCTTGAAGTACTTTCGCGCAACATCGTAGCCGGATCTGTTAGGATGTGTTATGCCGTCGTCTACTGTCTATTCCTCGGGTTTGGTCTTGCTATGGGTGCGGAGGCGTATGAAAAGATCATTGGGAGACCAATTTATGGGCTTTCGGATACGACGTGCGCAATGAGCCATGATCCCACAGGGCCGTGGTGGCAGAGGCCACCGAGCGAGTTCTGGGGTGAGTTGTCTTTTCTTGTTACGCGAGGGCTTTTTAGTGATACGCTTTTTTTGTGGCTTTTCCAGCATTCTTGACGGTCCCAATGTACTCTTTGTTTTTGAGTATGAAGAATCAACAGCCGTTGTTCAAGAAAGAGATGCTTATTCTCGTGTTTTTGTGTCCTGATTGAACCTTACACTGAGCCTTCTTTCCCATTTTAGCTTATTCTCGTGATCATCTCTTGCATTGGCTGGGTCACCAATCATTTTACTTCGACAAAGTTCGTCAATCAGAGTGATATTAGTTCTGCTGTTGGGTGGGTAACTTTATCTCTGGTTCTGCACGCATAGAGCTAATATTCCTATTAGGGCGTTCGCTGTTGGGTTCATCTCCAACATGTATGGACGATTCCTCTCAGGCAATGCGTTCGTCATCATGGTATGTCTAAGCCCTTATTAAGTTACTACTTTGGCTGATGAATTATGCAGATAACGGGTATCCTATTCCAAGTCCCCTCCGGTCTCGGCTCAGGTGGTCTTCTCGTGTTCGTCTCAGAGCAATCCGCGGGATCATCAACTTCGTACCTCTCCGGGTTCCAGACCGCGCTGCAGTTGATATCAGTCGCTATTGGGTTGACTGTTGGACTAGGGATCAGTCTGTTCTTGGCGCATCCAATCCAAAGTAGGAGACGGGCTGGAGGGATCTTCAGTCTTTGAGGTGGTAACTCACCCCTGTAATTCACCCGCTGACGACGCTGGTCGGCTGGCTTATCAGGTCTTCGTTCGGTGTGGAGCACGTTCGACTCATATATGCCCCTTCTCCTTCTTTCTCTCATCCCCTATGACCTCACATACATCTGAACTTCAGTTCATGCTCCATGCGTACGCGTGTAGCTTGAACTCGAATATGAACCTTCATTATCATCGGACATACTTTCTTCTCGTCTCCTCATCTCTCGGTTTTCTTGCTTTTGTAGATGGTCTTTTCCTCATCCTCTTCTTGCTTGCGTTCTCCAAGAAATCATGAACTATACTTTTCCTCTCGGGTAATTTAGAGCAGTATATTGGTTTTTTTCATTGTATCCATCCATTTTCTCATCTTCCTACCCATGCTTCCCTGCTTCGTGTTAGTTGTATTTACTAGTCACCCCCATCTCGGATTTCGCGTTCCATGCAGGCGCCTTTTCCCCCATCTGTTCTTTGTTTAATTGCTCTTACCACTGCTATGTCCACGCCCCTAGACTGACGAGCTTCATGATCATTGATATAGATACTGATCTGTAATAACTGTTATTGTAGTCCTCTTCGGGCGTCACATAGATAGATACATAAGTACATACCAAGACTTCTTGCACACGTATATATAGAATAGTCATTTACATAGAGTAGAATCAATCTTGTTTTCATGATTGCCATTATGAACAACTTGGTGGACATGCGGAGCTTTGGCGCGCTCGATCACGTTAGATATGATTTGCTGGCCCGTGCGTCGCGTTTTCGCACCTGCCGTCTTCTATCATATTCTTCCTTGAAATTCCTGCTGGGACCTGAAGTGATTCAGAGATCTCTCCTACATCATGTCGTCAACAACACGCCCAGTCGTATTCATGGACATCAACATTGGTGAAACACCTGCTGGTCGACTCAAAATGGAGCTTTTCAGCGATATCGTTCCCAAGTTAGCGTCAAAATTTCTTGGGGGTTGATGGAGGAACCGGACTCAAATTCGTGTTTTATTTTCCTAGGACATCAGAAAATTTCCGACAGCTTTGTACGGGAGAATACAGGTGTGTGGTCTGCTGTCATTTTCCTTTATAGCAAATCCGTGATAATCTAGTGCCATTCGGTGTCTAGAGTGAATTCTCGACCGCAGGGGTACAAGAATGCTACGTTCCACAGGTCTGTCAATCGTCCTCGCTTCCGTGATGTAGGCTACTGAAATATCTTCGTTTTTACAGAGTGTAGGACATCCTTCGTCATTCACAGCTGCTCTTGAAGCTCATCGAACTTTCCCGTGGATTTCAGCGTTCCAAATTTCATGTGTCAAGGTGAAGGGTTCATCAATTGAAGCACGTCCAAAGCACTGACGGGATTGGTGTCTTGTAGGCGGTGATTTTTTGAAAGGCGATGGGACTGGGTCGTTTTCGATATACGGGGACAAGTTTCCAGTGAGTATTGCTTTTGGGTCAGAGCTATAGTCTAATGCTCATATGCGTTCACATAAGGACGAAAATTTTCAAATGAAGCACACGGGTCCTGGCTTATTATCTATGGTGCGCTACCATGCTTTGCTCCACCTGTCCCGCCACCTTCATTTGATTATACCTCTTAACAGGCCAACTCTGGTCCGAATACGAACGGCTGCCAGGTGCGCCTTTCCTGTATCTTCTCGCTGCTGTCAGGCGAGTTCACTAAGGACATTATTCCAGTTCTTCATCACGACGGCGAAATGCGACTTCCTCGACGGAAAACACGTCGTCTTTGGCAAAGTCATCGACGGAATGCTGACGTTAAGGAAGATTGAAAATGTGCCTACAGGTCCGAATAATCGACCCAAGCTAGTAGTCAAAATCACTGGTGCGGTTCACCTTTCACGCTATCTGGTTGTACTGACTTTGACGTCGTGTACTTTATTCCAGAATGCGGCGAGATGTAGGTGCGAGAGTTGGTTTCAGGCATGTAGAATGGTGGGATGTGATTATAGTCTGTCTGATTACGCAGGAGATGTGGGTGTAAGATATGTCGCAGACTCGAATACACAAAAGCAAATTCCTTCCTTCGTTGCAAAGGGGACAGCGACCGGTTGACCAAAGTCAATCTTTACCGTGTAATTGAAGGCGTTCATTTCAAGCGTCGCTTTCCGAGGTTGTTGCTCGTTACAGTCTCGTAGCGCGTATGGTCCGTCTCTCACAGGTTTTGTATATCATTCGGTCATTACTCAATCATGAGCCGCTCTACCAGTCGGACGTCTGGGTTGCTTCCAGACCACGGCTCCTCATCTGCCGGCTACGCTCAAGCCTTTGAATACTTAGCGATCTGTGCACAGACTAACGCCCAGGGAGACGAGCTTTAATAGTTCCAGTCCCTGCAACCCAACCCTTTCGTGGTTTCGCCGGCGTCGTGGCAGTGTGTGCTTGCAGGTCCTTGCGCGAATCGCACTCCAGACTCCTCCAGGGCTGCCACTGGCTGCCAGTGATCAGCATACAGTGTTGCTATGCCTTTTGGGGCGTTGTGTTGTGGCATGTCAACTTGTCAACGTCCCGTTCTTTCCTGTGGTGATACAAATCATTTGACATAACTTTGCTGCATCTGGGATATGATCACTGGGCTTTCCTGGGCTTTCTCAGCCTTTTCGATTCCTCGTATTGTCAAATGTATTGGACATCCTATGGCGAAGCCTGGAGTGAAAGACTGGTCACCGGTCAACAACAACGACTCTGCGTTGAATCTGCGATTGTTAGTTGTCCACGTGCCCAGCCGGCGGCCTCGCCAGCGGTTCGGCTTCTCGCACTAATGATGATCACTTGAAAGCTCTTGAAAGTCGAATTCATTTGTCGTTTACCTGCCGTCCAAGGACACCGATCTACGCATGCCTACTAAGTCTGCTCAGATGATTCAATGCAACTGCAAATCTTTTCACAAGCTGATCTCAAGTTTCTCAACAGGGACAGGTATAATTTAACCTTTCTTCCTGCCTACATGTGCTTACGAACGTAAGAATAGAGGAAGTGGGTTCACATACTACTGGATGGTTGGACAGTGGGTGGTTATTCCGACAATTCGTCAGTGCTTCCTGGTTTATCCTTCTGTGATGTTGATGATGATCCTCAGGCCGCTTGTAGTAGACAATTGATGTTTTGCTCCGCTCACATATGCCTCAAAGCCAAGTATTTGACGTGGCAAGCGAGGATAAGACTCTGGTACTCTTCGTATCGTGGAATTGTTCCTTCGCAGTTGGTGGGGTCACTTAGTCTCGAGGAAGATGATCATTATCTAACACATGATCTATCGGTAGATGCGCTGTGCCAGTTGCAAGTGGATACTTTTCACTCCCAAGAAACTCGAGCATCGTGCTTTACCTCTCCGGACACAGGTAAACGCATACAGTAAACGTATTTCGTCTATTGATTTTGATGCGGATTATGTTAATTCAACCTCGATAATTTCCCGCAGCATGAAGTACGAGGCAACATATGTGACCGGTGGTTACCCAGGTTGTTTCGAGATCATATGCTTTCAACGGGGAGTAACTCCAATCAACTTGCCTTTTTAATCGTC
Organism: Omphalotus guepiniiformis; assembly: GCA_028554645.1. NCBI lineage: Eukaryota > Fungi > Basidiomycota > Agaricomycetes > Agaricales > Omphalotaceae > Omphalotus > Omphalotus guepiniiformis. The sequence goes on from JAQOOI010000019.1 coordinate 385,629, forward strand.
AATACAGAAACTATGCATATATAAAGGTCAAGAAATAACGCCATTCTAGTATCGGCTTTCGTCTTCAGGCAACTCCGTACATTCATTTCTAAATCCACTACCACCAGCATTCGTAACAATCAAAATGAAAGGGCTTTTCTCTATCGTTTCTCTTGCGATTGCGACGTCCGTTAGCGCACGAACGTTCACGGTCAAGAACAATTGCGCGTACACTGTTTGGTGAGTATCGTCTTTCGCGCCTACACTAATCGCACAAACATATGCTAATCCCTTTATGTTCATAGGCCCGCCGTTCGTATCCTTAGTTTTCACGTACAAATCTATACTTCGTTCTGATCTCCTCAATATAGATTTTCACGGACCCTAACGCTGGAACCTCGAAACCCGACCAAGCTACTGGGTAAGCTGCTATGTTTACACTGGAATGAACTTCGTTAAGCAACCGTTCTCAGATGGGAGGCAGCCGCCGGCTCATCGGTCTCCTTCACTGTTCCTGACGACTGGAAGGCTGGACGTATCTGGGTACGTCACTCAGTTGCTTGTAGATACTTGGTTTCGTTTGGCTAACTCTAAAGGAACCTGATTAGGGTCGTCGTGACTGTGATTTCTCAACCAATCCCGGGCCCACTTCTTGCCTTACTGGCGGTTGCAACGGTGGTCTTGAATGTGACCCTAATACTGGCACCGTAAGGTTTTTCTACACCCCTAGGATTCGATGAGGTACTCAATAGTTTTTCTATCCTAGGGTGTTCCTCCTGCATCTGTTGCGGAATGGACACTTGCAGGTGATGGTAATCTGGATTACTATGATGGTGATTATTTCAGGTCTTATTGCGCTTATGCTCCAAGTATTAATGAATCATTCGCTAGTATCTCTTGTCGATGGATTCAATGTCCCGATCGAAATCACAACCAACGTGAACTGCAACGTAGCTTCTTGCCCTGTTGATCTTAACCCTGATTGTATGCCAATTCCGTTTTGTTAATGACTCGGACTCGCGCTGATTGTTTTGACTCCGTATTTGACTGTGTACAGGCCCATCTGCTCTCGCTGGACCTGCGGCGTCTGACGGTACTAACGAAGGCTGCAAAAGCGCTTGCTTCGCCAACCTCGACGGAAACCAAGGTAAGCTTTTTCATTGCATTTTCTCACCTTGGGGTCTTAACGTATCTTACCATTGTGTCCTATCTCATTACCAGCCAACTCACCCAACTGCTGCAGCGGTGATCACAGCACTGCCGCCACTTGTCCTCCTTCAGGAGTGGATTACTACTCTTACTTCAGTGAGAATCTCTTTTGATTTGGTTCGGACAACACTGACTACCACCTCTTCTTCTTCAGAATCATCCTGCCCTGATTCGTATGTTTATGCATACGACGAGTCTAGCGGAACCGCACTATGGACGTGCGATACTGGCTTGGCTGCTGATTATACTGTGACTTTCTGCCCCTGAAGACTGCTGCTGGATTGAAAGATCGCAATGAAACACCAGAGGTGGCTTGCGTTGAAATTTTAACTGTCGTTACCTACTCATTTCCGTTCCTTTATCCAAATACCTGCGTATATGTACATACCCTAAATATACCACCTATTTACTTCCTTACAGGGAAGAATTTTCTTAGTGGGATCAACGGATGCTTCGATGCACCAAATGAAGGCTTGTCATAGTGAGTTTTGGGTACGCTCGTGTAGATTCTATCGTTGTGGTAGGTGTACAGCACACCGTTCAAGGAATCAACTTGTACCAGCCCCCTAAAACCGAACGTTCAAATCAGCTTCAACATTGGTCACAGTAATGTCGTTAATAGAGTAGTAGCGGCGGAGTGTCCCAAGATGATGGCATATCCGTTTACAGCTAAGAAAACACCGGGATAATTCAGTATTGTAATAATTCTCTTCTTCAGAATCTTCAAATGTCTGCGAGGTTAGTGTTGCCTGAGGCAGCATCGTACATAGTTTAGCCAGTCTAGTCAATCTTGCTATAGAAAAGATCAAAGGAAGAAAAACAGACAAGGAAAAGAAGAGACGAACTCTTAGGCATATAATGATATACCGACCGTATCGTGCGTGTACTAATGCCGGCCCCTCCAAGATTCAGAAATATTTCGCGAGCAGATCAATTCTTAGGAAACTGAGATCAAAGATTCGGACAATGCGAAGCACTCCAGTGGTGCCATCCGGTGTACGCTAAATACTACTGGCCCATTCATGTATACAGTGCCACTGCCGCGAAAAAAGAAAAACCTGATTTACAACGATTACAGTAAGTACAATTGACACGATTTAAGTGTATTCTTCCTCTTCAAACCGCATTCACCATTTCTCATGCGCAGGTCGCACTGTGATTCAAAAACATCGCGGCGTGCGCGTGGTCAGCCACATACAACACCTAGGGCACAGCATTAAAAAGACCTACAATCAAGCTCCCAAGTCCACGCCGAACGATCTTGTTTCGCGAGGTAAACATAAGACTACATAAAAAAAAAGTCAGGATTCAGGAACATAAGTGTCAAACGTCACACAACGAAGGAAGGGAAGGAAGGAAGGAAGGAAGGAAGAGGGCTTACAGATGCAATGGACGCTGGGTTCAACCTGACATCTTCGTTCTGTTCCCATTCGGGATTGTTTCGCCTCGAACGAGAGAGGGGAGTTGTAATTCCTAAATTACAGTGAAAAGCGGGAGCGGGAGAGGATGAATAGACGTGGAGGAAGCCTGAGGATTAAGGCGACTTACCTCCATCGATGATAGCCTATGATTTTTCAAGAGCCAAGGGGTCAGCAATTCAGTGAGGGACGTTATCACAGGTAATTACGATACGCACATGCGCCACCTAGAAGTTAAGCCCAAGCATAACTCATAAGAAGTTCGACTCTTTTCACTCAAACCACAAACTCACATGAATATTCTCCTTCCCAAACTCCTTCGCCAAACTCTGCGACAACGCCCTCAACGCAAACTTCCCCGCCGCAAACGCACTCGTCGTAACATTCCCCCTAACACTAGCCGTCGCACCAGTAAACACCAAAATCCCACGTTTACCCGTCACCTCATCAACAGGGTTTTGCTTAATATCCAAAAGAACCTCGCGTGAAAACGCGAATGCTCCTTCGATATTACTTTGAGTGATAGCAGCTACATCTTCGGGAGTTATATCGAGGAAAGGTTTCCAGACTCCGTGGCCTGCGTTGTATAATGCTGCGGTGATGGCGTATTCTGGACGAGGGAAGTGGGAGCGGATTTTGGTGAATGCTGAGGTGATTTCTGGGGCGGAGTAGGAGGTTATTGGGAATGAAGCAGCCTATATGAAGTGAAGAAGAAGAAGAAAAATGCTTCAGGTTAATAAAAGCGAGCGTGCGTCCGAATGTGAATTTACGACGTACGTTGGCTCCCGAAGCTTTCAACTCGTCCTCCAGCGACTTCAAAGAATCTGCTCCACGTGCAATCAACGCAATACTATATCCTTCCTTTGCGAAAGCGCGAGCTGTGGCCCCAGGACCAAAGGCGTTTAAGTGAAATATTGTAAGTTTGATGAAATAGAGATCATACGCTGTGGCACCTCCAGTCCCACCACCTGCACCAAGACCTGCGCACGAACATACAGTAAGCGTTTAGATCCAGATTCAGCTAGAATAGAAAAAAAACCAACTCACCTGCGACGACAAGAACGCGTTTAGCTACAGCTGAAGACATTGCGACTGATTCGGATTCGGATTCGGATTCGTCGTATAGAAGTAGAAGTTCTCCTAGTTTATACAACAGATAGAGCAAAGAACAAGACAGTATTTATGCTCGCTCAAGACATACGCCATTTTGATGTAGACTCTCGTCAGATGTCAGACGATTTATAAAGGTGTATATATGCTCACTCAGCTTGATCTCGGGCGAGTGAAATGAATGACAAATCAATTCAAGTTAATCAGGCTTGCAAATGTATTTTTTTTTTTTTTTTTTTTTTTAATTCTTGTGTTACCGCTAGCAGGTAAGTCTAAGTACCAAGGCGCGGGGGTAGGAACTATGAGCGGTATCGTACTGTATAGTAAGTATAGTAAGCCCTAGTCCGACCCGTTCAGCAGGTGTCGGAAATAGATATTGATCCCAAGAAAGTGTGTGTGGAGCGAATAGCGAACAAGGTGACGACGTGTAATGAGATGTGAGGGTGCGAACGCTCGGCCAGAGGCCTGAAAGTGTGGGGGATGGCAAGGTCAAAAAACCCCTTCCACTCGGCTACGAAATGGCGCTCCTGGCCTGACTCGCTTCATTGTGGGTAGGGGAAAAACCCTGCCTGGGTGCTGAATGGGTGTGGGGCTGGTGCGGACAACGTCGTGTGGGGTGTCTGGCTCAACTAGCCTTCTTCTCGTGTATCCTCTCTCTCCAACGTCTCCTCTTCCTCAATCGTCTCCTCTCCTTCGTCCCAGTCTTCGGTCCAGTCGGCTTCGGGTGAGATTTCGCCTCCACGCTGTGTTTCCATGTCCCACTGTTCCCAAATGGCTGTGATGGGTGTGTAAGAAGGAGTTGGTGCAGCGTGACGTGGTTTCCCGGTCACAGTGAATGCCCCGGATTGTGTGATGAATTCAGTGAGTGCCTCGATGCCCTCTGTGGATCCCAATATGTCAGTGAGAGAGATATCGGCAGAGGATTTTCGTAGGATGTGGCGGAATGGTTCGTAGGTGGGGCAGCTCCGGAGGACATGTTCTCTGGATTGGACAGGTTCGCCACATGGGCAGTCAGTGTTCTTCATAGGGACAAAGTCTTGGAAGTACTCCCCTATGAATCCATGTCCAGTTCGGCATTGGAAAACCCGCCCAAAGATTTCTCGTGGGGTGGATTTGAAGCGATCAGAAGGTTTTAGTGAGGGGGGTAGGCGGTTTGCGGGTGCGAAGCGACCATATACTGATCGGTTGTCCCATTGATGTTTCCATTCCCTAATGGTTTTCTCCTTGTTACATCGAATGGAATTGCTGAAAGTGGCGGCCCATGGTTGTTTATTGCATTTCGTGATCGCTTCCTTGGCAAGCTGGTCTGCTCTCTCATTTCCATCAATGCCTACATGGCTCGGCACCCATGAGACTTCTACGGTATGTTCAGGAGACGCCGATAGGAATTCAGCGACCCGGCGATGGAATGCTGAGCAGTATGACTGCCCTGGATGAGGGGATGTGTCGAAGATAGATGATACTGCGGCGGCATTGTCAGAGTAGAAGTGCCAATGTTTGATTTGGGGACACTTAGCTGTGAACTTCTTAGCTCGTCCAGCTGCAATACTTAGTGCTATGATTTCTGCATCATATACTTCAGCGCGCGAGCCCAGCCCTATCCGTTTGCGAAGGTGAGGGTGTTCCTGACCCTTGTAGTAGCCAACAAACCCAGCCCCAACACGACGAACTCGGAAGAGGGGCATAGACGAGCCGTCGGTGTAGAAGGTTAGGTGGTCAGGAGAGAGAAAGTGAGAACGTAGCTCATTCTCGTGCTTGTCCTTCAAATTCTGTGCTCGAACTTTCGGGCTGACCTTCTTGTTGGGTGGAGGTGGTCCGCAGATAGTGAGTTGTTTTTCATAGTCTCGTTTCACCTTTCGCCATGGCGGGGTGCTGAAAGGTTGGAGCCGTTCATTGGAGGGGCTTGTGTGGCGGGCTAGCATCTGTAGTTGGGTGGTTCGCTTTGAGTCAGTTACTGATTTGTTGTGAAGGCGGTACGCCACTGGTGGTGGGCGTCTAGGTATTCGGAATTTCTCCCACCACTTGGGGTCTAGCCGTTGGATCACCGGGTTGGATGGGTCAAGGCGATTGAAGCGAAGGGCACAGCTACGGTTCAATGTGTTGAGACGGATGCTAATTGGGGGGATATGAGCTTCAATTTCAAGGGCAGACTTGCAAATGTATGTAATGGCCGCAGTCCTGTTTCGCTGTCTTTCTTCATATTGACGATATATTGCATCTGATAGAATGACAAGAGCCTTTGAGCTGTATGCATTTAAGTAAGAGCAGACATTCATTCATTGTAGGACCACGGGTGGAAAGCATAGGGAAAACTGGCTGTGGGTTGTGGGGACAACCTTCCAAATATAGTATATAGGCTTACTAATAAGCGTTCCTGTTCCCCTTCCATTCAGCAAGAATCACGATAACCCTCGAGTAGCAGAGATACTCTCTCCCTTACATCTCTCTTCGAATATCTCAGTCGACTTCGATTCGGACTCTCAAACTGCATCCAATAAAGACCAAACCACGAGCACTCCGACTCGGAAGTACGCGTCTTGAAATTGGCGTGTCAAATCCGACATAAAGCTCCTGTTAAACGCTAGCGCTGGAGTTCGGTAGGAGGAGGGGGAAGCAACTCGTAGCCTAGGGTTGTTTTGGTCGTCGATTCCGCTCCTTGCCCGTCCTGATTTGAACAGCAGCTTTGAGCGAGTACCTCCGAGTCATCGTGTCCTCTACACATCCACCACACCTTCGCAAATTCTTACTCAGTTCTCGAGATACTGAGAAGCGCTTGTACTCGCGATGGTTTATCTGCTACTTACCAGAATTTCTTTTTGCTTTTGTAAATCGCTTGAGCAGAGCAATATTTGATGTACCGGACATCCCACATACCAGCTGTCAGAACCATGAGAACATTCCATCCTCGGAACCTTCAGAATCATCAGTAACAGTAACATTCGAAGTGCCAGCTAGTGCCAGGCCCATATGACCCGTCAATCACCGGTTCGATGGGATTCTTGATTCTTTAGATTCTTTAGCGTTCAACCTGACAGACAGCCCCCCTTGCTTCCTTTCCTCTCCTCTGCCCACGACGATAAGACCCCCGTCGACGTCGATGTCCTTTTTTCAACGAACTCTTGTGGTTTTTTGGGCTTTGGGTGTAGTGGTTCCGGTTCTTCGAAGTGAGTACCTGTGATAGTACTTGGTTTTGATTCATCCTCCGCTGGACCTTTTCACGCGGCGCTCGATGTACACGTGTCCCCCGCAAGGGAGGGACATTTGAAGTGGAAGAAGAATCTGAATTATCCCGGTGTTTTCTTAGCTGCAAACGGATATGCCATCGATATCTTGGGACACTCCGCAACTACTCTTTTAACGACATTAGCTGAAATTCCAACAAGTTGTAATGATACGTGTAATGCGATTATCGACGATATTAATGTGTGTACGAGTACTCTTCTTTCTATTGTTTGAATTCGGAGACACGAAACTCGCGACTCACGCGCACGCCAGGTGTGTTCGACGTTTCAATGTCTTTGTACTTCAGCGAATACGGCTGGGGTTACGGAGTGTGCTGATTGCCTTGAAGCAGTCAAGCCAAATCAAACAGTAATAGGGGAAGCTCAGGGAATCATTGATCGTGCGTACATACCCCTTCAAACCGGGCTGAAAAAAAAACCCCAATTCTATCCTGTGTACACCCCGTTCTAACCCTAAGCGTTCGTTCAACAGAATACGCATCCATATGTAACGCAGGAGGAATCTCCGTACCCACTCAAACAGCTTCTGGATTTACAGGCGTCGTAGGTTCTGCAACGACAGCGACAGCGACAGGTACGGTCAACAACCCAACGTCAAATTCTGGCCCCCCGTTAACAACTGATGCTTTCGCTTCTGCTTCTCGTTTCACTTCTGCATCCTTGGTATCGCCGTCGTCGTCAACTTCAGGTTCAGGCTTTCCAACTCCCTCGTTCGCATCCTCATTCTCAGGCAGCTTAAGCTTTCTTCCTTCGGTTTCCGCAACGCCGACTTCTCCGGGTGTATCTTCGAGTTCTGCTAGTGCTTCGTCTCTGGCAGCAGCAAGTACGCCGGCGGCGGCATCGACAAGTCCTACCCCGACTACGGCTGCGAATGGAGCCTCAGGGAGCGTCAAGGTAGTTTTCGGTTCGTCTGCGAGGGTTATGGTTGGGGTACCGGTTGTGGTTTTGATGTTTTCGGGTATTTGAGTTGGGTGGTGGAGTTGGAGAACTTGAAAATGGAAGAATGTTTCTTCGTTATGATTTTGTTATTCATCACTATTTTACTCGGACAAAAACAGTGAACACTATGTTCAGGACGCTTTTCTTTGGCTGGCTTTGAGATTGTATCTAGTTGATATGTCAGAGGATTATTTGATAGTTGTTGAGAGAACCGCACCTGAAGAACTGCTGGACGTACCCCTCATCTGGGTGTGACACTTTTGTGACACTGCGCCGTTCTTCAGTTCGCCTCTTATCCACCCCTAGCTGTGTCTACTTTTCAAGTGCTGGAGAGCTTCACGCCTTCTCCTTCCTTCCAATGAGTAGCGACATCCAAACGATATTCATTTTCGCCTCAGAACAGCAGAAATCAAAGTAGACTTTCTAGGCCTGGTGATCATCATGCACCATCCAATGTCCATGTGCTGTGCATATGCCAGCGCACTCCGTAAGCGTAGATTCTTATCCAGGTAAATATATGGTAGGTATGGCCTGAAACGCTTAAAACAAAGTTTTATTCTATGCAACGTAAGGTCACTGTAGATCTTCACGCTGGACGCATCTAGCTCTGGCTATATAAGCCCAACACCCAACGGCCTGCGTCAACGACCCCTCAGGTTGTCTTCCTTAGGTCTATGACCATGTCCCGTCTCCGTCTCAGTTCCCTTACCCTCCTTCTCCTCTCCTCTCTCCACCTCCCCCAAGCCCAAGCAGCCCCAGCACAAACCTGCGCCTGCGGCTACATCGATGACCACGGAAACATCTGGCGCGAATCCCTCACAACCGATTTCACTCAATCCACAGGCGCACTCGCTGCTTTAGGAAACGATTGGATTATAGCTACTGATAATGAACCTCAAAGTACGGGTATTGCGATTCAGTATGTGGATGGGAATGTTTTGGAGTGGGATGATGCGCTTGGGTTGAGGGCTAGTGCTGTGAGTTTTTCGAGTATCTTGGGTTGTTTTTTCGAGTTGTTTTGTTTTGAACATCGAGTTGACTTGACTTGGACTTTACATTACAGTACGATAACAGCGGTTCCGTCAAATCAGCAGAGATATTCACGACTCGTTCTGATATCCTATATGGTACATTCCGTATGCGCGCAGTCGTTCCGAGTGTTCCTGGGGTCGTATTCGGTGAGGACAGAAACCCGCATAACCCATCATCGCATTACTTAACTCGGCTCAAAAATCTCATTTGGCTTGAATGAATGAAGGTTTCTTCACATACATCTCCGATACCCAAGAACAAGACATCGAATTCCTATCCTCCGATTCAGACTATTATCAACATGTTTATTATACTGATCAACCGGGGAATGTGAATGGTGTACCTGATACGAATGCGTATAAGGATGTTGAGGTTAATGGAGCTGATTTCACGTACGTTCGGCGTCCCATCCACCCCCTCTCCCCGCGGTCAAGCATTCTGCATTCTGACTTTTTTCCTTTGAAATGCAAATAGGGCATTTGGTGAACACCGGATTGATTGGTTGACAAGTGCTACGAATTACTTTTATAATTCTGCTCAGACTGCGGTGAGTTACGCTTTGCCAACGCGGTCAATTCGCTCTAAAGAACTCAACTCAACTTCGTAATAGACAATCACGAAAAACGTCCCGACAACTCCCTCTGAATTCATTCTAAACGTATGGAGTAATGGCGATCCGGAATATTCAAAAGGTCCTCCGACGGCTGATGCGATTGCGGTTGTTCAATATGTGAAGTTTTATTTTAATTCGACTAGTGTGAGTGAGGGAAGTTTTGAGAGTGGGTGTAGGGAGGCGGGGAGTGTGGCTAGGTGTAGTGTTTGAGTAACAAGTTTGAGCTTTTCGAATGTTGAATATAGGGTATGCGTAATGGATTGGAAAGGATGTTTGCTTGGGTACAATATGTTGCTGAGTGAAATTCTGACTCGTATACGTGCGAACTCGGCTTTGCTCGTGGTTCTCATGCATAAATCGTTTTCGCTGTTGCCCACTGCCCAGTGCTTTTTGAAGCTTCCACTGGGCCGCCCATCGAATCTTTTCTCACACTGACAATCTGTCTCTCTGTCTCTGTCTCCGATGTCTATACACACCATTACACGGGGCCAACACCACCTTGCTTGGGACAACAGGTAAGTACTAAGTATCTGTAACACCCGTACACGATCATCGGCCCAAGATATCTAATACAGTAAATTCTAGCATCGAACCAGTTCTACACATAAAGTCTGGTGAAAAAGTAACCTTTGACTGTCTATGGACAGATAACGCCAGAAACACCAACATCGTGTTGTTGAAAGTGAAGAGGAAGAGGAGTCGAAGAGGAGGATTTTTTGGTCGAATCGTGGCATTTTGTACTGTACTGTAGTCGTTGTAAATCATGCCTCAGGTTTCTTCATGGCCTCTGTAGACATCCATAGCAATAGCAAACCAATTCGCACATTCTGAACCTGAACCTGAAGGCGTTTTTTGTTGTGTTTCTCTAGATTTCTGAGGGGCGGCTGTTTCTTTTCTTTTCTCAGTACACCTCCCAAGTCAAAAGTACATACATACTCCGTATCTGAACGATTCCTAAACCCGGGGCCGGAGCCTGAGGGTTGCTTGACCCTTCAAGCAAGCAAGCAAAAGTCAAAGCAAGACCGTGACAGCCCTCACGAAAGGCCTTACTTAGGCGATACACACTAAATGCATAAGTACGAGGTACCAAGCGCGCTCGTACTCATTATAAGCGAATCTCCTTCCCTACGTATACTTCCTTGAAACTACAAACCCACCCACCCAGCGCCAGCTATTCTATCATCATGATATTCTGTCCTTCAAACGAAAAACACACATTCGAGGCGAGAAAATACACCTTGGGGAACACCGGGGGTGATGTAAGAAAACTACACTGACACTACAAGCTACAAGGGAGGGAGGGAAAGCGATCGACGCGACGTATGGTATGGTATGTATTGAGTGTCTTTGATATTGAGTACTTGAGGGGGATGGGATGGGATGGGATGGGAAGGTTAAAGTAAGTATGATATATGTATGTATGTATGTACATCTGTATGTATATGCCGCATTCGATTCGTCGAGAATCGAGATCAAGTAAGTAGCGCGGTATGTATGCACATGAAATGATTCCGGTTGCGACGTTGCGACGATACGATGACGATGAGCGAGCATGCGATGGACTCGGAAAGAAGAGGGGATCGATGAGTTCGATTTCGATTGTCGATTATCGATTTACCACGTGGTTATGAGGAAAGCGAATTTTCGTTGGAACTTGGTCACTTGGTGGAAGGTCTGAGATCTGAGTATGTAGAAATCGTAGGTTGCCCCGGCGGGTTCACCGCAGACACATCGGGGGTGTCCCTGCGTCGCGCTATCGTTATATGCATATCATGGTTGTACGCTATCACCACGGTCCACCTAAATCATATCGCTCTTTTGCAGATTATTGCGTATAATCCCATCGTGTACTATAAGTAAAAAGTGAAAACGAATCCATTAGCACCAAGCCATGCGAGTCGTGCAGGAAAGGGGGACCAGGAGTCAGTCGGCCGTGATTTCACGACTCCCTTACCTGCTATCACAAGTGCTGTCGTAGATCGGATATCCTGTAAATACCGGGAGTAAGTAATTAGAAGACAAAGTCCCATTCAAAGTGAAGTGAAATTTTTGGAAAAGAAACCCAACCCACAATTGCGGAAGTAGAATGCGAAATGAACGCGCGAGGTTTCGGTGATAGTTTTCTCTGTGAACGGAAACAACAAGGAAGTCTCGTCAGATTAACATAACACCTTTCATTCATTGTAGGGAGGGAAGAAGAAGAAGAAGAAGAAAGAAACTTGCATGATATCCTTTAAACCGATCTTTGAAATCTACACACAACAATATGTTCAGTGTACTCATTCCATAACCCGGAACCGTGACACCGCCGGTGGGGGGGGGGAGGGTAAAACGCAAGCAAGACATACATTTGGTAACATTCGGCACATCATTAGGTGCATCCCCATAACTCGGAACGAATTTGCGTACAAGAACACCAGATTCAAGTGTCTTTTTCAGAATATCTTTCTATATAAAATAACATAATAGAATAGAATAGAATAGAATAGAATCAATTCAGCGATCTAGTCGGGTCGGGCGGTCGGTAAAGTATGCCAACGCACCTTGTTAAAAAACACGATCAAGTTGCAATCAGCGAGAAGAACGCTGGAACATATCTCTCTCCATATCATGAGAGTGTCTTCCTGTAATCAAAAACAAAAACAAAAAAAGATTTAGGATTCCGGATTGTCCCATAACGGACGAAAGAAAGAAATGGTTTGGGTTTACCAGTCGATTAACACGAGGATCTTCTTCCAGCATTTGATTGAAAGCAAGTGGTGCTAAGAACAGTATTGCTTGCACTACGGAGAAGGAGACGGAGATTATCAGTCATTAGAGCGGAACCCACCCACGAAGAAGAATTATGCCTTATGCACTATGCACGTACCATCATCAAAGTACGGAATCCACGAGCTGCGCTAAAGTACATACAATACACCAAAAAAAAGTTCTCAGCGAAAAGAACAACTTCACGGAAAAAAGGTGTACGGGTGGGTGTACGTACAGAACTCCGTGCCCCGCCTACATCGGCAATAAAAAACTCTGATCCTTTGGGCGCAACTGCCGACATATCTGCAAATGCGAACCAACCGAAACGACATTAAAGCAAACTATCCGAAAACTCACTTGATTCAGCTACGAGATGATGTTCTTCAACTCCTACTGTTCGAACCCTCGCTCGAACGATATCACCTGCCAACATAACGAAACAAAACAAAAGGGTTAGTTCGAGAACTCGACAAGTCAACAGGGTGTATAGCGTAAAACGGTAAACCGAGTGACTCCCAGGGCTTCCCACACTTACAATCAGTTGGCTGGTAGTCAGGTGAAGTGATTCGAGCGACATCGTCCAAGAAACTAAATTGGAAAAAAAAAAAAAAAAAAAAACCAGTAAGAATCATTCCATTCCAGAAAAGAACCCCCCAAATAACAATCCGAATGTCACTTACAACCCAGAAGTTTCCGCCAACATCACACCCCTCGATCCCAGCACTTCCTGAACCTCCTCATCCGCCCACAACGCAGCAATATCATCTTTCGAAGCCTGTAACATCCTACAAAGATCATCCTTCATAGCCATCTGCGCCTGAGTGAGCTGATTCTGATTCTGGTTCTGATTCTGATTCAAATTCTGATTCTCAGATTCAAAAGATCCTCTTAGTGGGTCTTTAAATCCCAATCCCAACTTGGATTTCCACGCCGTACCCGCACGTACGCAAATATCCCTCGAACCGCTGGATAAATCGGAGAAGATCATTCGGTTGAGGTTCGTTTCGACTGAGAGGAGGGGTGATAGACTGAGGTAGAATTTTCGATGGGTTCGGCTCATTGAACCGCTGTGAACTTGAGCTTGAGCTTGAGTTGTGGTGTGGGGACTTTGAGGTGGGGTAGTGGGTGGTGTTAGAGGTGGTGTGAGAGGTGATGTTGTTCCGAGGGTGTTTGGGTCTACGTCGAGTAGGATACTTAGGATTGTCTTGATTGAACTTGTTGTGCGTTAGAACCGAAGCGAGTTGAGAGAGAGAGAGGTTGGTTGGCGTACCCTATAAGATTGAGATGAATGATAGTTTTCCATACTACCCTTTCTTTCTGGAACTGATTTGGCGTGAAAGCCATCTGGAAATCTGTGCACCAAGGGTCCATGTCAGTAACGAACGGGAAAGAATCAGTATTGTAACGCGCCACGCACTTTTCAACACAGAGCTCTTTACAATGCATATATCAGCCCTTCAAATTCAACCCGCATACGCAGAACGAAGCTATTACCTTTCCCGACTCTGCTTGTCCTGTGTGCATAAGCAAGTCAAGTCAAATCAAGTCAAGGTCAAGTCATGAACGTAAAAGATAACATAACACACCAAGAAGTAAGATCCTCGTCGCCTTCTTCCGCCTCTCAATAAACCTCTTAGACTCCAACAAACTATCATCTATCTGTTTAGATATCCTCTGCGCATCCTGACTAGCCCTAACACGCTGTATCCTCTGTTCCTCGGTTTCGCCTATCGGAGGTTTGAAACGAACGATGAAAGGGTTCTCGGAGACTGAGTCAGCTTCGCTCATTCTTTTCCCGTTCTTTTCCTTTCCTTTCCTTCAAGAGCGCCCCCAATACCAATCCAATCCAATGAAGTTATCCTATCCAAACCAACAACCAGTTCGCAGTAAGGATGGGGTTATGCCGTCCTGGAGAGAAAGGAATGTGTGTGTGTGCGTGTGTGTGTGGTGGTGGTGCAAGGGACGAAAAGAAGGGGAAGAGGGCTGGGAAGCGCTAGGAAAGGGCAGGGCTAGGAAGAGGGAAGCGGAGACGTCCTTGCAATGACCAAATCTTTTTTATTTTGTTTACTTATTAATACAAGCCAGCCCCTGCCAGCCACTCGGCCATTTTATGTATCTGATCACAAGTCAGTCAGTCGGTAGGGAACCCAAACCAAATGGATTTACGCGAGAAAGTTCATGCCAGGGTTGATGATGTTGATACGCGTTTGGAAGTTTGGAACTCAATTTTTTTCTTTTTTGTTTTTTTCTTTTTTGCGGAGTTGGTATCGATATCAAGCCGAGATATACTCACCTGCCGGCTCAAATTGAAAGAGAATCGAGATGGATGCGCCACGACAAAGTTCCGAGTCCATCTGGCTTTTTTTGCCAAGAGCTCGAGTGAGAATTGGCCTACTGTAGCTCTGTAGCTTTCACAACATGTTCAAAACGTGATCATGAATTCAGAGAATCCAGGAATGTTCGGAAGCTGACCTTGCTTGATGTGATGGCTTCGAGTGTAGTAATCCTTCACGACACCGGTACCAGCCCAAACCCCAAGAAACTGACGAAACGTTGACGTTGACGTTGAAGCCAAGGCGAACGTCCGAACGTCCGAACGTTTTGCCCGCCGATCATCTCTTTTGTACGCCGGTAGAGTCGGATTAGTGGGCCGTTCATGCCGGATGTCCTATAAACATAAACTACGTACATACTCATTGTCAAGAGTAATTTCGGTTCATCCTCGAGAACATACATACATACATAATACATACATACATACAATTGTCGCAAAAAATAACTCCAAAACAAAACAACATCAATCCATATACATACATACGTAGGAACTTCGGATCGGTTTTGTCCTACTTAAGAAGACAGAATCGACATTGGAATCATCATACCCACCTAAATATATATAACAAAGTATTTCAGATTTCAGTAAACCATAAACCGTCAGGCAGGCAGGGCAGGTCCCCAGGCCCCAGGAAGAGGGGGTTGGTTCTCTTGTGGGGGTGGGGCTAATAAAGGTCCCGCGGCCGAAAGGAAACGTACCACATAGTTGGGCATGTCAACCTATGTAGTGGTGTGGGTAACCATGTGAGCCCGGGATCGAAGAGAAGAGAAGAGAAGAGAAGACAGAAGAGCAAGAAAAGACAAAAAAAGATTACCACATACCACCTCATGTAACCTCAAATCACCCGCAACACTACAAAGCATATACGCTTCCACCGGCCCCAAACCATATTCCTCACCTAAATACCTAATCATATGTCGTACAGCAGACCGTGCAGCCTCTTTAATATCAGGTTCAACGCCAGTAGTGCAATAATATTCTTCGTTCGCGTTAAGGCTAGGCTGTACTGTTGAAGATGAAGTTGAAATTGGCGGAGGCGGAGTCTTGAAATGTGGTGTTTTGGTGTATGAACGACCCTTTATGACGGTTAAACGGACTGTGGCGGTTATTGGTGTTTCGATGGCTGTACCTGAAGATCCCCGAAGGGGCGAAGGGGGGCATGTGAGCTTGAGCTTGCAGGGGTGAGTGAATATCGCAGGCTCATGCTCTGTACGTACCGCACACCTCTGGAATCAAACCCCGTTATAAAAACATTGATGTTCGATGTCAACGCGAAAGCACGAAAAACAATGATGAATTCTGAAACCTCTCACCCCCGTCACCTTGAGCAGCATGACCATCCTGTTCCGAGTCAAACCGAATAACCGTAACATCAATAATCTCGTCTCGATGCGCACCGATTGGCAACTCACACCCATAGAAAAAAGTGCACCTTCAACCTCAACAGGAAGATACAAAGTCGAACCAGCAACAACATGCCTCGTATCAATATTCCCCCCAGTCCTATACGGCGGTATAGTAGAAAACGCTCCTTTATCCTTCCTAGCAACACCCATCTCACCAGCAAATGGTCGAATCGGAATCTTAAACCGACGTCCCTTTCCCTTTTCTCCATCATCATCACCGGGAACTTGAAAATACGCAAACCCCTCTTCCTTATTCAACGTCCAAATCTTCAACTCCGGCCCCAAAAACTCATCACTCAAAAGTCCAAAACCAGGTATACAACCCGTCCAACCCCAATCTGCAGTTTCGATAGAGATTACGTCAATTTGAAGTGTATCGCCTGGTTTTGCGTCTTCGATGTATATGGGACCGTTTACTTGATCGAGGGAGGAGAAATTGAGTGAGGAGAGGTTTGTGGAGGGTGTTGAGGGTGTTATTTGTCCGTTTGAGGCGTCGAGACAGTCGAAGGTTACGCTTGAGCCTGATTTGATGCGTAATACCGGTTCGATGCTAGAATTTATTAGATATAGATATCTTGGGCCGATGATCGTGTACGGTGTTACAGATACAGATACTGGATGACCTCCCGTGGGCATTTCTAAACTAAATCCTATTCTAAACTCATATAAGCGAGCTTAGCCGAGTCTCCGAATCTCGCCAACGAGCTCACATCAGCGGAGTTTGTAATTTTACTCATTTCTAAATTTTAATCTGGAAGGAGGGTACCCCCCCCTCTTCCAGACTAAAATCGCCTTTCTAAACACATTTCAAGCTCCGCTCGGAGATACACCTTCCCTTTTTGTATTCGTCCCCGAGGGTCAGAGCTAGAGTTTTGCGTAGGGAGCCTTAGTGGTCACTTGAAAGTGGCCGTATTCGTCTCAAAAGGATGATATATTGTCAGCTGTACATACTTATTGAACTTTAAAAGAGAATAAAAAACTCTGTGAGCCCAATCTTCTTCGCCCTACCTAGTGGCTTATGGGAAGAATAACTTCCTATTCAGGCTTTCAGCCGGATTATTCTAGACCAAACATTTGGTCAACGGCTGGTCGACGGTTTTCTAAACTAGAGCTATCCCTTTTCAAAGTCCGCATTTGATGGATTTAGAAAATAATCTAGGTTTTCTAAATCCACGGGAGGTCACCCACTTACCTGTTGTCCCAAGCAAGGTGGTGTTGGCCTCGGGTAATGGTGTGTATAGACATGGAGACAGTTTGTCAGTGTGGGAAAAGAAAAGATGGCACGACCAAGAAATAGAAATAGTGTAGGCGGGAGAACTCGGAAGCCTCCGTGACACTCCCTGAGCCCTCTGCTCCTTGCAATACTCATTCCTAAGCGTAGCATAACAAAACGCGCGTACATTTACATTCAAAGGAACTGTACACATTGTGAATAAACAACCAATTTCTCAATCAATAAATAAATTCCATTCCCTTCCTTCCTTCCTTCCGACCCGTCTGTTCAACGTTCATCCACATCCACATACAATAAGTACATCCATACATCCATACATCCATTCATCCATTCATTCTCCACCACATTACGCATTACGCGACCCATCATCCAGACATCCTAGCCTTAGCCCTAAATATAAATAGGCAACGTAGGATTCAACCCATGCCACTCAGGACCCTCCACCAAACTATTCTCATCAATCAAAAAGTCCTACACACCCTCATATCAGTATAACGCACAACATAAGATAACACCACAAGCAAAACGCACAATAGGAGCCTCAACAAGCGCACCCTTAACCTGCGAAAGCCTATCCTTGACACGATCAAGCGGTATCCCAGGTACAACATGACCCGTCTTCACTTTCGGTACGTAATTCTGTACCCACCAAACACAACGTCAGCAACCGCACCCACAAGGCCTCACCGGCACCACCTCCACGGACGCCGTTCGAACTCGGGACTCACCTCATAACTCCTCCAATCCCTAACCAAATTAGTAGGAACAGGTCTAAACACCTCCGTGAAAATCTCCCTATTCTTCTTCGCCCTATCACACCACAATTCATTCGTCTCTTTCGATAGTGGATCAGCTACCATCCTATCTTCTTGAGTAGACGTTTGGTCGGGGTTAGCGTGGGGTGCGGGACGCATGAAGGGTGTTGGGTGGTCGTCGTCTTTGTCAGGGTTTTGAGGTGGGATTAGGCCGAGGTGTTCTGTGGGGGGAGGGGAGGGGGGTGGGAAAGATATAAGGAGTGTTTAAGTAGAGGGGCGTACCTTTATACAACTGCCTCCTCAACGTAGCAGCAAACCTCGAAGCCATATAAGGTTGACCATCCATACTCGAATGAATCAAATCCGTATCTTCAACCACAAGTGCGATTTCAGAATCACCGTCACCCTATCCAATTCATCCGTTTCAGCGACATTGCAATGACAACGACAACAATAAAGTGAGGGAGGGATATAGGTAGTAGGTAGTAAACGTACCTTTTGACTCCGATCGTTGAGATTCGCAGAACCCATCTAATTGCACCGAAAAATTAATGAAAAAGGGGAGCGGAAAATAACACAAGAAGACAGGAGGGGCGTACAATCACACGTTTATCATCCACAATCATCAACTTTGAATGAATATACACCAACTCCGAAACATACCTATTACCCCCAAAACGAATCAGTACTCAGTTCCAACCCACCCCCCAAAAAACACTCATATCAAAAAAAGGGGGTAGACTCACGCATCCAACTCCTCCTCCTCACTCCCCAACCACTTCTCCTCCCTCAAGCCCCCCCTCCTCCCTTCCCTCCCATCCCCACCCACACCTTCCCCACCCCACCCCAACATATACCCCCCAACATTATCACTAACCCCCTCATCCCCCCTAACCCCCCTCGCCCCCTCCTCAAACCTCCTAATAACCTCCTTCGCCTCTTCCTCACTCCCCGGAACCTCCACAGCCTCAACCTTCACAGGCGTCTTCTCCGTAAGCACAACACCCTCGGACGTAGACTCCGGTGTTTTTATCGTTACGGTTTTGGGTGCTCCGGTTGTTGAGTCTAGTGCTTGATCGCCTAACCATTGACGGGCGAGAGCTACTTGGGCTTGGTGGAATGAGATTCCGGTGGTTTGTTGGATTTTTGAGAGGTAGGAGGCTAGGGAAGAGGGGGGGGAAGCGGAAGGGTCAGGTCAGGTCAATCGGTCTATCGAGAAAATAAATGACTATGACTCACGTTGAGGAGCATTAATCCTATCATAAGCTCTCAAATGATAAAACCTAATATAATCCATCCTAAACACTCAATTAGCTTCCCCCACCGCCCTCAAATGCTCTGAAGGACGCAGATACTCACGGCTCATACCCAGCCTTCCTAATCTCCTCATAAATACTACTCCCACCTCTATTAATAGTCCTATACTGAGCACCCATAATCGTTTTCAACGAAGTTTCATCTTTGATGGAACCCGAGAAGGCTGGGACTTCGGGGATTATGACTACGACCTACGTCAAGTTCAGGTCAGTTTCGTGTCAATTTCGTCTAGAAGGCGGGACAGGAAGGGCGGAAAGGCGGAAAGGAGGGTGGGTAGGGTGAAGGGAGAGAGGATGGGTGGGAGGTAGGGAACACTCACTTTAAACGCCCTACCCTCCTGAGCAGATCTAACAATCCTATTAACCAACGCCCCTGCAATCTGATTCGTAATAACTTCGCCCGTCTTCGTAGCCGATATGCTATATATACCACCGTCAGCGTCAGCACCCACACGCCTCCGGAAATAACGAGTTAGGACTTACAAAAACTGATTCTCGATATATATATAATGATTCGCTTCGTTGATCAGTTGAATATCTACAACCCCAACGTCAGTAAATCACCCCCAACGAGATCCAAGGACTCAGGACTCACAAGCATTCTGAATACTATGTTCCGTTAGTACCCCATGACTCCAATCACTAACACTCCTAACAGCTTGAACCCTACACGAAGCAGGATTAGGCGGTGTATAATGCCCATCTTCATCTCCTCCTCCACCCCTCCTCCCTTCCTGCGCCTCCTTCCCATCCTTCTCCATACCCTCCCTCACCTCCGTACCCTCCTTCCTCCGCGGAACCTCGCTCCCCTCCGGCCCCTGGTCCATCGGAGGCGCCAGACCCCATATAATAATGCCACTTCTGCCTATACCTCCTCCCCATCCCATGCCAAGCCTCCCTATACGGATGCCTAACAATCGCTTCATTCGGCGCAAACACAACATCATGCGGAAACGCAAGCCAATCAACATCCGAAGAATCCCGATATTTACGTTTTTTAATCTCGTTCCATCGTTCGATAAAGTGTTGGACTATGTCGAGGACTACGGGGCCTGTTAGTGTCATGTGGACCTGTAAAAAACTCAGCGTTGATTCCAATTCGAGGGAGAGAGAGAGGGAGGCGAAACCCACATCATGCCAAGGCATCCTAGCAAAAACCCCAACATCAAGTCCATTACTAGCAAAATCCCCCACATTCTGAAAATCCATAATCCTCGCATTATTATAATCCTGCCCAGGAAAAAGCGTCTTGTACCACTCCGTAGGATGAACATCAGCAAGTGGATGATTATGTGTATCCCAACGACCAAAACAAAGATCAAGACCACCGATACAGGCGTAGTGGTTGTCTACGGAAACGACTTTTTCGTGGTGGGACCAGAATTCTACGGTGTCTTTGGAACCGATGTGGTCTGGGTGACGGATGCATTGGATGTTGGGGTGGAGGGATGTTAGGGCCCACTGTGAAGCGAAGCGAAGGGAAGGGGGGTGAGAAGGTGAAGAAGGGAGGGAAGGGAGGGAGGGGGGAAAGTACCTTGGTATGTTTGGAACTCATAGACATAGTCTGAGTAACTTCTTTATAAACAACAACATAAACCTTTACACCCTGTTCCGCTTTCCTTTTTAAAACTTTATCAAGACGCCATTCGGGGTGTTTCGCGGGTGGACGACGGAGGTAGAGTTCTGGAGTTAACCACCAATCCTATGGGGGATGTCGAGTTTTTGTCAGCACAAGCGATGGGTGATGGGTGATGGGGGGATGGTTGACGCACCAAGATGAATATACATTCTTTTGCGTTCTCCAGCATTTCCGAGACTGCCCACATGTAATCGTGTCCATCGACGTGCCTATTGAAAAACAAACAATCTTAGACTTTAGAGACTCTTTGATGGTAGATACGACAAAAACTAACCACTTGACAGACGTATCAGCTCTCTCCTCTGCAAAACTATCATATCGATGACTAGCATTAATCTCGGCCCTAATTGCATCCGCTTTCATCTCTTCGGGATCGTCATGTCGGCCTGTGTAGCATAGTTACATCGTGGGGAGTGCAAGAGAGCAAGTCAAGTGTATGCGTACGATTTGGATTCAAAAGACCTTATAGAACGTAGAGCATAGAACAAGATCAGCCCTCGTGAGTGGTCAACGTTCAACGCCAATGTAACGCACCGATAACCTCCGCCCTAGCATGCTCGTATCCTTCCGGAATCTTATGAATGATCTTGTTCAACAAATGACTCATTCTTTATTTAATCGCCAGTTGAGAGCAAAAGCGAAAAGCGAAGTTTGGAGTGGATATAAGAAAGAGATATGTGAGACGTCTAAGCCTTGGGTTGAGTTTGTGGAGGGTAAGAATGAGGAAATGAGGAAATGGAATCAGCGCCCTGGGAGCTAACTTAAAAATGTCTGGGCAATTACGCGGCATTGCCAACGTTACGCAGCATGCTACTTACGCGTAACCCGCAGTTGTCGTTATCAAGTGGTATCAGTATCAGTATCACGATGAAAAGAAATCCCCGTCGATGGAGAGAATTCGCCGTCAGCAACGCTTGCAACGGAGACGAAATCTCTCCGATGTCGATTGTTCAACACTGTGATTTGATTCGTGGCTACAGTTGAATAAAATACATCTTTGCTACATATTGATAGACACAGCATCCGATTCTAAACCCCAAGAGGCCCAACCCTTACCCTCACTCCCTCCCTCTCCAACCTCTCCCTATCCTCCTCTGTCGCACCAAACAACCCCAACAACTCATCCCTCCCCATCCCTCCTCCCTCCTCATCCTTCTCCTTCTCCTTAACAAACATCCAAGTACACTCAA
Source organism: Omphalotus guepiniiformis (assembly GCA_028554645.1). Taxonomy (NCBI): domain Eukaryota; kingdom Fungi; phylum Basidiomycota; class Agaricomycetes; order Agaricales; family Omphalotaceae; genus Omphalotus; species Omphalotus guepiniiformis. Next base: position 407,797 of record JAQOOI010000019.1, read on the forward strand.
CAGCATTCGGCTTCCCAATCCTCGGATCCGCCCCTTTCTCAATCAACAACCTAACAACCTCATCCCTAACACCCACCTCTGCACTCCTCTTAAAAATCACACCAGCAAGTATACTCTGTCCAGCATCATTACGTCTATTCGGATCTGCACCCCTGGATAAAAGTGCTTGTGTTAGTGGGAGTGTGTGCGTTGTTGGGGATGTGTAGGTGCATAGCATTAGGAGGGTGTTTCCTGAGGACGTTTGAGTACACGGAGCGGTTAAAGAGACGGAGGGAACGAACCTTGATGATTAGTTAAATTAACAGGTAAACCAGCATCGATAGCAGCGACGAGTATCCCTTCTGGATCACCTGTACGTGCTGCATCAAACATTCGAGCTGCGAATGCCAAAGTCTCATCAGGGAGAGACGATGGATCTGCAGCAGATTGTGTGGGATTGGAATCGCCGTTGGTCGACTGGCGTATAATCGTCGTCATGAAACAAAGTTAGTCGAGAGTGTATTGGAATTGGAAGCAACTTCACCATTGTGAGATTCTGTGTTCAAAAGAAAAGCGAGAATGAAAGAACTGAGGATTTCAAGCAAGACTCGAGTTTTATTTCGCCAGTAAGAATCACCCGGGCACCCTCTTATTATTCTCGTAGACACGAATGACGATGGAGGGATGGATATGATCGCTGTGACGATACGACTATATGACCTTCACAGAAGAACTTGAAATCGCATCGAGTGTCATATTACCTGGTCATTTGGTCAGATTCGAGCGAAAATTCAACACGGCCAAGAAATTAGAAATTATTATCACGTGCCTAGGTCTCTTTATCGCGTCGTCCTCCTCCCCACCCAACATGACTTCACGACCGCTAATGCTTGTTGCCTGCATAGGCAACGGGACTGGACTGCGTACGCACCGCTTAGGCCTACGCGCGCTGATGAATTCACTGATTTGCATGAACATTCTACTTACAGTAAACTACTCTCAAAAAACGGCTTCGATATCGCGCTTATATTAGAGGTGAAGATTCATTGAAGACTCTTTCAGAACAATCAAACAAAGTGGTGGAAACGTCCGTTTGTTTCCTTACTCTTTCCTCTTTCAATTTTGGCCCACTAAACCACCACCCCTCCTCGAACCACCCACCCCATACTTACTCTATATGTACATTCAGGCCACACCCTTCCCTAAGTAAAATCCTACAATCCAAAAGACATCCAAACAATCCTCTCATTAATCTGGTCCCACTACTCCTCCTCCTCCTCCTCCCCATCCGCATCCGCACCAACTCTCCGTGCAGCAGCCTTCAACGTCAGCTACCCAATCTTCAAACCCTTCCTCTCACCAAACCCAACTCCAGAGGAATTCCACAACACCCTCGAACCAGCTTTTACATCATCCCTTGAAATCATTCCAAAATTGGATTCCTCGAAAATCCCGTCGGTCGATGAGAAAACGGTCCGGGGAGCAAAGGAAACTTGAACTTGAACTTGAACTTTGATATTCACTGGTCACTGGTGCGACGGCTGCGGTAAACCGTAAGAGGGAATGTTTTGACAAGGCGGGGAGGGGAATGGGATGTTAAGTCAGAGTTTGGCCTTAGTAAGGAGTTTGGGAAGGAGGGGATACATGTGAGTTTTTTCTTTTGAAACTTTTTTACAGTCATGGTAAGACCGCTGAATTCAGCGGTATGAAACCAGAAAGTATCGCTCAGGTGCGTAATCCCTTTACCCCAAGTACCCCAAGTACCCAAAGCTGCGCTTCGACAAGATATGAATTCACACTGCTGCGATATCAGGCTTACTTTGACCTCGTTCAAGAAGATAAATCAGCATGGACTTGGGAATTGGATCGTAAGTGTAGGTAAGTACTCGGACTTGGCTGGAGCTTATTGTTTTTTCTGTATAGTACGTCCGGCTGATGAGAGAAGAGATGGTAGATATAGTATGTAGATACTTGGAAGATCGTTTAGGGTTTGCGTACCCATATGCAAGATATCTCCAGTCTCGTTCATGATTGTATTAGGAACGTACATATATCATTATAGTTACACACAAAAATCAAGAAGGTCCAAAATTTCGAAGGGAATGCATATCATATCATATTCGAAAGTCTGTAGGATAGGAAGACCTCGTGTTCGAGGGTTCATCTCCGGGTGGTGAGGCTTAGGATCGGAAAGACGCGCGAGATGAGCGCGGAGCACTCAGTGTCATAATGTTTAGACTGTAGCAAACAAGCTCCGTGAGTAACGAGTTTATATGGGGCCTAGAAGAGCATTAATACTACGCACCAGGCTCGAAACGCCAGGTCTGGTGAACCCCAGACCTAATAAGCAGGAGTTAGAGAGTAGGGAAGGAAGGAGAAATCGTAACCGTACCAAGTGTACCAGAGAGTAATAGGAGTTCCGGGTGTAGGATCACCGTAGTTGTATAAGTCGAGGTTGTAGCTTGTTTGAGGGATGAAGATACTTTTGCCAAGAGATACTTGAGTTGGGATATAGGTGGACAGGACATGAGACGTACCGGTAATTCGTAGTATTGACTTCATCATGCCAGATATCCCACTCTACGGGAGCAGGGGAGGCTATGAGACGTGTACCGTCTGCTGGGGAACCGGAGATTCCGAGGAAGAGACCTGATGAGACTGAGCGGAGGGTCCAGCTTTGGCCGGTCCAGTCCATTGTCCACTGTACGTGATTCAATTAAGTTATGGTGAGTAATGTGTACTTGGAAGTCTAGGTAGTCACTGTTGCTTACTTCCTGGTTAGTCGACCCATGGCCGGGGTACCCAATGACTACGCCGGACGAAAACGAAAACGAAACGAAACAAGGTCAACAACATCTTGGGAAAACAGCGAGCGAGACACGAGTGAAGTTCTCACTGGATTCGTTGTCAGCGCCAGATAGATCCATAACGGTACCGGATTTGACGTTGATGATTCGGTAGGTGTTACCTGACTGGACTAATTCCGGAGTGGACATTGTTTCGAGGTTTGTGGTTGTGTTAGGACAGAGAGAGATACGGGATGTGAGGACGAGACGAGCAAACGCGGGAGAAAGGTATAATAGGCTGGGGTACTTATACTCCGCTCAAATGGGGAAACAGGGGGGCAGCGGAGAAGAAAGAAGTATGTAGAAGACATGGACAGGGGGGGAGACGTATTGATTATGAAAAGCCAACGACTCGGGAAAGGATGTTTGATGCCACCAAGCCCATTCATACCGTACTGTGCATCACTAACCGACTAAGGTGCAGCTTGAAGTTTTCGTACCGAGTCGTGGAAGTAGCGTGTATTTGAAACAATGAATTTACTGTGAACTGTGCAGTGGGACATAAGTTGGGTGTAAGGGCTCTCACTAGTTCAGACTTCAACTAAACCAAACAGGGCTTTAGATTATTCCTGGGTGTAGTATAGACAAGTAGTCGTAGTCGTAAAACGATAGTGAGAGTAAGAGTAAGAGTTAAAAGTCATTATGTAAGTAGGCAGGTAACGACAATATACTGGCCGTTACACCCTCCCCCTTCAGATTGAGCCCACGGATTAATCTATAAAGAATTCGTAGGTGAGAATAAGCGGGGATGGACTAGATAGAAGAGTCAATAGAGAGTCCGTCAAAACCTCGAGTCACTTGGTACATGCTAGGACCGGACATCATGGGTGCACGACGACTACGAGAGAATCCCCAGCGATTCCTACCAGTCCCGTCGCGCTTCGACAATGCTGCCTTGATGGTACGACGCCTGCGTTCTTCCATAATATCGTCTAATTTCCAACGAAGGGGTAATGTCCAAGTACGGTTCTCAGTGGGACTAAGTTCTGCAAGTTGAAGTCGCGAGTTTCCTCGTTTGTAGAGGTCACGAAGGAAGCGATATCGAATAGAGCCGTGGTCGAGTCCAACCTGAGCATCCGAAATATATTGTTGAGCCCAGTAATAAGCTTCATCCATTAACGAGATTCCAATGCCACATTCAGCAAGGTATAAGACCACCGAATCGAGGGTGTCGAAGGAAGATGTAGATGTCTTGAGGTTCTCTTCGGCATGCACGAGGTATTCAAGCTCAGTCAGCTTTTGCTCGTAGAAGTAAGGGATGGCCGCAAGGTTAAGGAAGTGTGTGGTGAAGTTTTGCTTCACAGTACTGATACGTTCAGTATACACTTGAACATGACCGACAATCGCCTTAAGCAGTCGACGGAGAAGTAGATGGGTGCGAACAGTCGCGAGATCTACGTGTCCACTTTGAGTCCATACCACTCCGGGGTGGGACTCTATATCAGCGTGAACTAGAATCCATAGAGCATGGTCGTCGATAGGGGCAGATGAGTCGGGGAGGTTAATACGGGGAATACTAAGGTCAGGAAGCGCATCCCAGTTAATGTTGTCAATATTGATGCCGTCAAGCGAGACAGTAGGTCTCTGGGCCCAACGAATATTCTCTTCCCTGAATAAAGAAAGATGACATCTAAGACGAGCTGATAATTGAGTTTGATCCAGCTTTAACCCTAACAGCTTTTCAATATGCACCGTTCGTTGAATGGTCATCGTCGCGTGAATAGCCTCCCATAAAGCCGTGAAATTGCCTGGTGTAGCGGCTTCGTCCAAAAGCCGTTCCGCAGCAGCCACAGAAGATGGTTCATCGGGTCCATCCGACAACGCCTCAACAGCATTGATAGTGAGTGGAGGGACCATTACTGGTCCGTTCTTCATCGTCATTTCCTGCAAGAACCTTCCTCCCGCCACGAGAGCTCCATTATCTCCATCCCAGTAGTAATCTTCAGGGACGTTGTCCCCAGGTCGGTACAAGTATAACGAAGCTCCAGCCCAGGCCTCTGCGAGGGTAACGTAGATTGGATCTACCTCAGTAGCATCTTCTTCGATGCTAGGTGCGTGAGACGACGAGTGAAGGGAACGATCAGCCGTATTATCACCAATATTGATGATTGGTGCTCTAGACGACATTGGAGCTCGATATCCTCGCGTGGCTCTAAGAGGTTGATAACGAGTAGGTGTTGGTTGCAAGGAGTTAGCATACGAGGGTGGGGGTGTTCGATCTTCTCTGGGGTGGTAACTGCGTCCACCTCCTCTAGGATACCCTCGAAGTCCAAGTCCGCGTCCAGCGGGACGGTCATATGGCATATATCGAGGATTCGGGAACGGATTCATTTCCCTGAGCGAGTTGGCCACATATGGCAGCTGTTGGTCGATTAGGGTCAACACGTTCGTAAGTTCCTCGTTCTTTCGCCTCAGCTCGTCTAACTTCTGTTGAAATTGATCTTGAGCCATTTGAGAGGTTTCGTGAGTCGAAATTTCTGCTGATGGAGGTGCCATTCCTCCCCCTAAAAAGATTGAGAATCATTGTTTGAACAACCAGAAGGATCGTACCATGTTGGCCAGGGTTTTGGAGCCCATAGACTCCTTGGCCAGGATATGCGGCCTGCGCAGGGAATCCTACCGGTGCATAGGTGGGGTAGTAAGAGTAGCCGTATTGCATAATGAAACACACAAGGAGAATAAAAGTCGATTTAGATGAAAATGGGCTACATTCACTTGCGCTATATACGTCGGTCAACAACGTGAAAGACTTAGAGCAAACCCCACAACATATTTCAAATTCAGGCTCCGATATAATTTCCAATTCCGTCTGCTCGTCAGCGACGCGTCTTTTTCAATTCTTGCCAACGCGATACGCCCTGTAGCGTATAATATTCATCCAATGCTTTCAATTTCTTCACAGTCTCGTAGCTCTCCCAAGTCACATCACCTAGAGACCACCAAACTTCAAATTGCACCTTAGATCCCTTCCACCTGTGATCACGGATAGAATCCACGAATTCCTCAGCATCCGAAGGCGCCCCAAAATCGTACGGTTCAGGTTTGGAGCGGTTAGGGAAAAGTAAGGCATCTGATTCAACATATGGTCGCAACAGGCTCACATGAAAACGGTCATGCACGCGTCGTGTCTGCAGTTCCACTGGCAATTCCAACGTGTAGGTGGATGATTCCGGATATGCTTCAAGCACACGATATGGGCCAACAAATTTAGGCAATAACTTTGTTGCTCGACCCTTCGGTAAGCTTAGATTCTTAGTTGAAAGATAAACTAACGAATTGACTTCAATCTTAGGTTCACCACGTCTCTTCCTATTAGCGTGATGGGTTTGGAATACACGGGATGCTATGATGCCGTCGTGAGCATCGAACAGGCAGTGCATTGCCCTGACACCAAATGCTCGCACCCCCGGTGGTATGTCAGCGTCATGCCTAACTTCGCGTAACATGGAAGGAACATAACCGTACGTCAATTCAAAGGGTGCGAACCCCGTTGTCTCACTAATGCTTGAATTTAAGGCAAATTCGACGTATGGTATCTTCACGAGCCAGTCGTGCTGGTCTGCCCTTATCACCGACCGAAATATTTGCGCAATTGATCGATTCGCACGTTCCGTAGCGCCATCAGTCTGTGGATGGAAGGACGTGGACATCAATAATTTAGCACCAAGCAACCGATGGAGCTCTCTCCACCACACTGAGGTGAATTTAGGATCACGGTCAGATACGATGGATTCGGGTAGTCCATGGAGGCGCACAATCTCTTGCATGTAGCGTAGCGATAGCTCGGTTGCAGTATCCCGAGTGTTGCAAGGTACGAGATGTATTTGCGAAGTGAGTCGACAGATTATTACCCAAAGATAATTGTAACCTTTTACTTCAGGAAATGGACCAATGAAATCCATGGCTATTGACTGCCAAGGGCGCGTAGGAATAGGTAACGAGTGTAACTTTCCGGCTGGGGCCTGGTAGCTACCTTTGGCTCGCTGGCAAGTTTCGCAAGAACGGCAATAAGCGTCGCACATGCCATGTATCTTTGGCCACCAATAGGACCGGCGTACATAATCTGCAGTACGTTGGGCCCCAAAATGGCCTACTGCTTGATGTCCTTGCTCGAGAATGAGCCCTCGAATGGATCGAGCTCCCCGCGGAACTTCTGGTATGCATAGGACTTTATTTCCTAACATGTTAGTTGTCCATATGAGCCCGTCATGTACCTCAAAACGAGGGTGGTCTTCTGGTTTCAATAAAATCTTATTACACAGCGGGTCAGTCTGATATGCAGCCCGAATATCTGTCAAGAAGTGAGGATCATTGTCCATTACTCGTTCCAGTGTTATTCCATCAGCATCGTTTAACCGTGATTCAAGTATTGTTGGGTCAAAGGTCACGTCAGCGGTCTCAGAACGTTCTGGTTCTCTCGATGCTTCCATCTCAGCCGCTTCATGATTTCGCTGTTCAACAGTGTCATGTATTTCACGTTGAGCTCTCAAGTGCTCTAATTGTGTCACCAATTCTTCCTTCCTACCGATTGGTAAGTCTTCTCCTGTCTTATCAAGACGTACATCCGCATTGACATATTCTTGCAGTGTTTGAGTTTCTGCTTCTTCGTCACTCTCGTAGTAACGCGACAATACATCAGCGACTCGATTTGTCTCTCCCTTGACATACGTAATGTCCAGATCAAATCGTGCGAGATACTCCATCCACCGCATTTGTCGGCTCGACAAGCGTTTTTGAGTCTGGAAAAACTGAAGAGCTTCATGGTCAGTTACCACATGTATCTTATACCCTATTAACTTATCCTCCCATTTCAGAAGGGCTTCGAGTATGGCTAACATTTCATATTCAAAGACTCGATAATGCCTCTGGGCATCAGTGAACTTTTTCGACATGAACCCAGCTGGACGACATGTTTGCCAGGATTCACCCTGACCGTATACTGCACCAACTCCCGATACACTCGCATCACATATGACCCAAATGGGAGTCTCATTTCGGGGGTCGATCGGCCGCAAAATTGGAGTACGGCAACATAATTCTTTGATGTTTCGAAAACATACATCATGAACAGGTCTCCAAAAGAAAGGTTGCTCATTACGAGACATCTCAGACAATGGTGTCGTATACGACGACACATCAGGTAAGAAATGTGCCAAATAATTAACCAGTCCAAGAAATTTCTGAACATCGTTATAGGTTCGAGGCTGTCTCCAATTGCGAATCTTCTCCAATTTATCTGCATCTGCGTGCAGTCCTTTTGCATCAATTACATGCCCTAGACAATCCATCACTTCGGCATATAGCTGGACCTTACTAGCCTTAAGATAGAGTTGCTGTTCACGTAGCTTTTCAAACACCAATCGTAAGTGTTCCTCATGATCTTCTATGGTGTCACTGAACACGAAGATGTCGTCTAGATATACGTGAACAAACACGCCAATATAGTCACGAAATATGGTATTCATCAACCGTTGAAAAGTTGAAGGTGCGTTGCAGTCCCCTTGCTGCATGGTATTGCTAACAAAAGTTCCAGTAACTGTAGAGAATGCAGTTTTCCATACATCTTCGGCCACTATCCGTATCTGTTCATACGCGTCTGATAAATCGATCTTTGATCGTAATTTCTTCCTGGCTACGTCCATCCGTAGTGTATCCTGATCAGGTAAGGGAGTAACATCTTTCAATGTGTTCGCATTACGCTCACGACAATCAATAGTTACTCGTAATGTCCCGTCTTTCTTTGGGAGGCATAACATGGGGGCTGCCTGTTGTACCACCATAGGTTTCCACCAGCCGGAACGAGTATAACGCGCTATCTTTTCCGATAATTGATTCTTCAATGAATCAGGGCATCGTGGCATGTAGTATCGGTATTTCTTCTCTGGATCAATCAACGGGATCGTATGATTTACCTCCCTCAGTGGAGGCATGACTTCCGGTACACCACTCATGATATCTTTACAACTGTCCAACCATTGCTGCCGCAGCCTCGGAATGTCCTCGTCAGAATATTTCTGACCTTTCTTAGGTGCGTATTGTTTCAAACGTTCCTTAAACCGCTCAGCGGTTGACTTTATTGTTTCCAGTACATCTGGCCTTGGTTTCGTTGTTGAAACGTCAGGTATTCCTGGTGACTCTGCGTAATTCGCAGCGTAGAATTCTTCGACCAAGTCGCTAACCTCATGAAGCCGAACGTTATCATTAGGGTCAGCGTATGATCCGGATATAGTCTCCTCGACTATGTTCTCTATATCCTCCAGGGATACGCTGTCTTCGGGTCCTAGCAACACAGGTAGGTTACGGTCCAATACTATTCGTTCATTAACATCATCCTCATCTTTCTCTTCGTCAATAGTAGGTGATCTTCGTGACCATGGTGGCTGCACCCGTGTCGAAGACGCTTCATGACCCGAGTGTGGTCAATCTTTATTCTTTTCTTCCACCACTCCATATTTCCGAGGTCGAGGTTTTATAGGCAGCTCCTCCCCCCCTTTAAGATGGAATGAAGACGAAACATTCTTAGCATAGCGGCGAGCAATCTCGCCAGCTTCTTCTCTCTCTGTAAGTGTTGGAATTGGTTTACCACGTAACCTTATTAAGTCATGCTCAAAATCTAGCGAAATTCCATGTTTTCTCATGAATACGGTACCCATTACTGCATCGTAACGGTCAACATTAGCAATGTCGAAGTAGTCCTTTCCACTAACGTCACTCTCTTTTCCACCGAGTATCCGGTAGGGGCTGATAGCGCCATGAATAATCTTAGATCGACTACCTTTCGTCCCAAGCTGAAGAGTGACCGGGTTTTCGAGCTGGAAAACCTTCATATGAGCAACACGAGCAAAGTCAGGACTGAGAGCATCAGCTGTGCTTCCACTATCGAACAACGCGAATGCTTGGACACCATTGATGTCCACAAAAGCACTGAGGCACCGATTTTCCTCCGCCGTGCGTTTCGGACGGGATCCCGTACGTTTCACTTTCACCTTTTCTGGCTGTAACGTAGCGCTGAACCCTCCCTTAGCATCCTCTGACATGGATCGCAAATACTCTCCAATATTCAACTGTAGGACTTCTTCATTCTCGTCATCTGAATCTGACACTTCCTCTAACTCCGGGGCTGTTTCATATCCATCCTCCGATAAGCATGTTGTTTCACTGCTGCTGGCAATGGAGTCATTGTCAGTGTCAACTAACGCGTTGAATCGTTCGTCAAGACTATTAGCCCATCCTTCCGTGAACAAGTCCCACTCGTGCATATGCCCCATGTGTTCTGCAGCTTCAGGTGAGTTATATGCTTCATCCGCTGCGTCACTTTCGTATTGAGATCCACCCCACGGATCAGGGTCACCCTCGTCATCCAAATCGGCCTCATATCGAGCCCAAACTTCCTCATCTTCAGGCACGTCGACGTCTGAATCCTCTTGGGATTCCTCCAGACGAAAGAAGCGCTCACCGTCCTTCACGATTTCCTCAGCAATCCGAAACATTTTTGAACGTGGGTTTGTTCCTTTCTTCATCTCAGGATCGTACTTCTTACACTTAGGATCCCCTCTGAAGTGTCCAATCTCCCCACACGCATAGCATGCTCCGGGTGCCGCTGTATTTCCCACCTGTTTAGTGGTTTTAGCAGGTTCGTTAGCATTCCTTCTATTATCCGGGGGCGCTCGTTGACGTTGTTGGTTCTGACGCCATTCTGCATGGTTCGTTACCTGATAACGACGTCTATCAACCACCTGCAAGCGTTTAGGCGGGGAATGTGATCGAATTACAGTATTCGACGAAGGTTTATTTGACCCTGTCGCTTGAGGTTGTGAGTTTTTCTCATAACGAGAACTCCTCATACTACGTTGACTCTGCTCTGCCGCAGTTCTAGCAGAAGAGTAATATTTACCCGTTTTCTCACTGCGTTCGCAGGCCAGTGCCGCTTGCATGATCTCATTGACTGAGGAGCGTTCAGCTGTGACTTTCTCGATCCTCGTCATGTCATCGCACATAGATGAGGGCACTAGGATTAGAATTCGTTTCTTAAATGTGTACATGTCTGGCGGACACGGCATACATGTAGCCCATCGTCGTAGCTCACTGAACATGCTTTTCACCCCTTTATTGCTGGAGTAAGTCACAGTATAGAAACGATCCGAAATTTGAGAAATGGATGCTTCGTGAACGAAGCGCTGGTACAGCCCGTTGACCACCTGCATAAACGTCCAGCGATATGCCATAGGATCTGGGTTCGTAGCAAAACCATCAGGTACGCGCTGTACCTCTTCTCGAAACCAATATAATGCTTCGCCTTCTAAGAAGGCACCTAAGGTGTTAGTTCTCATCAAGTCAACAGCTGATATTACAGCCATACGTCGATCTTCATCATATTCCGTAGGAGGGCCGCATTGATCAGCCATATTCATCCATTGAATGAGTGATGAGAACCAGTCGTCAAACTTAGCATAATCCGCATGTCCCGCATACTTCGAAGGTTTCGGAATAGCTTGTAGCATAGCCTTATGCGCAGCTGACGATGCCTTAGCCGGAGGTCCATAGAGGTAATATCGAATCATTTATTCATAACGATGGAACGATGCTTTCAGTACTTCTTCCTCACTTCGAGGTGTCGGGTCATACGTGAATACCTCCTCCGGACCCACGTTTGGATCCTCTGAACGATATCTATTCTGACGGAAAGGGCCTCGATCCTCTCTTGGATCCCCATTGTCATCCTCATCATCACCATCACTACCATCTCCGCCACCTCCCGGACTCGGTGGTTCGTATGGTGGACCTTGTCCGTGGTTACCATACCCATGCCCACCATCGCGTCGATTGTCTCGACCTGCACCTCTACGTGCGTTGAAATTTGAACCATCAAAGGGTGACCCATTCCCGGGGTCGTCACTAGGTGGTCCTGATGGGTCTCCTCGTCTCGTTCCTCTGGGAACTCCAATATTTGGAGCATGGCGATTAGACGCATCATAGCCATCGCGTCGTTGGCGATTACTTCGCGGACTGTATCTCATACCAGATGGTGAGCCCGCCTGATTTTTTGGGCCTTCAGGACTTGGTCTAGCGGGTGTAGAAGTTGGGTGGCGTCTATTTCCACCCCTTTGCTCATGAATCCCTGCTGGCCTTCTATTAGTATTCGATCTCTTAAAGTCACTTACTTCTGATTGGGTAATCGACATCAAGTCCACTCGAACGCTTGGCATTCGCGGGTCGAATGCTATGGAGTCGTTTATGACAATTCCTTGGTCCTCAAACTCCAAAGGCCTGCCTAGCAAACTTTCCTCAATATACAATAGTTGTAAAATTACTCGCCTTCTTAAGTCCTCTGCATAAGCTCGGGTGCGTGAACTTCCCGAACGTTCCGAATGAGTTGGTCTCGTCGTACTGTCTGAAGATGGAAGGGTAGGTTCAGGTTGAGCCGGTCGTGTCGCAGGTTCCGGTTCCACTTCTTCAGCCTGATCCTCTGGATCGTCGTCCACCTCAGCTGGTTCTTCTTCAGCCTCTGCAAACAGTGGGGAATAACGATTGGGATTAGATTCATTCCTCGGTTCTTCTACTACGGACACATCATCCCTATCCCGATTCTTGCCCTTCGCATAAGGGTTAGGCGTGTGCGATAACTCCGGCTCTAATTCGCTCCTCATATCAGCATACGTCCATATCCTTTCGCCTGTCCTCGCTTCTTCATATTCTCCCGGCATCTCATGAGTCCTAGTTGACTCGTATCCGGTCGTACCACCTCTCTCTGAGTTCTGCGGCGACGTTTTCGCACGGGCTTGAGGCATCCGGAAACGACTAGTCGATGCTTTCGGTCGTAGTGTCGATGTAGAAGACATATTGGTGTCTCGGCTTGAACTCGACGCTCGTATAGGCCCGAAAGAGGGTCCAGGTGAGTATTCTGAATGAAAAGGCAATTCTTGCGCTTCAGCGGCCAACTGACGGCTCGTCGCTCGTGTATGAAAGGCGTGAATCGTGAATTAAGGATCCAAATAATAGTAGGCGGATTCCGAAGAATATTTTCTTCTAGCCTCTAACAATATCACTGTCTAATATTATCCCAAGAGATAATGACTGTGGTTTAAAAAATGTGTAAGGGCTCTCACTAGTTCAGACTTCAACTAAACCAAACAGGGCTTTAGATTATTCCTGGGTGTAGTATAGACAAGTAGTCGTAGTCGTAAAACGATAGTGAGAGTAAGAGTAAGAGTTAAAAGTCATTATGTAAGTAGGCAGGTAACGACAATATACTGGCCGTTACATTGGGGGTGCTGAGTCGACTATGCTTGGGGAGGTCTCCGTTGGGGTGGTGACAAGAGAATCAGAATCAATGGTGGTCTTGTTCGTGTTCGCATGACATTGAAGGTGCGCGAAGAAGACTCGGATTGAAGCGAAGAATGTCGAAGGACAAGGCCAAGGCTTTGACAAGGCGTTTCCGAGATTTCGGTTTATCGGAGGAAGTAACTTCATTTTACATGCTAGCCTTTAAAGCCATGTACATAGCACGAGATATCGATATATGACTGTACGATTTCATAGAGTTCCAGCTGGTGTGGGTGAAGAACCTGTACGCGTGCTGCCTTGAAGCTAACACGCGTCGCGAAGCGTAGCAGACTTGGGTCGCGTTTTCGATGGCAATGGCGATGGAAAAGGCAGGTGGTTCACATCACGTGGGAGTATTTTGATTCGACCCAAAGTTCTCCCTGCTTCAGTGCTTGCGGACCACCCACTATATGCGCCCAAATCTCATCCTTTTCTAACCATTTCTCCATCTTCCAATGTGCTCGCGAGCGCCTTCACTCGAGGTCATCAATGAGGTCGACGAAATCGAACTTGAACGCGACGTGATTTCTGACTCTGATTCACCTCAAATACCGGCTTCTAGCTCGCCATGTCTTTGCTCTTTATCTAGCTGTCCTTATTGCAATTGCAATACAGACTCTGCTTCTGCTTCTGCTTCTGTTTCTGCTTCGTTAGCATCCTCTCGCTCTTCTCGCTCTTCTCGCTCTTCTCTATCTGAACGTTCGCATTCGCAATCGCAAGAATCAGTTTCAAATCGCAATTTTCCTTCTGGAATTCAAGACCATCAAAGCGATCTCGCTTTCGTTGAGGATTTGTGTGGAAGACTTATGAATGTATCTCGGGAATCTGAAGTTACTTCAAGGCTTGTCGACGCAGGTGTCACTGATTCGAGTCTTCGAGCATCTCCACTGTCGTTTGAGAAGACGCCTCTGTCTGGCTTACACGCCTCAAATATTCCTGAAAATATCCTTCAAAGCTTTGGGCTTCCTGTGAGACGTGCGCAAAGCGAATCATCTACGTAATTCTTATCTTACACGCTGCGCTTCCATTTCACTAACATTGATCATTTGCAGTATACCTTTACCGACAGCAACATCCACAACCAAGCGATCCTTTTCCCTAGCTGACCTCAACTACCGTCCACGACAAAATGATGCTCTTTTCTACTCTTCATACGAAACTTTGCTCCCACCATTCAAAAAACGTCGCCCCACCCGCACCTCTTCAATCATCGACGAAAAGGAAGGGTTTGCCTCTCAAACGGCGACTTCTAGGCGTGCGCGCTCCTTACGAAACGAAGCCGATTATTCCGATGAAGATGGTGTACACGCAATCCCGCTTGCCTCTCCAGACGCAGAATCTACCATTCCGTCAAGTGACAAGGAAAACACGCCTGGATGGATCCCTACTGCTCCTTGTAGCCCCGAATCTCATTCCGAGCCCGAACAATGCAATGGTACAAACACGTTTCGCCAGCCGCTCTCTCTTATGCCAATATCGCCCCTCCATTTCCTCTCTGATGTGTCGTCAAAGGTTTCACGTGCTCCGGTCGCCAAGAAAAAGAAGAACAGGAAATCTAGTGCGGTCAAAGCTATTCCTTTTGAGGTCCCGATAATCGCTCCTCCACCCGGCCATGCATGGCGACCCCCACTTAGTCAAGAAGCGCAAGCGAAGACAAGACTGCTACGATTCAAGGAACGAGATGAGAACATGAGGAAGGCGGATGGGGGGTGGCAAGTGGACGGTGGCGACGAGGCGAGAGATACCGAAACGAAGGTTGTGGGATTTGAGTTTGTGTATGAGAGTGTCGGTCAGATGTCGACGTATGAGCCGGACAGTGGTGACGAAGAAGACGGAGCTGATATTGATGACGACGTCGAGATGAGGGATGTGGAGAGCGACGAGTTGGATGAAGGAGTCCGTTTTGACGGTTCTTCAAGTCAAGGAGCTAGCTGGGCTGATATATCAAGATTCGAGGATGGAATGAGTAAAGAGGTCATTGAGTGGATACTTGAGGTACGTCGAGCCGCTTGCTTATGTCGTCTGTTTTTGACCAGCGCTTTAGGTGCTACCTCCGATCGAAGAGATGTATTCGCCTCAGTCTAGCAATTTGTCATTGAGCTCGAAAACGTCTGCCGATGTTCGCTATTCTGTATCTCCCTATTCTTCCACATCAAGTTCTTCGTACTCATCTCCTTTCAAATCCTCTAACAACTTTGACCACGGGCATCACAACCTGATGGACCAACTCCTTAATTCTCCGGAGACGAGATTCCACGCGGCTTATCTTTTTAGACGGTTTTTCTGTATCGTTCTTGGGTCGACGGATGATAATCTCCATCGTCTGCAAAGCAACAGCGCGAAGGATGGAATCCCGCTCGCCAAACTTACCCAGAAGTTTTCGTGGGATATGGATGGTTGTGAGATGATCACTTGGGATGTGGCAGTCGGCTGTTTAGCACTCAGTGTGAAGGCAAGGGATTTGAATAATCAACTAAACAACACTTTCATGTTGACGTGACTCTTCACTTTCTTGGGTGTGAAGATGCACCGTGATTTCTTACCACCCTTGTTCCCGGTCCACGCGTTGTTATATGAGGACCTTGCCCCCCATGATATGTCTTATGGGAATCTAGAGGTAGGTCTTTACTCGATTACCCTGTTTGCATGTCGACCCATTCAATCCACTTTTCTCCAGGCAGCTCAAAGAGATATTCTATTCGCTTTATCGTATAATCTGGGGAGTTCTCCCCAGGCTATACTAGATGATCTGTGGCTCGCGTTGCCTTCGCTGAGAGAGTTGCTCGAATTTAGTGATCGTGGAAGGAGCGGGTGGAATCTAGTGCTGCAGGGAACTTGGGAGATCCTTTATACGGCCGTCGGTGGTAGGTGTTTTACTACTCCTGGAACCAAAGCGTGACAGATGACTCGTTTCGCTCCGTAGAGCCGAAGATAATGGAATTTCCCTTGTCACTTGTAACCGTTGCGGCCCTCATGGAAGCATTAAAGGCGTCGCTCGTGCGCAAGCATGAATCTTCTGAGCCTTGGTATTACGAGTTTTGGCGTAGACGAGTCGAGTCATCGATCAAGACGTCGTATGCTAGATGCCATATAGATGCGAAGAAGGTCTTGGAGATGAACCAGCAGGGGCATGTTCGCAAGGCGAATATAGAGTCTGAAGGTGTCATGCTGGACATACAGGCGGCGCTGGGAATCGCCGATGTGAGTTTTCTTGTTCGCCAAGCTCCCTCGATGTTCCGTGATAGTGTGGTGATATGTGAAGGCCTAGTTCTAATGGTGGTTCTTTTTCAGGGGCCTCTTACAACGTGTAGGGAGTGGATTTCTTCAGTTGGTGCCAAGAAATGAAGGTTCAAACGTTCAATACTTGCTTTGTGCTCCCTTTTGTTCTCTCTTTGGCGTCAAGCTTTCGCCCTGTAATTTCATGTTTCTCAAGTTGGGATGCTTTCCTTTTTGCTTCTGCTTATACGTTTATACTTTTGTAATACTTTGTGACCAGTAATTTCCAAGTTTGATGCAGTTTGGCCTCGGAGCCCCATTCAACAATCGATTGCGCTAGGTTCGATCACCGCAGTATTGGCACTGCGTCAGGAAGGGTCATCATGACGTCGTCTCCGTTGCTAATAAAAGGTCGTGTCTTGGTTCTGGTTCGAGTATAAAAAGATAGCAGTCGACGGAAATCGTTCTTCTTCAATCAATCCGATACTATCGATATGTCTATTCAAGCAGGAAACACGTACAGACTCGTTAATGTCAAGAGCGGCACCGCACTTGATCTTTCGGGTACTGATAATAAGTCCAGTATGTTCTGGTTTTTTGTGTTCATCATGACGAAATTGACCTGACCTATTGTGTTTGGTTTGTAGTTTCTGGGTACACTGCGCACGACGGTGATAATCAGAAGGTGAGGCGTTGTGTTTCATTCGTCCACATTGTTTCTGTATCTCACATTGGTTCAATCGGCTAAAGTGGAAACTCGAAAACTCTGATGGACACTGGACATTCCAGTGTGTCCGAGGTGGCCAATACCTAGGCTTTGAGGGTAATCCCGAGGATGGAACGCCTCTTGTTGCAGTTGGCAATCCCGTTCAGTGGGATATCTGGCCTGATGAGCAGGACTCGAGCGTTTACAGGTTTGTTCAATTGATAGGTTGTGTCGGTCACTGTGTTATTGACGATACCTTTTGCTGCCGCTCTCGCGTGTCGTAGAGTCTTTGTTCCCGGAGCAAACCCCGCGATAAATATTGATTTGTCGGACCATGGGAATGCTACCCCCGGAACTATCGTGACGTTGTGGGGTAAGTGGGAAGGTACGAATCAGACTTGGAGGTTTGAACAGGGTTAGTTTTGGTCTGGTCCTGAGAGATTTCGTGGCTGATGTTATTGTTTATGCTGCAGAGTAAAATGATTGACTGGGAAAAGTTAATTACTGGATGTGGTTGTGGGCTTGGTTTGTGTACATTGGGTAAGGAAATGTAATGATTGTTCGAGTATTACTATCTCGCAGTGATTCGTAAAATTTTAAAAAAGGTGTCAAGTAACATATTATTTTCGTCGTAAATGTAAATCAGGAAAATTGTATGACGACTGTCGTACGAATGTGACTCTACAATGCCACTTCGCAGGTTGAGTTGTATCCAAAGAGATAGTAAGATTATCTTTCAGTATGAAATTGTCTGCATCTTCGGTAACAATGTTCGGTATCTTCTTTCCATCCCAATCGCATGATAGTGTCCAGCCAATAATGAACACTCTATCCCCACTAATCAACATGCATTTATCCGAATTCGGTACAGGCGAGACTAAAGCACCTTTCTCAGGTACTTTGTCGTCGTATGAAATGACTCTGTCTCTGTCATCATGTGCAGAACTGATCTGAACAAAGCGTATGTTTGGACTGTTCTGGCCTGATCGTAAGCCCCAGCGCTCAAATGCACCTGCACCCGATGTGACATTTGAATACCAATCCACCTCGAATGTATCGAGTTCGTAGCCCGATTCGAAGATGACAGGATCGTAATGCTTCCCTTTTTCGCCTTCCTTCCGTTCTCCGTCCACTTTACCGCATTCCCACCTATAGCGTGTCTTTCCGGCCATTATCGCCGGCATAGTACGCATCTCGACTTTTTTCGGCATATCCATCACCTCATGGATGAATTCGTACCGCCTGACGAAAGTATCTGCGAGATTTTTGTATCGAGATAGATCATCTTCAAGCCGCTTTGAGTTCTCCTTATGTTGAAATTGAGTCAAATCCGTCCGTCTGAGCTCATACACTTTGAGGGCTGAACGGATTTTCTTACGATCTTGATCGTATTTCTGTAGAGCAGGATGGTGCAGACTGGTTTGTAATTCCGCGTACATGATGCGCATATCGTGAACCTTCTCAAATATCCTTCTAGGGACGGAGCTTTGTCGAGAAAGTTTTGCATTAAGGGATCTAGGCTCAAGATTTAAACAATTTACTGATTAAATCCAAAAGGTATACCAGACGTACTGGTAATGATGCAGCACAGCTTGGCAATAGGCTCCTCGTGGCTCCTTCATAATATTCGGTAGCAAATTGAAGGCGCTTTCAACAGAAAGTAGATCACTTGAAAACTTTGATTTATCAGTCGAACATCCAAAGGTTTCGATCTGAACTCGCAGCATAGTGCAGTTCTGCGACTCCGAACGAGACTTTTCGTGTCTAGCAACGGCATTGATGAAAGTATGGACGAGCGCCTGGGCTTCTTTCTCGTGTGAGGCGGTGACCTTGTCAGCACGGACTCTGAATTTGAGAGATTTTACGATTGCAAAGTCAGACTCTCGGTGTGAACAAGTATATAACGGCACTTACCCACAAACAACAATCACGTTGATACTGTAGCTACGCTGGAAGCCTGCTACGTAGTAGTCGCCATATTGATCCTGGAAATGCTTTTCTGGCATGTTCTCAAGTCCTCTCTGGAGAGCAGGATTTTCTAGGTACTGCATTTCCGAAATACCTGCTTGTTTGTACTGAACTAATATCGTGGACGACGATATTTGTTTCGATAAGTCAGATGCTAGCCGCGTGCCCGCACCTACGGATACGGGGTGGGCATTGATAGTACCACGTACTCCCACTTCGTAGCCATTGTGAGTGCCGGACGACTCATTCCTTTGTATCACACTGAGGTCAATCACGCCTTTCATTGGTTCCATTTCCAGCAGCGGCGGAATGTGAATTGTTTTTAGAGCGGAAGTAGGCGTAGTGTTGCCTGTTAGGGCGTTAACGCCATAGCCCAATCGAAAGGCCTCCTCCCATGGTAGCTTAACGATACTGTCCAGCTCGAAAGAAGGCCCATCACCTATTTTGTAGGTCTGACAATTGTGCATACAATTGTGCAGTGTGTCAGCACAGTACCACCTCTTGGAGCCAGCGAACCCTCAGTACCTTTGATGCCGCAGAGCTAGGTCGTTCACTGTCTGTTTGTACGCGGCCAAAGCTTACACATTTGAGAGCCGGTGCTAAAGGGAAATCCAGTCTATCTGTCGGGTGTTTTGGTCTTGAATACAATAAGGTCACAATGACTCGAACAGCCTCGGGATGCTGTAAATCATATATGATATAGTTTAGCTGAGTCACACATAGAAACAGAAAATGCGTCTCACTGCTTCCAATGAACCCTTATCCACCTTGTCGCACTTCGACCCAAACACCACCATGACCCCATCTTTGAGCTCCTGGGGTACATCTGGCTTCAAAACGCCCTTGTGTTCGACCCAAGTACGCAATGATGATCCTATATCAATTATATACACCTAGATATGCCACAGTCAATCATACCACAGACGGCGTAGTAATTCCGGTATGTAAGCACCTTGGACTCTCTGAATTTTATTAGAGCGTGTTTCCGGCTCATCGCGGTGGAACCGAAAGATCTGCCGATTACAACTTCCTTGCCACTGTCTTTGGTGGAGTCTTTGTAGAATTCGCAAGTTCCGGGCTCGCTCTTGGAAAACGGCAGGTCTTCACAGACGAACTTCACACCTATCGGACAGGAAAGTACATGGTCAACAGACATTGAAAGCAGGATTACCTTCTACCTTGCGACGAGTGCTGATATCCTGATTGGTTTTTCTGTTGTGCTTGACCTTTTTGCGAGTCATGATGGTCGTCGATAGCGAAGAATATGATCTCTAGCGCCAGCTAGTCTTCCAAGTCAAACTATATATACTGCTATGGAATCAAGATTACGCAAGGGTTAACGCGCTATATTAGTATATAAGCGCCAGGCTCTAGCGCCCGTGACCTTTACATAACTGTACATCCAGATACTTTACCCCGGTTCAGTGGCGCCAGTGAGTTCACGGCAGTACTTGCATTTCGTGATCATGTTCGCTGTCAGTGTTACCTCGGCAAGTGTGTATTTGATTAGTCCTCCGTTCATGTACTTACCCTTGCCACATTTTTCACCCTTCGTGGTTGCGGAAATGAACTTTGCGGCGCCACCATTCCTTTCTCAGCGCCAATTTGGCGCTTATTAGAATGCGGCGATATGATTGGCTAAGGAGTAGCTACTACATAGCGGGCCGGTCTTCCAAGAGTTCGACATTGAGGCGATGAATACACGGTTCTCCCGCAATCTTCTACATTTATGTGTTCCAGAAGTCAGTTGTTCTCATTTGAACTTAAACTTGCTCTAGTTCTCTATTACTGTGCATTCTGAACCCGTAAAATGTTTGGTAATGTCAAAAGTTAGTCCAAACTAACTGTAACTTAACTAGATGTTTTCTTGGAAAAGTCGGTTGTGACCTGTGAAGCGGAATTACCGAAGCAAGTGAACCGCACGCCACTGAAAAAGAGGTGAAACCGAGTGAAACAGCAGGAAACAACAGTGGAATTAATTGCACGATTTCGGGGGGGTGAGAAACATGTAGGGAAATTTTGGTGAACGTGCGGTGAAGATTTCAACGGGCACTTGAGCGGAATTTTCAAAACAATGTTCAGTGCAGTCTCAACACAATGTTCAGGGTAGTTTTCCGGAATTTTCAACACAATGTTCAGGGCAGTTTTCCGGAATTTTCAACACAATGTTCAGGGCAGTTTTCCGGAATTTTCAACACAATGTTCAGGGCAGTTTTACGGAATTTTCAAACACAATGTTCAGAGCAGTTTTCCAATGATGGCAGGTGGAACTTGTGAAGAAACAAATCACGTATACTGAAATTGATTGAAACGCAGCGGAAAAGAAAAGGAAATGGTGCGGAATCGAAGGGCAAGCCGAATAACGAAAAAGTGGCGGTTCATCTGGGTATAAGGCTGAAAACAAAGTGGAAGATCCCGGAATTCTGCCAACAAGCCAGTGGCCAACATTTCTGGTGATTTACAGTGGGAAATCTGAGGCAGATATCAAGTTAACGGAAACTAACTGGAAATTACGGTGGAAATTAGTCGGTGGAAAGCAACATATGAATCAGACAGAACTGAGGAATTGTGGTGGACTCACTGGGACAGAATGGAAATCTGAGGCAGATATCAAGTTAAGAGGTTAACGGAAACTAACTGGGAATTACGGTGGAAATTAGTGTCACGAAAGCCTGGAAACTGTGGAATCACTACCAAAAATGAATGGAAATCATATTGTTGACACCTAAAGAAAACATAATGGAAATTTCTTGGAATCCGCCACGCCATATTTTTGCAGTAAGAGCAATGACGCACCAGTGGAAATGTGAGAATTACGATGGAAAGAGCACAACCATAATAGGACACACGGTGAAAACTGCGCAAGGAAACAGATGAACAACACCTGGAAACAGAGAAATGGTGACGCACCAGTGGAAATACAGGGATAAAAATGGAAAACTCTTGACATTGACAATGAAACACAGTGAAAACTCTGCAAGGAAATATATGAGTAAAGAAGGGGGTGTCCTGAAAACAACCGCGGAATGTGATTCGGAAATGTGAATCTACTTCGTTTTCGCCTTTTTCTTCGGAGGCATATCTCCCAACTTCGTTATGTTCCCATACTCGTCCCTGTGCAGCACCCGACGTTTTGATTTCTTGTCTTCTTCTACCCACTGCTCCAGCTGTTCGGAGTACACCATGAAGCTATCCTGCTCGGTTGGTATGACATAACCTCTCCAATTCGGGGGCGGCGGCTTGTGGAAGAAATCTGGGTCGTCCATCCACCCTCCACCTGTTTCGGACATCTGTGGGGATGGACCCCCATCCATCCCACCCGCATCTTCTGACTGGCGTGTTCGTCGAGTGACCAGAGCTCTTGACTCCTTAACTCCTTTATGCTTTGGCCCTGCTCCTCGTGGCCTTTCCCTTTCCCGACGTCCTCTCGTCCGCACCCTCCCCCTAGTCTCTCCAGGCAATGCAAGCACTTCCACTTCGCTGTGAACACGTGCATCAGAAGTTGATGCGTCATTGACCAGCACCGTCGAAGACGATGGCACTGCAGTGCCGCCCCCGGTAGCAGGCGTCCGTTGGGGAGATGCCTCCATGGCATCTGTCTCGCTGCTTTGGAACCCTGAGTTGACCCGCTCCTCTGACACAATCGGCAGTACTGGTGCCACCACACCCTCCTCACCCGCCTCCTCGGTAACGCCTGATAGAGGGGGTACACCTGGACTGGCAGCGTCACTCAAAGTCGGCGCAGTGCGTCCATCCTTCGATATCTCGATGGCATCCGTCTCGCTGCTTTGGGACCTTGAATCGACCCCCTCCTCTGGCACAATCGGCACTACTGGTGCCACCACACCCTCCTCACCCGCCTCCTCGGTAATGTCTGATAGAGAGGGTACACCTGGACTGGCAGCGTCATTCAAACCCACCGCACTCAGCGCAGTGCGTCCATCCTTCGATGCGTGGGGTCGCACGGCCCAGACAGCGTTTCCCTCCTGTGTCGCCTGTTGCAACACGTCCCCGTCGCCCTCGTTTCGCTGCAGTTCCACAACGCCTCCAGGTAGACCTTCTCCCACATCGCGTACCGGGACCTCGGAATCGACATGTGCATTGTCAATGTCCTCCTCTCCTTCTTCCTCAACCTCACGGTCTTCCTGGGCCCAGCGCTTCCACTTGTCTTCCAATATCCCCTTTTCATAGAACACGAAAGGCAGGGTCGACCAAGAATTGGACGTTGCGCTGAGGTACGCGTTTATCGCTACCACCTCGTTATCAGACAGGAGAATCGGTGAACGCAGTGAGGCGGGGAAAAGGAAAGTCGAGGTATCGTAATATCCAGAGGGATCAGCGACTATCGCCCCCCATGGGATCGTCGATATCTCACCGTCTCTCGGCCAGGCGTGGTCTGTAAGGCAAATCGTGACCTGGGCCTCAGCGATCGCGACTACGTGACTCACCCCATATTGCCTCAAAAAACTTGCTGTATGCGGATCGATGTTCCTCCATTCTCGCCTTTGTGAAGTCCAAAACAGGAAAGACAGGTATCCCTGCCTCATTTCGTGGTATTGCTATCTTCTGTGCTGTGGCCTCTACACAGCAAACATTAGATACTTCCGCGTTTCAGGGGTCGAATTCATATCATCCTCACCACGAACAATTCGGCCGACCCAACCTCCGTAATCGTCCAAAAACGAAGTGTGGTCTTCGAAGCTTGCGCCGGCGGGAGTATCCGGAGGATCAATTCCCAATCTTATGCCCATGTGAGTTTTTTGGAGAACGCATACGAACATTTCGACTCACCGTATTGCCGTAAATCCAGTTGGAGACTGCACACTCTCGTAGGCCATCACCAATTGGAAGCCCACCTTTCCCAGCTGTCCGGAATCCCGCACTGCGCTCAATGTGTGAAGCGCCCCTCTTAAAAACTTGTTCACGTTACTACATAGTCTTTAGTTGGTACCTTGAATTTCACGACCAGTGTTCCACTTACCTCTCCGTATCCTTCACAGCATTTTCAGCCCGACTCTCGTAAAGCTCTTGGTCCGCGTTTTTCCACAGCTCGGATGATGCTTTCTGGTACCAGCCCACGTTGCTCCCACGCATCGTCGCTGCGCCGACCATGGCCCCGTCGAGCTGAGTGTCCGTGACCTCACCGGCATGGCCAGCTCCCTGGCGAAGCTCTTTCATCTTTATCTTCACTGCATCCTTGTTCTCGCTCAGGAAGAGCTGTCGACCCGTTAATTTGCCTGCAAACGCAAAAAACACAGACGCGGCCTTTCGAGGGTCAGACAAAGACCCCCCCTCACCGTCCTCCAACGGTGTACGCGCCGGCCCAGAACCTTTGTCCTTATGAGTCGCCTCATAACCTCGATGTACATATCTATTGAAGGCTTGCCCCACAGCCTATGTATGAGTGAGAAGTCAGCGGTCTGGTAGCACGCAATCTTGGCACCTTGGGACAATACCTTCACGAACTTTGGGCCTGTAACACCCTGAAACGCTGGGTCATCCTTTAGCAGGCGTCCGACCGCATCTGCTCTCCACTGCTGCACTGCCAGAGGATACTTCTTGTTCCGCGGCCTATTGATCATGTCGTGGTCGTCCAAAATCTTGCACCAAGACGGAAAGAGCTTCTTCACTGCAGCGTGTTGGGCGGGTGAAAGGATCTCCTTGTGTTTAGGATCCTCCTCCTCGTCAGACAATGGATCCTCGTCCACATTGCGTGCCGTTCCCGTTGTACTATGTATGAGGTGCATATTATTACTATTGCATATCAAATCACTTGCGCGACGTACCCAGGACCAGACGGACCATCCCTCGCAGAAGATGAAGGGGCAGACATCCCGCGGCTTGCTGCGATTGTTGTTGTGGCAAGGTTTTCAGTGAAAGGACCAGAGTTTTCACAGGCTCGGTCAGTGTAGTAGGTTCCAACCAGCGAATACTCACTGAAACTACCTGAAACCCCGCTTGGATGCAAAGTTCACCCGTAAAATTTCGCCGCTGGGCCCTCTAGCACCGCATGCCCCCAACTCATCCTACCGCATGCTCTTCAAGCCGAGATCTCGTTCTTGACTCTCGATAGCAGCTCTGCAACGGGCCCATCGTTTTCGCGACCCTGTAGACGACTCTAAATCGGAATCAGTACAACCAGTTCATCAGAATCTCACCATGTTTCAACCTGTTTCAACTCATCCCTTTTCCAATTACCGTTCCATCTTCCTATCTTCCCATCTAACCCGTACATGTACATGTCACCCAACTCATCCTACCGCATGCTCTTCAAGCCGAGATCTCGTTCTTGACCCTCGATAGCAGCTCTGCAACGGGCCCATCGTTTTCGCGACCCTGTAGACGACTCTAAATCGGAATCAGTACAACCAGTTCATCAGAATCTCACCATGTTTCAACCTGTTTCAACTCATCCCTTTTCCAATTACCGTTCCATCTTCCTATCTTCCCATCTAACCCGTACATGTACATGTCACCCAACTCATCCTACCGCATGCTCTTCAAGCCGAGATCTCGTTCTTGACTCTCGATAGCAGCTCTGCAACGGGCCCATCGTTTTCGCGACCCTGTAGACGACTCTAAATCGGAATCAGTAGAACCAGTTCATCAATATCTCACCATGTTTCAACCCATCCCATTTCCAATTGCCCTTCCATCTTCCTATCCTCCCTTCCATCTAACCCGTACATCCTCCCTGCCATCTAATCTGTACACCGCCTGTCCCGCTACGCTAGTGTCTGCGCCGGCCGGTACACCATCTGCTAACTTCGGTTGAATCGCTATTCGATTTCAATCTTTTCATGGTCCACTCTGCCAGATTTTCCGCACGATTGGTTCCTTCTCGCGTAATTGTGTTCGGCGGAGCTAGCGCTTCATCTTCTAGCGCTTCATCTTGAGTGCCTGCCTGTTGCAATCATCGTCATACGTTCTGACAGTTTATGACTTTGAAAATGTGAACGTACCAGCAGAAACGTACCTGCAGTATACCTTGTTTCGTTCTTCCTCCATCACTTGTGCAGCAAGCTTCACTATGCATCGCGACATATACGTGCAGCGATACGGTGACGTCGCGTTGCGGTTCGATGGCACCGCAAAGCAAATGCTCGCTGCTGTCAACGCAGCTCTTGCCTGCGCTCTAAGATCATACTTTCCGCTGCCCACACACCCTTCGCGCGCACGCCTTCTCATTGATACGGGTGATCGATACCTTCCAGACTGCGGTCGGTATTTTATATATGTCAGTAATCCACCGATCACGTCACTTAAGACCATCTACTGACCTGGCTATGTGTAGTCTCGACGCCAGGGATTGCCTTATAAAGTTCGCGAACATGTCTCAGATCTCTCACTGGGAGACTGGGGAGCCCAGCTCTTGAACACCTCTAACATTCGTGAGCTGCTGGGTTTTCGCGAAAGTCTCACTTCCAAAGGCAGCCGACGTGACCCTCCGACTCTGGACTCTTTCACCCCGCGTCGTGGTCGTGTACTACCTTTGTCTCCGGCAACCTCAGCGTCTACTCCAACACCTTCGACTCGGAGAGCGTTCGGTCGTCGCCTTTATGGCCGTCCGATCACCAGAGGGAGCGACGAGGAACCAGGGCCGTCAGACTTGGCCACTGCCAACAAAGTCACCCTGATGCTGTATATGAAGGTTTGTTGCCCATCCTCCGCCCCCAAATTTGACGCTTACCCGTGCTCCAGGATGGCGTTGACGCCTTGCGCTTGCTGGTTAGTAACCCAGGACAGCGGGTCTCCCTCCAAGACAACAAACTGCTGCTCGGTGGTCATGATATTGAGCAAGGATTACATCGGTTTGAGGTCTCCAGGAAAGGCGCGGTGGAATGGCAGACTGTCCATTGGGCAACGTTGATACCTGCGCGTGATGGCTCTCTCTTATTTCTTCGTCTGGCCGGGGTCACCAACACCCCAGGGTGGGATCTGGACAAGAATTTTCTTTAGTGCCTGCTGTCTCCTACCTGTCTCCTACCCCCAAAAAAACGCTATTCAATGTTACCTTCATTGGTGACCTTATGTTCCGTCCTTCTTATGTAGATCCATTGCTGTACTAGACATAATCAGCGGCGTAATATGCCACTCGCACACAAATATGTGTAGAGATGTCTTTTGCAAACTGTTCATTGCGCACCAGCACCACAGCAAGAGTGTCGCGACTATATTAATAACGATTTCTACAAGCAAACGCCTGGAAGTATACCACCCTACCCCATAGCTATTCCGTCAGTCGACTTCAGAGCGACCCGCCTGCTGGGACCATAGGTCAGCAGGGGAATGATGGGGAGTTTGGGCTCAATGATGGGGGTTAGGGCTCAAGGCTGCTCAAGGACCATCGTTGTTTGGTCAGAGTTTCTGCCCACGCGATCGGCCGGCAAAGGCACCGCCACATCTTTCATCCGTTCATCCGAACAACGGGCTAACGATTGTTCCCAAAGTCTTACCTGACTTTGCCCAATGGTCCTACGATGCTTTCTGATATCTTCTCTGATATACAATAGCAATTTCATCCTCTTTACTGTCGCGCGCTAACGATTGTTCCCGAAGTCTTTCCTGACTTTGCCCAATGGTCCTACGATGTTTTCTGATATCTTCTCTGATATACAATAGCAATTTCATCCTCTTTATTTATTGTCGGGCGTCCATGGCAGGACCACGCCAGACCACGCCGTGTAACCTCATGAATTCAATTGCCCGGCCCTACGTAAGAGTTTACCAATCTGCACTAGATTTTACCTTCTACAGTATATGCTTAGCCGAGACGAGCCGAGCCCGGTTAGTGCAATAAAACCGAAAAACCAAATATTAACAGTGTCCCAACGATGAGATTTGGGAAAGGCCTCTGGACCCCCCCTTGCTAAAGCATTTTCTGGTGCATTTGATTTATGTTTGCTGTAAGCGAGCCTGAGGAAAACCTGCTGAATACGGACGTAGATCCCGGGTACACGTGACTATATTCCGCCTAGTGTTTCTATATTTGCTTGTCGCATTACGGGGATGATTTCGCACATAACTCGGAGCTAGATATATTTCAAATATTTTACTCGAAGTTTAGTGCCGGGCAAATTGGACCTAAGGCCTAAATTCTTATGGAAAGTCATCCATTATTTTATTGTGGTCCCGCACTCAACTGCGATGTTCACACCTTCTGCAGATCTGAACCCTGGACACTCGCGCGAATCGGTCAATGAATGGGCACGCGTATCCTCCTCCTGATGCACGCAGGTCAACGTTGCATTGTAAACAGGTCTGAACCACTTCACATCTGAACCAGTTCAGCCATTGAATCAACTGCATACTCAGCCGCTTTGTGCGCCATTATCAACTTGCATTTTTGAAAGCCGATGGTCCCAGCTCTGTGCAACGCAATGTCTGCCGGCACGACTGCTCACTCGCCAGAGATGTCCATCACGGTGCCCTGGACTGAGGATTCCCCGGAGACCACTTTTACATTGCCAGCATTAGAGGTGTCCGCAAGACACTGCCTGCAGACTCTAGGGGGGATCCCGAATACTGGCAACGCTACCATGGGCATCCTGCTAACAAACCTGTTGGTCAGATCCATTGATGGAATTTGCTCCTCACCGCAGGTGTTGCCAGAGACCGAAGACTGCGTCTTGAATACATGGACTAATTACGGGCGAGGCGACATGCGCCATTTGGGTCTCACCGTTGCCAGAGTGAGTCAATCCAATAATTTTGGCGCTTGATCTGACGTCGACATTTTCAGTGTGTGGAATATTCGCACACCGGCCGTACTTGCTCCCAGCAGGTGTTTGCTGCGACGGGCCCCAATTTCGGGCAATTGATTGTTATAGGGACTCTCGTTGTCCTCTACGAACGTGCCTTTTCTGCCTCATGGTCTCTCACCCATCGCCCCAGCCCAAATCTCTTGAGCGCTGTTCCAATCGGCCCACTCCCCCACCCAGGGTGCGCGTCCGCTGTGGTGCACGCCATTGCAGGCCACTGTGTCACCGTGTTGGAGATGTGGACATTCCATCAATGGCCACGCATCCAACGAGTTCTTTACACTCAAGCCGCCTCGCCCCATCCGGTTCTTCAAGGTTGGGGTCAGCCTGCGCCCGTGGTCACCAGACGCACTTTCCAGTCGCAAAGTATCCAGACTGATAGCCCCCTTCATGCAGACCCTGCGATAAGCCCCTACGCGACGCAGATCCCTAAAGCGATACGCGCCCCTCCTTCATCTGAGAGTGAAGCCGCGCCCGGTCCCTCTGGTGCATCAAAACGTCTGCGCAAGGAGTCTGCCCCTGACAGATCAGGACTTCGCCGCCGACGAATGTACTGTAAGCTGTTTTCCGTTCAACTGGCGCTTGACATTCTCATCTCTCTTCAGATGAGGACCCAAGTAGCCGTGAGGTCTTGGATTGTTTTGAAGTTCACGATTCCACTCGGTCCACTTCATACATCGATCTTTCAATTTGAAGGATGACCTGTCTCATTATGTTCTTGTAGCTTTAGGTGTCGCACTCTATAGCTCGGAATGAACACGAGCATCACTTTGCTGCCAAGCGAGGTTCTCCAAACCCATAATGTACCAACCAAATACACACGTCAGACACTCTTACACCCTTAGGCTTTATTACAACCGTGACCTCGCTAGACTTTGTCAAACTTCGGGATATGCTGGTAGCTTTTCGGCCGATGTTGTTCATGCAATTTTTGATCATGCTAACGTCTGAACTTTACTTTGAAGAACTACAATTTGTTGTCGTCATATACTTTGCAGAAAATTACGCGGCAAGGTTGTTGTTGCCTCCGTCAACCTCTAGTCTTGAAAGGCCACTCTGAATATGGCAAGAGCTTTGTCATTACAGTACGTGGGGGTAATTTGACGACCTAAGTCTAGAGTAACCCTAAACCATTGGTCTCACTCCTTATGGCATAGTAGTCTCCCGCTTTCGCTTTCGAACCAGTCCTTAGAAATTGTCTCAGCCTGAAAGCCATAGTCCATCTCTAAACCACCCGCCCACCCAAAAGCGTGTGAAAAAGTATTGAGATTGGTCGGGTGTGGTGTTATTGAGCTAAGGCCCGCATGAGGACGGCAGAACGAGTGTACAATTACATTGGACGTTAACACACAGGGTATCACAGCATGATCGAAAACACGACGACAACGAAAACAAGAAAGTTTTACACACGGCACGGCAGGGTTGGAGGCCTATGCAGGAAACCGAATGCAGACTGGACGTAAAACTCCACCAGTATTCGCTCCCACTTCTCTCCCTGGGTCTCGCATAGCTCGGCATCGACCCCAAGCCTCCAAAATGTATCCTTCTCTGCCGGCCACGAGTCCATAAGACGCCAGAACGACCTCAGCGCTGTGTATCGATCCTGCCAGACCTCTGCCCCTAGGCCGGCGTTTGAGGTAAGTACCAGGTCAAACATCGAGCCCCCTGGGATGCATCGGGAGATCAACTCTTGGCGGGCCCGGTGGTGAGACTCCTCCTGATCTTCTAAGCTCACACAGCCGAACTGTTTGCTTCTCCTGGGACGCGTGGTATCTAAGCCTCGATCTACCTTTTCCAGCTCCCATCGAAAATTGATCATTCGAAGCTCATGCACTAGAACTTGCGCTCGGTAAGGGTCAAACGCGTCGTTGCAGACCTTTCGCACACTGCCTGACCAGCCGAAATCCCGCCAGATTTCTTCCACAAAAGCCAGTGTCTCCGCAGTATCTACCTTCTTGCCTCTCGCTTGGGAGAACACACCACCTTCCACTGGATTAATAAATGGCATACTGATGATCTTTCGCCACTCATCTGTGCAAAGCTCCTTCACCTTGACCTGACGGCAATACTTCAACCACGCGGGGCGAAAATGTTCCCACTGGTGAAACTGTCCCCATCTCCGACTCTGATCCCGCGAACCAAAAAAGAGACCAGGGTCAGCGACAATAAACGCTTTGCGTCCCGGAGTCACCCCTGCCCGGCAAATCCGTCGATTGGCGTCCCTCCAAGCCGGGATGGTGGGTGGGGCAAAGGGGTCGTTCAGTGGTGGGTCTTCAAAGGGATCTCTCCATCCTGATAGTGCTAGTAGCAGGCTCAGAAACATGTACTCTGATTTGAGATCGAGTGGGCAAAGACTCACATGAGGGTGTACGATTTCTCGGCATGGGCCTGCCTCTTTGTCTGACACGATTCGGGGCCGCCACCACACTGCCAGCTTTGTAACGCTCTCTCCGAACACACCCGGATGACGCCATCACACTTGCGGTGCCTGCCGCCGCGTATGAGATAGAGGACGTTGATGGCCTGGCCGCGTACGACACGGAGGTCATCGACGGCCCGCTTTCAAAGGGGTTGGGCTCAGGGAAACAATCAATAGCAGCGACACGTATTGCAGCGAGTTCTTGGCTCGACCCAGCATGGGAGGTGATCAGGATTGGATAACCAGGCATCGCCGGCTCGTGACAAGCGGTCGGGGGCACAATCGTCACCATCTCCTCAGCGTCATAGTGTCGGGTTTGGCTGCACACGTGTACCACCCAGACAGGTAGGCCCCTCCCCATCAACCTGGAGGCGGTTTTCTCCTCCCAAACAAAGCAGCCCATCCGCGACGATACGACCTCTTTTCGGTCAAAGTCTGCAGGCTCTTGAAAATCGACAACGTAGTCAATCATAGCAGACAGGGTCAGCCACGCTCGTTGGACCTCAACTAAACCGCGCTGGAGATCTCGGAGAGAAGAGGGGGTTGAGCCTATATGTCTGAGACATACATCTAAAATTTGGATCAATTCCTCGGTCATGCCTGGTGTATTCCCATCCAGTTGCGCTACCGAAAGTCCGGTCATCCTGCTCCCAAGCACCTCATCCACAGCTTCCCTAAGACGGTCTAAAATAGATCTCTTCAATACACCTCCAGCACCTGGGCGCGCGGAGGAGTACTCGACGTCATATTCATCGACATTGATCCACATAACATCCCATTGAGAATACCACGTCGATGCAGCTGGCGACCGGGCGATGCAAGGAAGGAAGGGGTAGTCCGCGTTATAGGGTTGTGGCCAGCATACGGGATCACATGCACCGTACCGAGCATCAGACCGTCGATATAAAGGTCGAGCAGAGCCCATTGGTGGAGAAGGAATGAAACTGGCATTAGGTGTGGTGATATACCACTGAGAGTGAGGATCAAGTGCCCCTTTGAGCGCATGAAGAGCTTTTACGCCAGTGGATAAACGATGCAGGTGAGTTCTATTGGCAAAGGTCGGGAGGGTAGCACCGGCCACACTACGATGAGTGATAGTCGACATCTACAAAGTACATGAGTGGTACATGCCGTGTTCCGCTGAAAAAACGACATCGTATCTCACCTGTAATCCAGTTTGGCGGCCACAATTTGCCATTACAAAGCTTTTGTTTCTGTTTGTGCGTATTTATCACGCAACGTATTACCTTCTCATTTTGCATAGACAGCAAATGAATATACCACCTGTTTTCACAATCCTACGGAGCGTACCACCTCATCTTCGTTAAGCACTAAAACAACATATATTGGGAGGAGAACAGTGAGTATGGCCAAGACGAGGACCAAACCCGTGCGTGCATAACTTGATTGGTGGCCTGGGCCGGTGCCCAGGTGGGTACGAGTTCGTTTTAGCCGGATTTTAACTTCAGCTTGAGTAGTAATCAGTCTGCGTATCAGGAACTTCAACAACCGAATTTATCGTGATTGTACGGTACAACGAAGGGAGAGGTATGGATCATGGACAATTCAAGATCTTCAGAATCATCGCGACTGTATGGTACGACGACGGGCAGGGATGAAACGATACAAAGCAGTATAAGTATAGGGTACAATGACGGGGAGGGAAGGGTTGGTACAAAGCGGTGTAATTATAAGTACATTCGAACATCGTAAGACTCCCGACGAAATGTCCCTGATAATTGTGAGACGATAACTGGTACCAAGTGTTTGAAAAGATAAGTACCTTCAGATCCTGCAGGCGCGATGTATCATTGCCCGGGCGCGGTACTACCTAACGATCTACTCCTCATTGCCCCTGGCTACTTTCTCCCTTCGAGGGAGCTTCCAAACGGCGTCGCTTAGCAGGACCCTCAGGACCCTCGGCTTTCAAAACTGGACGTCTATATAACAATCTCAGACCAACGATGAGGAAAAATTTTCTAATGAACACTACCTTTTGAACAATGTTGCAAACATTGTATCTTGATGCTCCCTCTCAATGCAATCATAGTCGCCAGCCCCAGAGGCCTGTTTGACAACTGACGCAAGAAAAGCGGGGTATCTCACATCGCCACCCACAGTGTTTACCCAGTCAAAGTCGACAAGGCGAATGCGAGCGCATGTGATCCGGTCATCAGGCTCTCCGGGCTCCGCGGGCATGACCATAATGTTGGGCGCTCGCAAATCACCGAAGATGTACCCGCCCGACCACAACGTGGTCAACGCAGCCTCCACCGCCTCACTCGCACCTTCCACCGCCACCGCTTCACTTGCACCTACCTCTCCTGATATCTTCTCGCGGTCCGTAATGATGTCTGCCAAGGTACGAGCTTTGTCAAGGTATTCCATCACTACAAACACAAGGTCTTGGTAGCCCGCTCCTAGCACCTCATAATGAATCAGCTTGGGAGCTAAATTGTTTGTTGCCATATATTTGTGTGCGGCAGGGTTATATTGTTCTGCGAATTTCACAATGGCGAGCTGTTCCTTCGGACCTTTATGAGTGATGGCGACCAAAAACGTAGTGCAGAATGTTGTCGCAGTCAAGGCCCTCACATAGGTGAATTTGACCTCTTTCCCGTCATGCATGAAACTGTCCTTGTGCGGATAAACGTAGCGGCAGAACTTGTCATCAATGGATGGACGCATGACTGCGTTGGTGGGGGTTAACTGGCCATACCAATTGCACAGTTCCTTAAGAGCCAATCGCAGAGCCACGAGACGACGAGTTATGCTGACAGCATCACAGGTGCTAATATGTTTCGTGTAAGCCATCCATTCATACCCAGTCAACCGCTGGACGATGGTATGTGTTGTTAAGACGGCGCCCATAATGGTCATCCAAGCCCCGCCTATCGCGATGACGAAGGTTGGGCAGCATGAGTTGGCACGAAAGGGCATACGCTGGAGGTGTTTTGAGAAGGTTATTTGCATAAAAAGACGGCGACTTACTTCCGCATGAGCAAAAAATCGTGTATAAGAAAACGAAACCTGAACCGAAGGATCGCTGCTCTCGCCCAGCTCACGCTTGACCTCCACTATCATAGGAGCCCCGTTTATAGGAGCCCCGTTTCGACCTAATTTGGCCCGAGTCAGGCAGCTGTAGTCCGGACACGAATTGTCTTTATTTAATACGGACTCCAGAGGTTCGTCAAGCAATTCGCCTAACAACTGGCGAGTGCGCGCATCTCGATCTGACTCCAAAGATTGGATTTCGGACATGTGACATGCGAGTTCCACCACCAGGCGCACCTGGGCCGCTGTTATGGGTAACTGGGGATCATTGACGTACTCAATGAACTTGGCGAAGACAGGATGGTAGAGCTGTATGGGGAGGCCGATATTATGTATTGGTAAATGGGGACCCCGGCGACCGTCGAGAAGCA
This sequence comes from Omphalotus guepiniiformis, assembly GCA_028554645.1. NCBI lineage: Eukaryota > Fungi > Basidiomycota > Agaricomycetes > Agaricales > Omphalotaceae > Omphalotus > Omphalotus guepiniiformis. Next base: position 442,440 of record JAQOOI010000019.1, read on the forward strand.
TCTCCACCAGGGAATTTTGATTCTTTTTATAATGGGGTACCAATGACCTGACAGACGGAGATGTTCCTTGCAGTGCAAGTCGGACATAATTATCGCGCTCTGCAGGGACAATCAGCTTCAGTTTTACATATTATGGTCAACAACGCACGTTTGGAGTGAACCTCCGCAATGTCCTCTGCTTCCTCGATTTCGATTTTCTCAACTGCTTGTCCATCCGAAAAATCAGCTGTTAGAGCCCAATGCAACGACAGGGATGCTAGACTCACCAGTAAACCTGACTGCGAAATGCATCCGGTTTCCCCCATATCCGTTTGGGTAACATGCACGAAGGGACTGCCTCGGTCTAACATATTGCAGCTCCTGGTCGGAGATTTCAGGGAGCGGACCCTTCTCGGCGAGAAAAATTGGTTGAAGTGGCTGGTACAAAGTAGCCGTTGAGCAACAAGCTGTGTTCTAACCGATGAAGCTGACCTTATAAAATTCAACATCGGGGCCCGGTACCAATTGCTTGACACTGACGGATGAAATATGCATGGCTCGCTCTGTAAGGTCCAGCAGTTTCTTTTTCGAGAGGTCGAAAACGTTGATCCTGTACGCAGGAATGGGGACATCTAACAGCAAAGAGGTGGATAAACTTCAGGGTAATGAAGTGAGAGATAAGGACACATACCTAGTCTGACAATAAGCTGAAGCTTTTTCGGGTCAGAAAACACTCCCTGCAGTGGATACTCGCGCCGACCAATCGGATTTGAGGTCGAGTCCGGATTATGCCTATCATACTCTTCAAAGATTTGATCTTCGGACGGCTTGCCCGGGGGTAGCTGGATGTCCACCTGTTCCACATTTTGTCAGTGCAAACCTCAGCAAGCACTGACAAGCGACCTACGAGGGTTGCAGACAGAATTTGTTCGCAGGGCAACGTATGTCCAATTGATGTAAAGACATACTTTGCCAACTGGGTATGTACTGCGCTTCCATTGTTGTTACGATCGAAAGGGACCGCTCGGTACACCATCATGTCGACATATAAAACGTTGAGCACGACCTCAGAATCAGGAGAACCAGGATCAATATCAGTATCAGCGGGCCTCATTGCGACAGGTGGTAAAGTCCCTGAAGACATGTGTCGTGTCACTGTTATAAGGGAGCTTGGAGGCTCACGTGATGAAGACCCTCGTGTTATCACCAAATGAATTCAGAGGGTCACTTGGTGACAACGAGGCCAGAAGCCAGGATGTCACTGTTAATAGTCGCAGGCAATACCAAAGCCGCAATTGAACAACCACAAACAATTTCTATCAAACATGTTCCATTCAAAACACACAGCTTCTCAGCGCTATATCTCAGCCAGCATTTATCACGTACTTCGCAGATATCACCGTTGGACATATAAGTAAGTACATGGTCTCAACTTCACACACTGGCTTCTCAGCGCTATATCTCAGCATTTATCACGTACTTCGCGACCTTCTCAAAGATCACCGTTGGACATATAAGTCGTCTGTAGTCTCCCGAGTCATCCCCTAGTATTGCTTATGAGTAATCTGTGATTACGCAAGTGTGAACAACGTTGCAACTGTATTTGCTCCTCACTGGCTTACTTATACATCAGGAGCAGTAACCAAATGAACACGTAGAAGACACGCACTTGTTAGGAAGCTAAATTGACACACGTGATTTCAGCATGACCTCCCAAAACGGTGCGCAACAATACTAAAATCACTGATTTTCGGGGTTTGTAGGTGGACACGAAAACTGCCTTTTTTGGGTTGCCTGTAGGTGGATTGTGCATCCGACCTCCGATTTTCGCCTTCAGTAGGTGGAAAATCGTATCCGACCTCTAAATTTTCAAAAAAATTTCGAAAAATCCTAAAAAAAATTCCGAGGCTATTTCTAAGCACGTATATATGATTCTAGGTGTTGAGAGCGAGATTCTAGTGGTGCTTCAGCCATCAGTAGGGGGAAACAGAGGGGGAAATTGACTAGAATTTTGAATAAGATACTGGTACAGCGGGCCTGTATAGATAATAGTGCTGTTGCATTGTAAGAGTATCCCTAATTAGCAAGAAATTTTTCCTGAGATGTCCTGTAAACATTGTCCAGCTCGTCAATTTTCATCCTATTTCATCCACCTTTGGCCACAGTTGGCTCGAATTTGACATCAGCAAACAAGAGGAAGGGCTCGTGGAGGGTTGAGTTAAAGCCGGTGGCCGGCCGGTGAGCCACTTCAGTCAATCAAGCGGGTGTGGTAAACACTGCTAAACATTTTTGTAGGTGGACAAATATCCGAGCTGCTCGTCAGTTGGCACCCTGTACGTGGACAATAGTACCTCACCTCAGCGTGGAAAAATCAGCAATAGGTGGACTTTTAGTGGGGGTCGTATCCTACCTTCACCGAAAAAAGGCCACTTTGTAGGTGGATCCGTATCCGACTGTCCCCCCAATTGTCGGGGGTCCTCAATTAGCATGCGTGGTCCCGCAGCGATCACATGACAGAGACAGGCAGGCATCAGTCTGAGTGAACCCACACACATAAACAGCGGCAAGGCAGGCAATTCCAAAGTAGCAAGTGAACAACCACAAGCATTTTCTAACAAATATGTTCCATGCAAAACATATAAATGCTCAGAATTTATCACGTACTTCAAGACCTTCACAAATATCACAGCTGGACATATAAGTAAGTACGTCGTCTGCGTTTCCTCCAACTATACGCCTCCACCATGCAATCCCCTGAATCAACTTGTAACGCAGTCTCGTCCGATCTTCCGATTTCCCTAGTCGCTATCAACCGCACAGACGAAGACGTCAAGAAAGGGGCAGATCGCAGGTGAGTAACACGACGTTGTTGGACAGGTACAAACTGACTTGTGAATCGGTCGCGTCTGAACAACGGAACGTCCTCAGTGCGCCTGAATCAAATTGTAACGCAGTCGCGTCCGATCTTCCGATTTCCCTAGTCACTATCAACCGCACAGACGAAGACGTCAAGAAAGGGGCAGATCGCAGGTGAGTAACACGACGTTGTTGGACAGGTACGAACTGACTTGTGAATCGGTCGCGTCTGAACAACGGAACGTCCTCAGTGCGCCTGAATCAACTTGTAACGCAGTCGCGTCCGATCTCCCGATTTCCCTAGTCACTATCAACCGCACAGACGAAGACGTCAAGAAAGGGGCAGATCGCAGGTGAGTAACACGACGTTGTTGGACAGGTACGAACTGACTTGTGAATCGGTCGCGTCTGAACAACCGAACGTCTTCAGTGTCGAGCGACCGCGCGAGCGTGACAGTGTCATGAAAACGGAACCTTCGTGCACATCGTCGAGCGCGTTGGCTTGGGATGCAGTCGCGTCCGGACGGTTGAAACGCCTCCTCAATGACCGCCCAGAAGATAGCCGACCACGCAAGCGGAGACGGGTGGCGTACGAAGAGCCGAGGTGGGTTTTCCAAGCAGTTTTTTGAATAGGTAGTGAGCTAATTGTCCCTTCTCCAGTCAAAGGCCCGAGTGCAAATAATAATAAGCAGAGGACAGCGGTGCACGCTGCGATGTAACAAGCCCGGTATGTCGGCGTCCTCTTTTCAACCACCCCTTTCTTACAGTAGTGACCAGGTCATATGTTTATAAATTGCTTATCTCACATGTATCACAATCTGTCTGTAGCGCGAATAAGAAATATTGTATATGGATGGTGGACCTTGTCGCGTAAGACACGACGCCGCATGCGCCTGGCGCCGGGGACAAGATCTCATATCTCATCATTGACAGTGTGACCCTTCTATGCAGGCGCCCGGAAGAAGATCTGATAGATTTCATCATTGAAAATCAGACTCAGAGCTTCATTATTATTTAGGGTTCATTGTTCAGTTACGCGGCTCCGAATCGCACCAGGTGGCAGGGTCGTGTAACCGGCATATGTCAAGCACCTTACATTGCCGGTACGCTACATCAGGCTACATCCGACCTAAGTAGACCGAGCCGGTACAGAAAACCGGGCCTGCAGCTCATTACTAGCAAACCCCTTTAAAGCGGCAGGAGGACTTTGCGCTGCACCGAACCAACCTACCGTACCGTCCTTGATCCACACTATCTCATGGCAGAGAACTTGAACGAGGTCGACGAGCAGAACAATACCAGCGCACCCCGCGACGAAACCTTCATCCCTCCGGCAGTAGGGTCGCATTCGTACTGGTCACAGTCCGAAACACGCGCGAGACCTTGGAGAGATACGTGGAGCTCTGAATCCAACATTCTCCGTCACATGAGGGCGGACTTCGCAGAGCTTGGACTGACTTGGAACGGGTCTTCAAGCCGACAGGATAATTTAGACCAGGTGGAATCTCGTCTCTGGTCAGAGGTGCAACGTAAGTACTAAACATTGTCTAGCTACCATAGCCCGTCCTGATCCATGACGCAGTGTACCGCATCAGCCCAGAAGGCGCCGCTGCCCAGGCGCCTTTGCCTACTCTCACTGGGCCTGAAGTCCTCCGCCGGCTCGCTGCGCTTGAGCAAGGCCTGGAGGAGAAGAAAGTCGAGGAGGGCTCACTAGCCGCGCGGGAGGCCACCCTGCAGGCTGAGCTCGATAGCTTGCGGAACCAGTTGTCATCGTTGCGCGCGCACACCGACCGTCTACAAGAGGATCGGCGTGACCTAGTAGACCTACTCGTAGTCGCCTATGCTCGCCTTCCCATTACTTAGCACGCGTGCCATTTGTTTCAATGTTAAGCTCGACACATCAGATCATCAGATGCCGTCTGTTTTTCCTTGAGACAAAGTATTCCCCCCCCCCCCACTATGTTTTGTTGATCATCGAGCTGCGAGAAATCTATGTATATTCAAAAAGGTTCATTAGAGCTTATGAGCCACACGTCGCCAAGTGGCTTTGTGTAGAAAAGATTCCGTATCGCTAGAAAACTTTCTTGCTCCAACAGGCTCCAAAGGCTTCTGGGGCATACCACAAATAGAAGCTCAACGGGCAGTCAACCTCATAATTGCTTAGTAAAACGGCTGGAGCTAGCTGGAGCCTCTGGGGAGATTTCCTGAGATTTCTCGTATGTAGCGAGGCTTGGCGTTTTTCTATCGGAGAAAAGTGGATGACTTCCCGTAAGAGTTTAGGACCAATCTGCACTAGATTTTACCTTCCATATGCTTAGCTGAGACGAGCCGATCGCGGTTAGTGCCATCCAATCGCTTTGGTTCAGCTCTGCGATGAAACCGCAAAATCAAATATCAGCAGTGTAACCCAAACCATGAGTTTTGGCAAGGTTTCTATAAAGATTCTCTGGTGCATTTGATTTATTTTTGCTGTAAGCGAGCCTAAGCGAGCCTAATCGAAGGAAAACTGCTGAAATAGAGCTTATTTGTCAACGTAGCAAACTGACTTTGCCACAAAGATTTGCCATTTATATCCTTATCGCGGATACATGATTGGCTAGAGATCGTGCAAGTAGTTTCCTACGGTTTGCTGATCCCGGGTACACGTGACTACTAGGGCCACGCTCGGCAGAAACCTTGCTTGGGCCTCCGTGGGATGGATGATGATAAATCTGAATCTCGTGACATCGCCAAAGTTTTGTTGATGCAGAAGTCTTCCCCTAGCCTCCTTGCCACACTCACCCCCATCTTTCAAACAGAGTGATGAAGCGAGCCGAAAATTGTCAAAAGCCCTCTAATCCCTGTACGTCCACTCTTTACTAGCTACCACCCGATTCCCTTCATCTGCAATACTTCAACGATCGCCTGAACCCGAGGAATGTTACAGTTCCTTGAATACTCGCGCAACGGGAATGCGAGGATACTGCACATTCTTTGGAATCTCAGGTGCTCTCCGAAGGCTTGCGCTGAGGGGGGAGGGCGAGGCTGAACACCACAAGAATCTAACGTCGCTTTACAGCGTCCAACACACCGGCTGGTGTTAAAACCGACTACGAATTTTCAGCTGCGGCTCGCGTCACTCTGGAAAACAGAGAGGTGAAGAGACCCAAAAAACGTCAAAAGCTCTCTAATCCCTGTACGTCCACTCTTTACTAGCTACTACCCGATTCCCTTCATCTGCAATACTTCAACGATCGCCTGAACCCGAGGAATGTTACAGTTCCTTGAATACTCGCGCAACGGGAATGCGAGGATACTGCACATTCTTTGGAATCTCGGGTGCTCTCCGAAGGCTTGCACTGAGGGCGGAGGGCTAGGGCTGGGCGTGTCAAGAATCTAACCTCCCTCTACAGGGCCTCCCCCACCCAAACCCACGGCTGCTGTTAGAACCGCGTTCGAGTTTTCAGCGGCACTTCGCCGCACTCTGGAGCACGAAGGCGCTTATGATTACCTTGACAAAGCCCCAACTTCTGCAGACCCCTTCAGCTCATCGCCACCCCCACCAACATCCGCCACCTCCTCACCTTTATCCTCACCTTTATCCTCCCCTCCCTCCTCCCCCACCCCGCCACCGCTTCTCAGGCCCCACCCCCTGCCAATTCCTACCCTCGGCGCTGACTCTGCCGCAGCCACCTCCTTAGGCGTATCTAAAACCCGCGCCCGTCGACTCAAACGCTCTAAAGAGTCCAGCAAGCAGAATAGGGATCGTAAACGTCAAGCAGCCCCTACCAAACGCGCGCGGACGATATCAAACCTCGCCCCCCCATTGAGAATCGCCATAACACTGCGTCACAACCCATACACAACTCGTTCAGTCTGTTCAGTGATGCACCGGTCACTTCGACCGCGTACGTCGGGCTAAAGGAAAAGAAGGATCGCCCTTCTGGCACTCCAGACCGGGCGTACGGGCTGCATGAAGTTGTTGGTCCCAAATCAAAGTTCAAATTCGAGCTTGTGCGGTATAACCCAGAGTGTGTAATTTCCAGATTGATCTTTAGGTGTGCACTGACTATGTTCCACGTCAGTGCTTCCACCCCATTTGCCGACTCTGAAGGTCGGGTTTTTGCCGTTGCTGTGGATGCGCCTGCAGACCCTAAATGGCAGGAATGCACCAAGGCTGCTGCTGATGAACTAGAGCGCTTGCGCGCTTGTTGCAGCTTCAATGCGGAGCAACAAGGCCATCGCAGGGGCAAATTTCCTGCATTGTCAACTGGGATCTCTTTTGGAGGAGGGCAAGTTGTGAGTGTCACCCCACCATCTAATTCCCAATACTCACCAGTTGTAGCGCCCAGGGAATCTTATTCACAATAAGCGGAACACTAAGGTCCTTCGGGGGCTGGTGGAACACTGGGCGTTCAAACGCCTTTCCGGATTTGCGACTGGGGTGTTCAAGAGTTGGGCCCCCCACCTCTATGATTACTATCAGACGTATCTTACGCACCTTCTTGAACATGACGAAAGTCTTGTCCGCATCTTCCACAACAGTGTATTTCCTACCGCCACATTCAACTTTGGCCCGCTAACTGAAACCATACCCCACATTGATCATGGCAATCTACCCTTCGGCCTGTGCTTTATCTGGGCACTAGGCGACTACGACCCAACGCACGGGGGCCATATCATTCTCTGGGACGCCAGGAAGGTTATTGAGTTTCCACCTGGGACCGTGGTCGCCATACCATCCGGCGTTTGTCGCCACTCCAACACCCGCATCCGGAAGAACGAGCGTCGCTATTCCTTTACCCAGTATATGCCGGGTGGGCTGTTCCGTTGGGTTGACAATGGATTTCAGTTACAGGAGGATCGTCTGGCTGCAATGAGTGAACAGGAGGTCAAAGAGGACAGGTTTAGGAAGCAACAACGTTGGTCATTGGGGTTAGGACTTTTATCTACACTTACAGACCTTGGACATAGTATGCTAAACCTTGATGTATATCAATGAATGTATTGGGATTATACATTACATTTAATGCGCAATGAATGTATCAGTTGTTCCAGCCTATGTTCCACGATTGCCAAAGAGGCCCCGCGCTTCGGGATTGTTCTTGAGAATCACTTGTCAACGATAGCTCATGCTACACAGAAGTGCTGGTAATATATTTCTCATGTATGATCCCAAGTTGGAAGAAGGTGCGTGCAAACAGTATTGCTGAGCAAAATCTCAGACCACCAATGTACAGTTTATTTACGCACTTGAGTTTGCTTGTAACACTTGGCTCGGACCTCATCTTCTCAGACCGATCTACGTCAAACTACACAGAAGTGCTGGTAACATATTGCTCATGTATTATTTCAAGTTTGAAGGAGGTGCGTGCAAACAGTATTGCTGAGCAAAATCTCAGACCACCAATGTACAGTCTATACACGCACTTGAGTTTGCTTGTAACACTTGGCTCGGACCTCATCTTCTCAGACCGATCTACGTCAAACTACACAGAAGTTCTGGTAACATATTTCTCATGTATTATCTCAAGTTTGAAGAAGGTGCGTGCAAACAGTATTGCTGAGCAAAATCTCAAACCACCAATGTACAGTCTATACACGCACTTGAGTTTGCTTGTAACACTTGGCTCGGACCTCATCTTCTCAGACCGATATACGTCAAACTACACAGAAGTGCTGGTAACATATTGCTCATGTATTATTTCAAGTTTGAAGGAGGTGCGTGCAAACAGTATTGCTGAGCAAAATCTCAGACCACCAATGTACAGTCTATACACGCACTTGAGTTTGCTTGTAACACTTGGCTCGGACCTCATCTTCTCAGACCGATCTACGTCAAACTACACAGAAGTGCTGGTAACATATTTCTCATGTATTATCTCAAGTTGGAAGAAGGTGCATGCAAACAGTATTGCTGAGCAAAATCTCAGACCACCAATGTACGGTCTATTTACGCACTTGAGTTCGCTTGTAACACTTGGCTCCGACTCTCATCTTCTCAGACTAAATTCTGAATGCCGCGACGTAAACTATATACTACAGCAGCTCAGAAACGTGAAGCGCAACGGTCGTACTCCCAAAAACACTACGCAGCGTGAATAATTTCCTTGCCTCTGAATGTTTTTGCTCACTGCTCTTTGTTTTCAATTTCAGGAACCGCGAGGCTATCAATGCCCACAGGCGGGAAAGACGTGCGGCAGAAGACCTTGATGATGCACTCGAGGCACAAAGATTGTGAGTCTTGTATCGATTCAAGTACTTCAAGGGCCGATAATATATCTTATAGGCGTACAGAAAAACGTAAAAACTGGATTGAGACGCGAGGTGCTGATCCTAGGTCTGTACATACCTCCCTCCAAACGCCACTCTCCGATTAGCTCAACGCTTTAATCGCAGCCGCTTGATCAAGCAAAAGCTCAGCTATATACGATGCGTCCAATCACGATGGGACTCAAAAATCGAAGACAACCCTGCTGTACATCTCGATCGCTCTGTTCAAGCGCTGATTGACAGGTGCTCAGTACATCCTGAAAATCGCAAACGTCTTGTGCTGCAGTATCTCATCAGACCCCATCATACATTACTCCGACTTCAAATGAAGGTTTCGAGAGCTGCTACGAAAGTTGAATCAATGGGTCCATCTGCAGAGACATGGCGCGAAGTGACGACAATCTTGAAGACCATGACAGATGTGGTGCGCTGGTTCGAGGAGTGTATACACTGGGCTGTGCACGCCGGGTTGAACGAACTTCGGGGCGCACGAGACAATAGAGAACTTGAATATCAGTATCAAATGTATTAGCTTGAGGACTGTATTAGCCAGTTATTAGCCTCAGGTTTTTTTTTTGCTCATTATAACCCCATCAGCATTTGTTGTCAACGTCTTCCTTGGGTCAGACTAGGTCAGACTGAGCCTTGAGAGCGGTTCGTCTTTATTCCGGTCCATGTGCCACTATCTCGCCTGGACTGATGGTTTTACAATGATGCTCCGTATTGATTCGGTGTATGTCGGTACTTCAGTTCGCACATAACCCCAATTATACTGGTACGTCCCCTCTGACTCTCTCTTCCTCGATTCAATCTCAATAGACGGTTCAGGGGTTCGGTCCAGGCCAAATGACGCCGGCACCGCAAACTATTCATATACATTGTTTGCATACATAGGAGCCGCTACTACGCTGGTTCGCCCCAATAGCCGCCCACAGTGATGTCTTCCGACTCCTTCGAGGGACACGTCGTGAACGTCGCGAAAAAAAAGCGAAAAATTTGTCGTGGCTGTTGTCACAGGCGCTCTTGACCGGACTGAACTCTCTCATTTGTGCACTCTAGGCATAACTGCGGTAAACACCCTACTAATCTTGAATTTGGATCCTGACCAACCCTTTCTTAGGACTTCATAATTGACACCAAACGAAGATTTCCCGAACAAATTTTCCTCTGCGAGCAGTTCTTTGTTGCTGTTATTTCACTCAACGTACGATGGGCGGTCCTGTCGTCAAATAGCACACAGCTAGTCAACCTCGAAGGCATCGACCACAGGCCTCCTGGCACTTTGGACGCTTCCGGGGTGGACTTTTGTCTAGCAGTGGAGGAATTGCGCCTGGCTAAAGCCCTCGATCGCATCCACATCCGTTACCGGATGTTTGAACGAACTATGAATAGCTTTGTTGCGTTCCGGGTGTTGCTCGACATCCCTACCCCCACAGAGCTCAGTGGAAACCTTGTTGCGGAGTATTGTGAGTCTTTCCACCGCTGTGGATCGTGAGCCCAATACTCAAACACGGTGTAGTAGCGATGGCAGATCCTTACCTTTGAAAGTCTTCTGATTAACGATGACGTGCTGCTGCATTCAAAGGTGAATCGATCCTCTACGTGTTCAGCCGTTGATATGCTGTAACTTATTGCACTTCTGGAGACTTGCTTGCACTCAAACAATGAGTATATTTTGTATTCCTTCCAAGGCACCACCTCGGGCCACTTAGGAACGTTGATACTTAGGACATGCTGCCGATAACTTATAAATATGTTAAAATAAAGACATTTCACGGCAAGGAGATGTTCCTGCTAAGTCTCCAAGAAATTCGAGTGTTATCTATGCATGTGTAAGAATGACTCAGCGAAATTTAGTGGAAAGGAGCTTAGTCGTTGACTCCGACGAAAAACTCCGAGAAAGATGAAGGTACATTACTACATACTTAGTACCCAGACTCCAACTTCCCACGCTCAGACCACGAGCAGCCGGACAATTCTCCAGATCAGACCGGTAAATCGATCCGTCGTCAGGGCGGATCAGGTGCAACCGACTGCACCCGTCTCTCGCGTTTTTCTTGCAACTGCTTGACACTCTCCTTCAGGATTTTTGACACAGCACAGCACTGTACCCGGGGCTACATAAGCGACTCATGAGTCCGGCAAAGAACTATGAGCCGCGAAGATCTAGATGAAGCGCATTCTTTCTGGCGGGGCGGACGAACTGCTCATTATGGGAAAGATTCGAGAATCGTACGGGCTGGTTCATCTTTCCACTTGGGAGAAAACTACCATCGACCGACACGGTACACCCCACAGACTCAACATTGGGTACTACGATGGGTCGAGGACGCGGACAGGTCTCACAGAGTGAGCTTGAGAAAGCCATGGTGATGCGTTACGTGCTACCAACTCCCAGTACGTCGTCTAAGACGCCTGGTCCTGAGAGTGGCGAGAGGAAGGCCAGTGAAAACGAAGGCCAGACAGAGGGCAAGACAAGGGTGAATTGACGTCGTCATTGTCGTGAAGGAACAGCTAACGAATTGCGTGCATAGAGAGCAACACTTTTGGAGCAATATGGAGTTCATTTTCTGCTCATTTTGTGCATGTACATGCAGAAGGCCGCAGACCCTAGGATCGGCACTGCGTGCGACTGCGGTGTAGGAGAGCGCACCACTCGCTGCAGGGATTGCTTTCAGTTGAGACCGCTCTGTAAAGGGTGCTTCCTTCAGGCCCACAAGCATAACCCCTTCCATTGGGCCGAATTCTGGGGACCGGAGGACACCTTCTTCACCAGATATGATTTGTCTCGTTTGGACGAGACCTGGGCCGTTCATTTAGGTCATGGGGGGGATCCCTGTCCCTTGGCGGCCCATCAAAGCCTGCTCCTGACCGTTGTCGATACCAATGGGGTACACGGTACAAAAGTCAAGTTCTGTGGGTGTGCCGGCCCACCGCGAAAGTGGGAGCAATTGTTCGAAGCCAATCTATTCCCGGGTTCATTCACTGACCCAGGAACAGCTTTCACGTTGCGTGCTCTACGAGAGTTTCAGGTGCTGTGCGAGTGTTCGAAGGCCACCGCATACGATTACTGCAAAGCACTGGCAGGGCTCACAAACCACTCATACCCCCAGGAGATTCCCGTTGAGTGCATACTCTCTTTTGTTTTTACGTGGCTGACTTGGAGTCATACAGGAATTTTATGCAAAATTCCTGTTGGTGTCACGCATCTGGAGCTACCTGCGAGCCAATAAATGGTTGGGGCAAGGTCATGGAATTGATGTCTACTTTCCCCGCCGCCCGGTAGGCAACATGGTCGTCTATTGTCCCACATGTCCGGAAGAAGGGGTGAATTTGGAGCCAGGGTGGGCTGGTGTGCCAGTGGAACTTCGGTACGCAGGCCAAGTTATGTCGGGTGGCAGGAGTGGTGCTGATGAGTTCTTAGCCACCTACATGCCTGCAGGCGCACCCTAGATGGCAATTTTCAGGCCAACCACTATAGTAAGAACCATGATCCGACAGACATCTCGCTTTACCAAGGGCGATCGGTTTTCCCTAGTGCTGCGCGAGAAAATGCGTACCTTGCAGAGGTTCCACAGCTACAGAAGGCCGGAAATCAGGGGGTGACGACGGCTGGTGCGGAGATGGACCGTGTAACAGGTCCACGGCGAGGTCCTGAGGTATGTGAGCCGATGAATTTGGGTAGCCAGCACTCACAAGGACTGGTTCAGGAGAAGGCTAACTGTGGTTTTATCAAGGCGATGGAAAAGCAAAATAGGCTTAAGTTCAAAGGGATGGATATCACAGGAGTCATCAACGTTCAATGTGACCATATCTTCGTCCACTCCACCGTTGATATGCAGCGAGGCGAGAGGTGCGTTCCCTTCCCCGTCGTTCCCACGAGGCCAAGCCGAAAATTCTCTCTCTCTAGATTCGCCAATAGCGATCTCGCACTGGCGAAGGCTTTGGAACTCCGAATGTTTGACAAGGGTTCCGTGCCAGATCAACCGCTCAGCTATGACAGTAATTGCACCTACTCTGCCCACGTTGTGGAGCGCATGAAGCGTTGGTTTCCGCATCTGGCCCATCAGACGAATTCGTTTCGGTTTACAATACCGGCCGCACATGTGCGCAATCACCTAGATATGTGCATGTATTTGTTCTCCTCGTCATACAAAGATTCCATTGGGCACTTTCCTGGCGAAACTGCTGAGCTGGTATGGCCCGAACTCAATTTGCTGGGCCCGTCAATTCGTCAAATGAGCCACGGGCAGCGGCAGGATGCAATTATCCAGGTGTTTCTGTCGTGGAATACTCGCAAAGTCATGGGAATGAGTGAGTTCATCCTGATGTCGGTCAACGGAGGTGAGACGATGCTAATGCGGAGATTCAGGTTTGCAATTGCAAAAGGAACTGGAGACCGCGAAGAAACGTTACTTCCAGACGAGAAACAATCTACAGGCGTTGTACGACATTCATAAAGATAGGATAGAGGAATGGAATGCCATGGATCGGTCGCCAAGATTTGACAGGAAACACAAACGAGTGGTTCATTCAGTCTATGCTACTGAGCACTCCGAGTGTACGTGCAGTATCTGTGATAGCTACTGGCAGAGACCTGATCCTACCAATACTGAAAAGCGTCTACATTGCGTCGGGAGGTTCAACGGTTGATGAAGTCCGATTTACCGTGTGTGCTTGGGACTGGCATGTCAGCGACACAGTCCGCGGTGGTGAGGTTTTTGAGGGAAGGTGTGGAGATTGAGGATGCTCAGTGAGTTATTGCTAGGGGGTTGCAACGAGCTAATTGTGTGTTCAGAGCAGCATTGCGCCGAAAAGTCAGAAGTCTGCAGGGTCATGGACGCGCAGCAGATAGGGATGCCGAAGAACAAGTGATAGAAATGCGAGAGCGAATGTCGCGGCGTATAGACCGATGGCGTGAGCGCCAGAGAGTGATCATGCCGGATGTGGGGGATAGAGTGTTAGCATTGACCGTCACAGATGTTGAGGAGGAAAGGCTATTTCTCCCCTCAGATCTCCCGTTGATGGAGCGTGCTGCTTCAGGAATGGAGGAGGTGTCGGAGCGGGAGGTATTGCTGCGAAAGGCAGGGGCCTGGTCGCTCATCCTGGCACTACAGGCGACCGTCCGACTGTTATCGGCAATCTTTGATAACAAGAACGTGCACAACAGAGGTCAGGAGCAGAACACCAGGAGCACGGAGGAAATCAAGCGGTTCGAGCGTGTGAGATTGCAGCAATTGGAAGACTACAACCGCCACCGCAGCGCGTTGGTGGCCCTGGGGGCGATCGAGGAAAAATCAACCGCCTGTCCAAAGCTGACGGTGGAAGACACGTATAGAAAGCCAACGCATGTCAAACGTGCTTTGGGCGACTCTCTCAGAGCTGATGGTAGTCTGTGGCGAATGAGGCCAGGGTTCCAGGGTCGGTCTGGCGGGGGCATTACAATGGCTCAATCTGAGAAAAGGAGGAGGGGACAAGGGGTTGGAGGTCGAGGTGGGCACCTTGTTGCTCTGCGGTGTCAGGCAGGGGCTGACTGTACACAGAGGCTATAGGGCATTTTGGGACCCAAATGTCACGCCGTACCGGTGCGTCACCTCTAAACTCGCTGCTGACTGAGTTGATTGACGTCGAGCATAAGCACCTGCACGGGGAAACTCGGACCACGACGACGATAATAGCGAAGGCAGACGCCCGCTGAAAAAGCGGAAAATCGAAGGCGCGCACGTGGAGGGTTCCAAAATGTCAGGGGCTATACTTGATGGCTTCATCTGGAAAGTAACTGCCAACGATGTTGAGTCAGAAGAATGGGCGAGGGAGCGTAAGTGATTGTTCGCACTCGGTGATGAGGTGATTGATTCTTGGAAACCAGAGGACCGAGTCAAATTCTTCAGGGACGAAGCTGAGTTCGAGCGGTGGCGAGAGACTCTCGAAATCAAACACGCCGAGTTTCATAGGTGTATCAAGACGTTCCAGAAAATGGCTCAAGTGTGGGGTGATATATCAAAGCAAACGACGTGGAAGCCCTCTACGGGGGCTGGTCACCACGTACAGGAACTCGCCGGGACACAGTGGACCAAGGATGTACAAGAAGGTTCTTTACGAATGTCACCAGGGCAGGTGGCATATGCTTTGCAGCAGCAGCAGTTGTTCATGACATTGGAGAAACAATGTCAAGGGAGGTTTGAGGCATCGGGAATCGAGAGTTTGCGGGTGATTCCTGAAGGGAAGTGTTTGGCTGATGTCGTTTTGGAGTTCCGAAACAAAGAGCAGGAAGGGTTTCCGAAACTGCATAGGTACGTGGGCTTGGGCGCGTAGTGGTCTGAACGAGTTCTGACCTACGTCTGGCAGCGAGCGACCAGCGTTTGTTGACCCGACTCTGAGCGGTAATTCCCTGTCGGACCCAGGGAGTGAGGACGAGAATGGCAGTTCGTCAGAGGAGTCTACCGGAGAGGAAAGGAGCGACGTGGAGTAATAGGTGCCCCTTTTTATTGGTCGAATGGGGCCGGATGGTATGGCTGAACTTGTGTTTTTAGATCGGCGTATTGTCATGTTGTGCAACGAAAATTCAATCTCTTTCATGTTTTCTTTATCCCTATGTGTTGGCGAGAGTAACTCTATGTTGTATGTTTCAGTCAACGTCGTCGCGCACCCTGCACTGTATGTATTCATACCTCACAGACGGTGTGTCCCGGGTAGGATTTCATGTTGAGTTTCAATCCATTCCGCTTCATTCCAGGTTTTTTCAGTGGCACTGTCACTTATTCACTTGTAAGATGTCATTGTGATTTCGGTCTATTCCGTTTCGTTCCAGGTGTTTTTTTCAGGGGCGCTGCCGCTTATCCACTTGCAAAACTCAACACAATTCCGCCTGGTTTCACCAACGATACCGAAGTCGACTAACCGGTTGCATGAGTGTTTGGGTTCCATGCATGTTAACCGCAATTCAGTGCAAGACTGCTCAAATTGAGGTTTTCAGCCGAGGTTGTATAGATGCGGATGTTTGGCGAGATTTCCACATGATCTTCGTCCTTCATCTGCTGAAGTTAACAATGTATCTAGGTGATGCTCCCGCATGAAGGATTTCCTACATCTCCACCATATTCCATTGCAATTTCAGCAGTGGATTTCCCTTGGGTCTGGTGGCAGGAATTGTCAGTTCCAACTGAGTTCCCCCTCATTTCCACCCTGTTCCATTGCGTTTTCAAGTATGCATTTTCATTGCAGCTGGTGTCAGGAATCGTCGGTTCCAACTGAGTTCCCCCTCGGTTCCCCCTCATTTCCACCCTGTTCCATTGCGTTTTCAAGGATGCATTTTCATTGCAGCTGGTGTCAGGAATCGTCGGTTCCAACTGAGTTCCCCCTCGGTTCCCCCTCGGTTCCCCCCTGTTCCATCCTGTTCCATCCTGTTCCCTCCAGTGGGTTTTCGATGCAGCGGGCGGGTGTCAGCTATTATCGGTTCCAACTGAGTTTCCCCTCAATCCCACCCTGTTCCATTGTGTTCTCTCCACTGGGTTTTCGTTGTCAGGTATCGTCGGTCCTGACTGTGCCCCGCATGAACACCCCTGTTGCTTTGCGCGTCTCAGGAATTGTCGGTTCCACAACTGAGTGTCGGCAGGAATCTGACTACAAATCCAAAGTCACTTGCGACGTCAACCGAGGGCCGACGAACGCTTCGCTACAATCATTTATAGGTCATATAGTATGTACTTTACCTATTATTCTATGTCAAGCTATGTAAAGGCATCGTGAGTGGCTAATTTCTATTTCTGAAAGCTTGTTGTCATCCATCTGACAAAAGTCTCTTCTAGGCGTTTGCTAGCTCCGTTTCACAAAGGTTGTGATAGTGAGCGATACATTTCCAAACTCGTCCAAATGTACAATGTGCCTAACTGTACAATGTGCGAAGGTAAATAAATCCGTTCACGTTCAGCTTCGGTCAGCTCTGAGTTTTATGTAACTCAAGTAGTTGTTTTCTTGAAAAAAGCATCGAACTTTTTACCTCAGCGGGGCTCAATCCAGTGCATAGGTCGCATTCTCGCCATCCTCTCCCAATCGCGTCCTCGGCAAATCTTTCAATTGAGCGCGTCTCCATCTGCGCCGCTCTTAATTTTTCGTCGCGTCGCCTAGAAGTCCGTCCCACCACTTCACGGCACCCTAAACAGCGTCAGTTTCATTTCTTTGTTGGTTTCAAGTCTCCGTTGGTGAGTGGCGAGTACCTCAACATCCTCCCTCAATCGCATCCTCAGCACCTCTTTTAATTGACTGCCTCTCCGTTTGTGCCGCTCTTTATTTATTTTCATTGCGTCGTAGAAGCGTCCCACCACTTATTCACGACGCACTGCTTTCATCGCTCATTCCGTTCGACTCTCTTTGTCGCGAGACCATCCCGACGACTTGTTTTTCTTATCAACCACATGTATTGCAGGCCCGTACGCGTAGCGTGTCAACGGGTGTATCCGTTCGACCGCCCAGGTTTTTTATACGTGTTTCACGTTGTCGGGACGAAGCTGTTCAAGGTTGGTCGTACAACAAACATTCGGCGGCGAAGACGGGAGTGGGCAAGGCAGTGTAGGGGGCAAAATCATAAGTGGTGGTTCGCAGTTCACGCCCGCCACTACATTCGTGCAGGCACGTCGTCGTTTTTCAACCCCGCCGTCACTGACCACATTTCAGAACACATCTGTCATGCGATGCTGGACGACATATGCACACGCCGGCCCCGGGAGGTTTGCGCACACTGCCGCCGAAGGCACAATGAGCTCTTTGAATTCAGAGGCTCGGCAGCGCACGTCGTCAGAGACTTGATCCGCCCAGTAATGTCTCGCGCTGCGTCCTTGTAACGGTAAGTACTTCGTTGTGTATCCCCCCAGGTTTCACAGCTTACATTTTGTTCCAGTGTACCCCCGTCCCATTCTTGAGGTGTTCATCGCAACGTCGTGAGGTCTTTTTCTTACATTACCGAGTTTCCGAGTCAGTGTACCCCGCAACCCCAATATTCTCGAAGTTTTCATAGGGACGTCATGAATGCCTGTGCTTATATCTGAATATTTCATTGTATCCCCCCGTGTTTTTTTCAGTGTACCCCCTGTTTTCTTCAAGTTGGATACGCAGGTCATGAATTCCGCTCCTTATCTTTCAGTTTTTCATTGTATTCCCCTGCTTTTCCTCCAAAGATCTTCATAGGAACGTCGTTAAATCCACCCCTTACATTTACCTGTTTCAGTGTATCTCCCCCCATATAACCAAAGTTTTCATACGATCGGTGGTGGTTGATTCAGGTAACATTTCAGTAGGTTTTGCTAGCCGTCAAGTTCAGTTGTATTTCAACGATTTCAGTCAGTGATCACCGAGTTTCATTGAAAGAAGTGCGGCAGAGCAAGGATACGTTCCTCACGATTTCAGTAAGTTAGAGTGAGTTCCATTGAAATCCATCCAAGTTCAGTTGTATTTCAACGATTTCAGTCAGTGATCACCGAGTTTCATTGAAAGAAGTGCGGCAGAGCAAGGATACGTTCCTCACGATTTCAGTAAGTTAGAGTGAGTTCCATTGAAATCCATCCAGTGTGGAGGGGACCGATTCTCACACAATTCCGCAAAGATCGAAGAAGTTCCAGGAATATTTCAACCGGTTTCAACAGAATTTCAAGTGCTATTTAACAATCTAAGTTTCACGGAACAAAGTAGTTACACTTCTCAAACTAAAGTATCTTATAGGACTTTTCTTCTATTGCCTTGATCCTTTTTGATGGCACAGAAATCATGAAAAAATGGCTGAATACTTACACACCATAGACCAGCATATAAGTAGATGAGAGCTCTGGGAGCTTCTATATTTGATGTATACACAACTTACTTCAAGCACTCCTTATTCCCTCATACCTCAATACAAGGTCCCCAGAATGCTGATACCAATTTTGGTATACCCAGAGATATACTCAGTCATTTTCAAAGGGATCAATATGTAAGAAATCACGGAATTCTGAGTCAGAGTATATATAAGGATTAGATCTGCATAGGTACTAAGGGATAACGTAAATCGAAGGGCAGGAGGCCGCATTTTCTACCAGACCACGCAGGGGGTCAACCTATGTAGGAGTGCCAACAGCTCGGCTGGCTCACCGGCTTGAGCCGGAGCCGAGCCATTTAGGGCAAAGCCACTAAGTTCTAACGGCTCGTCGATACCCTAATGGCTCCATGACACGAGCGACTAGGCCTTCATATATCTTCCTCACTTCTTATTGTAACAAGTCAAATGTTAGATATGTAGTAAACTTAGTCAAAGTTAGGAATTATTTGATGAAAGAACATGGAAAGAAAGCGTCTCCTCGGAGGGCTCCAAGCCGTGTCAAGCCGAGCCGAGCTGTCGGCATCCCTAGGTCAACCGAGGAGGAGAAGAGGTGATATATAAATGTAAGGCAAGTGTGCGACAAATACTTGAACGTGTGCCAAACGCCTTCCACTGTATTTGTGCGGCGTACATCTCGGTTCCACATCTCAGTGTCTCCTGTTATTTCCGGGATTTTATATTTTATTCAAATCTGAAGTAGTTGCTGCTAAATGTGTTGACAGGCCATTCTGTGCACGTTTTTACATTGATGGACTAGACCCGTGAACCGAGCCTGGATTCACCCTCAAATCTTGGGAACTTTACAGTCCTTACCCAAGGCCCGAGGGCCCAGGAACGGGGATCTGACAGCGAGGTACATTCAGGACGTTGAACCGGACCTCTGGAGCGTCATTCCTATAGGTGTACGCCACAGCACACTGCTGGCATGGGTGTATGCCACAGCACGATGGCATACGTGAGGTGTACGCCACAGCACACCGGCATATGTGAGGCTACGCCGTCGCCACAGCGCGCTGGCATACGTGATGCTCACACTATATGGTGTATGTGAGATGTACTTGTGTATATATTACTACATGGTGTAGTGCATATGGTGTGATCTGTGACCTACCAATTCTCTCATTCAACCTCAGCCCTCAGGATCATCTTCAGAAAATAAATTTGTCTCAATCTATGCCATGAGGCTAGGGCTGGAATTTGAATTGTAGTTTGGCTCCCGAACAGCGAACAAGTGTCGCGTCACGTAGTTCATGCTGCAATAATGAGTACTGTACATGTATTGATCAGCGAACATGTAAATATTCATAGCAAAATTAAATACATCCAGTTCATTGCAAATGTAGATCAGGGAAATCGTACGATGATTGAAACACGAATGTAACTTTGCAATGCCATTCTGCTGGATGAGATGTATCCAAACAGATACTAAGGTAATCCCGTAGTATGAAATTGTTTGTATCTTCAACCTTTATCACTGGTTCTTTCTTCCCGTCCCAATCGCATGATAATGTCCAGCCAATAACATACACACGACGTCCAGCTAACTGGAACATGAAAGAGGGTTCTGTGCCATCTGGGCTGCGTACTCGTACAGCATCAGCTCCTCCTTTAGGAACCTCAATCCGTCCAACAAGAGATTCCGCATCTCTTCGAACAAAGTCCATTTGTTCTTCATGGCCTGATCCAAGTCCCAAGATTTGTTTGAACGTACTCGATCCCGACGTGACAGGAGAAACCCAATCTGCCTCGAATGCTTCATATCCCGATTCAAAGGTAACATGTTTATAATCACTAAGTTTCTTCTTCAACTTCCCGTTCATTTTTCCGCACTCCCATCTGTAATGTGTATCTCCAGCTTTCAGAGCAGGTACTGGTACGTGACGCACATAATCCTTTGGCATATCCTTCACACTACGAATGAACTCGTAACGCCTGAGAAGCGTAGCTGCGCGTTGTGTGCTTGAAGACAGATCTCGATAGATAGAACTATCTTCAAGCCGCTTCAAGCTATTCTTGTTATCGGTGCTTTGAATCTGAATCAGATCCGTCCGTTTGCGCTCGAAAGCTTTGAGTGCAGAACGGAATCGGGCTAGATCTTGATTGTATTTCTGCAGGGCAGGATGGAGCAAGTTGGCTTGTAAAGTGGCGTACATGGTACGCATCTTGTGAACTTGGTCAAACATCTTTTTAGGAACGGAAATTTGGCGAGGGAGCTTTGCGTCGTCGAGAGTACTATGTATGTGCCAAGGTGAGGTTATCTAGTAGTCAAAGGGAGATATCAATGTACATACCTGTAATGATATAGTAAAGCGACGCGAGGTGCACCTTTCGGTTTGTTCAAGATCTTCGGTAATACTTTCAACGCATCTTTAACAGAAACCACGCCATTTGTTAACCGTGAAGCATCGGCTGAACACCCAAAGGTTTCGATGATAACATGCAGCATACTGCAATTCTGAGTTTTAGAGTCCACCTCTTCATGCTTAGCACCGGCTTTGAAGAAATTCTCCACCAGCAACTTGGCTTCTTTCTCGTGTGAGTCGGTTACTGTGTCACCATCTACTCTGAATATACAGTCTCAGGTCATGAGTTCTTGATACAAGTACACGAGCATGAGAGGAAACCCACTACTCACCGACAAACAACAATCATGTTAAAGCTATAGCTACGTTGACAGCCTGCGATGTAATAATCACCATATCTATCCCGAAAATCCCTTCCAGACATCTTCTCAAGTCCTTGCCTGAGAGCAATACTAGATGGTAAAAACTCCATCGGCGAGTCACCCGCTTGTCTATACCGAACTAAAATCGTAGACGTCGATATTTCTTTCGATAAAACAGACGTGACTCGCACACCCATAGACACGGGACAAGCAACGTTGATAGTCCCACCTACTTCTATCTCATACCCATCACGAGAGGCGGTCAACCCATCCCAGTGCAACACTTCTATGGACGTCTCGCCTTTTTGTGGTTCCAGTGAGGGTCCAGGTTTAAATTGTTTTAGAGCGCAAGTAGCCGTAGATTCTCCCGTCAGAACGTTCACGCCATATCCCAATCGAAAGGTTTCAGCCCATGGTATCTTGATTTCCGTGTCCAAAGTCGTACTGGAAGGCTCATCGTCTTTTTTGTCGTTCTGACAAAGCTGGGATCAGAATATCTTTGAACGGCTTAAAAACCACCCGCAATTACCTTTGACGATGAAGAGCTGCGTCGATCATGGCTTTTTGGTAGATCAAAGCTTACAACCCTTCGTTGCTTCTGTTCAGGAGGTTTCAGAGACTTGGAAGAAGAAGATTTGAGGGCCGGCGGCGTTGAAGGGACATCTAGTTTATTTGCTGCAACTTTTGGCCTTGAATGCAACAATGTCACCTTGACTCGAACGGCCTCTGGATCCTGCAATTAATATAGGATAAGTCGCATCACAAGAAGAGTCAAAACTTGCGTCTCACAGCCTTTGAACCCTTATCCTCCTTCGCTCCAAACACAATCTTAACACCATCTTTTAGTTCCTGGCGTACATTCGGCTTCAAAGCACCCTTGTTTTCAAGCCAAGTACCATACTCTGATCCTGCATCAGATATATACACCTAGACACGTTACGAGTCAGCGAAACTATAGACGGCGCTAATTCCAGCCTTACACACCTTGGAATCTTCAAACTTCAACAGAGCATGCTTCAACGCTTTGCGGCCGAAAAGTCTACCAATCACCACTTCCTTACCGTTGTCTTTGGTGGAGTCTTTGTAGAATTCGCAGGTCCCGGGCTTGATTTTGGAAAAAGGCGGATCTTCGCAGACAAATTTCACACCTGTGATCAATGGCCATCATGATCATGCATCAGTATATGAATGAACATCGGAGACAGACATACCTTCTACCTTGCGATTGCTAATCTTCGGTTTATCTTTTGTATCAGGCCTGTCTTTGACCAGCTTTGAGCCCATGGTGGTCGTAGATGGTGAAGAATGCTACTAGCGCCAGCGCCCATGGTTGCTTCGGAAGCATAGAATGATTCCTTGCACAGCAATCAGTCATTCAAATATTCAGTTCGCTCTCTCACGCCACCTCAGTCTATGATACTCAGAAGGTGATACTTAGAGTTGACATTGGACAATACATACACTGAGTCATGCATATCCTACGCAACATATATGATTAAGCCTACAAGTATTAGACGCTCTACTACGACGTACATAGCCTACTTCCACTGCCGAGCTCAGCACCAAATGTTTCAGCTCGAAGCTGAATTAGCTATTCTTTGGGGGTAGCCGGTACTGCGGATCCCTTCAAAAAGACCAAGTTGACCCCGCGCAGCATTCAAAGGTAACCTTGCCTACCTGGCCGTTACAGAGTAGTAGGGAATGAATGCGCATCTTGGCCCAACAACAAAGTTGACGTACGACGAAACCCACCGTGCAAGGGACGAAAGAGTTTAGACATCTATCGCACCTCCGGTGCCGGAGTTGCTTCGTCTTCGGTGTTCGCGCCACTGGTATACCCTCTGCCACTCAACGCCATCTTTTGAAACTTGCGCTGAGATTTGACTGGCATGGGACTGGGGTTCTCCATGTAGAAAGGCAGGGCGTGACTTTGGTGAAAGTCGTTGTCGACTGAAGGTTGCCTTGTGGACGTCCTCGTTAAAACGTCTTCGGAATAGGTAGCGGATGCTATCTGTTCGCGATCGTCTAAATCATCGTGGCCAGCTTCTGGCTGGCTGTGGACGACCTCTTCTCCCACATCAGGGAAGGCACTAAATGTTCGCTTTGGGATGATGTCAATCTGGCTGTCCGACATCTCGACCTCGGCATCTAACGCCGACTCGGGGTCGGGGAATCCAATAAGATGTTGGAGTGGATGCTGAGCGTACCGAGGATCGAATGCTTTGGCCTTCCCAGTGCGTGATACCTCTCGAGCCCCCTTGACCTCCATACTCCGTTGCATCTCTTCCTTCACGACCTCCTCCAATCTTCTCACTTCATGTTTCAGATAACCGCGTATACCATCAAAGTCCCGTGCCAGCTCCCTCTCTTCCTCTCGTATCCTTCCTATCTCCCCTCTGACATCCCTAAAGCTTTCCCTCATCTCACGCAATACTTCTTCTCGCATGGTCGCAACAACCACACGAACACCATCCTTAACATCAGCTTGGTTCCCTTCTCTAAGGTCGCTTTTCAAAGGCCCCTCCTGCAACTCTTCCCGCACTGCAAACCGGACTTCAGGCCCCAGGACCGTACTCGAAAACTCAGCAAGCTCCTCTCTGATGACTTCCCTTACCCCTTCCCTAGCAATTTCCATCATTTCTTCTTTCATCTCCTTTACGGCTTCCTCCTTCAACTGACGCAACTCCACCGAGAACTTCCGCAATGCCTCCGCAAATCCGGTGAACAGACTATCAATAATCTTCACTACTCCTTCCGGGGGTACACTAGCGACTGCAGGTTGAGCTTGATCGACAGGCAAACTTTCATCAGGCGTAGATGTCGGGGCATCAGGAAGAGTAGCTGACGGAGGCACTGAACTAGGAATCTCAGATGGGGAAGGATTTTCGCTCGGTGTAGCCCCGTTTGTGTCGGAACGGGAATCAGCCGAAGACGATCTTGTCGAAGATGTCTTAGCAAGTTGTAAACCAGCCTTATGAGCCAGCTGATGCAGTGCCTGAAGCGGCAGTGAAGCAAGTGATGACGATTTAGTATGAGCCGCACCTGCAGCCGCATGATACGGAACTACACCATATGACCGCAAACTATGGTTTGGGCTGTTGAGGTAAAACGGAGACACGTAAGGGCCGCAAAAGGGAGGATGTTGCAAGATGGGGATCTGAGGGAAGGAAGCGATGTTAGTGGATGTACTTGCTACGTCGCTGGACGTGTCCATGGCTGAACTGCTTGCTACAGGAGAAGCAGCGGTCGCAGCGATGCCTAATGGATTTGTCGCGTTGTTACTATTCAACGCGGAAACTACATCGTTGCTCTGTGAAAATCAGAAAAATTTGTTAGATCATACGCTAATCTAGGTCAAAATGAGGACACGGACCTCAGAAGCCATTTCGCCACGTTTATCCACATCCATCAACTCTTCCGGTGCCCCGTGGTTTTCTTCCTGACTGAGATCTTCGCTTCCCACTTGAGACTTCAACTCTTTAACCAGCGGCCGCCAGACCTTAGCACCCATTAATCGTGCCGCCTCTTCCTTCGTGATATTGGAGAACGCGAGAGAAGAAGCTGGACCATTACGAGAGACAGAGGGACTGGAACTGGGCGAGTGCGAGGTCTCGGTGCTAGCGGCTGCGTGGCTAGGAGCAGGCGAGTGTGAAGTAGTAGAATTAGACATCGGGATCGTCGTAGGTAACGGAGAGGTGTCATCTTGAGCTGAGGAAGATGAGCTTTCCATAGCTCGTGCAGGATTGGTCGCCGATTGAGAGCCCGGCATCCCTAATGTCACAGGGGTAGGTACCGTTGTATCGCCAGACACAGCGATTGAGGGACTTTCCGGTGCATTCGAAGCAGAGCCTTCAGACGCAAGGTTCACTGAAGTAGCGCCGCCACTGGAAGATGTATCTTGAGCCAGTGCACGAGAAGGGTCATCAGCGGAAGGATTTGAAGGCTGAGTTGCTTCCAAGGTTGACGCCAAAACCGTGGGTACCTCCTTTCCCACGCTCAAAGACTTCGCACCAGAAGCTGGCCTGCTCCGATTCTCCTTTTCTAAAGGTGATCCAGGCCGTTTTCTGGGTATCGAACTTTGTAGCAGAACAATTGGAACAGACGTGGGAGCAGAGGACGTGGTTGTTATTTTAGCTTTAGTCGCTATGGTATCCTTAGTCTCCTTTTGATGTGGACCCGACGAATTTGAAGGTTGTGGTGTCAGGGGACTGATGAATGGGGTGGAGAAGTTTGTTGCAGGAGGGGTGGTAGAAGGGATGGTGAGAGCAGCCTGACTCTGTGCCGGCGTTCGATCGGGCATAACAGAATTAGTGGCTCCAGCAGACACGCCAGTGATCGATGTGTCCGGGTCTGAACTCTTCGCTGGTGCGCCCGTCACTGGCACCACAGCACTGTTTTTTTCAGACGTTGGTATCGAGATCTGAGCCGCTGGAGGAGATGTCCGAGCGGATGTTACAGCATTAGTCGCTGTACTCGTACTGACAGACGAGTTCGTCGGCATGCTCGTCAGTGAATCATGTCGCCACGCAGGATACTGTAACGTGTCCGTGAGAGGACATGTTGAATGCCGCTCAAATAGCGATTCAAAAGAATCCTTCGACTGCGCCTCGACTGGAGCAGCGAACGAAGGAGTGGATGACGTGAACGTAATTGAGTGATCAGCGTCAGGTGTTGGGGAGGGGAGAGCTGGAGCTACAATAGAAGAATGTTTGATTGATGAGTTCGTGGAGGACAATGTTGAGACTGGAGGGGGTAAGTTGAAAGGGTCATCCACAGGAAGGGCAGAAGAGTCGTGTGAAGGTGATAGTACTCCCATGGCAGTGTATCTCAATGACCACGCGTCGACCCCGCCGGGGACCGGATCTTCACTCGTTTCCCAATACCATTTTTCATCCTTCAGCTTTAACCCTTTGATGAATTGCCGGGCAGTAACTCCGTTCATTACCTCTTCATCTGAAAGTGCGAAACCCCGATGACCTTTGATAGCCCAACGACGCCAGTCTGTGCAGGATAAAATCAGCCCAGGTATTCGCGAATAGTAAGCAAAAAGGATGTACCAAATTTCAGAGCATCCTTCTCGTACTCCTCTTCCTGATAAGTCTCCCAAAACTCCTGCAACTGCGCTGGCGTCGAAAGAAACCATTTCAACCGGTACCTGGCCAAAGCCCTATCGAAAGTCGGACATCTCCACTTCCGATCCATACCCCTCAGTTTCCCTTCGCCTTCAAACTTTGACTGCTCATCCGCAGCGTCAAAAAGAGCTTTACACAACCTCGACACGTGTAAGATCCCAAACTTGTACTCCTGCCATTCCTTCTCCTTCGAGGCTGCTGTCAGAACTAGCTTCAGCGACAGCCATTGGAACCGCGCCAAGAACAGTAGCGGAATGCGATAGCCAACAGGTAAGATAATGACTCTGCCGTCTGCTCGTACGATTTGTACGAACGGAGAGCCCCCCTTGATGTTCCCTCGGTGTGGGACGTCGAAGGAATTGGCGATGAGGAAATGGATGATTTTGGTATCTGACCAGTCAGCGGGGGTAATGAGTTCGAGTTCGGCAGGGTGCTTCCATCCATGTATAACTCTCTCTGGCGAACGGTCTGGCGTAGGAGAGAACCACATGATCGGTGAAGGTTCACGTTCTGCTTTGACAAGCTTCGGACCTCGATAGGTTTTGTCTCCAGCAACTTCGGGTTCGGGTGATGAGTCCTCCTCTCTATAGAACGAAACACGTCGTGAAATGGATACTTGAGGTAGTGTTTTTCGACGACGTGAAATGTGTCTTGTTAACCCCTCCATAGCGGATGATTTGACGCTGGTAGTCTCGGAATTTGGAGTACCCGGAAGTTTAAACGGATTGTGTGGTATGAGAGGTCAAGGCAGTTTCCCTAATGGGCGATTTCGGTGTTAGACATAAACTGCAAAAAAATGATATTAATACGGCAACAATTCGATTACACAGGTGAGCACGCACTTGGGTCCTTAGCCCCCTCTCAATCTCAGTGCTCGAAAGAGCAATAATACGGCCACGGGAGTCAGAAAGCAAGGAGAAAACGGGAGATGTGAGAAGGATGATGAAGGTCGGTGTCAAGAGAGCTTACAGCGGAGGTTGCCGGAAATGGAAATTTTTCACTTTCAACTTGTCAACTTGGAATTTCAAACCTGCTTGAATCCTGGTGCTAATCAGTGCATCTCCCATGATAGTAATACTCGAATACTTCCAACCTTGCCCTTTTCACCTTCAAGTTCACCGTATGCTAAGATCACAAACTTTTTCTTTTTTTCTGGAGTAACCACGACCCGGACTTGGCCGTTGGCATAGTAGCTCTTCTGTTCGTACGAAACACGCAGTGGGGACACTAAAAAATGCTCGGAATCTATCGACTAAAGGTCTCTGACAAGGCAAGGGCTCCATTGCTAACATCTAAGCACCGGATGATATATTGTCGCCGCTTTACATTGACTATATGCTACCTCAAACATCAGCTACGATTCGCTCGAAAGCTTCCTTCGACCGAAGACCCTCAATTTCTCCTCCAACGTCGAAGAAAGGATAGTCGGTATACCCTCTTCCACTAGTATCTCCACGAATATAAAAGCTATCACGATAGAAGGGTGCCAACGGGAGATCCTCAAAAATCCTTCGAGGCAGGTCAGGCTGCAAATAGTACCGCATATATGCGATAAAAGAGGCAAGATGTCAGTGCTTCAGCTTTTCGGTCTCACTTTTGGGAACACGGGTCGCAAAGCCCACTGGGTACGAACATTTGAAATATAATATCTCCCAAAAGCAATCAAATCTCCCTTCTCCGCAGCTGTCTTCATAGCCGTCTCTCTCGTGTATCCGCCAGCGGATATCAAGGGCTTTGGCCTCCATATATCGCGTACAAAGTCGTTGGAATCGTTGAGTGACACGCCTTCTGTGGAACATGTCTTGGAGCCATTAATGCGAGGTTCTACAACGTGCAGATACGCCAGACCGGGGAAACGTTCTTTGATCTGCGTGACGAGGTATGTAAATGTTGGTATTGGATCCTTCATCCGCATGTCTATAACATACAGAATGTTGCATCAGTGTTATACGGAGTAATTTCACGAGACCATACCTTGAAAAGGACTCCAAGGACTCAGACGGATAGCAGCTCTGTCCTCCCCTACTGCCTTCGATACTGACTCCAGGACATCCAACGCAAAACGACATCGATTCTCAATACTTCCTCCGTATTTGTCAGTGCGTTTGTTGGTCACGTCTTGAATGAATTGGTCCACGAGATATCCATTCGCACCGTGTATCTCGACGCCATCGAATCCCGCACCATGAACCGCATTCGCAGCAGCCTTGCCAAAATCCTCAACGTATTCTTCAATCTCTTGAGCAGTGATGGGCCTCGGAGGTATATCCTTTCCCGAGAGTTGGACGTCCGACGCGGAGACGTAATCAAAAACTTCTCCTTCTTCCACTCCTGGATCTTCGTACTCTGCAGCTCTACCAAGGCCCCATATCTGCATATAAATGAAGCATCCCTTCGCATGAACTTCATCCACAATCTAATTTTACTCGTCATCAGATAACTGATACAATCAGTCTCAAAAGCCAAAACCGCACCTCTTTCCACGCGTCAATCTGTTCCCGGCTCCATATACCCGGCAGATGCGTCTTCCCTCCAGCCTTGGAAGAAATGAAAACAGCTTCTGTAATTATCAACGTCCCAGGCATGCTCGCTCGCTGTGAATAGTACTCCTTCACTATAGGAAGCAATGGCACATGGCTGGTTTTGGTGCTTTTATATCGAGTCTGCGGAGGATAGACGATGCGATGCTTGAGATTGACCCTTCCAACGCGAATAGGCTGAAATAATGGGGATTCAGAGGATGAATACGTAGCTGTAGACGCACACATAACTATTTCCAACGACAAGCAACGTTGATGCCCAGTGTTTTTTCTCTTCGCGATTTTTAAGCACAAGTGACATTTCTTTTTTCCAATCCGGCTACATATTGTGCCGGTTTGACAACACTGTCGCAGGGGCAGTCAATCCTTCGAGTTGACTGGTTCTTTAGATGGAAGAAAACAGTAACAAGTTTGAGAGCGAAAGGAATATATGTATTTCCGAGACAAACAAGGTAAATGAGGCCTCCACAATCTGGCGCAGTGTGGATGGAGTAAAAACGGCCTGTCATCATGTGATGAATCAATGTATTACGTCAGCAATTATAATCTTTTGGCGCGCACCTTGCGCGTGTTCGTTCAGAACACTTGTTGTGTTCTTTTCAAACGGAAAATGTATAGCTGTCAAAACATCCTTCCAGTTCACGAAGCTTGCTTCTCATCTCTGTCAATTCTCTCTGATCTTTAATCATTGTCATATCGAATAGTTACTACATAGTCGGGGAGCTGGACCGGTCAGTAGAAAAATTTTGAATGCTGAGCGTTGAGCACGGTGCTTGACCTGATCTCGCATATATCTTCATCATGATCTCTAGAGCACGGATCTATCTTTGAACTTCTGGCACTGATAATTCGTTTCCTACTCGGTCGCTGAGGCACACAACTGTGTGAAAGAGGTCCGTGGTCAGCTGGCTTCCCTTCTGTGCCGCTTTCACTTTTGATATTTTCTGCATTTCTCAGCCGCACTAAGCTTCCTGGAGTTAAGCACGCTACTTTCTTATGTTCATGTTTCTTCGAAAGCAAGCATTGAAGCTTGAAGGGCTTGCGGACGGTTCCGGTAAGGTTTCAGCGGGGGATTGTGCGATTGTAGTCCTGGGTCTTTATTCAGATGTGCCCTTCTCCGGTACGTCTTTCTAGCCTAGCAACTTCGCGAAAGAGCTTCTGCCATCAGCTGATGTCTTCGAAAGCATCAGAGAATGTAAAACGTGTCGTGTCAACTTTCTGAAAAGGAAGGACCTATGGGATGATGGAGGTAACATATAAGATAAAGGGAATGTGCACCCACAAGTCTATATCCCATAGCATTCTTCCCTCTCTATCGATCTATCTCATATCCTGAGCCATGCCGGAAACTTTCAAGCTTGACCTCGATACCCCAGTCTACAAGGGCGCTATCTCTTTCAATACTGGTCTTTTCATCAATGGACAATTCGTTGATCCAGTGGACAAAGGCTTTATCGAGTAAGAATTTACCCAAGCCCGCTTTTCTCGTTTCTCATATAGGTTGTCAATAGTCTTGTGAATCCTTGTAGGTGTTCAATCTTTGGGCAATCGCGGATGAATTCCTTGACAGATATCCTGTCTAGCGACTGGAAACAGTATCACAAAGGTCTGCGCAGGGAACGAGAAGGATATTGACATCGCTGTCGAAGCTGCTCGAAAGGTACGGATATACTTACCAAAACTGCTTGCCCGACTCAGTATATAACGCTTTTCTTTCGCTTAGGCATTCAAGACTTCATGGGGATTGAAAGTGCCGGGAACCACACGAGGACGAATGATCACGAAACTAGCCGACCTTGTAGAGCAACATTTAGAGGAATTCACTGCTATCGAGTCGTTGAATGTCGGCACGTCTCTATCCTTTTGCATCTGTCGAGACGGGGCATCCTCGAGCTGACATACTTATGTCTTTCTGTCGGAAAGCCTTTTGCAGTATCTCGAATGGCTGATATTCAGAGTTCCATAGCTTGTCTAAGATACTATGGAGGTTGGGCGGACAAGATACACGGTCGGACAATCGAGGTTTGTGTGAATCTTGGTGATTATGAATTAGATGTGTTTTATTCGTTTCGTAATAGACGAATGAGAACAAGATGGCTTATACTAGACACGAGCCTTACGGAGTCGTCGGACGTCACACTTCCTTTCTTCTATGTTTTAGCTCACACGCAGATAAACTCCAAAGGGACAAATAATCCCATGGAACTTCCCTCTAGTAAGGACTTTTGACTTCACATTTGCACTTCACCTTACAATGGCATTTACTTCCGCAGGCAATGTTATCGTGGAAGGTCGGACCCGCTTTGGCCACGGGAAATACAATTGTTCTGAAGGTACGTTGATAAAGTACCGCCGGCACCGTAGAGTTTGATTGAACCAATAACATATCTTGAATAGCCCTCCGAATTAACACCTCTCACAGCTCTAAAGCTTGCTGGTCTCGTAAACGAAGCAGGCTTCCCACCGGGTGTCTTAAATATCGTTAATGGTACTGGTATGTCAACGCTAGATATCACTAGATCTGGAACCTCGGCACTGACGTATGATGGCTGACGACGACTGGCCCCGCTGCAGGAGCTGCAATTGCGCATCATCCTGAAATCAGGAAAGTTTCATTCACGGGAAGCACACTCGTCGGCAGGAAGATACAAGAAGCTTCCGCCAAGTCGAATTTGAAGGCTGTTACCCTCGAGTTGGGCGGTAAGAGCCCGAACATCATCTTTGATGATGCCGATTTGGAACAGGCGGTCAAATGGGCTTCAATTGGTATCTTGTGAGATCCATATTCACGATATCACTTTGAGTATATGCTGAACTCTCTGCTCCGTCTAGCTCGAATATGGGTAAGCAAGTGTTCTTTTCTCACCCTTTTAGAAAGATTCTGAGAAAGTGGGCCCGCTCCAGGCCAAGTGTGCACCGCCGGATCTCGTATCTTCGTTCAGGAAGGAATCTATGATGCATTTGTCAAAGCATTTAGCGAAGCCGCTCAAGGCTTGCAAGGAGCTACAGGTGATCCATTTTCCGGATCGGCTAGACATGGTCCACAGGTATCAAAAACACAATTCGAGGTAAGATTCATTTGATTAAACCTATACACGTGCCATGGTAAACGGTATAATTGGCACCTAGCGTGTTATGGGATATATCGACAGTGCAAAGTCAGAAGGTGCAACCGTGACAATAGGCGGCGAGCGACATGGATCTGATGGATTCTTCGTACAACCTACGATTTTCACCGATTGCAAACCCAATATGAAGATAGTACAAGAAGAGGTCTTTGGTCCTGTTGCTGCTGTGATCAAGTTCAAGACTGAGGAAGGTATGCGTTATGGCCTGCTTATCATGACCGCTTTCGGCTCCGTACTGAACACCCCTCCCTGTAGAGGTGATTGAGATGGCCAATGATACACCCTATGGGTTGGCGTGTGCTGTGTTCACAGAAAACACAAGTAGAGCAATCCGAGTTGCACACGCGCTAGAGGCTGGAATGGCATGGGTACGCTCAGTTTTTACACTGCCTTATGCGTACTATCTCATACTCGATCGGTGTAATTCCTTAGGTCAACTGCTACAATTCACCAGAACATCAAGTTCCATTCGGAGGAAACAAGCAATCCGGCAATGGTCGTGAATTGGGTGTTTATGCCCTTGATACGTATGTCTTCATGCTTTTATTGTGAGATTTGATTTCTTGACTTTGACTTAACCCATAATCTAGCTATACCGAAGTGAAAGCAGTTCATATCAATATTGGTCTAAAGCTTTAGATGCAGTAATTTATGTATTTAATGTACTTAAGTTCGCATGAAATTCGACGGATTCTTAGCGTGACTTCGGATCCTTTTGCGTAGTCGCCTCAGTAGACTGAATTTGAAGACGTCACAACGCTTTCAAAGATGATACCGAGGTTATACATAGGAACTTCAATATAAGTAGCAGAACCATGGAGGGATGGGCGCTGACTGTGATGGTATGACTCACTATTATCTTATCTTATCACATTCTCCACGGTCAGCTGGTCTCTTTAAATTTGGTCTCTTGATTTGCTAGCCGTCCTCGGCGGTGAAATCGTCCATCTTCTTCTCGTCGGCCACCATCTTGTAGCTGACTGCAAGAATGAAACAAGATGTTGCTCGGGACATTATTCTTCTCTTTTCTGGGCTTTCACCTGCAGTAGCAAAACTCACATCTTTCTCCTGGCCTCAGGACCTTCTCGCATCTGTCAACCCACTCATCGGTTCCACTGGTCCCGAGCCAAACCTCTCAGGTGGCATGATCCCATCCGCCGCACCACCATTCGGCTCAACACGTTGGGTCGCACAGAATCAGAATAACTATGTTTCGAGTACGCCTTTCAACTATACGCGCTCGTATGAGGAGAATGGAACTGTTCATGGGTTCATGGGTACACGCCAGCCAGCAATTTGGATGGGAGAGAGCGCATGGGTGAATCTTGTCCCAGGAATCTCAGTGGATAGGAAGGTTAAAACCGAATTCTCGGAGAGAGGAATGGCTAAGGTCAAGGGTAGTGAAAAATTCGGAGTCGGACTGTATAGCGTCGAGCTAGAGGTTCCGGAGACAGAAGGGGCATTGGTGAAGGTGGAGATGACGGCGACGTCTCGTGTTGGTCATTTGCGCTTCACATTCAAACCAGGATCGCGTTCCACTTCGGATTACTCCCCTTACATCTTTTTGCCCACTACTCGAGTAACCACTATCTTTCATACACCCGACATTTTCGACATCGCATTTCCAAACGGCACTGTACAGATCACTCCTGACACCGCTGAAATATGCGGAAGCAATACTGAGATGCAGGACTGGATACTCGCGCCTAATAGTATTAAAGATGCTGCATCTCATTTTACTGGATGGTATTGCGCTCGATTCGATCAGTCCTTTGGCGACATAGGGTACGGTGTCACACAAAAGGATTCTCAAAGCGAGTGGACTCAAGAAGGCGGTGGAGAGGTTGTGGGAGCTTATGCCAGGTTCAGTTTCGGTAACGACTCATCATCCGAGAAGGAGCTTGTTGTCAATGTAAGGGTAGCAACGTCCCTGATTTCCGCCGACCAAGCGAGGCATAACCTTCAACTCGAGATTGGCGATGGCGAAGGCGCATCGGTTGAGTCGACGAGTG
Organism: Omphalotus guepiniiformis; assembly: GCA_028554645.1. NCBI lineage: Eukaryota > Fungi > Basidiomycota > Agaricomycetes > Agaricales > Omphalotaceae > Omphalotus > Omphalotus guepiniiformis. The sequence continues at coordinate 476,851 of JAQOOI010000019.1, forward strand.
CAACCACAGAGAGTGCATGGGCTGAAAAGATTGGTCGTTTTGAGATAACGACGGATGGTTCGCCGGAAGCTGAAGACAAGAAAGCAGTCTTTTCAACAGGAGTTTTCCATGCAATGCAGGTAATTACTACAGATAATCCATCTGCTATGCTCGTGACAAAGTCAATACTGACGCTTGTCTCTGGTAGTACCCTTATGAAGTCCACGAGGCGATACCAAACGATGACAATGATGAGAGGGCGTATCATTATTACTCTGCTTACGACAACCAGGTTCACGAGGGCGAATCATATAGCGGCTATTCCATCTGGGTATGTCAATCGCTATTCTTCTTTATGATCATCTGACCTTTGAATCACTCCTCACCAGGACACCTACCGTGCCGAGTGGGCAATGCTTATTCTGCTGGCTCCTGAACGTATTCCCGGGATGATTCGAAGCATGCTGCACGATTTCGAAGAAGGAGGATGGTTACCTATGTGGAAAAACGTAATTGGTAATCAGAAAGCTCAACCATGCTATAGCTAGTCTCATTGTCCCTCTAACAGAAACGAACATCATGGTGGGCACACACGCGGACTCCCTTCTAGCCGAGGCTGTTCTCAAAGGGTTTGGAGGCTCCTCATCAAACGGCCTGACCACAACTTTCAGTGATGACGAGCTGGCTACTATCTGGGCCGCTGCATGGAAAGATGCATCCGTTCCGCCAGTTGATGACGATAGTGTGATGTACTCTGATCGAGAAGAGGTGACCTTTTTCAGGTTCTATCCTAAGTGAAGATTCTGATAGCCTAGGAAGGGTGTGGATTACGAGGTCCGCGCAGGATTGTCCTCATTTTATGAACAGCAGATTGACGGGAGAGGGTGGGTAGCCAACGATATACATTCTGAAAGTGTCAGCCGAACGTTGGACTATGCTTGTATGTATGCATCTCAATCTATTTGTGTTCTGTTGCTCAGTGTATCACAGACGATGATCATGCAGTTGCCGTACTGTCCGAGTTACTTCCACCTGAGATAATAGCGAAACATACGGCGAACGTGACTGCTATTTCGCAGTTTTGGAATGAATCGGGCCCCTTCAATGTAACCGAGTTTCTACATACACGTTCCTTGACAGCTCCATGGACTGTCTGGAATCCTGCTGCTTCTGCTCCCGCTCTAGCAACTGGTGGCGAGAGTATAACGGGCTTCGTAGAAGCGCGGCAACGGAATGGGAGCTGGGCAGGTGAATGGTGTTTCGATTTCTCGGCGTTCATCTCATGAACGCTTTGCTTTCTAGGACCTTTTGATGGATTCACTGAAGGCGATCGATGGGTTTACTCATTTGCAGTCGTACACGACGTTGCTCAGCTCATCGAACATAGAGGTGGAAATGAAAGTTTTGTCAAAAGCTTGAATGAATTCTTCGACGGAGGTTGGGTCGATTTTACAAACGAGGTAATTGCTGATCGTGTTCAGGATGCTTTCTATGTCTTGACTGCCAGTACTATAGCCTGCTCATCATACGCCTTATCTCTATGCTTTGGCTGGTGCGGCAACATACACTCAAGAGCGGGTTCGAGAGATTGCACAGAAGAATTACAACAATACCCCTAATGGACTGAGTGGTGTGAGCTCTTGGCCACTACTATCAATGTGCAGGTGCTGATAAGTGTTTTTAGAATGAGGATTGTGGTCAGATGAGTGCTTGGTATGTATTCAGTGCTATGGGGTTCTACCCGGTAAATCCTGTATCGGGAGTATATGTCATTGGATCGTAGGTGAACCTATGTTTGAGCTGTTTCGATGCTCACGTTATGCTTCCAGACCATTCTTTTCATCTTTGACCCTTCATATCCCCGTTCCTCCATTTATACCCGCTTCGCATTATTCCCTGACTACGGACCCGAACTCTCCAAATTACAATCCATACTACAACTCTACGACTTCCAGCTATGTACTCCGCGTAGTAGCTCCAGGCGCAGAGTCAAAACCATACGTCAAAAGCCTACGTATCAATGGCAGGGTGGTGCAAGATTGGGAGGAACCACTGTTGACGCACGATGATATCCGATTTGGAGGGTTCCTAGAGTTCGAGATGAGTGAGAACGTGGAAAGCTGGGGAGGTGGCCGAGGTGTATGGACGCTATCATCGTCTTCTGACAACGGCAAAATGGATCAAGGTGGATTCACTGAGTGTTCAGGCTCAGCAAAAGCGTTCGTTGATATGGACGGGGAGCCACAGAGTGCGTCTCTTGACAAGCAAGTGCATATCGCTCGTGACGAACATGTCGAACTATAGTCTTTGTCAAAAGAGCATTGTAATTGTGTTGGAGTTATGAAGTCCGCCCCAAAGTGACATACTGGTTTTCGCGGCATTTATGAGATGACACTTCATTCATGTCTTCCAGTTCTCGTGTATAGGTTTCCTGCTATCCTGCTTATGTACAATCAAATTGAAAGTTGGATTTAGTATCATCTAATTGTCAATATTTCAGGGGTGTTTCAACTTGATACGTTCGTTTAAAGGGACTTTGAAATGACTGTACCAGCACAGCAAGATATCTCCGTTGATAGACTTAGATACCTATGAATCCTACATATCAAGCACTAATAAATAAATAGGCACAACATAGCAATGATTTACACTTCAACCGCTTCTTCCGGTGTAGCAACTGACCACTGATAAAGCCAGTTTCATCATCTGGGCACTGCACTGAATAAGTAGGTAGAGGCCGCTTACTTTGAGATTACTTTCGTTCGCGGTAGCTGTAGACCTAGTGAACCCCGAGCTGAGATTATAAGAGTTGCTGTTCGGTATCGTATTGGACGAAACAACTGTCTTTAACCCAGCAGCGACGAAAGTTCGTGCGTTCAAATTAGCCAAGAGGGTGTTGCAGTATAGCGGGCTGATAGCGAAGTCGAAGATTGCATATAACACGTTAGTCGGGAATGCGACGAACTTGAAGATTGTCACGGTGGTGAGTGGGGGGATATATACACGAGGCGAACTGAACACGTACTAGTACGATCGACAAGATCGCGAATATGGCGGTCCAAATGCCGCTATTGATAGAAAGCACAGCAAGCAGACGTAAACTTCGTGCAGATCTTTATCATATATACTAAGTCAGTTTCACCATTTTTCCTGCGGAAATGAGATTCAAAGGAATTTACCCATCGAAGCCGGCTGCGGAACGACGCTGAGCGAGCATATAGGTCATTCCTAGCGCCAGTACAAGATCGACCACTGCAGCCGTGGTGAGGTAGGTGATACTTAAAGACTGTCAAAATCATGATTATATGAATACTCGTCGAGTTGTTTGCGAGGATTAAGGCGAATACCTTGAAGAAATGATCATTTAATGTCAAAGCGGATGGTGCGTGTATGCTATAATAGAACAGCGCCCATCAGATTGTTTCAGCTTCCACGAAAGGGAGACACGTACCCTCTGCCGACCCAGACTGACGCCAGGACGTCAATAAAGCAGGTTTGTGTGAAACATGTTTACTCACTGAATGCGACGACTGGTGTTTGACAGTTCGATGTTCATAAGGCAAGAACACTAATCCAAGAGGATAATACACATACCCATCTGTAAAAGAGCAGTAGGTACCTGGCACAGCGATATTAGCTCCCTGAATTGATTTTTATGGGAAAGAAACAAACCCAGAATATGATTGGAATCCAACTTCCATTGCTGAACTTGAGCAGAGATAATGAGACCGAGTTGTTGAAGTAACTACGACAGCAGATTGATACTTACACTTCCAGAGCCTCCAGACAAAGAAACCTTGCGTGGGAATCGACACGAGGATCTAAAATTGAGAGGTACTGAAAGTGAATCTCAGAAGACAAGGGAATCCGACATACGTTGAAGAAGAACTCCCACTAAGTGTTTTACGTGTCAGTATTATTAGCAAAGAAATCTGGTGATGGAATCACTGACTATCGTTTCCCTATAATCATGAGTTACTATCAACAGACTATCAATGATGATATTCAATCTTGTATACGTACGGAATGATAGCAACAAATCCTGAATAGTCTCCAAAATAGGTGACCAGATAGGCGTATACTATCAAAGTACATGAGCTGGTTTTCACTTATCAAGAGACAAGTATGCTTTACCTCCTTTCACAATGAGGACTTGATGCGTCGTATCAAGCAGCCTAGAAATACGATCCAGTAAGATGAATGAGGTACGCTACGGATCTTTGTTCGCCTTACCATACCCCCAAGACCTGATAGACAGAAAATGTCAGCCCCTACGTCGACTCCACGATCTCTTCCTCTTACCAGCGTTTTCAGATAGATGTGATCTTTGGGGTAGCTATGTGCAGAGCAGTACGTGTCAGTGCGGCGATCATACTTCGCTTCGCTGAGCGGTCCCTCACTTCAAAAAATACACAAATCTACAGGGACAAGAAAAATGCCAAGATCAGTATTCCGGCAGTCCCAAGACAAAAAGACAATAACTTGCAGCTGCACGCAGGTTATTCCCCACAAACCGACGCATAATAGCGCTGACATGTAGAACGCGCCGTATGTCGGGCCGAGAGCAAAGGGAGGGTCCGTTGCAGGTGTGGCCATCGTAGGCGAGAGGGAACAAGAACGAAACACCTTCACCCTCGACACCGACGGCTTCTTAAGTTTTAACTGGATGGACTTTGTAAGGAATTGATGGGCCTACGTGCGTTCAGCACATCCCCATCAGACGATGACACGGTTAAATTGCCACTATCGTGGTATGTTTGTACCGAATACGTAGTGGATCTCCTCAATCCAGTGTCAATGTATTCCTTCCAAGTTCCGAATGTAAGAGTGGTTCCGTGTGCCTGCCCCAAGTAAACTGGAGTATGCTGAGAACCTGAAAAGCAGCATCACAAGTTCATCGCAGAGGAAAGATATCTCTGTCAGTGTGCATCAGATGGGTGAATGCGTGGGTTTTCACGGTGAATTTGCAGGCATATGAAGGGCCTGTCCGAGTCGTCGATACCCGAGTAACGGGGACTGAATGAAGCCTGCCTCATGACTCCGAAGGCCCAGATATGTGGCATCAGCCATCAAGATTTACCGGAGTGAGGTCACATCACAGTTCGCACCATTTTCCTGGAGCTTCCTGGTGACACTTCAAGCTTCAATATTCAGTCCTGGGCGCGATCAGTATATGTATCATAAAACACATTTAGTTAGCAGCAACCATGGAGATTGGCGATTTACAATGTGCTCAATCCTGCTCAATCCCAACCGGTTTTCCCATGAGTAATCAAACCAGTTCAAACTGACCGCACCTGTGATTTTTCTGATAGTCCAGTGATAGTCCCCGAACATCTAGATTCGAAAATCATAACAGATGATGGGAGTAAGTAAGTGGGTGGAGTAAGTGGGTGAATCAGCTTGGTTATGTAAGTCATACCGCCTACAGTAAGTTGGCCGAGATGCCGAACTTCCTAGCAGCCTTCGAGCTTCAATCAGTCAGTTATCTTGATTCCTTCTTAAATGGCTCCTTCGTACTGTGAACTCTCCTTATTACCATCATGTCAGTCATTAAAGTCGGTTTTGTTGGTTTGTCCAAGACCGGGTGGGCCGCCACCATCTTGGGGCCGACCCTCGTGAAAAACGACAAGTACAGCTTGACGGCGGTATCGACCTCTTCAAAGGAATCAGCGGAAGCATCAGCAGCGCAGCAGACGGAGGCTGCTGGTCACGAAGTAAAACCTTACTATGGTAGTACTTCGCAGATTGCCAATGATCCCAATGTCGATTTCGTTGCTGTGGCTGTCAAGTCACCCTCACACAAAGAGGCGCTCGCTCCTGTCCTCGAGGCTGGGAAGAATTTCTTCATTGAATGGCCTGCAGGAAAGAGCACGAAGGAAACGGTCGAATTTGCGGAAACTGCGCATGCGAAGGGTCTCAGAACGATGGTTGGATTACAAGGGAGACATACCGCGGTTATCAAGAAGGTGAGCAAAAGCGCATATATCCCATTAGTTTGACACTAAGCAGTCGGAACAATAGGTGAAAGAGATTATTGATTCAGGAAAAATCGGGAAGGTTCTTTCTACCAGTATTGTACACGCTTCTGTCTTTCAAGTTCTTCGTCGACAATCTCATACGTCAATCCCAGATCGCACTAGCACCTCGTGAACTGCGCTACTGGGGCCCAGAAGTCTCCGAAAAGAGCTTGTTCACTACTGATCCTACCCAAGGTATGTTTCAAGCATGTCACAAGCATGTCAAATTGATGAAAGTTACACTAATCATACTGTATTACAGGTTCCACGATGACTGATGTAGCCATCGGACACCAACTCGATACCTTTACGCACATTCTCGGTGATTTTGCCTCCGTAAGCGCGACAACCGCCACGCTTTATCCCACTGCGAACGTGGTGACGCCAGAGGGTCCTACGGGGAAGACCATCACGAACACAATCGCCGACCACGTCGCCTTCACTGGCATCCTCAAATCAGGGGCAATTGCAAGCGTGACCTGGCGCGGAGGATACGCAAGCAAAGGCCGTCAACAGTTGGTATGGGAGATTGATGGAGAGGAAGGCGCTATTCGACTGACGGATGACCAAATCCCGTCTGCATTCGTTCACATTCGCGATCCGAAATTATACTTGAACGGGGAACTTGTAACTATTGAGGGTGGGGGTCTAGCAACGAATATTGCTGCTGGATGGGAAGAGTTTGCGAAAGGCGCTGAAGGAAAACATGCTACGATCGATGATGCCGTTAGAATTCATCGCTTGATTGACGCGATTGAGTTGAGTGGGAAGGAGGGGAAGAGGGTAACTGTATAATCAATTCATTGTCAGTGCTGTATAGTAGTTTGGATTCAGTTGAACGTACCCTGATGCTCCAAAGACGCTATGGGTTATTCATTGTTTTTTCGCAAGGGTCTTTGTTTTGTTCAAATCTACTCGGCGCTCATATGAGCATGCGATAGACATCGGTCTTCGGAATCAGGTCATATTCATAATCATAAAACAAGGGTTCTATTTGTCTGTCGTTTAGCGAAAGAGCACCGTGTTCACCGGCTCTGAAACCAATTACCCACTGGTGACTGGCTACGGCGAAAACCGTCAAAGTAATGCAGTGGCTCTACCCGTGTTGAACAATGACAATGGTGACACGGGATACGTAGAGGAGCCAATGATACCGTCAAAGCCGAATAGTACTGACAGAAGAAGGGGCGAGTAAGCTATCGTAAAGCCTGGCATAAGCCACAAGCGTTTAACGAATCTTCACGAACGCCGTACTTCCACCGCTTTTCCCAACGTATTCCTCGTAGAAGCCTATAGGCCTGAGTGGTACGATAGCCCGTTCAACATGATCCTTCTTTGGTGGAGTATATCTCAACACAACAGGCTCCTCGCGAATTTCGCCAGCGGGTCTTTCGCTGAACGATATTTCTCCGACATCAACATCAGCCAAGCTGATGTCGTCTACAAAGCCTCCGAGACCTAAATCGTACCCATCGTCGACGTACACACGTTCGTCGTCAACGTAACCTGGGTTGGCATAACCGATATCTTCTCGAGATACAGCACTCGTCAGGTTGAGCACGGGAGACGTTGGTGATCCATGCACTTGAGCTGTAATAGGCGCTGGAGCAGGCGGACTGTGTTGTTCTTGGAAAGAGCGCAAGCGAGTCGAATTGTTGGAAGTTTGGGTATGTGAAGAAGTGAAGGGTATATGTGGTGTGTTTTGCTCTAGTGGCGAGCGGGCAGGTAGTTTACCTCTCGCCTTTTCGCTCATCACGTGGAGCGGAGGCATCGAGAAGGAATTGGGGGGACAATCATCAGGAAGAATGGGGAGAGGTGTAGGAGGTACGGGTAGAGGTCGAAGACGTTCTTTGTGTAGGGTGGACCCAGGAGAAACTGTCCCATTCGATGACTCTGGGTCATGATACGACGACAAAGGCGCGGTACTAGGAGGTGAATCGGTTGTACGAAGACCATCCAGAGTTGTTATTAAGGAAGTAAGTGCATGAGCATTGGTCGTAGTTCTTGGAGTAGGTTGGGAAGATCTTTCTCTTTCTCGAACCCGGCGTGGACGTGATGAGGACGAAGATGAACCATTGAGTATACGGTGCTCATCTCTAGCGGTTGTGTCGTCTGTAGGATTTGCGACATAGAATCGGGAAACAGCCATGAGATTGAAGTGGTGAAGTTTCTAGTGGCAATTTTTTTTTCATGATGATTACGAATCAAAATTTATGTTTTGTAGTGTCAAAACAGCAAGTCAGCGTAATATCAATCATAACGAAATAGTAACTACTCACTAATGCCCTTTGAATTCTCTAGAACAAGAACAAGACCAATATGTCTCGAGTAACCAAGAGGACCATACGTGTTGTATTCCTTATATCGGTGAACTTAGCTCGTTTTTCGGTTTTTTCTTTCGCTTGTTCAACTTTGTTCAACCGAGTGCCGCGTTCTCCATCCAGGATCCTAGACCTACCTAAACCTGTGTTGGAAAAGGATCAGCATATGAAAGGCTATCTGTAGCCGAAAAGATTACTAACCTCGTTATGTCCATTATAGTGCTCGAGCATTGGTGCTGTTCAAGTGGAAGGAGGTAGGACACGTGGGTCTTTACACCCCGGTCTATGCAAGAGCCCGGACCGGTTTCTCCTGCCACGTGTACGAACCTGGACACTGCATTATCATCATCCATGCTTTGCTACTCCAGCTTTTCTATCAGCTCAAGCCTCGAGAAAAGGACCAAGGAAATTGTGTGCAGTGTATAAAGAAAAAATCAAGCTCTATCAGACATTCAGAGCTGTCGTTGATGGGGTTAGTTCGTCTCGCATGACCCCAGCTCGTGCAGCTCGTGCCAGCGAGTTCACACACTACGGTGAGACGGAAGTACTGTAATACTAAGAGTATTGCACCGTATCCCCGAACTGAAAGATACTTGTCACTTGCCACGGCCTAGGGGCTAGGGGTGGCTCATCTCTGCTCTGCATTACGATGTCCGACTCGAGTCGGCGCTCTTGTGGGCAATAACGTGCGTTCAAATGTAAGTGTACATCAGTCATCGGCATTGAAACTCCCTGAACGCTTCTTTCTCTATGTAGATTTGCCTATTTTCTAAAGTGTGCCAAGTGAATGTCTAGCTCCCTTGTACCCTCCTTCTCAAAAGTGTATCATGGGCAGCTATCCGAAAGATCACATTTACCTCAAAACCTTGGTGGGTTGATTCCAATCTCTGACTGGCCTGCTGTGATACTATTTTGTCGATAATAGATCCTGTCCGGACTCCGTGTGGTGCATAGAGTGGAATTACATGTGAATGGGATAGGCATATGAGCTGAATCTTTAGGCTCTTGGATATCACCCTCATCGTAAAAGGCGGTGAGTGTTCTGATTGTCTTCACAGATATGATGCCTTATTTGAGCCTTCGTTTTTCTAATGCACAGTATATGTGTACCTCGTTTCAAGATTCGGAGACTGTACCAGCCTTGTGGCAATCATTCCGTAGATATCTATCATATTTTCGTGTCGTCTTGGAGTATGTACTGACTGAAAGACTTCAATTAGGGAGATGATGGTAGAGTGACTCAGTTCATCGCGTCGCATAGGTACTGACAGGTTTTTCCTATGAATTCAAGTGGGAGTTCTTCTTCAACGTAAGTCTCTGCTGCCAACCCACACCAAGTTGACTCACTCCGAGTCGGGCCTCATTCAGATTCTGGTTTCGATTGCAAAGCAAGCGTTCTTTGTCTGGAGATTATGGAGATGTGAGAACTGGGCAAGACCCTAAATTCAAGTGATGAATTGATGATGGATGATGATATAGTCAGTAATGGAAGCTGGATTCCGGTGATTTTGTGGGTTAGAGAACTTCGAGCTGTTTCTTTGTATGTATTTCACTGATTGATTCCAGATAACTATCAGGTACCTACGGCGCTTTCGCAGAAGAGTATGGAATAGATGTGGAATACATATGGCGTTGAAGTGAACTGATCATCAATTTAGTTCAGTAACTGCCTTCAGCCTTGCTGTTGAGTCTCTCTGATCTCACTGGCACTTACGCTTTCTGTTACAATGCATAGTCTGGGTCTCGGAAAGGGGTGAGTAATGTGTGTGAAGAAGAAGCAATAATTGAATGATCGCAGTATACATCTCCCGGACACAGAACCTCTAAATGATTCTTTCTTCAAGGTACGTATCACACTCTTCGGTGGCGAAGGCGACCTAAAACGTTCTTCCTTTCCCAGCCTCTGAGTATCACCTAGGTACCTATCTACCGCCGCAATTGTTCATCTAGCTCTTGCTCTGTCAATGACATATGTACATGTTGATGAAGAGAGGTTTAAGAACGGTACGTTTTGGTCAATTTACTCTACCGTTTGTACCCTCATTGATGCAAACTGTCGTGTACACAGATCTGCTAAAGCTCTTCGGAGATTGGCTATACTATCGATAAACAGTGGGATTTGAACCTCTGTTTTTGCAATACTATCAATTGCACTTGTATGTGTCTTCCTTGCCTACTTACCTGCATATCAGCTGACGATATCCATCTCTTACGTTCGTTGTATTCAGTTCGTCGCCTTCCCCAGCAACACACTCTACGTGATGTTCGTTTTTTCCATCAGCCCTCTCTACCGTAACACACTGCTCGCCAATCTAAACGCGCGTTAATACGTTGCGAAAGGTTTTCAGAATGTTGTACCCTCTAGTACCCTCCAGTTGCCCGAGTTTGATTCATTTGCCGGCGGATCTCGCACGAGAACTTCTGATGTGACGCCTACTCTCAAGGTACGGCTCGAGTTGACGCGTTTCCGTTTTCATCAAGTACGAACTCGGTACTTACATTGTTGTGTACTTAGTGACAGGTGAATTCATCCTTACCACACCAGGAAGATGATCATTGACACCGGTTTCGTCGTGTCGGTTCCGAGGAGGAAGATGAATGGGTTATTGATGAAATCAAGGGTGGTCGGAGAAAACGTATGAGCACAAGGTTAGGATATACATATACAGTTGTAATCATTTCAGAAGACAGTACAGACGGTACGCAGCGGTCATAATACATTTGGTGATACATCTTGTGATAATGCCATATAGAATCCACTATACATTGTACTTATGCATGACCACGAACGGGTCGGGGCTCGTATCTACGTGAACGCAATCAAATTCATATTCAGTTAGTACTAATTGATTATCATGAACGAGACTAAAGACTTATGGCTCTTCGAGATACTTGATTTCTTCCGGGGTCAGACTCACCACACCCTCAGTTATAGCTTCGAGTACACGCTTTTCACTCGAAACGCCGACGATAGGCGATGATACTTTCGTTTGGACCCATGCGAGTGCAATTTGCGCCATCGCAACGTTGTACTTTGAAGCTAGTTCCTGTACACGAGTGATAATGGTTTGATCACTTTGAGTGAACTTCTTCTCCCATGGGGTGCCTTTGTAGGTGATAGAGCGCGAGGTGTCTTCACCAAATGGACGGGCGAGAGATCCGGAGGCTATAGGGTTGAGTGGGTTTGTCCAGTAAGTATGTAAATATGTAGAGGGATTCGGACTCGCGAATGCGTACCGAGAGGTGCCCATGGTATGATTCCGATGCCGTGGAAGTTACAGTATCCAAACATTTCGCGCTCCTAGTGAATTTTGGATATTCATTCAATAGTATGAGTGAGCGTTATCACGTACTTCCTCACGGTATATCAATGAATACTCAGGCTGCATACTGATGAATGTCGTCCATCTGTTTTTCCTACAAGTTGTGAGACAGGTAAGTATGGAAGTTGGGAGAACAGATGAAATCTCATCGCCCACCTTGCGACTTCATTCAAGTGAGCAAATTGCCAGGTTCTCATGGAACTTGCACCTAGAATGCGACTCAGTATAGATCATATGTGTATTGAAATATCGCCGACCGACCGAGATATCGCACTTTTCCAGCTTCAACGAGATCATGCAGAGCCTTCATAGTTTCTTCAGCGGTGGTTTTAGGGTCGAATCGATGAATCTGTAAGAGGTCGATGTACGGAGTGTCTAGACGTTCAAGGCACGCATCTACGGCGTTGAAAATTGCCGCTCTGGACAGTCCTAAAACAAAAAGAATAGAGGGATACCTATTCAGATTTGCCTGGACTCGGACTCTCAAGTAATTACGCCGCACTCACCGGACTGATTTACATAGTCTCGCGTGTTCTCCAGGTTGGGGAAGGCCATAGTCTTCAGTCCAGGCTCTTTTCCTACGAGTCCCATGATTTTCGTGGCGATGACTACTTCGTGTCGGGGTATAGAATACTATCGTTTTCAAGTACAGTAATGATCGTGTATTAGCACTGCAAAGTCGGAGGGGGGGCTGTGGCGTCAGAGAACCAACCTTCTTGAGAAACTGGCCTACGATGCGCTCCGAGTCACCATTGGCATATATATTCGCCGTATCGATCGTGTTGATCCCAAGGTCCCATGCGTACTTGATGATAGGTAGCGCCTCGTCCTCTGGAAGTGACCATTTCTGAAATAAAGTTCGGCTTCAGAAACAGTGTCGGTCTGGATTTACGACAAGCCCTACATTGTATTCTCTTGTACCGAAGGACATTGCGCCAAGCTTGATAAACGGTATAATCAGTATCAGCCCAAATGATAGTTGAGTGAACGCATAGATTTACGATTGGAACTGAGACTCTGAGTCCAGATTTTCCGAGTTGTCGGTAGACTACTTTACTCGTTGGTTGAGCAGACATTTTGAAACGAGTTTGAACCTAGATTGTTGGGAAAGTGAAGCGATTTCTCAGAAGAACTGTTGAAGCTGCTCAGAAGCTGCTCACCGTCTAAGGACCAGTGACTATAATTATAACATAATGACTGACTGGTCCGCGGGGCCAGATGACGTAAGCGTCTATTGTAGTAAAGGGACCCTGAACACCGCTCGGCTTTGCTCTCTTGCGTTTCACATGGCAGCGCTGGCAGCGCAGCAGCGGTTGGTTTATTACACGTATGTTGCCCTGTTCCTATCATAAGATGTATTCAATTTGCATATAGAGCTAAAAATATGATTTTGATCCAGAATTACCAGGTGAATGAAGGCGAATGAATGGGCATATCACTGGGCATATCTATCCCTGATAGACAACGGAAGAACTGAAAAAAAAATAAGTGAAACCAAGAATCGGGACCCTCTGTCGCTTCTTCAAGTCATCGAGATCGTTGTGATGGTATCAGCTTTCGCTGTCTGTAGTTAACGCGGTCTATGCTGGTCTATGGAACGACCCTGATGGGACGCCCGAGCGCAACATAGAAAATCAAGCCTTCAGCCCAACTGGTTCCTTCCGGCCGTTATTCGCGCAATGCTGAAGTTGCTGATAACTGCTACGGTGGCACTAGTACCTCTACAGGCTACTGGCCAATTATGCACGCCGACTTTGACTGATGCTCAGGCATTTGCCGCCCAGCAATATGACTATGTCATAGTTGGTACGTAGGTCCTCTGTTTAGTCAGAGAGAATTACGGGCTAATTCGGATTTCCAGGTAGTGGGCCAGGGGGTATGACTTTGGCCGCGCGCCTCTCTGAGATTCCGAGCGTTTCTGTTGCGGTTTTGGAAGCGGGAATTCTCCATGTTCCCGACCAGAATGTGACCACGCCTGGTAGGATTCCGAGCTTTTCAATGAGTTCATAACTCATTAGGTTTAGGTTTTGATTCACGGGTCGTGTTTCAACCTGAATATGACTGGATGCGCGGAACTGTTCCTACTAATTACACCGCAGGTCGTTCTATTCCTGCTCCGCGAGGCAAGCTACTCGGTGGTTCAAGTGCAACTAATGGTACACCTTAACTGTTTGTTCTTATCTTCTTGAGTAGCATATCCCTTGTCACTTTTAGGAATGGCTTGGAGCCGTGCTTCGAAGGAAGAGTATGCTACTTTTGATAGACTTAATAGCTACACCGGGGAATGGACATGGTAATTGACCGACTAGTGTATAGTACTACTCATAATGACGCCTTTTCATAGGGACACACTACTTCCATATTGGAAGAAGACCGAGAACGTCGAGGTGAGGCTCCCTGCTTTATCTCCGAATCTAGCTACTGAAAACTACTTACTGTCGAGAGTAACATTACCTCTGTGCCACTTCAGAATCAAAATACTTCAGCTGGGCTTTTGGGCTCCGGAGGACCTATGAATGTACGTATCCGCCTGTGATCATCCTTGCCTTGTCATGAACCGGTCGTATAGGTCTCCTTGAACAAGATATACCCGGATTGCATTCCTCCTTTCCTGCAGTCCATTCAATCAATGGATCCTCCTATCAATCTCAACACCGCTCCAATGAGTGGTGATACGACTGGTGCATGGAATACTTACATTGCAGTAGATGCAGCTACGGGGAAACGAAATTATCCCGCTGTTGTAAGTAGATAAATTTCCGCGTTCTGTGTTTCTTACTGATTCGAATTAGTCTTATTATTGCCCGAATGCTGCTCGATCGAATTTGCATGTCATAGCGGGCGCACAAGCTACGAAGGTCTTGTTTTCGAACAGTTCACTCGGGCTTATTGCAAACTCTGTTGAGTTCTCGTCTCAAAATGTGACGTATGTCGTCAATGCTACTCGAGAAGTGATTCTATCAGCGGGTGTAATCAATACTCCTCAGCTACTAGAACTTTCGGGTGCGAAACCTCCGCTTTGTCATGTGTTGAAATGCTGATCCGTAATCTTAGGAATCGGGAATGCGACGTTACTCAAGGATCTTGGTATCGATGTTCTATTAGACATGCCAGGTGTAGGGGAGAATTTACAGGAGCATTTCTACGTTGCCAGTACATGGGAGATCGAACCTAACATTACAACGTTTGGTATGCTCCTGTGAGACTTCTTCAGAGACTAATCTGACCCTCCTTTAAGATGCACTTCACAATCCTCAAGTTCTCTTGGAGCAAGAACAACTCTTGTACGTTTTTCCTCCCTTCGACTAAAACTCATCTAACACCTCTTTGGTATTAGTAACTCCACTGGGGGCGGCCTACTCTCAGCCACTTCATCAATCATCGGTTACTTACCGCATACGCTACTTTTCGATAACGAAACTGTGCAAAGACTCCGAGACCTATTTGACCAAAGTCTCGCTAGTATCGATCCTTCCACGTTCACTCCACTTGCGAAAGCCCAACACGAGATCCAAAGGGAATGGTTGGCTGAGGGTGTAGTTCCTGAGCTCGAGATGATACAGATGAACCAAGGATTCGTGAACTTTGAGGCGACTGGTAATAAAAGTTATCTTTCGACGAACTGTGGTATTCAGGTAAGCCTATGAGATGGTTTAGGTGATGACGATGCTGAGTATGTTGTTTTATAGCACACTATTAGTCGAGGTAGCATTGTAAGTTGATAAACGGATTAGTTGCGAATACGATGTACTGATTCATTTCATTAGCATATCAACACGACGGATCCGTTCGCTTCGCCGGTGATCGACGCTCGGTATCTTACCACTGACTATGGTGAGTGACTGTGCATCGCATCGTGTGCCATCTTCATCCGGGATCATGTCACTAATGCACACTTTGAAAAGACGTTCAAGTTCTCGTTGAAGTCCTCAAATGGAACCGGCGTTTAGCTACGATTTCCCCACTCTCAGATATAATCATCGCTCAAACAGGACCAGCACCCAACATCACTGAAGACGCGGACCTCATCAATTACATTAGGGAAACCTTCACTGTAGGATCACATATCATTGGTACTGCCGCAATGGCGTCTCCCGAGCTTCATGGTGTACGTACATTTACTTCTACTCTACTTCACTCCTTGCCAGTGCTGTGAAATCAGTGGTTCTTCGTTACTGAGGGGCTAATACTTTTATTTGAACAGGTGGTTGACACAAAGTTGAAAGTTTACGGAACTCGTAATCTGAGGATTGTAGATATCAGCGTTTTCCCGATGGAGCTTGCTACACATCCTCAAGCAACGGTGTTTGCGATGTCTGAAAGGGTAAGCTTTTTGTGTGTGTTACTTGTTCTTTGGGAATTTAGAATTGACTGATGTGGTTTGGAAGATTGCGGATGTGATCAAAGCTGAATATAATTTGACTATTTCGCTGTTCTGACGAGATTATTTATACCCAGAGGTTGTTTAGTTTACTGTTTAACGTGTTCATGTCGAGTTTATGTAGTGAAGTCGATTTCGGGATCCTGATTGAAAGCGGAACTATTTTCAACAGTCGATGTGTACATTCTCTTTTGTGTAATGATGAAGTACTAGATCCTACAATGGTAACACCCATCTTTAAACAAGCAGAGAGTTTCTATACATGAATTTGGTGTGAATTGGTAAAAAACGCAATTTGCCTGCCATGCGAAATCACCAAGTCAAAATGCCAGCATGGACATTATACGGAAGTGTATGAGCTGCAACGAGCCATACCTAATAGAGGGGGAGCAATCAGCAAACCAGATACGACTTATATCCAATAGTCAATAGAATAGTAAAGTTTTCACCTACATTGTACAATAGATAGGACAACTTATCATCATGTGCATTTCTAAATCGAAAATAACGACTTCCGACATACGCGCCCGTTCCAAGAAAGATACCACCGCTCCCAGGGCCTATTCCCCATATGTGGATTAGAGAATATGACCAAACGAGAAGTGCGGATAGGATGTAATATCGAGAACCGTTGGGTGCGATTATGGGTAATGTTTGTCGTCCGGATAGTTTGTCTCCTTCGATATCGGCGAAGTCCTGGGTTAGGTTTCAATGTTACGGTGATAGATGGGTAATTGGGTAATTGGGAATGATGATAGAGGAGTAAGTAGCCTACCTGAGCTGATATGGTTGTGAATATGAGGATTCCACTGCATATTAATGCCGTGAAACCTATATCACTTAGTGTACCTCCACCTAAGAAAAGGAAGGGGTCAGGTTTGTTTCGCGAGTGTTGTAAATTATTACTTACTCATAGAACAGGCAGCACCAAGCTCAAAAGTAGTATATCCCCCTACGTTAGAAAGGTTTTTGAGGATTGTGCCACCGCTGAAACCCACATCATCGTGTACGATCTCCACTACAGTCAGGGCGGCACTCGCAAGGAGAACCATTCGCCCGTATGAAGCGGAAAGACATAAACAGAAAACCATAAGAAACCATCGTATAGTCCGTGCTTCATCTGGCGTTACGCGACCAGAGGGAATAGGTCTCCAAGGTTTATTTACTTTGTCTTCATGTCCGCTATATGTCTGATTCGATACGTTTGCTTGTAGCAGGTGAGTCCAAATCCATATGATAGTATACGACACGTTTGTTGTAGTAATTCGTGGAGAAACCGCAATGGAGAAAACGAGCTATTTCTTGAAACTATAGATCTCTGAAGAAGGGCTGCCAGTAAAACTGTGGATACTTACAACGGGAAAGAATATCGTCTTGTAGTCTGACCGTGTAAACAGAAATAAGGTCGCGAGATGATACTTTAAGGCGGAGACGAGTGAAGGGTTTGAACTCATAGCGAGATCTTGACCGGTTCCGAGATGGTTGAGGAACATGGTAAGGGGTTGTATTAGAGATGTAGATCCTTATAATGGACTATGAGCTCAGATATTAGATTTCTCAAACGTACAGTATACCCAGAGTCAACCCGTGCCTCACGATGGCTCGGAAACCACGGCGTCGTCACTCACCGGGATGCTATTGGCTACTGGTGGGGCGTACAGATACCCGAATTTCTACATGGACGGTTAGGGCGGGATCTTGACAATGGAACCTTCTAGGAAGGATGTTGAATAATAACGACGGCTTCAGTTTTCTACTTATGTATGCATATCTTAGACAAAGCATGGCGGTTCAGTACAGTACATGATATGTAGAACACTGGAAACTCCGCCCAACTTACCGTGATCCAGTGCTAGTGAGCCGCGGTAGGAGCTCGCATGAGCTCGCATGAGTCAAAAACACGCCTTACGATTCCCTGCTAGACTGTATAAGTAAACCATCAACGTATGATTCAAAAACGTACCTGCGTAGATACTGGTTCAGATTGAACTTGCCGGGCCAGGGTTGCTGCTATACAAGGTTGTTCAACTGACCAATTTGCCATTTAGTGCCTTTCTTCTTTGAAGTTCTTTGAGCGCTGGTCGCTCGAGGACGTATTTGGCCTCGGTTAAGCAATTGTAAACGTGTGAGGAAGTGTGACCTCATGAGAGCTCCTATAATTTGCGCTGGTTTAAAGGATCAGAACGTTCAAAAGACGGGATGTACATTACTCACTCATCGCCATTTACCGACAGGGATTATAGTCCGCCGACCCCATTAGACGGCGTGAGTGCCGGAATAGGAAACATGTACCCACGCAAAGGTCCTGCGAGAAGCCTCCCTCATCGGAAACCCTTACCACATTTTCTTATCCATGTTGCATTTAGGTACGAACTTGAAGGTGAACCACATTCATGCGTATCGAAAAGAGTAACACTCAGTCTTGAGCTTTATTCGCATCAGAAAAATGATCAGAATACTGTTGGAGGGACACTTCGGCCAGATTTCGGCTTGAAGAAACCATGATTCTCGTTGCACCCCGTGGTTCAGTTCGTCCATGAAGTCAAAAGTCCTGGCCTCGTACTTCAATATCGCTTCAAGCGCGCGGGCTCCTTTATCCACTGGACCGGTCAACACTACCCGTCTCCTACTTTAATTGCTTCAATTTCACCTGAACTTCGAAATGGCGCCATCCACTCTCGACTTCATCGTGCTCGGTGTTGTTCTCTTGGTCCTTCGGTTCATTGATCAGTACAGACGACGAAAGAGTCGGTCTGGTGGTCTTCCTCTTCCTCCAGGACCTCCTCGAAAACCTATACTGGGAAATCTACTAGATATTCCTCGTGAAAAGGCTTGGTTGAAGTTTTCGGAATGGAGAAAGGAATATGGTGAGAGTCAGTGAGCTCGTATTGTGACCTTTACTGATGATAATTTCGTTCGTGGTAGGAGATGTAATATATATCGAGGCTTTGGGGAAAGGCATACTTGTGCTCAATACAATTGAAGCTGTAAACGATTTGCTTGGGGACAGAGCCAACGTATATTCAGATCGTCCTACCTTCACAATGGTCGGGGAACTTATGGAACTTGATAATGTCAGTTCGTCGATGTTCATTTACGAGATTTCAAGCTCATCGTGTATGCAGAGTATACCGCTACTTCCGTACGGGCCAACTTTGCGGCAACATCGCAAACTATGCCATCTTTCTCTGAGCCCTGAAGCCGTGAAGAAGTATCATAGCCTACAGGAAGACGCTATTGTCATGTATCTCGATTCGATCATCGATACTCCGGAGACGTTCGTAGAGCAGCTAAGACTGTAAGTGTCCTCATACACTGTGAACTTTGCAGTATAAACATAACAATAAATCTATTAGGACTGCCGGTCGTATCATCATGTCTGTGACTTACGGCATACCTCCGAAAACTCCGGACGACATAGTGCGTATCATTTGCATTGAATTTCTCATGGACTTATACTGGCCTCATGAAAGTATATCGTCGAAGCCGAACAAACTATGGAAATGATTAGCAAATCCACTGTACCTGGTGCTCATTTAGTTGATCTTGTGCCTATCTGTATGTATTGTATTGTCATAGATCTTTCATACCTCTTGACTGACTGACGGAATTTCGTCAGTACGATATCTCCCTTCATGGATACCCTTTAATTCTATCCCCAGAGTAGCTAAGGCTGGTCGTGATCTCATTTGGTCTATGATTAGTCGTCCGTACGAAGCTGCGAAAAGGGACTGGCGAGCAGGAACTGCTCGACCGTGTTTCACGACAGATTGTTTGGATAGTTTTGAGGATGATAGAATGGGGCTTTCTAAGGAGGAAGCTGACCGGTTGCTTCGATGGACTGCGGGAGCGATGTATGGAGGTATACTCTTTTATTTCCTCGCACTAACTGGTCCTAACCCATCGAATCTTCAGCTGGAGGCGAATCTGTGCGTACAATACGTACCTCCAAAATATCTGGGAGGTCAATCGACTGACATGTTACCCAGACCTACGCGACTATCTTGACGTTCATACTCGCAATGGCAAAGTTTCCCGAAGTTCAGAAGAAACTCCAAGAAGAAATCGACAGAGTAATTGGACATGATCGTCTTCCGGTGGTAGAAGATCGATCTAAACTGCCATATGTGAATGCTGCTATTAAAGAAGCTCTACGATGGCGGCCGGCCCTTCCACTCAGCATTGCACGGAAGTCGAATCAAGATGATTTCTACCGAGGTAAATTCTTATACGACTTCTATTCATGTCGTCTGTCCGACGCTTCAACATAGGATACTACATCCCTAGCGGAACCATCGTAATGCCCAACGTGTGGACGATCTCGATGGACAATGTATCTGGCATTCCTACTGAACAATTTGCACCTGAGCGGTTTATTGATCAATACGTGAAAGAGAAAGCTGTGGATCCGATGTCTTATGCATTTGGCTTTGGACGTAGGTACGTTCGAGCTGTTCATTCCTGATCAAAGCACCCGTGTTCTTAACGTTTATCTACAGGGTATGTCCAGGGAGGTATCTCGGGGAGAATAACTTGTTCCTACTTATATCTGGTTTAATGGCCACTGTCGAAATCTCTCCGGCGAAAGATGAACAAGGAAATACGATGCGATGTGATCCTGAGTATACGTCTGGGCTTGTATCGTAAGTTTCCTCCGTGAAATATGCTAGATATCTCCTTTGAAGCTGATTCTTGGGGCTGACGTAGACATCCTGTGCCCTATAAACTTAGCTTGAATCCTCGATCGCGCCAAGTTGTGTCGGTGGTGAAGGAACGAGCTACTCACGTAGCATAGGATCGCTCATGTTTTTTGTATTCGTATCTTGTCATCTTCCGCTTTATGTATGTACCAAAAGAAAGTTCCACTGCCAGTCAGATTTTACTACGACTGGACTTTGGACGAGGCTAGTAGGTACTCGAAATGGTACAGCAGCATCTAGGATCACTTTGGGTTCATCAAATCACGCGACTAAGAATCTGAATAAGATATAAACGATCTTTCACTGAGAAACAGTGCTCCTTTAGTCCCACTTGTACTTTCGCGATGGTATTGAGCGCAACGTTCGGCTTGATTGCCGTAACAGCAGTGGTGGCATTATTTGTTCTTGTCTGCCAAAGGCTTTACCGACGTAACTTTTCCAGTCATCCACTTCCACCAGGTCAGTCTTTGTTTTATATATTATTTCATCTTGCGTTATTCATCGTCCTTTTAGGTCCTAATGTAAACGCACCTCCAAAACTTGAACCGTGGAAGACATACAAGAAATGGTCTCAGGAGTACAGTAAGTAAATCTATTTCTCTTCCGTTATGGGCTTGCCAATTTTGAAACGCGCGTTGCTTTCTTTCTTCCAGAAAGCCCATTGATTTACCTCAATCTTCGAGGAAGAGATGTCATCGTTAACAACAAGCTTCAAGTTGCATTGGACCTATTAGAGAATCGAAACCGAAACCTGAATTATAGTTCCCGACCTGATTTTCCAATGATGGATTTGATTGGACGACAGGATAATGTTGGGTTTCAGCGGTATGGACCTAGGCTTAAGAAGTGTAGAAGGCTTTTGCATGATGCGCTTAGTGTTCGTTCTATTTCTGAATGGAACGGTCCTGTGCAGAAGGAGTGTGATGAGTTTTTGGGAAGGCTGTTGAGGAGTCCGAGGGATGTTGAGAAAGCAGTTCTTAGGTGAGTTGAACTATGGCCCTTTCCTTTCAGTAGTGATTATGCTAAGAAATCTTTGACCCAGCTTTGTGGGATCAATGGTGGTGCAATTCACGTACGGACAAAAGTTGGATTCGGAATACTTGCATTTGATAGAAGAGACTGCTAAACATTCAAGCGCTGCGATGATTCCGGGGAAATGGATTGTGGATTCGTATCCTATCTGTCAGTATCTTTCCCACTTCCAGACGAGCTATGAACTGATATTCCGCGTATTGAAATACCTCCCTGCGTGGGCACCCGGTGGGTCTTTTCAGACTTGGGCCGCAGATGCGAGGAGAATGTTTCAAGAGTTCACTCGAACGCCATTTGAGAAGGTCAAGAAGCAGATAAAGGATGGGACTGCTACTCCGTCGTTTGTGTATAGAAACTTGGTTGAGATGGACGGTCATGGGAACCCTGAGGACGAGTCGATTTTAGCGGGTACGGCTGCTAGCTTGTATTCAGGTGAGCCTTTGGTTATTGCCTATATCCGTATGCTTGATGCTGAGGCCGAGTGTAATTTTAGCTGCGACGGACACAGTAAGGGAATGCTCTTTCATACAAGTGCTCGCTAAATCCTCGACGTAGACATCCACGATCCTTTTGACGTTTTTCCTCACTATGGTTGTCTACCCCGAAATACAAGAAAAGGCTTACCAGGAAATATTCCGAGTGGTAGGGACCGACCGACTTCCCGAGTTGTCAGATGAAGGATCACTTCCGTATATTCAAGCGATCATCAAAGAGCTTCATCGGTTCAACCCTCCCGTACCATTGATGCCTAGGAGTCCGCTGGAGGATGATATATACGAAGAGGTCAGAATACCGCGAAAGGCTTGGATGTTTACGAATATTTGGTGCGTTGAATTCCATATACAATTTCCCGCCGTCCGTTGTTGACACTGACACTTGGGTTGTAGGGCAATGACTCATGATGAAGTGGAGTATCCGTTTGTAGATACGAATACGTTCAATCCAGAGCGGTTTATGGGCGAGAAGGGGCAGGGGTTGCGTGATCCTAGGGATATATCATTTGGGTTTGGACGTCGTCGGTGTCCAGGTGTGGCGCTTGCCAATGCGGCGACGTTCTTGATTATCGCGCGAACTCTGGCGGCGTTCCGTATCGTGCCAGTTAAGGACAGTGCTGGAGAACCTGTTGTTCCTCCTTTGGAGTTTGTGACTTCGTTCACTACGTAGGTTGAATTTCGTGTTGGGTTTTTGGAAGCCATTGCTGATTTCGCCATTTCTTTTCTTCTTTTCACTACACCACCTAAATCTTTTCAATGTACTGTAGTCCCTCGCTCGACGGCTATGGAGGATGTCATCGGTCAGCTTAGCTGAGTGACACTGACAGGGTGTAATAAACGTTCTGATACAAGTCATTGGATTGTGTCACTGATACTACTACAAATGATGCAAGTGTCTATGAAGTCTTCTCATAGATTGATACCAAGGTTTATATGAACGGCCTAAAATTTCATGAGCTGAATGAACCAGTCCAACGTTTAAAGGATACTTCCTACCTTTACTTGAGTATAACTAATTCGGTGACGGGAGATTAGGTGCGCTTGAAGTATAGCCTCGGATGAACAATACTCACTTTGAAAGAGCATACTCTCCCAAATCACGGCCAAATCCTGTGTAGTTACCGGAATTGATTATTTTTTACAGAACAGAGCAAGAAGACGATATACCTGATAGCTTGAAACCTCCAAAAGGCACAGTGTGATCGGGGAAGTTTGCGAAATTAATCTTGAATTAGCGACTTAGATTCCGTGTTGGAAGGTAATAAGAGAGGAAGATATACCCAAGCTGTCCCGGCTTCGATCTTGTGAGCTGTATTCACTGCTCTTTGGACGTCCTTCGTGAAAACACTACATGCAAGGCCATACATGCTGTCATTTGCTTGCGCGATAACCTCTGAATGGTAAATCATAAGTCATGACCGCACGCGGAACAATTATGAAGTTCGCTAACCCTCTTCGTCTTTGAACTTGAACACAACACCAACAGGACCAAAGATCTCCTCACGAGCAATGGCCATTTCGGAGGTACATTCTGTAAAGATAGTCGGTTTCACGTAGAAGCCTTCTTGGTCATACTTTTCTGCGCCGAATTGTACCTTCGCTCCTTCATTCTTGCCGGAAGCGATGTATCCCAACACACGCTACGTTTTCGTATGTACAACGAAAACAATGTAACGATTGGACGAACGTACCTGGAATTGGGACTCAGACACCTGAGGACCGAAGGTTGTTGTCATTTCGAACGGATCACCGATTTTGAGTGTTTTCGCTACCTCCTCGAGTTTTTGAACGAACGTATCGTATATCTTCTCCTGTACGAAGATTCTAGTGCCCGCAGAGCATGCTTGGCCAGTATTAAAGCTTCGACGTAGGGCAATTTAGAATCGTTTCGGAAGTATCATCAATGATGATACCGAGATACTTACAATACGCCGTGTGCAGTCCATTTCACTGCTTGATCAAGATCAGCATCGTCGAATATGATTGTTGGGCTTTTCCCTCCAAGCTCAAGCGTTACGGATTTCAGATTCGATCGCGCTGCTGCTTCCATTATCTTGCGTCCAGTTAATGTACTTCCGGTAAACGACACTTTGAAGATATCGGGATGTTCACTTATTGCTTGACCGACTGTAGAGCCGAGACCGTTGATGATGTTGACCACACCAGGAGGAAATCCGGCTTCGTTTAGAAGAGATGCAACTCTGAGAGCTGTCAATGGGGTGATTTCGGACGGCTTGAAGATTACGGTGTTGCCGGTTGCCAAAGCTGGAGCTAGAGACGTAGTCAGCACAGAATTGGCTCCTTATGCAGGAATAAGACGGCAGTACCGAGTTTCCAGGCGATCATGAGCACTGAATGAGTTGTGAGACTTTGTCAGGCCGAAAAGAATCTAGGGAGGTAATACTTACACGGTGCATTCCATGGAATAATTAGCCCCTAAAACATGTTCAGACGGTGTAATAGTCGAAGTTCAAAGGAAGTCCATACGACAACGCCAATAGGCTCGTGCCTTGTGTAGCAGATTTTAGCAGGACTGGGCTAGTTCAGCGATGTTGTCAATGTGTCGATTATGCGCTGCACGTTCATATTTTTACCTGCATGGACTTTCCGTCAATCTTATCAGCAAATCCTGCATAGTATCGTATGGCGTTTATTGTTGCGGTGAAGTCGAACATTTTCATGAACAAGAACGGCTTTCCTGGGTTTGTGGGCTCGTCAAAACGACCCTTGGAGCAACTTAAGATACATACCCATGTTCAAAGCTTCCAATGCGGAAAGTTCATCCTTATTCTGCTCCATTAGATCAGCCAACTTATTGAGCATCTGTCCCCGCTCTGCGCCAGATATGTTGAGGCCCCAAGTCGTTCTATACGCTCGGCGCGCTGCTCGCACGGCTATGTCAACATCCTTGGCAGATCCTACTGGAATGTGTGTGATAACTTTTCCATTCACTTGAGATGCGTTCGCGATAAGTAGATACTGAATGAAAGGCGGCCGAGATAGTCACCTGGGTTAATTACTCTGCACGATGTGAATGTGATGCTAAGATTGCTTGAAAGAAGGAAATGAACGTACGGATGAGATCCCTTCTCCACAGGGTCCACAAATTGCCCGTCGATGAAGAGTCTTGCATCGAAATTGGAGGATCCTTTGTACGTCGGCGTATCAAAAGTGTAAGAGAAATTCGATGTATCCATGGTCGCCTCGAACGTTCTTCAAAGGGGTAGGGTCCTGAGCGTCATATCAGGCTGCTGTGATGATGTTTTATCCACTTATCCCACTCTCTGACTCTATTCCTCAGTTCCATCAGAGTGCGCTAATCGACATTGATTTTGGTGACACTGACAGTAATCAAGGCAAGGAGCAAGAAGACAAGCAACGTAAGTAGTACAGATAGTATTTTGGGACTGAACCAAACCAAGACCATTTTAAGTACACAGGTGCACCGGACTCGGCGAAAAATTCGCGAAGTCAGGCTTTGCAAAATCTTTGCCGGGACTTTGCAAAAAGTTGGCAAAATGGCACAAGGCAAAATGTTCCGAAATAACAATTGGCCAATTTTCTTAGAAATCTTTTGCAAAATGTTTGCGAAACTCAATATCACGTGATGACATTACCACAAATAGTACTGGTTCGTTTTCCTCCCTCGCTCGTTCGCCCCCGCTTCCTTGAACCACATGGTAGATAGTAATAAAATGATATATATTCACTAGCTATGTATGGTACAGAAAGGTAATGCGCTACTTATGACTCAATGCTCTTGAACTTCGCCTTCTAATGCTAGGGTTGCCGGCCTTGCAACCTCAAATCATCAATGCCACTTGCCAAGTCCCACAATAGTTGGTTGTCCCTAGAACATGACAGTTGGTCAGAATGTGCTAACCCAATGAAAGAGAATGCTAGACATACCTCAGGCTTGAATCAATGCCCTCCCTGTGAACTCCAACAAAGAATCATGGTGATTAGCTATATCATAAAATCAAAGATGGAAAGACATACCGTTGCACGTTAAGGTGTGTCCTGTGTGGCCTACCAACACACATTGAACAACACACAAACATGAGATGTAGCACGTTAACAGCAGAGAGGACTTGAAAGCTCACCATGCAATCCTCTTGAGCAGCCGAACTTGAACGATAGCGCGAGCCCAAGCATCTAAGAGGAAAAAGAAAAGGCCCAGGAGCAAGCAGCACAGTGAACTTCAGCCTCCAAGGTCGTGGCTTCCGCGTGCACTGCTCACTCTTCGAAAGGTGGAGAAAAAGGGAGAGAGAAAGGAAGATGGGTTGGCAGGCTGGAGCTGGGCGAGTGAGGAGGCGGGAAGGAAGAAGATGAAGTTCAAGTTGAAATGTTTGCGTTTGGAACCAAAAAAAAAAAAACAAACAAACAAATCACGCCACCGCGATGCTGACACAGACATCGGGGCTTGAATAGCAATGCCCTAGACCCAGCTTCACCTTTTTTGGGCGGATTTCGGATCATTTCGCCGTTTTCCAAATCTTTGCAGGAATTTCTGAGGACAAAATATGCAAATATTTGAAGTTTGCAAACATTTTGCAAACATAATTTGCAAAGAATAGGGGAAGACCAGCCTTTGCAAAATTTTTTCAAATATTTGTACAATACTTTGCAAAATCAACTTGGCATATTTTTTGCCAACAGTCCTTTGCAAATATTTCCATCGCTAGTGTGCAGCTGTGGTAAGCCCGGGCCCGACCAGGACCTGAGTTGGCTTGGTTCGGATGATCCGTGAGAAGTTCGTTGTCTGCGCCAGGGACGATGCATTGTCATGCAATGGTTCACTGATGCATTCATTACGGAAAGAATATCTACGTGCTGCAAGTATGCGGTATCTCTACTCTATCAATGCGTCTTCTCTGGATATCTGGTTTCGTCTCGGTGACCTGCGTCTCATTGTCGTTCCTTGGGCGCTTGCTGCGACGAAAGTTGCTCTTGAAGCAAACTTGCGTGGAAGATCTCAAATATTTTGGTGACTCTCGCACATCGGGGAAGAAAATCAAGGGTACCGCGGTGGTCTGTGGTGGCAGGTACGCGTTTTATCAATGAATCTTATGCTGAAGGCTCATGACAATTTCATAGCATAGGAGGTCTATTAGCTGCGCGAGTTTGCCATGACCACTTCGAAAAAGTCATCATTGTAGAACCCGAGAGCTGGCTTAGCACTGAAGACGCCATTAGAAAGGATGCCTGGAACCAGCAGCATTCGCGCACGCGCGTGATGCAGTATCATTCATTGCAAGGTGAGCCCATTCAATTTTCACTCCTAGACTTGCCGATGCCTTCTAAAATTCATTCTGCGAATTGTTATAGGTGTTCAAGTGCTAGGATTCATGGGCTTTTGCAAACTTTTCCCAAACTTCATCCCAGAATGTGAAGCTTCCGATATTCAGTGAGCAGTCGTGATTCAGGGTTTATTGGTTGACTTGTAGCGCTTGACTAACGTATATCCAATGTAGCGTCTGTGCGGGAGATTTTCGCACTTCCATCTGGGGAAATTGGACACAGACCCCATACACTATCTATAACGGAGATTTGCCCAAGACAATATTCGTAGGGCGACCCGGTCTTGAAACGCTTCTCCGGCGACTCGTCTTGGACAAGAAGGTGTACCCCAATATTACTCAAATTACCGGTACAGTTTTTGGTGCGGTACGGAGCGCGAATGATGCCATGAAATTGGGAGGAGTCACAGTTCGCACGAACGATGGAAATGTTTCAACACTAGAAGCAGATCTCATAATAGGTGATTACCGTTCTTGAAGCACTTTCGTTGGGGAAAACGTCTCATTTGTTATTTCTAGACTGTACGGGCCCTGCTTCCTCTGGTATCAAGTGGCTTCGTCGCGAAGGCTTTGGATACGCTCCCAATGGAGAATACCCCAAGGGTATTTTACCGTTGGACGACCTGAAAATACAGTATGATCAAAAAATTCATTATTCGACTTTCGCCTTCCACGTCACAAAGGAGCTCGGTGAACGACTACCTGTCAAGGGTGGCTGGGAAAACTGCGGACCTATATATAACTGCATCACGGATGCTTCAGTTGAGAACCGGAGTATATATTCTCAAAGGGTTGAAGGAGACATAAGTATGTGCCATTGTTCCGTCAAACTCGAACTCATTTACTTACGTGTTCATAATTCAGGTGTGCTGTGGCGCATGGGGACTCTCTGACCTTCCTACTACTCTGGAAGAAATCAAGAGCTATGCGAGGTCGTTGGTTACAGATAAGCTCATACCTGATTGGTTTTTCGAGATCTTGGACCTGCTTGGAGAAGTCGAGGATACGATGACCTATAGTGAGGTACGAGTACGTAAGTATCTAAACGAGTGCCGTTTTGCAAATTGCAAGTCACTGATGCTTTTTCAGCTGCTACGACCTTCGTTAGGTTCGAGAAAGCAGTCAACTTGCCATCGAACTTCATAGCTTTGGGAGATAGTGTCATGCGGGTCAATCCTGTCTTTGGGTTAATTCCGGTTCTTCTTTGCACGCATGTCTTTCTGACTTGTTTCGCTCAGGCAGGGATGCACAAAGGCTCTCATCGGTGCTGTCTGTCTGAATAACTTACTCAGAGACGTCAACTCGACACTTCCTGCGAGTTTCTCCAAGGAATTTTTCAGGTTACAAGCTGATAAGATTACTCCTATCTGGTAAGTATTCGATCGTACACGGGAACGAATAACTGACTTGGGATTCCTCTAGGCAAGGCGTGAAGACGGGTGGTGAGCATCGATTCGACTTGATTTGTTCAAATACTCATTAGTCACAGATTACGCTTATAAGACAACTATCCCTGTTGAAGGCGAGACGTTATCTCAAGGTGCCTTCCTGAGGTGGTACATTCGAAAGCTGCATATTCTTGCGTTCACCGTAGGTGTTAGAAATCCACATGCAGCACCCATAGTAATTGATTCTCTATGTGTCTAGGATAAGCAAGCAGGTTCTGCACTGTGGCATGTCAAGATGTTTCTCGCTCCGCCAATCGATAATGTGCAGTTTGGGCTGGTCATGAAGGTTTTGTGGAACTTCCTGCTCAATCCCAATGCTTAGGTGCATGTTAATCCCTGTTATTCGATTGTACACAATGTATATTTAGTATAACATGAATCTCGAAACAGAGCCTCCGGATACAGATCTAAATAAGTCTCCAGTACTTCAGCCAACGTGTGATTTCTTTCTCTCCAGGAAGACCCCCGACTTGCTTTGACAGTGTTGGGGAGTACTCTAGAGATGTACTAACATCTAACTTTGGCTCGGGGTGAAGTTCCTCGCTACCTCCAAAGAACTGAGTTAACATTGCAACCCGAGCTCTTATGTTCAGGTCTTCTGATCGCTGGCTGGGATGATGCTGATAGGTATGAAGACGATCCATCCACTCTTTGAATGACACGAGTGGTAGGTTGAGTTTCACCGAGATGAGCTCGACGGTATCTGTGAGTGAAAACGGGGTAGGATGAGCGAGATTGAGATACGACGCGGGGCAACTCTTCACGTCAACGACGAAAGATGCTGCAATATCTGTAGGAAGCCAACTGGCAGACTGAATCGGAGCTTCAATGAGCATGTAATTCCTTTGACAGCGGAAACTTACGGTTTTCAGTACCGGCAGACACCCTATGGCCTTTCCAACTTGGCACACGGACGGAAACCATTCATGTGCGTTCCAAGCTCCATTGGGACTACCTGATATCTGACCTAAACGTATGATAGACACCTTAAGGTATCCCAATTGATGTGCTCTGTCCAAAACTCTCTCGGCAACCCATTTGGCTTGACCGTAGGACAGTCCTGCCGCAATCTTCGGGTCTGTGATAGCCTGAGCGGGGACAGGTTCGTCGGTAGGCCAACCTAGAACAATAAATGAGCAGAATAACACGAACATAGAGTTATACTCACCTCCAACAACGCTAATACTGCTTGTATAGATGAAACGAGGTCGAATAGTACACTGATGCGAGAACTCAACGAGATTTCGAATTCCTTGTAACGCTGAAGCGAATGATTCAAGTGTGTAGTTGAATTCTACAGGCCATGCTAAAAGCATATGCAACCTCTTCAGTCAACGAAATGGCAAAAAAATAACCTCCGGCGTACCTGTATGAATGATCAGGGTCACAGAGGTACGCATCTACATAGAATGCCGTTTTCTAAGACAGAGGAAAATTCACAGATATAAGAGCCCACATACCTCTTCGAACAACGAAGGCTCTATCGCCCAACCAGGTACAGCCAAATCACCAGTGACAAACACTATTTTGCCAGAGTTCAAGATCCCGGTGTCAATCCCGCGCTCATTCAAAGCGCTGAGTTGTCGATCAACTAGATCCGCCAAATTTCCTCTATTAAGCGCATATATGCGAATGACATCTTCTCGATTGCAGAGCTTTTCCAGGATATGCGACCCTAACGAACCCGTACTGCCTGTTAGAATGACGATCTCTTTTTCGAGAGACGCGGCCGGTCTTTCGGATAAATCGGAGTGAACGAGTCCATCGGTCAGTTTATTTACAAGATCCTGCATGACATCGACATCCAATGATGGCATCGGATTGTTCGCAGAGTCGGGAGGATGTACTACATTTTGCAGATATCGCGCAAGACTCTCGGCCTTCGGGAAGCGGTATAAAATAGTTGGTGGGATTGCCTTCCGAGCAAATTCATCACCGAAAGACTTGGCAATCACGGTGCTGACAACATTTCCAAGTCTCATAGCATGCAAGCTAGACGATGATGAGATATACGAGTGAAACTAACAGATAAGTAGAAATTCACCTATCTAGTCCTTGATGAAAGACATCGACATTCACCGGAAGTTTCCGACTCGCCACGTGGTTCAAGAGCCTCGAAATCCATGCCAAGGTCTCTTCGTATGTCCACTGCGAAGGAGCATCTACAACGGGTATTGACTTTGCAAAATCTTCATACGCCTTTTCTATCTCAGCGGAGTGGGCACCTAGTATCGAATGTCTACGTGGAGAACCTTTCAAAGTGAGTTCAAATTCTTTATCAGGATCTGCAATCAGGATCATCTTTGCTAAAATGAGCGTCTCTTCTCAAAGCCAGTTTGATTAAAACAACACACCTCTCTGTATATCTTGGAGTGGGCTGGCGCGAATGCGTTTGCGTCTTCCAAAAGCTCACTGTGTCCGAATTTACTCAATGGGCAAGTGCAAGGACATTGCGTCACGCACCTAATGGAGTCTTTAAACTCTTCCACCTCTTTCTGGTTTCGAGGATGTACTCTACATGATGGCGCAAGTTGAAGGATCATTCCATTGTTAAATCTTCCGCGACCGAACATGACGGCGTTCAATATTCGAGGATCCCGACAGAAAATGAATTCTATGGGGCCCGGATTGGTCTGAAGATATTCAGATTGAGATAAGTACGGCGAATTTGCTTGAAAGTCGACAACTGACTTTCTCTCCAGTCGACAGCATGATCTGATCATCACTTCAGGTCGTCAGTTTAGCATATTAGTGGTGTGCTTGAAAGGGGAAAACTTCAATATACCTTCTACCGTACACCCGCCATAAATGCGGTTCCGTTGGATGACGGATAACCAGATCTTTCGTTGCATACGCCCGCTTGCCATTGATCTCATCGTTAATGACAATAGGCGTATAAATATCATTTTCCTTTGGGAAAAATCCCGGAGATAATGTAAGATTGTGTCCGGACAGAAACTCAGAAAACTGACCAAGGCCCATAGTTCGTAGACGTTTTCTTCTTCATACCAAGGAACAAGATGTGCATCAAAGTAATCTGCAAATTCAAAGTATTGCCAATTCTCTCCTAACGATTGATCTGCGGGAGATTCAGATGCAAGGCTTCTGCAGTCAGTTGAAAGCATTACCAGGTATCATCTTCGATATGGTGCCGACCTCCGTCCTATGTACGATATCAACTTTAGCACTTTCGAAGAAAGTAGTTCCACCCTACCCTCCATACACGGCATGCAGTTGTATCCCATTGTTTACCAAGAAGTCTCCAGTAGACTGACTCAAGGGGCCGCCCGCGAATATCTATCACCATGTCATTTGAAGCGATGAAGAAAGCAATAACTGAACCGACCACCGCTCGAAGACGAGCCAAAACTTTCACAGCCTCAGGATCAGAGGCCCAGGTCTACACAAAACGGCCGCATTTCAGTAAGAACCGAGAGCAGAACACAGTTTCTTACTTCCAAGAAAACAGGAACACAAGGAGCGATGGTACACTCATCTCCTTCAATCCTACGAATGAGCCTGTCAGCTGTGGGAAGAATGGGCGGGGAACGTGGTTCAAAGACGGCGATAATCATCGCAGCTACCGCCGCGCGACCTAACGATGTTATCCCCATAGCATCTTTTGCCACTAAAGATTAGCTTTTATTCGCATTGAAAGGAGGGATCTACGCATGGAACATGGGGATATGATGCATTGCATGAACTTGACCTGCCTTGCCCATTTCCCCGGTTACTGTGCCAAGAAAATCTGTCAGTCGGGGTGCTGTAATGCTCTGAAGTCAGTGGCGGCACATACATTGTAATCTAGCGAACTGAAGGAGATCGAAGTGGCTGTAGGTGATAGCCTTGGGGAAAGAAGTTGTTCCTGACCGTAAACAGTAAGCCTCGAGTGGTTTGCGCTGGCTAATGCTGGCTAATGCCGGCAACAACTTACCACTAGAATGTAAGATGATACAATGGGCTTGCATATTTGTCGGGTTCATGTCTGGCAGAACATGTCGATTAATTGCATGTACCTCCGTAGATCTAGACTCATAAAGATCTTCATAAGACGGAGTACGATGAATCTTGACTTTCGCTGCCAACGGAATACTATCTCCGTTGAGATGTGCAGGTCGATCCTTTGCGCCACCACGGGATAACGCATCCTGTACCAGGGATTGCATGGCAGGATCGTCCGAGACATATAAATTCTGAATTCCAGTCTTCCGAAGTAAATGCTCCACGGCGTCAGCACTGTTTCGCGTCGATAATGGGAAGGGAACGAAGCCGGCTCGCATGATTCCAAAGAGGTGAGTTATATAGGTGATTGAATCTTTGTAGATTGCATGAGAGAAGGATACTGATAAACATTCGCATTCAAAACCTCACCAGCGACGGCAAGTATCCCAACTGTGTTATCAGACCCGACTGTAGGTTCTCCGAGTTGCTCAAGAACAGACTGGGTACAGCCATGAATCGCAGTGACGAATTCACCCCAATTCAACGTCTTCTTCACGCCATCGGAGCAGGTGTAGACGAAGAGTGGGCAAGCAGCGGAATTCTTGAGATGAAAATCGTATATTTGCGGTATAGAGAGACTTCCATCCAAAGGAGGCGGGGTAAACGACGAGGTGTCCATTGGCTGAGTCTCTGGAAGTTGGGGCATCTCACTCTCTGACTCCTTCCGATACCCTATTGCATCCCATCCGGTCCACTAACGCTTTGGGCAACGCAAACTAGGTTCTGATTAGGAGCAATGTACAATTGAGATTGAGGAACGCACTTGATGCATACCAGAACTTGAAGCAAACCAGTTTGCTGAATCGGAAAAACTTCATCACCGTACAACCCGGGGTAATGTTCTCGTTATTGAACCGTCAATCAGCGACACATGGCGACGCTTCAAGAGTCTGAATGTTTTACTTTCAAGATGTTTCTTTGAGTATCGGCAGGCTACTCCAGCCGGAAGGACTTCAGTGTTCCTTTTACAGAGACATCAGCGAGCAGATCAACTTTTGTAGATGTACAGATTGTGTGAACATCTTTTTATCGCAGAAGACACTGTCGGCCGCATGTATGATTGATGAAGAAAGGATGCGAAGGCAAAGGAAGTACGAAAGAAGTGTCTGGGGTCCTCTAAGGAGCTGGACTGGTCCATGGTCTACGCGTATGGTAGCTCATGAGCCAGATCATGTGATCATCGTGCTTCCTTGGCACTTCCCAAGCAGAAATGAATTGTTGGCTGTTGGCTGGATTCGTCCTGTTCGCTCAACATGAGTCTTCCAGCTCCGGAACCACTGATTGTGTCCTCTGTACAGGAAAGAAAGACGGAAGACTCTGAGAAATCTTCTCAATTCAAGACCGACACGCATGATGACCCAGAAAGCCAGAAAAATCTGACCCCAGACGAAACTGAAGATGACCTCGCGGTATGGGAGGCTGGCCCGGATAATCCAAGGAATTGGAGCAATACGCAGGTATAGATTGCTTCTCCTGCATTATAATCGTGTTCACCAAGCCTCCGACGTCTAGAAATGGCTTACCATCCTCTTGGTTGCGCTATACACGTTCGTTACGCCTCTCGGTACGTATTCACCATTTGGTAAACGTAATTCTCAACAACTCGAACTAGGATCATCTATGATGGCTCCTGCTCTACCTCAGATTGCGGAGCACTTTTCCATTACAAGCCCGACGGTTACTGCATTAACTCTCTCAATATTTCTCTTGACATTTGCATTTGGGCCGCTCATCTTCGCGCCTTTGAGTGAATGCTACGGTCGGACATGGGTATGTTACTTCACTATAGACGATCGCTGTAACAACTTGGTTTCTTTTCAAGGTCTTCCATCTCACGAATCTTACCTACATGGCGTTCAACCTAGGATGTGCATTTGCTCCTACAACAGGGTCTTTACTCGGCTTTCGATTGTTATCTGAGTTATTTCTCATCGTCGGTTGAAACCTTATTGATGAGTTCACCAGCTGGGTTTTTCGGATCTGCTGCCATAGCCTGCGGGGGAGGTTCCGTCGCCGATTTGTTTTCACCTCAAGACCGTGGTAGTGCGATGGCTGTGTACAGTTTAGGACCGTTATTAGGCAAGTACCTGCTCAAATTCATAGCTCTAGAAATGATCTCACAGAAGCAATTATCACAGCTCCATCATTAGGTCAGTTGTGTGCTGCACTCTCTTTGAACAGAACTCATTGCTGTCCCCAGGTCCTGTGATGGGAGGCTTCATAGCAGAATCAGTTGGATATAAGTGCGTAGTTTCTACTTCCTAAACATCAAACTAAGATAGAACATGCAATTCTGTAGATACATCTTCATTGTCATAGGTGATATTCAAAATCGTTATCCGGAGCTTGAATCCCGTTCTAAACAATTTGATCAGCCGTCTTATGTGGTCTTTGCTCTATACTCGCAATTCCTTTGCTTCGTGAAACTTACGCGCCAGTTTTGAAATATCGGCGGTCTCTGAACGGGAAAGCCGGCTTGGGTAAGTGATAATGACCTTGTTATCAGCTGAAGGGGTGGCGTTGCTGATCGTGTGTTTGGATGCGGAAGAGATGCGTAAGGTCCATCCGGCATTTGCTTATGGCTCCCTCTGGCGGTTCCTATGGATCAACTTGACAAGACCACTCATTATTCTAAGCACTAGCCTAATTTGCTTCATGCTGAGCCTCTATCTCGCTTTGTGAGTGTGGGATTCCTTTCCTTTGTGTTACATTTTGATTCGAGTTGATTCGAATTTTCCTTCTCAGCATGTATGGTATGCGAATACACCCGTTTCAATGGGCGTCATTCTGATACAACACAATACAGGCATCTATTACATCATGTTCACTACTTTCCCCGGTGAGACTAGTTCAAATTATCACCCTAAATGTATTTTCCGTTTACAGAGTCCTTTCAGATCTCTTTGGAAATGTATACGGGTTTTCTACCGGTATTAGTGGGTTGACGTACATCGGTATCGGATTGGGTTTCATGGGCGCTACCATCGTTGGCGCCCGCGGCGGTAATTGGGTCTACCGAACGGTACGGCACTGTTCGATTCTATTGTACTTACAACATCGACCTTACAGAAAACGAAACCATTTTCCAGCTCGCTAGTAGAAATGGTGGTAAAGGAACGCCGGAGATGCGTATTCCGTGAGTAAACGGGCCTTTGTTCTTTGACGTCTCAAGCTCAAACCCTCATATCGCCGCTGAAGGCCGCTCATTCTAGGATCCTTCTTCGTTCCGATCGGGGTGTTGTACGAAATTCGCCTGACTTTTGAGATTTTTACGCTGACAAGAATCTCATTACTAGCTGGTACGGCTGGTCAGCTCAAGCGCAATTACATTGGATTATGCCTATCATCGGCACAACCATCTTTGTAGGTTTTCCAGCCCTTTCTGAATAGTACTCCCCTCTAAGAGTGTCATATCCGCCAGGGTTTCGGGCTCATGTTGAACAGTATACCGATACAACTGTATCTTGTTGACTCTTTCACATATGCCGCTAGTAGTGTTGCTGCGGCCTCGGTACGCTCATAAGTAAACGCTCGATGTCACTCAGACATTGATGGCCGTTATTCTTTCTAGACATTCAGATCGCTCTTTGGCTTTGCCTTCCCGTTGTTTGGAGAGCAAATGTACAACAGACTCGGGATTGGTGGTGGAAATAGGTGTGTTGTACCATTGAATTGTTCGTTTATTTGAATTGGATACTGAACTTTGTGTAGCTTACTCGCAGGCTTGTCAATTGTAATCGGTATACCATTTCCTATAGTCTTGTGGTTCTATGGGGCAAAGATACGTTCGATGAGCCCTCTCACTAGGCATGATGGGAGTAAGTAGAATATGTCGCGAAATAATATACTCATTGGTTTTGCGCAAGACATGATCGTTTAAGAGATAATTACATCGGTATCTATGTCATCTACTTGCTACCCGAATCTTTTCGAGACACTTTCCCTTCAAAACCCAACACCCAAGCTAAACCAAAGTCACTTTTACAGGAAGCCGAGGGCTAATACCCTCCTCCCCAACAGTAACAGGCTGCATACTTGACGTGACCTTGTTCTTGATAATCGCACCAGTGTCATGAAATTGAAACTTGCGAACTAGACCTAGAAGGATGACTTTAAACTGGAAAACAGCTAATGAGGACCGCATCAGTCGTATGACAAAGCACGTGGTTTTTTTGGATATTATACTTACCAAGTCTGTATCCAATGCAAGTTCGTGGACCGTCGCTGAAAGCCAAGATATTGGACCATCCTGTAGGTAGGAGGTCGACGGATGGCATAGGTTCCATCCATCTCTCAGGTCGAAATACCCCTCCGTCACCCCAGACCGAGTCTAGGCGACTAATAGCGTGGATGGGGAATATGATAGTCTAGAAACGCGCACCGGGTCAAGATAGAGGGATTTCTGGATGAAACGAGATC
Organism: Omphalotus guepiniiformis; assembly: GCA_028554645.1. Taxonomy (NCBI): domain Eukaryota; kingdom Fungi; phylum Basidiomycota; class Agaricomycetes; order Agaricales; family Omphalotaceae; genus Omphalotus; species Omphalotus guepiniiformis. The sequence continues at coordinate 514,270 of JAQOOI010000019.1, forward strand.
ATACCTGTCCCGCTTTAATGGGAAGTTCAGTGAACATCTTTCCACTGGTTGTGGTCAACGGGTGTCGAAGGGGTAGAACATCGGCTTTTGTGGAAACGCGTTCCATGTACGGTGCTGCGGGGTGGAACCTCAAACTATAATGAAGTCAGTAACAGAAAGCTACGTGTCGTACTTATTCTACCTACGTCTCTCGGGTCACAGCATCCTAGACAAGAGAAAGCGGGTGAGTATCAAAAAGATATCATGAACTAAATCCAAGTTACAAGATATGGAAGCCGAGTTGCAGAGACTATATCTTCGTAAGTAAGACTTGCTGGTGCAGAAACCACCTCATCTCTCAGCTTCTGTTGGACAGTAGGGTTCTTTGCCAGCTCCCATATCGCATATCCCAAAGTTTGTGAAGTTGTCTCAGAGCCGGCCATGCTACAAACAAGTTTAGTGCATACGTACGATCACATAGGTTTGGCACATACATAAACATGCTAATCTAGTGTCATGAAGTCAGATCGAAAATGGTTCGGTGCTTTGGATTTAAGACTTACATGATCCATGAGCTCTTCTGTCGAAATATTGCCAGAGGAGTGTGCTGAAACTGGATATGCAAATCTTCAGCTTATCCTTCCTATCAGATCTATTCGTGGATGTAGCTTACGAAGTCGTGAAAGCAGATCATTTCCATCCGTTTCCGCACCTTTACTCCTACGAAGCAATTCCTGTTCATATGAAGATACCATATCGATATGGATTGACAGGAAAAAAATAACATGATAGGCTGATCACCTTTGCGACACCAGAGTGAATGGTCTTGCGAACATCTCCCTGAGCTTTGAGTGCTTTCAATGGAAGAGAGTTGAGAATAGGAAAACGACGAAGCATCATCAACGCCTACTCCGTACATCATGATTCGAACTTGTTTCCTGAGAAAGTCAGGATACTTACAATGAAACCCCGCCGCGAGATGCCCATGATCGCCATGTTCCTCCAAGAACCAAGGATCCTCTGCGCATCTTCGCTTCTGCCGCCTTCGAAGTCGTGGCCGAAACCAAATCGTCCAATAACGTCGATCCTAGTAAAGAAGCGTGATCAATTCCGAGATACATACTCAGGTGGGTACTACATATAAAAACAACTCACGTTGCCTGATTCACCCAATCACAAACACTAATAGTAGAAACACCGTTGTGTGCATGAATATCTTTCTCGAGATTATCCTCGAGCTAGAAGAAGTCATGTTGTTAATGATCATATGGATCGGAGTTGAGGGAAGTCCCACCTTTTCAGCAGCAGCGAAGACCTCATGTGCACCTCGCTTGATAGCCTCCGGAGACAAAGAAGGAGCTACCAGATGACGCATACGCCGATGCTCAGATTCTCCTTCTACCCAGCCAAGAGATTTTCCCAAAAGTCGGGCAATACGAGGCCGAACAACTTCGCTATGCGCTGAATCTCAAATTTAAGCAAGTGTACCTTTCTAAATTGGGATAACTTTTGGTACTTACGGTAATCGTATATTTTCTTCTGCATGATATAAGTAATTGCGAGAGGATCTGCGACGACAAGCTAAGTACAAAACAGTCAGAAAGGTATACTGGATTGAAGACAGTCATTTGAATTTCACAATATCTGGTTTACGAAGAGCACCCTTGATCTTGAAGGTATAGGTCTGCAACTGTTGCATCCACTCTGCGTATGCAAGTCCAACTGACTTCTCCCATACTTCCTTTTCGTGGCCCCATATCCAAGATGCACCCGGCTGATAAGGGATGAATAAACAGAGGAAACTACTGAGAACCAGAAGGGCTGCGTACTGGAATAGGGACACCTCTCAAATAGCGCCTAGAACGAATGATTCGTTCCAAGACAAGGAGGAATGCAAAGACGCAAGTCGCGTATACCGTCGTTTGAAACGTCACGGGCAATCTAGCCAGATAATCGCGAGATACATTGTCAACCAACTCATGTAAGCCGTTCATTGTGGCGAGAAGGAAGAGGAAACCACCACTTCAAATCAGAACGCAAGAGCAAAGGTTAGCATATAAAGGGGTGATATCTAGAGTTGCATCATGATGTCTCCATGGATCAAGGATCAAGTTCAACGTTATATTGCGTTTGTTCCAACATCTCTGGATCACACGGCGAGGGGACGAAAAGGGACGAAAGATAGACGATGAATGGAATATTTTGGACTTTCGGAAGCGAAAAAGAAATGTGATGCAAAGTACTTTCAAAACCCTTGGACTTGGTTGGCTCTCGTAAACTGAACCAGCCACAGTCTGTTGTATCGGGCGACCGGCACATGCAAAGAACCGGGGATCTGGTGCGCGCATATGTCAAGCGCCCAGGGGTGCCCGGTGAACAGGGGTTATTACCTTCTTACCCACAGTCCAAAAACAAAGCCTTCAAACCATTCGAGCTCCGAATAAACCAGCTCGTTCATGGCCTGCAAGCATGATTCCACATTGAAGATGTTAACTGGATGATAATCAGAAATCTCAAATCAATCATCAGATGTAAAATGTGACTTGCCAAGTTGCCGAATACATATCTGCACGCATGATGATATCCAATCTGGTATAGCACATTAGATTGCGCGCTACCCGAGGAGTACCGAGGTGGGGTCACTCGTTTCGTGCCCTGAGTGGGATTAGCATACTCACTCTGACTATAGATGTATCATGTACGGATCGCCATCAGATTCGGAACTAGGAAGCAAGAACAATACATATGTCGCATGAAATGAAAATGAAAAGAGAGAGTATCAGAAACTATGCTCGAAAGAAAAACGAACCATTTCCATGTCAATTTATACTCACTCCATTGACATTACTCCAAGAACAATTTGACACCTTGGAATCTCATCCACGAGGGATCAGCGCTCAGCGCTCACCTATCATTGACTTGCGTTTTTCAGCTGTACTGTCCCGCTCTTCAGAGTCCAGCTCTCCCGAACTCCGAATTGCAGAAACCGCTCTAGACAATGACACACATTATCGAGATGCCCAACCCCGGAGCACCCGGCGCATCCTACTACACGCCTGCACAGGTACCTCCTTCAGGCTCGGCACTCGACCCACAGCCGCACGGGAAACCTCTACCATTGCTTTTCACGCCTTTGAAGATAAGAAGTCTAGAGTTTCACAATAGAGTCTTCGTGCGTGCAACAGTCTTGGAGAACCTAGATCGAGCATTCAATGACTGTATGCGAAATAGCTTGCCCCGTTGTGCCAGTACTCCTCAGAAGACGGATTCCTTTCCCCATGGCATATGTCGCATCGTGAGTAGTGTGTAACGTTATTGTTCTCCTCTAAATCGCAGAATATCTAGTCGGAGGTATCCTAACTCGAGGTCCCGGGTTGACCTTCGTAGAAGCAACAGCAATCCTCCCTGAAGGTCGAACTACACCTCAAGACGCTGGTATCTGGGACGACAAACATATCGACGGATGGGCGAAGATAGTCGAGTTCGCCCATTCACAAAACCAGAAAATAGCCATACAGCTCGGTCATGCTGTACGTCTGTCCAATATATGGAAACCTGCCACGAACAAATGCTGATTTACGGGGTGACAGGGACGGAAAGCCTCAACAGTGGCCCCATGGTTACACTTTGGAATGACGGCAACAAAGAACATTGGTGGTTGGCCGGATGAGGTGTACGGACCTTCGGACGAGCCATGGGATGAATTCCACGCAGTACCAAAGGCTCTCACCCGAGAGGGAATCAGTCGAATCGTCCAGGCATGGGTTGATGCTACGAAGAGAGCCTTGCTAGCAGGATTCGATATAATCGAGATCCACAACGCCCATGGTTTTCTTCTGCATTCGTTCTGTAGCCCTGCAGTGAATAAGCGAACAGATGAGTACGGAGGCACATTCGAAAACCGCATTCGACTCACCCTTGAAATTGTCGATGCTGTAAGAGCCGTCATCCCACAGGATATGCCACTTTTCCTCAGGTGCGCTGACCATATGCAATATTATATTTGGGTTGTAGCTGATACATTCCTAGAATCTCAGCGAGCGATTGGTTGGAGGAGTCCTTGCCAGATGAACCCTCTTGGCGAATAGAGGACACCATCAAACTATCCAAGATACTTGCAGAGCATGGCGTCGACGTAATCGATATTTCATGTGCTGGTAATCACCGTGCACAACGTCTACAATCCCACACTGCACAGCCTATACTCGCCGGACAAGTCCACGAAGCAGTAAAAGATGTGCAGGTCAAAGGCGGAGGTAAATTCCTTGTAGCAGCAGCTGGAGGTGTCCATGATGGTCACACCGCTGAGAGACTGTTGCAAGAAGGGAAATGCGATGTGGTACTGGTGGGAAGACAGTTTCAACGGGATCCAGGAGCAGTATGGGGAATGGCGGAGGATCTCGACGTGAGCATATACCTCGCGAAGCAGATTGGATGGGGATTTGGAGGTAGGGGAAGTAGCGTCAGCAGACGGTTGAAGCCAAGGGTAGCTGAGGATGAAGTTAGAGACGAATAGATAGAAAGTAGGTTGGGTTGACAATTTAGAAATCGGCCAGTGAGCATCGTAGGACGTATTTAATGTTCATGCGCCTTTGCTCCGGTCTATACATTCGCTCCTGCAGTGAGGTTGATTGAACAGACAGCGTTTCAGATCCTCCCGTGTGCATAGTACAACAGCTGAGTTGCGTTTGCGTTGTTGGCTGCAAATCTGCTACTGAAGATTGCACAATCCAAAGCTGCTCGCTCAATAAGTTTCTGCCTTTCAGACAACATGTAAGAGCAGACATACCTTTGCTCAACCTTTGCTACGCAACTTGGCTAGGAATTCGAAGTTCCACCTCATCATCTCCTTTCTGTTTCTGTTATTCGTAGTGATATGGATGTCTTTCCTGAGTTCGAGGTTTGAAACAGAGTTGAGCCAGAAAGAACCCGATGATGGTGATGGTACAGAGAGGAGAAATCGCGTGAACATTGAACTTGAAGTGCGCGTGTCCGACTCTTGCCCTCTTTTCTATTCTTCTACTCTCGAAAATCTGCTTTCTGACTATATTCCTGCACAATTCGAAAGTCTGTGCTGTCTTTACAAGATGGATGCCGTCCTTGTCAAAGTAAAACATGAACGCTTTCAAGCCTAAGGCCAAAGGTATCGATTAGCAGATGTCATTGTCAAGTTCGTACACCTAATCCCAATAAAAAGACTGATGATATATATGCAAAATACAAACTCGAATGAAATAAATAGTTAATGTTTATTGAACTCGGTCCCGCCCAGTCCACGAAACAAGCACTCTATAGAGCTCCCAATTCAAAACGGCAAATTCTCCTTCCCACCAAGTAAAGGAGCCGCAGGAAATTTCACACCGCCCTTCGTCTTCATCCCGTCCACCATCCCCTTCTCATCCCGAGCTTTGAAGGGCAAAGACGGCGGCGGTACCTCCGCCTCGAAGCTAAAATCCCCGACATTGCCCTCCATCCCCCATTCTTCCTCTGGCATTTGCTCTAGCAAACTATGAATCTTCCCTCCACCAGCATTCCACTCCGGTACACGGAAAGGACTCTCCTCCCCCACAGTACTAGCACCAGTTGTCTGAATCTTCAGACCCCCTGAACCAGAACTTGATTCACTAGATTCGTCTGACTCTGTTACTGTTTTTACGGGAGAGCCTGTAGAAGGAGAAGGACGAATTGCGCCACTGAAGAAAGAACTGCTTCGTCGACTGCGACGGCGCTCAAATGCTGCATTGGCTCCACTTGGCGATGGCATAGCGGGCATGCTAGGTGTGCTGGGTAACGTCGTGCCTAGGCCAAGGGAGTCGAATTTTGTCACAAAGGCAGCGAGTGCTCTTCGCTCGATTTCCAATTGTATTCGCAACTGCATTTGAATGTGAGCACGGACATCGACATGAATTGGGTGGAAATTATTCACCTTCTTCTCTTTCTCTAGTTGTTTCACAACCTCATTCGCCCACCTCTCCTTCTCCTCGTATTTCCGTTTCTCCGCCTCTACCCTCTCAATCCATTCCCTTTCTACGTCCTCCTTGACTTTCCTCAGAGGCTCGCCGAGGTTATCCTCATATCCCTGCACAACGATCTCCAACTCCCTGATAGTCTTACTCTGCTCAGCTATGAGCTTGTCCTTCTCGGCTTCCGGTGCGTCCGCAGGCAAGGGCGGACGAGCAAGTAGGGCGGCTTCGAGGGAAAGTATCTGCGTCGCTTGAGTATCCAGTTGCAGACGGGCATTAAGCAGCTCTTGTTGCAACTACAAAATAGATCGGTTATATGCGCAACAATGTCGTGAGGGATAACCATACCTGGTACGGCGACATATCAAAGTCAACCTTTACAGGACTGACTGGTCGTGATTCTGCGCCACCAGACGACTCGTCGACAGTCTGGCTGGTGAGAATAAGCTTTGTCAATTGCTGGATCCTCTTATTGAGGTCCTTCATGGCAACAGATTCATCCGCTTTCTGAAAGGAGGATGCTCGAGCTCAGCGACAAGGAATCAGATTTGCGCACTACAAACATACCTCCTGAGCACTCAGCCTCCTCTTCTTCGGCGACTCAGACTCTTCACTCAGTGCCTCCTTCTCCGCGAGCCGCTTCTTGAGGTCCTCAATTTCTTTGCGGTATCGCTCAATAAGAGCATCGGTGTCAACAATCTCCTTCTTCTGCGCATTCAGCTACAAAAAGCAAACGAACCGGTTACACTTCAGAAGGAGGTCAAAAGGTCAAACAAAAATAATACAAAGCATACCTTAACACCTTTCACCCGCTTTGCGAAAAGCAAGGTACTTGTGCTCTCAGCGATAGCGCTGACATCTGGATTAATTGTACAGATGACACTAATACGTGCATTCCCCGATAACGAGGGCTGCAGCATACGTGTGAGCTTGGAGTTTCGGTACGGGACATGATCACTGTCAGCCAATTAGTTTCAAACTAGCTGCCTATAATTTTCGGTTACACGAACCTCTTGTGCTTAGACGCATTGTCGGAAAGCGTCCCAATGACAGACCCAAGGGTGAGGAGACTGGCGAATAGCGTTTATAAACAGGAGGAAAAGCCGGGCAAACAATGGACTTACCTAGTATTGATATACTTTCCCTCCCTGGTACGCTCCTTGTCTGACGTTGCTTTTTCCGAACCAGCCAAGTCAATGAGACTCTGTTCGTAAACCAACCCATCAATCATTATAGCCACGAAGTAAACCAGAAATCCCTAACCAGCACTGAAGCTTGCACACTCCGTCCATCCCTAGCTTGCAATCTTGCTCCTCCGGGCGTAGGAGGAACACCAGGCGTCTGGCGACCACTAGGCGTAGCTCTCCCACTAGCACTCTGACCAGGCGTAGCACGTCCACTAAAAGATGCACCTTCAGAATCTCCTCCCGAGCTCCTTAGCCGACTTTCAATGACCAGCCGAAACACACTGTGACTGCGACTACTCCTCTCGTTCCAGTCGGTGCATGCGGTCCTACGATGGCTCTCGCCACGCTTCAGCACATCCTTGACGCCTTTAAGGCTTGTCACGACTTCCTCTCTCAGCGGAAGGAGCAACATGTCCGTTCCGCCTGCACCTCCTTGGATTTGCACAGTATTGGCAGAGCCGGGAGGTGCGAGTAAGTCCTGTATAGTCTCGTTATAAATTTCGAGATAAGAGCACCGTAGGAGGTACTCTCTTTCGGGCGTGCGACGAATGAAACCAAAGACATCTCGCATCGCCCGAGGAATAATACCAGGCTCGGCTTCGTCGCCAGTCAAGGTATAGGTCTTTCCAGATGCAGTTTGGCCGTAAGCAAATATAACGGCGTTGAAGCCCTCCATCGCAGCGTATACATGCGAGCGGGCAACGGTGGTGTAGATGGGTTTGTTGGGTGAACCGGTGAGGATAGAGTCGAAATTGAATGTAGTTGGAGGAGCAGAAGCGGACGTGGCGTTGTGATTTCGAGAATAGGTAGGGTCTAGTTGGATGGAATTTGTATTGAGGGTAGGTATCCAAGCCGATTTAGCATCTGAAGGTCGAATTCTGTACCAGGATTCATCAGTATATTAGCAACATTATAAGGTCGGATTTGAACCTGACCTAATAGAGACCATAACCTTATCCTGTTTTCCATGATCCTCCTGTACAGTTTTCAACCATGCTTCATCCATTTCCCCCGAAATGTCCCCGGGTTCAACCGTTTGATAATCTACTAAAACCTCCTCCGGATCGACATTACTGACGTCCATCTCGCTTGCTGCGGGTAACAGTGAAGGGTCTGGGGTCTGAGCACCCTTTCTAGGTGTCCCAGGCGTCCTCGGACGACCATTGCTATCATTAGTCGACCTAACCGGTGATCCAGGGACCGGTGCCAAAGTTGACTTGACTTTGGAGTAATTTCTCGTTCGAGATTCCGAAGATACAGACGCCTTGTACTTCTTGTGCGTAGATGATAGAAGAGGCGTGGTTGAGCGGGTCATACGTGCAGAACCCTCAGAAGCAGAGCTCGACGTCGACATGGATGACAAGGGCCGTTTGGTAGGTGTAAATGGTACATGGCGTGCCAGTTTTGATGAGGGTGTACTGTTCACAGACATCCCAATAGCACAAGAAGGTTACGTAATTTGATGGTCGTCGTTTGCAATAGCTAAGACGTTGAGATCGACGTTGAGGATGGCGTTCAAGGTATCTTCAACCGTGGGAGAGGTATACCTCCAAATAAGCCGGCCCGCCATCCGACGCGGAATTAATCCTTATCACGTGATGGTGTTTTATGGCGCGTAAGGACGCGTAGCAGCCGAGAAAACCCTTGAAGGATAATCGATAATCGTTCCATCCTCCTCCTCCTCCAACACTTAACCCGTTTGAATGCTTGTCAGCCAAGATCTTCCGTGCGTTCGGTAATTCTCGCCAATAGCTTTCATTTGGTCCGCAACAAAATTTGAAGTATGTACACTTGGGCATGACGAGAACGACAGGATACAGAGCAAATATTGATCCAATAATCTGATTCTATTAGACGTGACAAGAACATGTAAGGACAGAATATGGTCAAGACTTCCTGGCCCTCTCCCTTCAATTCTACTGCTCAGTTCTGCAACCCATATCCATTCCACGTTTACCTAGCGTTCAGAAACGCGTTCATACGCAGGAGGCCTTGACCCGTTAGCATTCGTATCAGTACGCGATTCCGGCGGTGCATTTTTCCTAGGAGGAATCAATCCAATTGGAATAGATGTCACGCTCGATGTATATACAGATCCCGCCAAACCTGAACCTTTGAACAACGATTGAGTTTTCCAACAGCACATTTGAATTTCGGTGTGCATCATACCTTCGAAACTAGGCTCAACAATCAATGGTTCTGTTTGGGAGACTAACTGTCTCTGCCTCTGTCGTCGACGCAGTAGAAGTAGCACCGCTATTGCAGTGAGCCCAGTGAGAAACGCCGATCCGATAGCTGCACCGACTATTGGGGTAATGTTGACTTTGTCTCCTGAAGACGGAAGAAATATGGTTATTTGAACCGGAGGTGAGGAAGCAACTTGGCTCGGAGGCGTAGGGAGCGATGCCGTGCTCGACGAGAGCGTGTTAGTTGACGATGATGATGTGGAGGAGTCACACAGGCTAAATGAGTTGTTGCCTTTTGCATTGCTGTCTTCTGTAAGGAAGTCGCTCGACCATTTACTGCAATATATGAGTATGAGGGGTGTAAATTCCAACAGTAGATCTCTTACTAGAACCTATAGATGAGACGCTTCACCGTTGGAATGTCCTACGAGTGGATCAACAGATAGCACTTACCATGGTCCATCGTTCCAATGCACGCCATTGACGATGCTGTCAAATATTCTAATGTTGTTATTGCACACCGCTGCTTGAATGTTAGACGGTAAACTAGAGAAAGCACTGAGTGACAACTTTCAGCTAGTCAATTATCCGTACCTTGAATTGAAATTTGGTGAGCAGAAGCCTGTTGAACCAGGCTGAGTGAGGTATTTTTGATACGTTCCTAGAGCTATCGAGAACATAGTCAGTAAGTCGGCAGTACATAACTAGTGATGTGCGTACGGGCATCGATCCCATTCCCTGCCCCGTTGTTCCCAACGCCTTGCTGACAACTGTCTCGAACGAATGAGCCGCGTGCTTGTTCAAGCTAGGGGTCGTCAAAACTCACTTCAAACATAACATGCTAAGGGAGAAAGAAGCGGAGTTGCAACAACAGTCATCTGACACGATAAAGTATGAAGTCTTGGGATACGATGATGGGTTTTGTAGTAAGCTGCTCACGAATTTGATCATCGCAGAAGTCAGGAGGATTTGAAGTGTTGGCGTTCAAAACTCCTATTTGATCTGAAGAGTCATGTAGTGAGCAAATGTGAGAAGTATGGTCAACAATGACTTGGAATGTACATGTTGGATCACATAGCCGCCGTAGTTCTTGATATGTTGCGCCTGTAACGTGTTTAATTTTCTTTCAACTTGGGATGTAAAGAACCAAAACCAAGCGCATAGACGTGCATGGTGTCTCTCCAACGACGCTTGTGTACCAATCCAGTCCAGAGTCACTGCAAGTTATATGATCGCTATTTTGTCCATGAGCAGAGTCAAGGGTATAGGCCAGGAGCAGGAGCAGAAGAGTGGGAATTACGAGCATTGAGCAGGAATCGACCTTGAGTATCCCAAGTTATGTACTAAAGTCAAAGAGGCAGAGAAACGTAAGTATTGGCCGGTAGGAATCAATCAACGTATAGCCGTCGAGATGCGTAAGTTGAAAAGGTTGATTTGGAGACGGCGTGCTCACTGACGCTGGTAAGAATGATGGACCTATTCGATGATAGAACCACGCCAACGTATCTTGATGGTATACATTAAACTTCAACTATTGGGTATCGTTATGTACAAGAACAATGTGGTTCTCGCTGAATCTGAAAGCGATCATCAGCCAGCATCCCACTAGCGTAGATGAATTTATGTTACATAGTTGCTCACCAGTCATCGTGATTCGTTGGGATCAACTCCAAGGTGTCCAATCCGTCAACGATGAGCTTGGCACGATATGGTTCGCATTCTAGAAGCGAAAGCTGTCTGTACTTTTTAACGTAGTCAGGGATTTACGCAACGAGGTCAACTTCAGGCTGCGGTGGTAACACCGGGTCGAAACCACTCCGAGCGATGATCATCGTATACCACATGGAATTATACCAATGCTTGCTCTTGCCGGAAGAAGAAATGTGTCTGGACAACTCGATATACGAAATAAGCAAGAATATGTTGAACTTCTCGAGCTTGTAGATTGCGCTGGTGGTGGCAGGGACCAACATCTATAGTCACGTGTTGGTCTAGCAAACTACGACTTGCTTTGCCCAACTCCCGCCCCTTCAACACACCATCGTTCTGATTCTTGGAAGAGATGATGGAAACTGGAATCCTCAATCCCCAGGTGGTATCAAGGGTTCCACTTCGAATCTCCTCCACTTATCTTCGAAACCAAAGTTTCTATCGCTCTGCCTCCGCTTCGTCACAACCTTGTTAAAGGTAATTATCCTGATATGAGTATCGTACAAACTCACAGATGGAATGTGAATGCTATCGTACAAACTCACAAATAAAATGTGAATACATTACGACACGACTATACCATAGCAAAAGCTCCGAAGCCTACCCTATCATTACCCACCCACCCCAAATGGCGCTGTAGTATAGCATACAACAATCCCAGCAAATCATGTTACACCCATGCAGGCTTCTATCGATCTATCGCCCAGTGTAACGAATCTCAAGCCATCTGAATAGAGGATACGTCACTCCCGCAAACAATCCCGCAAGCTGTTCGAATCAAAACAGAGAAGAAAGCACGTTGAGTAAACGAATCGTCAAGCTGGAGGTTCAGGCCGGTGAATGGCGCAAGACTTACCTCGAACCCAAGATCACCACCAGTTTCTGGTTTACCAGCTTTCTTTCCTATGGGGCCTATATACCACACCTAGAGAACAAGCCAAGGTCAGGGTCGTCCGCCAGTGGTGACATATCATAAGAAACGACACCACACCTCTGCCATACCAACAACGGCACCCACAACTCCAAAGCATCCAGCAAGAATTCCAGCTACTCCCAAAGGAAGCCTACACGCGAAAAGAGTAACAGTCAACCAGCAGCACTCGAGAGTCGAAGAACAACAGCACTGCAACGCACTTCTTCGGTGAATCCCAATCATCCAAATTATACCCCCCAAGTGGGCCATTCCTCCTCCTGAAGATGAAATGCTCCTCAAGCGTGATAACCATAAAGAACGCCGTCCAATAGCTGAGAATCGCCAGGAAATTTGAGAGAATCTCAGAGAAATGTTCTCGGCCGACAATGCCCGCGACTGTGTACGCGGCGAAGCCTACTAGGGTCCAGAAGATTCGCGGAATGACGGCGAAAGGACGTCCGAGGGCTTGTATGGAAAGACCGGTGGAATAAGTATTGACCATGTTGTTGGCACTACGAGGAACAGATACGTTAGCGAATGAAAAGGCCTTTGCGTTACAGTGGATGCTCACATTACAGACAGAGCCAATACAACGAGCAGGAATCTCCCAAACCCATTCCACGGAGACAAAACTTGCGCCATTAAACCTCCCGTGCTACCTGCCTCGAAAGCAGCGGTATAGGCGGGGTCGGTGATTGTCATGAGCGCAGCTCCCAAGATTGCAACAAAGCAGATAGGGATAAAAAGACCAAAGAAAGTCATGATAAAGACAGCCCATGCCGAAGTATCCACCGGCAGTTTACAGTTGTAATCAGCGGCAACAGGAGCCCACTGCGGGACCGAGGAAGAACAAATAGAAATATGAATTAATCATTTACCCCGCCAACTCAGAGAATCACTCACACCGGCGAAAGCCCCAAACACGATACCACCGAAACTAAGCACATCTCCAGCAAGCGACCTCCCAGCGGGATCCTCCAAGGCCTTCTGCGCATTTACATCGAACCCGGCTTTTCCACCCAAGCCCCACAAGAAGAGCATCACAAGGAAGATCGGCGCCCAGACGTACCGTTCATACCGATGCAATAGATCATATCCAATGAAGCAGGGTATAACACTAAGCACGGCAACGATAGCCACGCCGCCTTCCAAGGACAGTGTTCCAGGTCTGACAGCGGCAAGGGTCTGACCACCGAGTATAACGCAGGTAGTAGCAAAACCCAATCTAGTCAAAATGAAGACAATTAGTGAGTGGACGTAGATGACAGCGTGGGCGCGCGTACTGGGTAAGGATGTTGAGAATGGAATAGATGGTACCGCCGACGTATCCAGAGTTGTATCTGACGATTATCATTGTACGCAGGCCAGTCTTGGGACCAAGAGTTGCGATACCGGCGGTAAAAGCTGCGCCGAGGGCACCAAAACATATAATCGTTGCACATGCATGACTAGATGGCGAAATTCTCAGAAATAGACCTGACGGAGAGACGTTGTGTAACGCACGCGAAAGTCAGCGTGAAGAATTCTTGCGCAAGGATTCCGATTGGTATGGTGGTCAGGACAAGATTGACAGACCTGGATTGTCCGCGTTAGTGGTTTCTTAATGGAAGGATGTAAAGCTATACGCACCACCACATGAACAAGCTTAAGAACCCAACATCAGACTTGCCCATCTATCGGATAGTAAAAGACCAAACGCACTTGTTCCATATGAGTTTGTTGTCTCTCTCATTTTCCAGTACCCGTTCAACACCTCGAGCCTCAACTCCACTTTCAAACAGCTTCTCCATTACAGGAGCAAGGAAGCCGTAACGACGAGAAACAGTGACCTTAACATCATGCTCGTGGTCCTTGACTAGCTCAGGTGCATCCGTTGAAGCCTTTTCTGAGTCGCCTTCGAAGGACATGGTGCACACGAGAGGGAGGAGGTCTGGAGGGGGTAACCAAACGAACTAATGTTTGCGCTAATAAGTTTCATCAGATTCTCATGAAGTAAGCGGAGTCAACACCGCCACGTATATTTTTGTCTTGACAGGTCCGATTTTTCAGGTGCCACCATGTGCAGATGCCGTCTTTCCATGCGGAGGCAGAGCGATAAGACACGAGAGTTTCGGTCTCGAAGATAAGTGGAAACTTCGAAATGGAACCTTTGGAACCACAGCGGGATCAAGAATTCCGGTTTTTCGGACCAGTTCCTTCCAAGAATTACAAAGATGTTTGGTCGAAAGCGCGGTCAAAGCAAGTCGTATTTCTTTGGATTCTGGTGCTAGAAGAGAGCAAACGTCTCCTGTGAAACGCCGACGAGCGGGAGAATAAATCGAGGAGAAGGTACTATCAAAGACATACTGAACACACGCTAGCTTCCTCGGAGAGAGCGAATCAAGGTGCCATAAACACCTTGAAATCTCTGAACACGAGTAATTTCAGCACTTTCAAACTCTTTCGACGTTGTATAGGAACAAAAATGTGAATATAAACGTGAAGAGTGGAGAGTTCGACAGCAGCCGAAATAGAAGAGATAGAGACTGGCAACTTGGAGAGACTTTGAGCCAACCTGCGACTTCGACTCAGATCTCAGACTGCTATAGGGAGACCGGAGGGAGACTGAGACTCAGAGTCAGTACGGGTTCTGACTCGGAGTTCGCCGCGGCACCCTGTTGGCATCACGTGGCTGACTGAAATTTCCCATCTCGACACCAGCCGCAATTCTTCAAGTTCATGATTCGGTTGGGCTTTGTTGGATTCAAGGTGTTTTCTGAAGAAGCAATCCTCGTTTCGCAGAGTACTGAAGAGGTGGAACGCAAAAACACTGACATTTCTAGTCATCTGCCACTGCAAACAATTCAACATAAATCCCATGGGAAAATGCTAAAGATGTCGTGAAATAACATGAAAAAGTTTAATTTTTCATGTTATTTCACCATATTTTTAACATTTTCCCACGGAATTTATGATGAATTGCTTGCAGTGTGCCAACACCGCCAGTTCAGCTGATCGCCGAGCGGTTCAACAGCTTTTGTCACCGGGTGAGTGGTTGCCCTAAAAAATGTATGTAAAAGTATGATTGACTGATGATCATCTTCGGGATCTGCTTCAACAGTAAATCGCTATAGTAGCAGTTTCCATCCAGTCAAAGTTTGGGAACATCGAAAAACACCAGCGATGGTTTTCATTCATGTCATTGTTTGGTTACAACGATTACTGTAGCAACTTTGAACTTTTATAGCGTTGGAATTATATAGCAATACTATCAATCAGCTTCGATTTCTTGGTTTTTCATACCGGTGGGGCATAGTTGGAAATCTATAGCGATACTATCACTTTTCATACCGGTGAGCCCGAACAAATCTACAATGTTGCAAGGCTATGCCTGTTGATTGTTTCTGACCAAGTTCTTTAACCGCACCTAGCAACTTTGCCTCCGAACAATGCTCGTCCTGCTTCTCCTCCTGGTCTATATCTTTGACTCTGCTCACGGTCAGAGCACTGATCACACGACTTGCAAGGACTCGGGACTGGATTGGTATACAAGTGTTGTCGGAGAAACACCATGTACGTTCATGCTCGGTTTCAGTTCTATGTCCGAGTCTTCGATTGATTACTCGAGTTACAGGTGTAACATATCAAAGACTACATCGGATATGCGATTCAACGTGTACGATAGAGTTCATACTATATAGCCAACCGTCTTCGCTAACCATCCGACTCTGAACCTGCAGATCAAGTACCACTTATGAACGCCAACAGTTCAAATCCACCTGACATCTGCAGTGATCAAATTCGTGAGCAACTTCATGTCCAATTTAATAAGATTATCGTCGTATCTCAAGGCCCTCATATTTCATTATTGTAGCGGAGTGTTGCTGCAATTCTGTTGCATTTTCGCTGAGCATGTTTTGCTTGAAGTGAGTTTCACCAACCTTACCACAAGCATACAACTAATATGTTTAAGAAAAGTTGTCAGCAAGGTGTTGGGAACGGTGGGACGGGGACTGGGTTCGATGCCAGTATGCACTTCGCCGACAATCATGCTCCGAGTGTTTGACTGTTATTGGTAGTACCAGGAACATACCAAAAATACCTCACTCAAAACGGTAAAAAAGGCTTCTGCTCACCCAACACCAACCGGAGTCTCCCTGCTGGAATTCAAACAGCGGTGTGCAGCGACAAGATCAAGATCTTTGATGATTTAATTGTACGTGATATGTGGGCCGACGGTTCATGGTGAGTGTCTTTTCATCCGACGCATATACTTCACTGAACCAGCTAACCGGGTTGCCGTGCCCTTTCATCTACAGGTTCTAGTAAGTATTCTTCTCACTGTCGAAAGATGCCCTTCACATTCATATTGCAACCAGTAAATGGGCCAGTGAAAACATCACAACTGACAACAACGTAAAAGCCAACAACTCATTTACCCGGTGTAACTTCACCGAAGACTCTACAGCTTCGTCGACTGGCAACATATCCTCCCCTGTGTCAACCCAAGTGGGGTCTACACCTCCAGCTCAAACAGTGTTCCAATCTTCGGGAGGTAAAGTCAGCATAGGCGCATTAGTCGGGGCAGTTGTCGGATCAGCCTTCCTTACTGGACTCACAGGAACAGCGGTGGTGTTTCTAATGCGTAGACGACGGAGAGGCTGGCGGCAAGGCCTCCAACCAGAACCATTCATTGTTGGACCTGATCGTGAAGGTATGACGCGTTACCTAATTCACAAGGGCTGCTGAAAAATACTTAATTCAATCATTTGTCGAATAATCCAGCCTCGACATTTGTGAATTCCTCAAGCGTAACAGCCAGTTCTCCAAATGGGCAAGTTCCTCCGAGAAAGAATGCGCCAGCAGAACTTCGCCACAATGTGAGCGCCAGCACAGGTCCTCCGGCGTATGAATTCGTCTCTAAACGCCGGCCTAATTAAACAAGAGACAAACATGGATAACAGGTTGCAGAGTTGAACAGTTAAAGTGAGGGGGATGGTTGATGTAATCGTGAAGAAGTTTCTTGTCGCGTCTGCAGATCCGAACGTTGAACGTTGAACATTCAGTAATGAATTAAATGTATTCCTAGTAAAATGGTAAATCTTCGTACTTACATTGGTCGGCTTCATCACTGCTACCTTCACAGCAGGCGAAGCATTCAGAACCTGCCGAGTTCAAAGCAGCGCTGTAGACTAGAAGAAACCCAACACGTGACAGTACGACGCTGTTCCGAAACTGCCATCACCAGCGCATACAACGAAAGTCTACCTTCTAAAAGTTCAAGGAATTCTTCCATCTATTCTGTATAGCAAATTGGCCAGACACCGGCCATAGCAGGCATTGGTGTAATTTCACGCGGTGTATGATGATCCATGATGATCCACAGTGCATCGTCGAGGGAATTGACACCTCAAACTTGATCCCACTGATGACATGGTGAACAGGTATTCAATACCTTTACACTAATAGGACGCTGGCTTCTGATCGCTTATTCTTAACATTGCGTTTATAAGCAGCAGGTTGACGGTTTCAAGTCGTTCTATCATCTATGGTTCCGTGTCAGTGACACTCCATCACTCTTACCGGTGTCGGTGAACACGCCGTCTCCAAATCAAACATTCGAGACTAGATGGCTATGTATGTGTTGATTGATTCCTACATAACTTGGGATACCCAACTTTGGTTCCTGCTCAATGCTCGTAATTCCCACTCTGCTGCTCCTGCTCCTGGCCTATACCCTTGACTCTGCTCATGGACAAAATAGCGATCACATAACTTGCAGTGACTCCGGACTGGATTGGTACACAAGCGTCGTTGGAGAGACACCATGTACGTATATGCGCTTGGTTTTAGTTCTTTACATCCCATTGAAGCTATAAAATGTGAACACGTTACAGGCGCAACATATCAAAGCCTACGGCGGCTATGTAATTCAACATGTACAATACAAGTCATTGTTAACCATACTCCTTACCTTTGCTCACTACATGACTCCTCAGATCAGATCGGAGTTTTGAACGCCAACACTTCAAATCCGCCTGACTTCTGCGATGATCAAATTCGTGAGCAGCTTACAAGAACCATCATCGTGTCCCAAGATTTCATACTTTACTGTATCACGTCAGATGACTGTTGTTGCAACACCGGTTCTTTCTCCCTTAGCATGTTATGCTTGAAGTGAGGAAACTACTACTCCCCTAGCTTGAACAAGAGCGCGGCTCATTTGTTCGAGACAGTTGTCAGCAAGGCGTTGGGGACAATGGGTTGGGACATGGGATCGATGCCCGTACGCACGTCACTGGTTATGTTCTGCCTACTTACTGACTATGTTCTCAATAGCTCCTGGAACGTACCAAAAATACCTCACTCAGCCTGGTTCAACAGGCTTCTGCTCACCAAATCTTAATCTAAGGTACATATAATCAACTATCTGAAGATAGTCACTCAGTTGTTTCTCTAGTTTTCCTTCCAACATTCAAGCAGCGGTGTGCAATAATAACATCAGAATATTTGACCACATTGTCGATGCCGTGCATTGGACCGATGGATCATGGTAAGTATCTGTTGATCCACTCGCAGGGCATTCTAACAGTGAAACCTCTCATGTATAGGTTCTAGTAAGAGGTTCTACTGTTAAGATTTACCCCGTCATACTCATACATCCAGTAAATGGTCGAGCGAATCCCTTACGATAGACAACAATACAGAAGGCAACAACACATTTTCCCTATGTAACAAGTTCACCGTGTCCTCCACATCATCATCAGCATCGAGCACAACAACGCTCCCTACGCTTTCGAGCCAAGTCGATTCCTCACCTCCTTCAAGTGTAACAACTACTTTCCTCTCATCTTCAGGAGACAAAGTCAACACTGCCCAAATAGTCGGTGCAGCTATCGGATCGGTGTTTTTCACTGGACTCATTGGAATAGCGGTGACACTTCTACTGCGTCGACGACAGAGGCAGAGAAAGTTACTCCTCAAAACAGAATCATTGATTGTTGAGCCTAGTCTTGAAGGTAAGACGCACACCCAAAATCATGTGCTGTTGGAAAACTCAATTGTTATTCAAAGGTTCAGCTTTGACGGGATCTGTAAATACATCGAACGTAACATATTTTCCTAATGGATTGATTCCTCCTAGGAAGTATGCACCGCCAGAAATGCGTACGTAGCTATACGAATGCTAACAGGTCAGGGTCTCCTGCGTATGAAGGTCGCAGAACCGAGCAGTCATGAAAGGTCCTTATCCTGTCCTTACATGTGCTTGTCAGGTCTGATAGAATCAGAATAGACTTGTGTTGCGGACCAAAACTAGGGGCAAGATGTACGGAACGCACGAAAACAGATCGGCGAATGCGTTCTTCGGAATATCGATAAGTTGATGAGATCTCAGCTCGGTCAAACTGCGGTCATGCTGTATGCAATTGAATGGGCAAGAACGGGAACTATTTCCAATTTCTGTTCCACCTCAACTCCGAGAAAAGCGCAGTTCGTTACTTTGACTGTCCCTTTTCACCAGGGTCCGGGTCATCCGGATACAGCTATATAAACACGAAAAAGCAGGTAAGCAAGTGCCAGGAACATAGGCATATAAGTGAGTACATGTCAGCTTACCTTCCCAGGATTAAACAGCCCTAGAGGGTCAATAGCCCTTTTGATCGCCTTCATAAGCTCAACTGTGCCTGCACCTAGTTCTTCAACGAGGTACCCTTTCTTTCCTAACCCTACACCATGCTCTCCTGTACCTAGATAAGCAACATTTAGTTTCACACCACACCGCGAGTAAGATAGAAATAACGAACACGTTCCGTCCAGGGCTATCGCCCTATGCACCATCCTAGACACTGCCTGATGGGCAATCTCATATTCCTCGTCGTTGCTGAATAAAATGAGAGCGTGGAAATTACCGTCGCCAACATGGCCGACGATAGTTGAAACTAATCCAATCGATGCGAGGTCTTTCTTGGTTTCGTATACTAGTTCAGGCAGTTTTGATATCGGGACGCTGCATGAAAGCTTCAATTTAGCGCCACTGAAAAGGATGAAGACACACCTACCATACATCCGTCGCCCATCCTCTACTCCCTGGAACCAACGCTAGACCAGAATAATGTGCATTCTTCCGATCATGCCATAGGTCAGCGGCATCTGCATCGTCTTTCGCTAGTACAAATCCAGTCCCACTATGCCGTGAAACCACCTCCTTCACAACCTTCGCAGTCTCACGCAAAGAAGCCGCGTTGTGGCCTTGCAGCTTGAAAAACAGTGTGTCTTGCACAGGCCACTTATGTTTCGACTGGCCGAACTGATTCACAGCATGCATGAATACATCGTCGAGCAATTCCACACATTCTGAAAAGCGTGTAAGAAATCAAGAGTAGAAGACCGCAAACGGAGCAGCGTACGTATCCCAACACCCTGATTCATAACTTCAATGACCGCCTCTGTGGCCTTTCGGACATCAGGAAAATGGACCACAGCAACAGACGTAGGAAGGACAGGCGCCAATCGTATGGTCACTAAACAAGAGACCCTTATTAGCATGTTGTATGTACACCAGTAGATACCTGTTGGCCGAATTACCCTCTGTGACAATCCCAAGCGTTCCTTCAGCGCCGATGAATAATTTTGTGGTGTCAAACCCAGCGGATGACTTGCGCGACCTCTGCCGAGTCTTGATGACCTCCCCAGAAGGAAGAACAACTGTCTGTAACCGAAATCAGAGAATCAGGTATGTATGGATCACATGTAGGCAGCGGCCGTGTGCTTACGGCGTTAAGAAACCACTCGGCCTTGCTTGTCCCGTACCTAACGGCGTTCGCTTGAGGAAGAGATATGTCACGTTGGTCATTCAGTCAATCCAATGCCAACATGAATACATACTTCCAGAGCAGCCAGTGCTAAGCATTCCACCAATAGTCGCAGCTGGTGCAGGGTCTATCTGAAATGAACTCAATGAAATGTGGTGGAATAAGCAATGTCAAGGCTTTACTGGAAAAAAGAGAGGTATGCCTGTGTATAGGTTAGATCAATGAGGACCCAACGGGCTTCAAACGAACTTGCCTTTTTCGCGCAAAGTATCGTTGATTTCGACCCATCCTACTCCAGGTTGGCATACAAGGTCCGAGTCAGCCTCTACGAGAAGAACGACATTCAGTGGGGTGCACAAACGCGGAAAAAGAATATACTTCAGACCATGAATTGCTATTATCTTCTTCATGTTTGACATATCTAGACAAATTCCGCCGGTAGCATGCTTTTGCCAAGAACGCGCGTGTCGGTCAACAAACTGCGCGATGCTAAATAAATTGATTGCCTTACTCCACGGAACTGGCCTTCCAAGCTTGTTGCACCGGAATAAGCGGTTACAGGCATTCTGTATTTCGTAGCAATTTTGACAACTTTGACAACGTCCTCTGTGGATGTAGGATACACTATAACGCTATGCGGGACACCTACGCATGGGAGTGAGTGATATTTCCGAAGCGAGATACTTAAGCGTACCGGGATGATAATCGCTCTCTGAATATCCGTGTGTTCGGAGGTCCTCAGGATCAGTTGAAACGACGTCCTCCTCAGAGAAAAAAGCGCGTCTCAGCTCCTCTATAGCTTTATCAAAGTCCGCGGGCGATCCAAATTGATATTTGAAAGGGTCTGGTGTTGTGGTAGTCTGCCTGCTTGCTAGGCTAAACCCAATAGCACCACCAACCAAAGAGGAGCAAGATAGAAGAAGTAGCGCCCTCAATGAGATTGCATGTCCAAACCTAGACCCGGGAACACTATTACCAGCCGACGAACTCGCAAAGCGTTTCCCAAACACCAGTCGGGCTGGAGGCAGCCAACGTCGAGCAGTAGACAGTGCTACCTGATGACAAGCTGTACTCCTCAGAGGAAACCACATTTCTGCGGCAATCGAGCTCCTGAACGTAAAAGAGGGAGATTGGGTTGCATCGAGGAAGAAAGTGAGTGTATATCGTATATCATGAAGGTGGAAGATTACGCTATGTATGTCACTGGGACGCCGGGAAGCCGGGACCGAGATGTAGCCGGAGTGTGCCTGCCGACAAACAGCCGTTCTGAAGACTAATTCTCCAACCCTCCTTGCATTTCACTACTTATCGACTGGCCATTGGTGGCGCTAAACGCTCGGAAGACTTCAGACACATATACATATATAATGGCAGAAGGTGTGTGCTACATTGTTTCTATGTACACAGGATATGTCAAGGCATCTAGCTTTGTGCCCTTGTTCTATTACAATAATTCCAGAATTTCCTGATGGGATCCATCAGAAGTATAGAACAAGGCCTTGAGGAAGATATTCGAGCCGCGGATCCGAAGCCAAGATTTATGGTAAGCGTGGGTTGAGCTGCATACATACAGTACTGTAGTATGTGCACGTTAAGTATATCTGGAAGGGAGTTACTATTGGAATCGACGTATTGATTTCTGACATTTGGCAGGTTCGAAAAAGCTTGTGTGACGGACAGAATTCAGAATTGAGAGTGAGGTGTAGGTAGTACGATGGAATACCAAATCCCAGAACACTTTCTTCAACATAATCATCTCAGCTGGTTCAGTAGTGGTTCAATAACACCCGCAGCACAAGCTACAGCTTGCTGATATCTATCTCGATAACTACGTCCCCTACGTGTTGAGAACAACATGTTATTGAATAAACCGGTACACAATACACAAACTATTACGAACGAAACGGAAAGATGCTGCGATCTGGTGATGGTGATATGGTATTGGACACAGCAATAATAGGAAAGTAAAAAAACAAAAGATAAGAACCAGGCTTCTCCAGTGACCTAGTACAACATATAAGAGTCCCTGGAAAGCGGTATTTTGCATAGATGGATGGCATAAGAACAGAACAACACAGAGAAAAACGGAAATACAGTGGGTACACCAATACAAAGCCACAAGGAAGTAGTTTGTGGGCACCATTACAATGTCTTACACGGCTACTCGTTGCGATAAGGCGGGCAGGACTAGTTAGCGCAGTCCAGGCCTGAGACGACGTTTCAGAATATCCAAGATTTTGAGTGAGTGAATCAAAAGGGCCATCCTCTGCAGGGTACCAAGGTGATTGCCTAGGCCGGAGGAAGTACGAGCTTGACGCGCTGAAAGCATGGATGCCTGATCATACAGCGCCTGTCCGGCAGTAGGAGGGTAAAGATGTCGAAGAGCGAGCGTGGGCTTGAAGGACTGTCGAGTGTCAGACTTAGAACGCGCAATATCTTGAGCCGTGTCACGGTACATCTGCGAACGAGGGAGGGATGCGCGAACGGATGCGCGAGCACCGAAACTAGCCATGAATGTCGAGCCGTTACCATCGACTCGGAAAGCACTGTGTCTGACCTCAGCTTGACCTCCAGCGAGCAAAGCGCCATAGGTCAGAAGCACATTCCGCGCTACAGCAGTGAGGACTACGCTCTTGAATGCCACATGAATAACTCCGGCGCCCAACCCCCATCGAGCGTTCTCCTGTCCTCGGGTCGGGCCGTCAACTTTCTTCATTAGCTGCTGGTTCGGCAAATGCGCCACACTTTTGCTTTTGTCGAGATGCTGGAGACCGAGCCTCCCGAGCTTGTACAAAACGTCACCATAGCTTCCAAGCGAGGGCTTATAGATCATGTCTGAGCCTGAGAGAGATTTCGAAAGAAGAAAAGAGGGTGGAAGGCGTGGAACATGAACGTCCAGGTCATCCGTTTCCTCAAGGGACTGGCATGTTCCTGTCGCTGGTGCAAGAATCTTAGGGATAGGTGAACGAGTCGGGGCGAGCAGTTCGGTCGTTTTGTCCCAGTAGAACAAGTTCTCAGGCAATTGATCCAAGACGCTCATCGACTTTTTCGTTCCTGAGGCACCAGACAAAAGACGAGAGAGCGGGTGCATAGCTGGGTGAGGAACAAAAGGAAGATGTCCGATGAAGACCGGGAAGATAGCGACACTGAACCCGACGCTGCCCCTGGAACTGTCCCTTGAACTGTCCCTTGAAGGAGAGGGAGACGGGCTTGCGAGGAAGGAGCGCGGGAACGAACGACCACGCTCTGGGGTCGTCTCCGGTGTGAGCGAGCGTGCCGTCATTGGCGGTACGCTGTCGCTTGCGCTGGCAGTGGCAGCGCTGGTAGAAGACTCGGAAACTGCCGTAAACGGAGGAGGACCAACTTCATCGGGAGGTGGCGCAGGCGTAATGTTGGCCGGATTCTTGCAGCGAGGCTTCCGGGACTTGGGAATGTACCCATGAAACCTCTTCCTGTGTCGAGTCAACGACCCAGGGTCGCTAGTACTGAACTCACAATCAGGGCACAACTTTGACTTGATTTTCGAACTGGAAGGCAAGAAAAAGTTGAGCCAGCAAAAGTGTGGCGGAAAAATCTGTTTTACTCACTGGTTGCGAATGTGAGTGTCGACGTTCGATTTTTGCAAATTGCGGAATTTACAACCAGGGACAGGGCACCTGTGCATACTACGGCGGCGGTTTAGACGGTTTGGTTGAAGAAAGTCGAATTATAGCTCTTACTGTTCTTCCTTATCTTTGGCGTGAATTTTCATATGCCGGGGCATGTCGCTCTTACGAGCTACATACGTGGTGCACAATTTACACTGTCGGGGGTCATCTGTGGCGTAACTCTGCTTCTGCAAAGAATAAAAATGTCAGCTTCAGAAGGAAAAATAGACTAATATAAAATACACGAACATCAGATTTTTGACGGGGCATCGCGAGCAAAGTGGTCAAGGTAGTAGATGCAGTTTAAGAGAGGGTGGCAAAGCTAAAGTACAGAACAAGGGCCAACCCTGCGTTTATCAAGGGTGTGGATACCCCCTAATCCGGCTGCCTTTGAATGCTGAAAGAGACAATTCCGAAGGAAAATCTGGGACGATTGGTTCTGCCTTAAATAGAGAGAATTTCTAATTGTAAACAAAATAAGTGGCAAGCCAAAGCACCCAATGGTTCAAGCAGCGCGCGCTTATAGTCTAATCTGCTTAGATAAATGGTGAAAACGGATAGGATTGGCAGTTGCGAAAATTTCCAAAATACCTTCCATTCGAAAACTCAACCTTGCGGGCTATTATCCTTTGTCTACATGTACCACTGCAGACCAATGCGGAGTGCGCGCAAGAGCTCGGAGTGGCACTAAGACAATAGTCCGTCAGCAGTCCACTAATAGAAACAAAGGAATTATTTCTGTCGTTATTTCCGCGTGGCCAAAAGGAAGAAGACTGACCCGCTTGACTCTTCGCTGTGCCACTCGTCTTCTGCACCCGGAAAAGACGCCCATTTGGTACGCGTACGGTCACAAGCGTAGCTGAATGGCAGTAAGGCGCTGACGCCAGCTCTGAGGCAGGTGAGTAGACGACAATCTTCGCATGATTGAGCTGCTAATCGCCCAAAAGCATCAGACAACCCGAATGCAAATATATTCGTTCGTAACCATGCTGCCACAACAAGAAGCTCCAGCATCTTCGAATGCCCTCCGACGCCGTCGTACAAGCCAACGAAAGTTCACGAGCAGACATGCATACGCATCACACAACATCGTTAAGGATAGTGGAGCCTTCATGGGCCCTCTTCCGAGCTTCATACTTAGCAATATTGCACCCACAATCTGTTACGATACCGGAAGAAACAGCCACAAGGATATACTTTGCCTTCGCTTGAATGCACAAAGCAGCGCAGCCAGGACAGATGTTTCGTGGACACTCTACAGAACTTTCAAAACCGCATCAAAAACCTGCAACGTTTCTTCTCGATACACCAGGAGGCGAGCCAAGACAAAGAGCATCGATGGAGAGCCCCGCGGACAACATTTGGAAATTAGTAGTTTTATCGGTCTACTGGCTTCATAGAGCCATAGAACTACTCGCATCTTCAGTAGCAGGTAAGCGCTGTGACTCCCTGCTAGCTCTCGAGACCAGCGGTACCCCAGTTTTGGTCGTGTGTTTGGTCAAAGCGAGGGTCATCCACACAACGACGAGATCCGCGATCTCAAACCATAGACTCTTCGGGCAGCTTCATGCTGCATAGACATACCACGTCTAGTCCCAGCAGGCGCAGGAAGCGCGGGGCCTTCGAGTACCACAAAGACAGGAATCCATAGTCGACAGAAGGTAGAGCTCGAGCCTTCACGTCGGCGGACAGTGCGCGCCACTTGGGCATTCTGCCGTCAAAAACCGTTGGGTGCACATAGCAATCCTCGAGGAAGTCAACGAAGTGATTTGTTACACGTAATATACGAAAACCGCACACCAATCAAATCTTATCGGACATTCTGCCGGGCTTCATAGAGCCAAAGATTGCCTTCGTTCACCTCGCCTTTGCAGTTGGTGAACACTGTGAGTGGCAACTATCTTTCGAGAACCGACAAAATCCCATGCCAAAGCGAAGGTCATCCACACGGCGACGACAGATCCGCGATCCAAGACTTCGAACCACAAACGTCTTCCGCGGCTTCATGCACATGCCACGAAGGGTCCATTCTAGACAGAATCGTTTGTCTGGTGCAATCCAACAGTCCTCAGGTAGCCCAACGAAGCGGTCTGTACACGTAATACACGTCCCTCCACTCGAAGACCACATGCCGATCAAAACGTCAAAATGGCAAGGGGTCCGTGCGTTAATGGGTCCACTGAACATCGTTGGGATTTGGTTGGGTTCGCGTCTGGTTCGCTGCGACCATGCTATGGCTCTTCGTACTGAGTCAAAGCAAGCGCTTGCTTGGATATGAAGATGGGAGCCCAGCGGGAATATTCTCCTCCATCTGGGATACCACGTTCCGGAGGGCTGACAATGTACCAAGTTCGCGCTGGAAAATCAGGAGAGTTTGAGAAATGCTTCGTCTGCAGTCGGTACGAAGGTGTCATGTCGTGGGGTGATGTACAATTCTCGTGTTGAGAAAGTGGATGAATACAAGAGCGATCAAAGCGCCAAAATGGAAAGGGTCCGTGCGTTGTTGACGAGTCCACCAATTCTCTCGTTGGGTTCGGCCGCTAGTTCGCTGTGAAAAGCATCCTATGGTTTTGCTGAGCAGGCTTGTTGAATTGGATGATGGCAACCCGCCGGGAAAATTGTCTTCCATCTGGAAAAACCACTGTCTCGAGGGTTGACAGCATTGGACTGTCAAATTTGAGAGTAGTTCGTCTACAGTCGGCATGAAGGTGTGGTATGATGTACGATTTTCGGGTTGGGGTTGAGAAGATGGACGGAAATTCAAGCGACCGCAGAGCTTTGCAAAATGGGCAGCGCCACTCTACAAGTCATATAGAAAATCGGCCAGCTGCTCATGCATCATGTTTTTAGGGACCTAAATAACCTTGATACAAGGCTCTCACCTGTAATAAAGACATTCCAGACACACTCGCATCCTGACCCTTGAAACCAGCTTGAAACCTCTCGTCATACTCGGAATCCTCTCGGATGGATCGCTTGTAAATCATGGCAAAGCAGAGAACCACAAATCGAACATTCAAGAAGCAAGATCGTAGTCTTCACGATGAGTTTGACCGCCACAATATTCTATCGTGTATTGTAGTTGGCTGACGAGGGCAAGGCAGGAGAAACGTGAATAGAGCTTGTATATCATGGCAAAGGGGAGTACAAGTGAGATAGTCAAAAACAAAGCTCTTCGTGATAAGTTTGGCCGGTTCAACGTCAGTGTCATGCATCACAGTCGTTCGCAGATGATTGAGGTGAAGAAGACGTCAAAGGGTCCTTCAAGTTTCTCCGTTTCTCACAATGGCGTTAGGTGGGCTCTAACCTGCTCTAACCCATAGACCGTGATTCAATTCATAACTATCTTTACACTATTTCCTTAGATTCCGCCACAAATTGAACCTGCGCTCGCAAGGACAGGATCTCTCTTGTCTAGGTTTGCAGGCGCCAATTTGGAGAGAGAGCGACAACTACCGAGATGCTCCTGAAATGACCGGGGATCTTTGGATGAAGCACATCAACAAGTACGACCGCTAGTCTGATATTATTCAAAAGGTCGTGTAAATCATGCCAAAGATTGTTTTAAGACAAAGCAAACAGCGGAAATGAAAGCGGTAATATAAAGTATATCTTGAAATGATCGAATTGAGGTGAATATACCTCTAGCTAAAACTGTCCCAGGTCCCAGGATGACCCGCAGGGTTTAATTCGCGTTGGCGAGCAAACTAAAAAACAGAGTGAAATGAATATCTTGAAAGAAACCTATTGAGGAAGAACTAACTTTCCAATAGCCCCTAGGTCAATCGGAGGAGAGGCCGCTGTACCTATAATCGTTTTGTGACCGAAACTTGGTACTCCCCCGTCCGTAACCACATAGAGGAATGCGGGTCCGGGAGGATAGATCCTATTCGACGGAGGGCCAGTGACAATCAAGGTCTTCCTGTCAAGAGATAGTATGGAGAAAAGTTTGACGAAGCGAGAGTCCATATGGACTCCGTGAGTGGCGAAGCCCAAGTCCAACAAAGCAACTATGGAATGCGATTATCGAGGTGGTACTGTTATTTTGGAACAAACTTCTTACCGGAAACATCAATAACACCATCAGGAAGTGTAACGTCCAGGATGAAGATCGAGTTGTAGTCTACGGTAGCCGGTAGACCGGTGTAAGATGGGCGAGGTTTGGACATGTAAGGAGGGGAGTAGAACTCGAGCCTTTGCGCATAGTTAGTCTCAAAAACTGATGAAAATTACAACGACATTGACCTGTACTCTGTCGGGTATTTGACTGTGGATACATCGTTGTTTGGATTCGAACCGGCTAGAAGAGCCCAAAGACTTAGCCATAGGTTTTACAGGAAATAGAAAAGCTTGACATACCAAGCATAATCGTTCCATTGGGCGTCAGAGTAGCCGTGGAATGATAGAGTCGGGGAATCGAAGATGCTGGGATACCCTCTGAAGAAAACCGACTGCCCTCCGCCGCTTGTGGATCATAAATCACAGGCGTAAACGCTGGATGGTCCGCATTGCTCTGCCCAATTTGATCTTGCACCTTGAAGTCCGACCCTACCCATGAGCCCGTGGCAGAAACTAGTACTAAGAACACTTACATTGCCATAACCTGCTACACCAGTCTGCGCCCCATTCACGATCACTATCCTCTGGTCTGGAAGGTGGATGAGCTCCGGCATGACTCTAGCTTCCGGCATGGTCTCTACGCTCCACCCTTTCGCGATACCCGCATCAGTGAGAACCATACGAGAACATTGAGCGGATGCCGGGGTTTGTGAGCTAATTCCTGCCCCAACTGGGTCCCGGCTGTCTGAGACCGTCGAGCCTCCACAGATCATCACTTCGGGAGTATAGCCATTCTCCGGAGTAAGAGGTAGGAGAGCAGCACCAGCTGAGAACGGAGATCTAGGGAAGGTTGAGGTAAGTTCCTCTAGGTGACATAGTGAATAGAAGCAAACTCACGTTACTCGCACTCCGTTAGGAATACCAGGAAGACGTCTTTCAGTATTACTCTTCCAATCCAGGATCATGGCGTCCTGATTGGCGGCAACGAATAAGTTTCCATCGGGAAGTTGTATCAGAATGGGGAAATGATTGCTGTTGAGAGTGTCGTTCAAGAACTTGCTTGGAATTCGAACACCGTTGAAACCTGCAAAGCGGAGCGTGAATATGGAGCCAGATCCGACTATCATAGAGAGAGAGAGCTTACCATTGATATTCTTTGGTGGGAAGAACTCGTAAGTCGGATTGTTGATTGTAGGTCCATTAATATAACTGGCCATTTTCTTCTTAGTCAGAAGGGAGCAACAGTGAACATCATCCGACTTACGCTCCATTGGTAGAACCGCTACAAAATGATTCAGCAGAGAGTAATACATGAAGCCACCGTCCAGCTTACCCCATGATAAGAACAGACCCGTCCTCAAGACGCACCTAATCATAGAAACCAGTATTAGCCGCCCATTAATGTCAATGAATCCAAAAAAGAAAAGCACGCTCACCGAAGAAGGGTACCATCGGTTGGACGTCATGTGAAGATTAGCAGGATCCTCATATATATCACAATTTCCATCCGTGCAAGGGGTGAACAAACGAAGTGCTTGAAGCCCGTTCTGACCTAATGACCCATATCAAACTCAATTACTAGAATGATGTTAACGAAGAGCCCTTAGTGTACTGACCCATGGTCACAGGAGGATTCCCTCCAGAGCTAAGCAGGGTTCCGTTACCCAGAAAACTGCCCGTAGCACACCAAGTGTTGCTTAAAGGGTTGAGAGGGCGAACAGTTGTACTGTTCAAATTCAACTCGGATGCCCAGGCCGCGTGTCCGTTGACTGTGAGACTGTTGCGCTCCCTGCCAAGTACGAATGTTCATCGTAAGCGTCCACAATGACTATGTCCAAATACGACAAGAACATACTGTTTATCGAGGATAATCACAGTCGACTCTGATACGACCGCCATCTGCAGAGCGCTGACACCTGTCGTCCTGCAAAGTTGCCAGTCGATACCAGTGAGCACATGTGTACCGACACAGATATAGACTTACCCGTGTTGAACCAAGCTCCAAGTTCCATTGACGACCGCACGAATGTTCAAGGATCCTGAATCTCGGGGTACTGGAGGTATCGAGGCCGCAAGGGCCACTGACGACCCAGCGAGGATCGCAGTGAGTAAAGATCGGAAGGTCAAAGAGAGGGACATGAAAGAATGTGGGTGATGGATGCAAATGCTACCTTAGGGTTTCTTCGTAGCAAAACATGGAGGTTTAAATAATCCAACGACTCTTGAAGCTATATCCAGATTCGGTTGTCGAAACCCTCCGGAACATGGTGCATGCATGCAAACTGGAAGCACAATGTGACATACTCAATCATTACTATTGTCGTTGAAAAGGTGACAGATGTTCATTGCTGCAAAAACTCGATATTTCCTGTTCATGTCGACTTCTAGGCAGTTTTCAAGCGGAATCTCGACAAGAGCTTTTGATCCGGCAAGACAACCACTTGTCACCGTGTGTCAATCAAGCAGGATGCTACATAGGACAAAGGATAGCTTGCTCGGACCAAGCGTCAAATTGGCAGGGAATCGAAGGAAAGCAGTAGAACACGCCGATCTGACCGTGAAATGACATAGAATGAGTAAAGAAAGGTGGAGCATCCATCAAACGTTCTAGTAGCCTTATGACAATATGAGCAGGCGAGATTAAAAAATGGAAGATATGTACTCACTTTTCCATTTTATCCCAGTTCCACACGCAACTCACTGAAGCTAAAGGCCTTCGGTTGAGCTGAATCGGATCCGTCAGTCTGTAGCCATATGCATGCCTTGTCATTTGCCTATGCATGCTTGGTTGAATAGTAGGTGCTGAGCAGAGCGTCTAATCATTAATCTAGGCTTGCCAGGAGCGAGACAGGATACTCGGACACCTCCTTCGTCTTCGATGCTTAGTGTGCGAGACAGGATACTCAGACACTTCTTCGATGGTTTAGTTTGCGAGTTGGGGTTGCATTGGAATATGCTCAGGCTGCTGTAGCTCGTCCTTTTCTGTCTATATATATATATCGAATCGTAGATATGATGAATATACTGACAAAGATTAGCCAGATCATATCGCCCGCCTAGCTCAATCGGATAGAGCGTCAGACTCTTAGGGCAATCTGAAGGCTGCGAGTTCGACCCTCGCGGTGGGCTATAGAACATGCTATATACTTTCCTTTTTGACTGTTTCATCATTTCAATCTACAGTAGTTTGTTAATCATTGAGGCCACTTATATATTTATGTTACTTTTTGTTCACACCGTATAAGTTATTGGTAACAATAGAATAGTTCAATTATTGTGGCAAGTAGCAATACAGGAAAATAAATCGCCCTAATGTAGAAGCATATGATCAATCGAGCTTGCGAGCCCACTTCCTACTGCCAGGAGATTGCGGCGGGGGTGTAGCCACACGTTGTGCAGTCCGCGACTGGGCTGCTGAATACGCTGGGTCATATGCAGTAGAAGTAGCCGCTTTCGGGCTCGGTTCAACGCTGCTTGGTACGGATGGTTCGGATTTGCCACTAAGCTCCTTGAGTTCAATCGGAGGAGCAGCAACCTTCTCGTCCTGGCCCCAATACATGAAAAGTTGGGCACCAAGCACGACATTGAGTACGAGGGCAAGCGCGAATCCTGCGGAGACGATAGGATCGCTGACTTCTGTTGCCGTAGTAAACAGACGTGCGAGACAGCCTAAGATTTGGGATACGATGGCGAAGGCAGACAGCTGTCCGGTTGATTGAGAGCGCTGGTTCTGCCGTATCTGTGGCAGCTTTGAGAAGAGAGATAGTGGGAGGGTGGACAGTTGAAGCAGAGACAAGGAGTCTATGGGCACAGCTGACAGTGCGTATGAGCTAACAAGCAGTCCTGCGACGGAAACAAATAGGTTCGCGCTCTTTTTCGGACTGCGTGTGTACGAGATCATGAGCAGGGTGATGACGATGTTTTGCAGCGTTAGGAAAAAGTTCTCGCCGTAGGTTGAGAACGGGAAGCCGTTTCTGTAAGAATAGGCTAGAGTGATGCCATAGGATAAGGTCTCGAGGACATAAGCAGACAATGATAAGCCTCGTGCTGAGCGCGCTTTCACGACTGCAGACGAAACGTTAACGCACTTTGCGGAGAGAGCAGAAAGACAAAACTCACTTATAAGAAATTGAGGTACTTTGACTATAGATCCACCGACTACAATTCCGATTCCTAGACCTTTAGATATAGAATACTTGATGCATTTCACGTCGCTGATATCTAGATTTTCTACTAGAGACGTGTAACATTCCTGAAGCCACAAAGTCAGTCACTTTCTCGGAGAAACATGTGTTCTAATCACCTACCTCCCCGACTATTGAAATACCCAAGTCACGAATAAACCAGGGAAGGTTTTTAGTGATTGCAGACATGGCCGTTGGAACACAAGATGATAATTCAGACGTGGCGCCCCTAGTTTTGGGTTACACGCGCAAGCCTCACTCACTGCCTAGCGCCAACGCTACGCAGCGCCAACGCTACGTAGGGCGCTACGAGCTTCTCTAATGACATTCGCTTCGGTGTGCTCACTGCTTCACCCTAGCCTTAGGCTCTAAAGCCAAAGAAACTTTAATATCTAATACAACCCAGCGAAATACATTTATTCATACATTTGCCATTACATTTCATGATTCAGGCTTGTCCAAAGCTCAATCTTCAGTCCTCTCCTTTCCCTTCTTTCTTGCCTTCACTTTCACATACTTCGCCCCGACATCCCTTAGGTGAAGAATACCAATAGCCGCTTCTGAAGCAGCAAATTTCACCTCTTCTTTTGTAGCCTTTCCCTGCGCTACGTCGCTCACTCTCGAGCCCTCTAACTCCTCGCCATTCAACAAAATCCCACAGCTAATTCTTCCCTTTTCTTCCTTGAAGTTATACTCGACCTCCTTCTCATTCTTTGATGCCCATAGGGATAACCTCGATACCGGATGCAACACGTCGATATCATCCTTGACAATCCGCTCCAGGATCTGGTACAAGCCCAACACGCGCATGACTTCTCTCACAACGTCCAAATTTCCCTCTGAATCGAGGAAGACAGCACCTAGGATACTCTCGATCATGTCGCTGAGGAATTTCGGAGCTTGAAGCCTCGTCAGTGAAGCCCAAGGAAATATTGATCCCGTCTTCAGCTGTTCTGCAATTTCTTCTCCGCGCTTCTTATACCGAGCGAAAGCGAAAGTCTGGTCTTCTGACACCCGAGTACTGGTGTGCATCAAGCATTGCCATAGATGATGGGTTTGGCTATCGTCTTCTAGTGTGACCTTCACCGCGCCCCTGCGCGGAGCTAGTTGCTCCTCGAGAACCTCGGGTCTAGGTATTTGTGCCTCTAGAGTGAACGAGGTGCTGAGGCAGATATAGGCGAGGATATGAGCGTTGACGCTAGCTGATTTACGGAGGTGCATGTGTCCAGGGGAGTAATTCTTTCCAGGTGCTCGATACAGATAGTCATTCACAACCATGTCAAGCACAGAATCCCCCAAGAATTCCATCCGTTCATATGAAACAGTCCCGTAGTCTTGCTGGTGAGAGGGATGGGTGAGCGCTTCGACGAGAAGGAGAGGTCGAACAAAAGTGTAGCGGAGCATACGCTCTACGTAACCGATTTGAGGCGGGATTTCGATGCTAGATGAACTAGACAGCGAATTCCAAGTTTTGTCTACTCGAGAAAGTGTTGAAGCAATTCTGTCCGGGAGAGGTAACCAAGAATCGAAACCCAAATGGAATAGTTTGACGCATTCGTAACCAAAGTCGAAACCGCCGTGGAGGTATGCAGCTCCGATTAAGGATTCTACTACATCTGCAAGGACTATCGACAATGTCTGTCAATGAGTATAACTTATAGATACGATTGGATCCTTACCCTTTGTCGACAGTTCCTGCGAATTGGTACTCTTCTTCTTGCTCTTCTTCTTCTTCTTCTTCTTAGTCTTGGATTGTCCATCGACTATCTCGTTCGTCTTCACCACTTCTACCTCCATCGGTACCTTCTCGGTCTCAGTTGGCTGGCCGTCGGGTATCAGATTGTCTTCTTTCGCGACGCTTGGCTCCCCGTTTGGTATCTGTGTAACTTCTTTCGCGGAGTTTGGCTCCTTGTTGGACTTTTGCCCACCATCATCACTCGCCGGACCAGAATTATCTGCTGGTTTGGGGGCAGGCGAAAGATATTCGGGTGCCCATTTCTTACCTATCATTCGATCTACACAGAATATCAACATCTGTACGTAACCAACAACCAAATTCATGTATCACCTCGAATGATCCACCGATACACTGTTCTCTGTAAGTTTTCCTTCGCTAGCCTCACGTTCGACACAGCATGATCTTTCCGCTTCGTTAGGTATCCCTCTGGCCAATGTGGGTATTCGGCAAGTAACTGGATCGCCATGACGTACTTCAGCACTGTGTCCCCCAACGTCTCGAGTCTCTGATAATTCAGACGTTCTTGAGACACCGGAGCTGTCAGTGCTACAGTCAGAATCTCGTTCGGAATCGTGGAGAGCAGGGACTGATCCGTGAATAGGTTTGAGCGAAGAGAGTTCACAGTGATGTTCATTGCTATAGCGCGGATGACCGACGGGAGGAGGAATGCGTATAGAGTTTCCGTTTTTGATAAAAGCACAGTGGCTGATAGATACGGCAACAGGATCTTGGTCGCTGTGGGCGTGGCTTTCCCTGTACGCGGTACGAGGAAATTCGTGCGGGGATGGAAAGCTCGCACTTCCAGAACGGGATAGCTTAGAATTAGCTCTGGTTCTCTGCTGTATCTCTCACGGAGCTCTTGCTGCTCCTCATCAGTCAGCGCTTCCCATCTCCAACGCACGAATTCGTACGCTTTACCAAATCGGAACCCGTCACGTATGATAGCTAGGTCATCGGGATATCGAAAATGCTCGCCCAGCTTGCGTGAGTTCGCGTTCAAGTAGTCATCCGGGGAAGGAGGCTTCGATGATGCTTTGTTATACGCATCAAGCCATTCTTGACGTCGCTGCCACTCAGGATTGCGCTTTCGACTTGCTGGGAGAAAGAGGTATGAGAAGTCGGTTTTGTCCCAGGGTTTCATGCGGGAGCCGTTGATACTCCAAAATAACATTCTCGTCCACTCTTTCGCTTCTTCGAGACACAAGTTTGAAGAATCAACTTGACCGAGGGGCGAGATGAGGACCTTCATGTTTTCAAGTGATGGATGATATATCGTCGGGCCGTCATCGAGAGTCCAGAGCGATATGTAAGACTGAGTGAACATATGGAGAGGAGGAAGGTCACCGATGGTCAACTCGGAGAGATACCAATACTCAGCGGTGCAGACCGTTTCTTTGACAGTGGAAGGAAGCCAAGGATTCATTTGCGACGAGACGCTCGCAAATCCCGTTCGCTTCTCGATTTCTTTCTTCATTTCCTCTACCTCCTCACTATCCGGAGTATCAAATAGAGGAAGAAGATTGTCGCTTAGCAGCCCAGCGTCATATAGAGCTTTATACGCCTTGAAGGCAGCGTGTGCATGAGCAGACGCTTTGCTAGGGTGTATAACATCGGTAGAAAAGGTCCGCAACTCTGAAGGCAGGGCGCGTGGTAGAGTCACTGTAGAGCCCCATGGGCCAGGGTGGGGCATTTGATCTTTCAACTTTGAAGTGTGCCACCCGATGGGATACTCCGTTGGTGTGAGATCGTACAAGGGTACGTTATTGGAGTGACCTTGCTGAGGCATGACTGCACAAAAGTGGTTGAGGTGAGGTATCGCCGACTGCAGCGTGAGCAAGGCCCTTCGAACAACCATTTCAGAGAAGCAAGTCAATAAAGAGCCATAGTACGTACCCAGTAGATTCAACTCTAAACTGTGGACCATCTCCAAAATCGCCAAAGTCCAGACTCTCATCAACAGAGTTCAACAAATTGCGCAAAGGATCATTATACTTTGCTACCATCTCCTGCTCGAGCTTCATCCACTTCTGTACACTGGTATGATTCGAATTCCCCTCCTCGAACATGATCGTGAATGTACTCCTCTGCTTTCGAGCTCTGCCTCGACTTTGTGCCCACGAAGCCATGTTCGGGGGTGGATCCCATCGGATTACGCATCCACATGCTTGGACATCAATACCTTCCTCCGCGACCGAAGTTGAGATGATTAGGTTCTTCTCGCCTATCTTAAAATCCATAAGAGTGTCGTCCTGGGTTTGCTTCTGGATCTTGCGTGTAATGTCGAGAAACGAATGTCTCTGGCTGCTATCCGAGTTTCCTAACAATGAACCAACTTGAAACAGGTCTTTTGTAACAGGATGCCGCCTTAGAAGCTCTGCAAGAGCTAGCACAACGTCGCGTCTCTGAACAAAGATCAACCCGCTAAAAGTCTCGTTTGCCGCTTCTGCCTCTCCTTTCTCCGTCATCAAGCATTCTATGAGAGCCACCACTTTATCTGAGACGTCATCAGGATGGTATTGAACCGGAACGGCTTGAACGCGGTTTATGATGCTAAGCAGATAAACCTTCTCTCTAGTTTGCCAAGATCGCATCATATGTTGCAACGGGCCCGCTGCTGCCTTGGCCTGCTGAAGGACTTCCCAGACATACCAGTCTGCGCCCCAAGTACCGACTTCACTAAGAATCACATATGCCGTTCGATGAAAATCTTTCAAGCCTTTGTGCGTGAAAGTGTCCTCCTTGTTTAACGACTTGGAAAGCTTTTGGTCGATACGAATGTAGTCGGAGGTGTGGGGTCGAAGCTTTGACAGCTGCTCCCGAAGTGACTGTATGTACGGATCTTCATTGATGTTGATCGTTTCTATGACACGGCTTAATGCCGCTATGTTCCGCGAGGAAGGAGATTGTGCGTAAGAATATAGGATATGTCTGAAATCCGGACGATGAACGTATTTCTCTAGTTCGGAACGGTGTAGGCGAGGCGTTCGAATGATACAATCAAGATTACTTTCTATCATTCTGTCAAAACGAAAACAAGTCAAGGTGGAACACTTAGTAGACTTGTAAGAATCAGTGGCAAATGAACTTACTGGAAAGCTCGGTCGACATTCCCACCAAAAATAGGACTCGCAGTGAGACCCAATATCATAGGACGTACGAAATCGTCTGAGCGATGTCTGATCCCGTATGCTGACCTACGAGGGCAGTCGAAGTAAAATTCTTGCATAATCCGATTATAAGGGTGGTTATCGACAGCATGATGAGCTTCATCGAATATGATCAAACTTATGTCTCTTCCCATAGATACATAAGCATGGCGAAGAGCATCTAGGAGGACTTGAGGTGTTGAAACTAAGACCCGATGTGTAGCCAATGTCTTTTGCCAAAGAGCTGCATCCTTCCACTGATCGGGCTCTAAAGCGCCTGAAATGAGGCCGACAGTTACAGGGAGGGCCGTCTGAAGTACTGAGCGCTGTTGATCACAGAGAGCAACAGTAGGTGCCAGAAACCAAGTGATCTATCATCAAATAATTATATAAACACCATAATTGACAAACAAAGAAGGATTGGATAATACCTTCTTGAGCTCAGATTCGATCTCATGCCTTGTCCGAAGTACAGCGATATGTGTCTTTCCGGAACCTGTGTCCATCGCAATGATGATATTGCTGTGAATGCTTTCCTGTAGCATCTCTAATTGGTATCCTCTCGTTTCGATAGCCATGGGGGATGGTCCAGGTGAATTTGAGGAACCTCCCTCCTGACGGCGGCTCATTTTGTGAAGTCTAAATATTTAGCGCTCGTCGCTTAACAGATTAGAGGTAAAAGACCTGGCGCAATTCGAACTTGAATAGACAAGATAACGAGCAAGAGATTGAGTGCCAAAAGAAAGGTAGTCGGAGAGCTGCCAAGACTAACTCCAAAGCTGATGTGGGTCCTGGCAACACGCCTGGGTTTCGCGGAGTTGACATGCTGTCCTTTTATACAGATTTGAGCGCCTATTGTTGAAAGGACAAAGGGCTACATCTCCGAAAGATGCCGGACTGCGCCGGGTCTGAACTCCGCATGCCTACTCGCTTTGAACTTTCTGATATCTTTGTCTTTGCTACAGTATTGAACGAGATACACAGTACAACATGAAGGACAATAAAGAGTTGAATCTGTTTACAAAAACCCAGGCAATGCTTCAGCTGAGGTGACTCCAATGTCTCCTACAGCAATTACAATTGCGAGTTGAATCAATGGGCGAGATAAAGTTCATCAGTTGGCATTCATCAACCAGATTCTACTGGTACCCCATCTTTTAGAGCGGCCCAAGAAACTCTTGAAGAGATCTCAGTCCACCATCTCCAGAAGCAAAGTTTGAGCAAAGTAGTCGAGATCAATATCAACATGAGGTATATGCCACAAACGGATGAGACTGACGTACCTTTGTACGTTGGGGCCTTTACTAAACATCAGGTCGCTACCTGCCTTCTTGAGCATCTCACCACAGGGAAGATGATACAAGTCGGCGAGAGTGAGCTCCTGCAGATACAGTAACTTTTATGTGAGCAGTAGTACGATAAAACGGGGTTTCATCGTCCTTACATCACCAGCAATGTACTTATGCTTGCTTAAGATGACCTCGTAGGCGTCTAGATTCAGTGAGAGGGCTGAAATAGACGAATCAAAGACATCTTGATCAGAGGCTAGGCCTCGACAGCTATAAAGATCAGACCATCGGTATTCCTGTCCGGTTTATATACTCACCCCTTGATGACCCGTTCGTACACAGCTCGATATGCATGAGGCTCAAAGTTGAATACCTCTGTAAAGATAGCTTGATCGAACAGCGCTACAGCTTGAGGGTCATATGATGGAGGAACGAGCTGAACTCCTTGCGAAGAATACTTTGAAGCGAGATACCGGCAAATTGCGCGCGATTCATATAAAACGAATCCATCATCGTCCTAGAGGCAAACCATACCGGACCAATTAGAAGATTCCAGTATAACGCTTAAGAAGAAAATAGAAGCCCCCACGATGTATGGAACACGTCCGAAAGGTTGGTTTGCGAGATGCTCTTCAGACTTGTGCTTATCCGACGTAATATCGATGGAGAAGAACTCGTACGGAATCTGCTTCTCGTGCAACACCACGGCGACACGTAAAGTGCTAGGAGAGAGCGAGTGTCCGTAGAGTTTCAAAACCTTCGTTGAGAAAGGCTGGACACTGGAAGTATCCGCATGAATATCAATCGGTTGAACGAAAGAATCAGGGATAATACCCGGGCAAAATAACATGTCGGAGTCCAGTGCGCCTAATGATGGCAGGTTTAGTGAATCGAACGTACTGATGGGTGGTAACAGCAATCCATTGAGCTCAAAAGAGTCGAGGGGTGGCAGGATATCAAGATCCTTTGGCGAATCAAGCCACATAAACTCATTCATATCGAGATAAGGAATCTGGGATGTTTGAGGAGAGTTAGGTTGGTCTGGTAACGATAGTGACGGAGGAGTTGCTGGAGAGGCGCTTGAACTTGAAGGCGATTCACTTGAGCTGGCATCGCTTGATGAAGGTGTACACTCCGTAGTCGAATCTGTAGTTGAGACGCCGCTCCGAGTGAGACTATTATACCTAAAGAACCATCAGAAATTCAGGTGACTTGAAGAACGAGGGACTCACCGGTTCTTCGCGGCGAGGCCTGTTCTTCTGGGAAAGTAAATTTTCACGATTTTCGACCAAAGCGTTCCATATTTGTTCACGGCGTCCAAGAGAAGATTGTCCTGGTGATAAGTCAATAAAAGTACGAGTCTCACGTCTAATAGAGCTGGGAACGATACTACTTCTTCCGATGACCAGCCAGTGTGGTCTATCTTTGGATCCAAGGTATCTTTCCACCGCTTGGAACATTCTACATAAGACGGAAGTTGGATATTTCAGGGTTCAGCGCAACGAGGTTCCGTAGAGCTCACGATCGCTGTTCCGGGTTTGTACTTCAGCTGCGACCCGAATCCACCTGCATAGCAATTCGTCGGTCATGGAGAGTGCAGGAATCCAAGAAGAGCGTACTTTGTTCCATACTTCTCAACCGCCTTTTTCAATCGTTCGTCTTCTTCCGTTGACCAACAACCCCTCGCAGTCTCACATGGCGCCATTTTCGCAAACCAGCGTTTTCGACAGTCCTTGTTCGTACGACCCGGAATATGTTTAGAAATAGCATGCCATTTGGATGGGTGAAGTCTACCAGGATCCTCTAAATCACGGTGTGAGAGATTTGAACACACTGACAGTCAATAGACGACTCACCCTTCGCTATCGCCTCTCGTAAGAGTTCATCCTCGTGTGCAGTCCAAGCTCTTCGTTCCCTGCTGTGCAACATAGCCAACTACAACGCAATGAGAGCCAAGAAATGATATAGCTTCAAGTATCGCGTGAAAGCTTTTAAAAATAACAGGCCAGACGGCCGCAGGTGTCCTGGGATAACTTGTCTATCACTCGAAGAACTTCGACTGGGTGGCTCCGACCGGTCTTCCCAGGGAAGAAGAGATGTATGCAAGCGACAATAGCTGACGAGAATCACTTTATGAGTAAAGGAGAGCGCAATAAGATTTACGCTGCCGCAAGGGCCTCGCCTTCCCAATTAATCGAACGTGGCGCGTTTGTAGAACGTTTGTTACTTCAGGCTCATCGACCGGCTAAAGAGTTTTTGGGGGAATTGGGCTAATCTTCACATTTCCATATCGTTCGGGAGAATACATCGCAATATAAAATGGATACTCTCAGTCTGTCAGTGTCACTGTCAGATTCCTCGAAAGCGGGATCACGTGTCACTAAGAGCCGCAGTACAGCCACGACAGCCACGCCTCTGCTGCATGTTCTTCTC
Source organism: Omphalotus guepiniiformis (assembly GCA_028554645.1). NCBI lineage: Eukaryota > Fungi > Basidiomycota > Agaricomycetes > Agaricales > Omphalotaceae > Omphalotus > Omphalotus guepiniiformis. The sequence goes on from JAQOOI010000019.1 coordinate 555,496, forward strand.
TCAGTTACCATCGGGGAACCGTTCGACACGCAAGATGACTGTACCCTTCCTCTTCGACTTCGACCATCTCTTTCCTACACCTACTGGAAGTCACTGAAGAGAGAAAGTTCTTCTTGGATTTCTTTTATCACTCACAGTGATCACAGTCTCTGGAGGGATGCATTTAGGTTGGTTTTCTGGTTCCAACGGTATGTCACCTCCTGGATCGAACGTCTGGAAATTGGCTCGCTAATCAATATATTGAACGTAAAGGGTCAACTAGCCGCAGTCATAGCTCACGATCACGTCCTCATTCGCCTGCGATGCCATTACCAGTCATTCCTGATAACGTCGGTTCTTCGTCACAGGAGTTGAACAATGGTACGTTGATTTCATTACTGAATAGTTGATATACCTCTGATATTATTATCTCCAGGACTTTCCCGATCTTCTTCGCGTGCAACTCTCCGTCCTCCGTCCATTGTTATTCCTCCTGTGATACCAGAATCGGGAAACTCTCCTCGGCTTTCTGCTGGGCGTGGTATGTACCCATCCTCGTACCCGGTAAACTATGTTAACTAGGTCATTTCAGCATCCCGTCTTAGTAGTCACTCCTCATCTCGGTCACGGAGTCGCTCACCGCTGGCACCACCTTCCTCCAGGGACGATGATAGATATCAGCAAAGCTATAATCCTACGTTTATTCCATCTCGGTCCCGATCAGTTACTCCTGAGATATTCATCCCACCTCTGGAGGACGATGTTGCACCTGTCGTCCCTGATCCCGTGCCAGTTGCAGAACACATCGCACCTGAACTGAGACCAACAAGTTTCCCTGCCCCAGCTTGGCAGTACCCATATAATCAAGCAAATTACATACCGTTCATGTCGTACCCACCTAGGCCTTATCCATCACACGGGATGCCCTCTCCGCTTTTCAACTATTCGAGTGCGCCGTGGCATCCAGCATTGTCTCCACCTTACCCTTTTTACCCTCAATTCCCGACGACACCCGTTACTCCCCAAGTTTTTTCAATGCCATTTCAGGCTTCTACGGTGCATAATACGCCATTCCCTAACACACCTTACATTTCTGGACCCGCAACGCCTTGGATGCCGACGACGCCTTTCGGGCCAACTTCAGCTCCTGTTCGTATCAATCCTCGGTTGCAACCCGGCTCACTACGGTGGGATCTCCTTCATCCTCCAGAGGAAGCACGTTATGTCTCAGACTACGGCGCACTCAAAGCGCCTAAATTCTCTGACGAGGCGTTGACGATGGCTCCCCCCGAAAGTGGTATTCACATGAAGGTCACGAAGATCCAGATAGCATCTTCCTCACACCCAGTCTTGGCGTATTGGATGTCAGTCTGGGGTCCTATTCCGTTACCTCACCACAAGGTGTACGACGTTCTTTCTGCTATACACAGATACTTGTACTGTCCTCTTACTCCTGAAGAGACGAAGTTGCTTCTTGATACCCCGCAGAATGTGGGGAATGCACAAAGGGCGAAGGAGAAGCGTGCGAAGGAAAGTATGGCTTTGGAGTGTGTGATTTTGAGTGAAGAGGGGTATAGGAGGATTGATGTTATTGGGACACATAGAGGCTTTGGAGGGCTTTCGGTGGGGAATATTAAAGGTGTTGATTCAGAGCTGCCGGAGGTGCAGGGGCAGGCAGATGGAGAGGACTCGGAGTCACCGGTAGAGGTTGAACTGGTATTGGGTTTGACGTCGGTTTTAGCGTTTGCTGATGAGAATGCTTACTAAAAGTATCCGGGCTTGCTGCGCGTAACGAGTGTGAGGTGTGGTTGTTGGGATTGTAGTTGTAATTAGGGTTCTTGTATACCACGGGATCTTTCGATGGAATGTAAAAGTATTTGTTCAACTCACGGAGGATGTCAGGTGTTCAGGTGAGATTCTTGAAGGTGACGAACGAAAATACTTTTTGCCGTTACGGATGCCCTAGAGACTACGAATGGCACTCCGCGCAGCCTACTACTGCCGTCAGAGTTGTGTGCATATGAAGTCTTGAAGTATTTCTCAGTAGCCTTGCACCCCCCACCATAGCTCAACCATGTTCCTCACAATATTCCGAGTCTACCTGGCTATAGGGCTGTATCTCACAAAATTCCATCACTGGAGCCTCTTCCCCGCAGCTCAAGCTGTGCCGCCTAGCAAAAACGTCACGGCAGCTGCGATAGATTTACTAGATGCGGGTCGTACGTCTTGAAATCTTGACGGCGGAAGAAAGCAATTCACTAGCACTCTTCACCGCAGACATTCTCCATTTCCTGGACGTCGTCGATGCTTTCGGACATGTATCTGTTCGGAACCCAGATAATTCAAGTCAATTTATAATGTGAGTGGGGGTATAGATCACACAAGACGCTGGCACGAGAGATGAACAAAACCGCCGTAAATGTACAGGACATTCGCGATAGCTCCCGCGCTCGCTACGTCGGAGAATTTAGTCACGTACGTCCCATTTACCTAGCGTCACTTGCTATCATGACATGAATCATTGACGTTGGCCATTGGGATTGAAGGTACGAGATTTCAAACGCAACGGCGATTCAACTCACGTTCAATACTTCCGTGACTGGAGCGGCCGTACCCTCTGGATTCGTGGAAAGATTCATCCATTCGCAGGTAAGTACCGTGATATGGAATCTTCCGTGATGGGTTGGGATGTCCGTGTTTTGAGTACGATGTTTTGCGGCACATATATAGATCTATGAAGCGTTCCCGGATGTCATCAGTGTCGTCCATGCGCATACTCAAGAAGTCTTACCGTTCGCTGCAGCGAATGTGGGTTTGAAGGCGCAGATGGGTCCGGTGAGTTACAGATATCCTTGATTTAATCAGAATTCTATTTATCTAATGGATAACTTGGTGTATGTTACTGTAGGCCGGATCAGTAGGGGCTTTGAATAATGGAACACCAATATTCGATATCGACACGCTTCCGACGAGTATTCTTCCTGAGGACCAGCTACATGATTTGCTCATTCGAAATGAAGCCTTGGGAGATGCTCTTGCTGGGACTTTCGAGGATGGAAGTCAAGTTGTTCTGATGAAAGGTTAGAGTATATTGTCCGACGAGAAGCCTCGAACTGATGATCCATGATCTTAGGACACGGTATGGCCATTCGAGGATCCTCAGTCCGCGACGCCGTATTTAGGGCCTTTTATACAAAACAATCAGCCACTGTCCAATCACAAGCGACGCTTATCGGTGCATTAGCAGCAGGAGGACAGATGCCATTGGGGCTTACACCTCGTGATGCCATGGATGCAGCGACTACGTTGGAAGGTGTATCGCTGTACGTTTTTCCCGGTCTTTTGTTCCATTTTGAACGATTATATTGATGAATTTGACGTTAGACTCGGACGAGCTTGGGATCTCTGGACAGCGCAAGTAAATCTGAATTTTCTGTATACAAATGATTTAAAATAAGCATGGACTGTTCTGTTATCGATTGTCTTGTAAAAGTCTGATGGAATGTGTCGGAAATTCGAATTTACATACCATCGCAGCCTTTATTGTAACTGTCGAAATTCATGGATGGTCCAGGAGAAAGTCCCTGAAAGTCCTCATTGGCTGGAAAGCCTTTTTAAGCGGAGCTTGAAGCTTAGATCGATCGGTTCCTTGATGCCGAAGAATTGCCGGAGACCGTATGGAACCTGTCGAACGACGCTCTTGTTCTTGCCTTTGTTTCGCGCGCCCACAGTGGTCTACAATCGGTTACGCGCGCCACGGAAACCAGGAGAACTAGGAGATGCTATTATTCTTTTCTAAGGAGGCTATGGATGAAGCTAGCGGTTATATACATGGATCCATAGTAATGGGTGACCATATCACAACCCTCCAGCAGTAGAATGGCAACGGCAATGACTGGTGAGCAATGTTTGAAGCGTTTTTCTCTTGTATACGTATCTTGATGATTTTCTTTGGTTGACTAGGAGATTCATGGAGACCTGGTCAACCGAATCCTCTACCAATTCCTCCGAGATTCGATCCTGGAAATATCAGAGGTTATTCACTCTCGTTCTCTTTACATATATCCGTATGCTGAATCAGATATAGGTCAAGGTGACCATAGCGCCGCCTCCAACTCATCACGAAGGCATGGCCGTAACATCGCGAATCGGATTCTCAGACCACTTCCAACTTCCCCAGAGTACAATGATACACCTCTCAGGGACACTGCTGAATCGTTCATATTTCTATGGAACGATATCAGCCGCCAGTTAAGGGAGATTGACGAATGTACGTTTTCTGTTTTTAACATATGTAGAGTTGTGTTTCTAAGTAGACGTTTGGTTTACAGCTGGCGAAGCATTCTCTTTGCCTGAACAATTCATTCCTGTTGTCCAGTTCATGGCCAACCAAGGTCTTGATCTTGCGAGAGCTCTTCCGAGTATGTGCGCCGCTTATTTCATGACATTCTTTCTGACTGACCACGCTTTTCAGGGGAAGAAAATAATTATCGAAGAATATACGAGACTCGTTATGTCCCTATTTTCTGTGACGGGCAGATTGGTATGCACGCATGATTTTCTGAACGAGTACCTAGATCTGATGAGTTCATCAGTACTAACTCGAGCAAATTTTCACGACTTTTACGATGTCATTGAGCAATTGGGTCGGCGAGGAAATCAATTGGGTCAGTTTTGCTTCTGTTGTATTCCATACGAGATGAAACTCATCGACAAATGTGTAGCTAATATCATTTTATCACACGGTGCTTCACCGGAACCTACACAACGTACCAATATGCCTGTTCCTCAGACAACTCAGAATCGCGCGAGGCGAGTAACCTTCGCGGTACCCCCATCCACCACGAGTTCGTCAGATGCCACTGCCGCAGGTACACTCGTATCACTAACAGCCGGATGCTTCGGGTGTCTGATTATTCACTTTAGAACCAGAAAATTTATCAGGCACTACGAGGCCAGGTTTGCGTTCGCCCGCCTATTCTCCCGCCCATTCTCCCTTGCAACGTCGTCGAGTATCATCTCCAGACGTGCCGAAACCTCCAGAAGTACTCCCGGCAGGTATGTCTATTTTGTGTTTGGATGCTTCGCGGACGTATGCAATGTTGTTTAGGGCCAGATGATTCAGCGATTCCTAATCAAGCTCAAGGGCATGGATCACACTCTCCAGGACATTCCCCCGCACGCAATCAACAAACACTGCCACCGGATACACCACAAGGTCTGTTAGTTTCCCTATTGGACGTATCGTGGTTATCTGATACCCTACGGGTCCAGGGGGTTCTTCGGCTTCTCAAACTCAAGGGCACGGAGCGCACTCTCCACCTCATTCTCCCTCACAACAACACAGGGGATCATCACCGCAGAATCAAGCAAACATGAACTCTGGGGCGCCTATTAATAACCCTCCAGCCAATGAACCACCGGCAGCAGGTGCAAGCAGATCGCCAGGTCGCTCGCCCGTAAACCGCGTTCCTGATCCTGGGACGTCTCACTCGAATATGCAGAATCAACCACCGGCAGCAGGTGCAAGCAGATCACCACGTCGCTCGCCCGTAAACGGTGTTCCTTATCCGGGGACGTCTCACTCGAACATGCAGAATCAATCAGGTAAATTCTTCATAGATATCATGCAACATCCTGTTGAAGCTTGGTGATAGCAGGACAACAAGGCATGAATAATGGTACACAGTTTCCGCCTTCCTCCCATAATCTAGACCAATGGTCAACGAGAGGCAATGCACCATCATTACGATACGATGCACCTGGAACCGCAGTTGACCCACCACAAAATACAACTAGACCTGATTCGATATTGTGTGGGGGTAATCACACCCCCGTGATACCCCCACCGCCTTTCGTCCTGCCCGCTTCTGCTCCCAATGTTGTGCCGCTGGTTTTCGCCTCTCCTCAAGTTGTTTATCCGATGTACTCGTTATTCACCCCTCCTCCTCCTCCTCCTCCACCGCCACCACCTCCACCTCCACTGATGTGTTATCCGTCCGCCCAAAGTTGGACGCCGATGCCCGTTTGGCCCATAACACCAACACCTGTTGTTCCCGCAATACCTCTCACACCTGCACAACCTCTCAATGCTTGGGAGCCCGGCACATTCCCAGCTTCACCCCTTGGTTCGGCCCTTCCGTTCCGTGTCCATCCTCACCTCCTGTACAATGTCATGGACCCAACCACTCCTGTTCTTCAATGGGATGTTATTCATTGTGCAGAACAAGCTCGAGTTTTGACTGGTAAAGGGCTTGTAAAGATGCCTTCGCTAGACGACGAAGCCGTTGTGACTATACCTATATCAGAAGTTGGACATAGACATCCAGGCGAAACGGGGGAGATCAACAGGATATGGATTGTGTCTGACACTCCAATTCTCGATTGGTGGATGAGGCGTTGGGGTCCTATCGTGATTGATCACTCAAAGAACGACAGGGACGACAGGAAGATCACTGTTTGTGATGTTCTTGACGCTATACAAGTTTACCTCTCGAAACCGCTCACTGAAGGCGATTACAAGCGTATCACTGAAACACAATCGCAGACTAATGTTGTTCGGACTAATGCTATGCGATTGAGGGATGCGAGGAGGATGAGAGCTGCGAATGGGTGTGAGCTGAGAAGTGTTGCGTTGAAGGGGCGCGCGCTCGAGGATGGATGGACAAGCCGGAGTTTTGGAGCATATTCTGGTGAATCGGCTGTGTATAGAAGAAGCGATGTGTTAGGTGTTGTAAGGAGGTTTCTTGGACTGAGGCCTGTGGTGTTTTCGGATGGATCGTGGATGTTGGTTCTTGGAATTGCGCCTGGGCCAGTGCCCAAGTTCTTTTGAAACGGTTTTTTTTTGGTTGCTGAGGGCTTTGGTCAAGCTTTGGTCTGAGGATACAGATGGGCTTGTGGCTTTGTTGCAAGAGTTGCTTTCGCTTTCGATCCTAGTTACATGACTGTAATGTATTATTTGATTATGATTTGATGACTGTATGTATGTATTATGATTTGAACGAAATCCTTGACTACTTTGTCTGAAACTTCAAATGGCGACATACTATTTACGTAAGCCGCATTATTCGTGCTTTGACCTTGCAACGTGTTTGAACTTTGACCTACTTTGACTCAACTTTGACCAACTCTGGCCCAAATTCTACCTTTAAACTTTGACTCTGCCATGCGCGACTCAGGCTCGCTACGTGAAAACAACTCGTTTATTGTCTTGCTTAAGGCTGCCTGTGGTACGCTAATAACTCATGTTTTCTTTCTGACATGAAATTTCTATGTTCAGCGCATCCTGTCTTTTTACTGGAGCTTGTCGAGTTCTGCTAGCGTTGGCAGTAAGACTGATTCTTTGTGTTATCTTCCGGTCGTTGGACGCGTGGATTCCAATCAATATCTGGAATGAGTTCATTTTCAAAGCTTCACCATTCGTGGCATTTGTGGTTACAGAATCCACACGACCGCGGACCCGCGTTTTGGTTCCCATTCCTTTGACTTCATAATGTAAATCGCGTCGATTGGAAGCACAGTCATTGTCGACTCCAAAGCGTCAATATTAGTGCCACTCGGAGTTTTTCGCGTTTTGACGCGTCCCAACGTGTGCACACCGCTGTGGTCTCGAGTTTATGCCATTGTCACCGAAATCCTATAAATTGGGGTACGCACAGACAGGAATGGAGCCATACTACATATCTCTTTCCTCGACGCAAAGGCCTGGTGCTTCAGATCTCCAGTCTTCGATTTAAATTCGCAACGCGTCTACGTACAATCATTTCTCATTTTCAGACTACTACTTTCAAAATATGTCCCATCGACAGCATACCACGTTACCCCGTTTGTCGTCGAGCAGGTCTCATGCGACTGCGAACCTCAAGCAGAGCTCGGGGCATCAAAACACAGTGACGCATGCGTCAAACCCTTTGCCGTATCCTCCTCCAATCGTTGCGGGAAGATATCGTGACATCGAGTTCGCATTCAGACGCCCATCAGACGCGGACACGGTATGTTGACTATTCTGCTACCTCCCTCCCAATCTCTCATGTAATTCATATGACTCTAATAGTACAACTATGGTCCTTCTACCAACCCTAAGCGTCAGATTGTGGACGGCAGAGAAGTCGTCTTTCCTTTGGTGGTGAGCACAATATTCCCTGTCTTCGAGGTTGAGACTGACACAGGACTCATCGGTGAATAGGGTTACGGACCTCCCGCGCCTCAGGATGTGCTTAGTCCCCTGAAGCGATTGTCTATTGATGGTAACATACCACCAGAGGTTGTGAAGCAGGAAGCTGACACGGTAAGTCTCGCTCTGTAGACGTTATTTCATTCGTTGTTTGACTTTTTTCCTGCTTCCAAGCGTCAACAGACCTTGCCTGCTATTAAAGAAGAGAGCTACCATCACAGGACTCGTACCGCCTCAGTGCCCCATAGTTCATCTACACCTCCCTTCCGGAACCCTTTGACGGAACCTTTCTCGGTACCTTCAAGGGATCTTTACAAATGTCCGCGCACGCCGGAACGTCGTAGGCCTCAAGGTGGCTCCTTGAATCATTCGCCCTTTAAGCAGCACGAACATATTCCAACACCAACACTTTCTCCGGTTGCGAGTCAAGTTTTCGGCGACCTTACTACGCCCTGGTACTACATGGTACCTTACATCCGCATTCCTGAGGTACGCATTGTTTGGGGGCACTTCTATGTCGGCCAACGTGGACTCACTGTTCGCACTTGCAGGTAGGGCCGATGCCCAGGTGCACTAGCCGGCTTTGTCTGTTGCATGAACCTGCCTTGGGCTCTATTCATCGTGTGAGTCTTTAATGTTTGAATCTGTGTCCTGTGTCCTAAAACTGTGCTGAGAAGAAGGCGGAAATGGCCACGGTTGGGCATTACGAGTGGATGTTAGCCCCGAAACCCGTGGACAACCTCATTGACTCAGCTAGTCGGGTATACTTTCACTCAAGGGAAGAACCTATCCGTAACAGGCGCCTCCCTGGAATCGGTATCCGTGACATACTCCGCCACAGTGATCTGCTGGTAGACGGTGAGAAACCGATTCCAAGGCTTCTTATGCGAGAAAAGTCGATTACCTTTATCGTACAAGTAAGTTGTATTGTTTTATCGTTTTCCTATACTCGGGTGCGTCGGTACTCACCTTGCTTTCCTCAATCTAGAGCAATGGATTGAAAGACAAGTTGGTGGAGATTGCTATGCAGTGCTCGCATGGGGTTCTGACCCACCGGGCATTAGCGTATAACCTCGCTTACCATTTCCAGGTATTCTTCGATGTGAGTAATGTTTTTGCTCTACTGCGACTCACGGTTTCTGATTCTCCTCTTTTGTCCATCTGTGCAGAGCCAAAAGGAGAAAGGATATGTTTGGCATGACTACCCAGTCATCCGTTCAACGTCGCGTATACGGCTTGTCTCGCTGTACAAGGTCGACACAACCTCACGTCATTGGTACGCCGAGATTCTTGTTGGGAGAGAGGTGAAAAAGGACGATCCCCTCGGGCATGGTTATGAAAGATAAAGGAGAGTATTATCGATGATGGCATTAATCTGGATGACTCTATGAAGCATTTTATTCTCTGTCGCGCGTTCTATATCGTGTATTCGTTTAGTTCCGCAATTCATTCCTTTGTTTTGTTTTTCTTCCTATTCGCACTTAAGTAGTACAGATAGATTGCATTGTCGTGTGGAATGTGCGCATAGTATCGGGTTCAATACCACAGAGCACAAATCGCATAACGTCTAGAATACATTGCCTCTAACCTGTGAAATCCAATCGGATGTCGAATCAGGCCACTACGTTGAAAATCATAAGACCAGGTACACGGGATATCAGTGAGAACCATACCGCCCAAGCCATCAACCCGGCATCTAAAGGAGAAGATATATCAATAGGCAGAAAACGACGAATCAAATAAGTGAACTCACTCCATCCGTTCTTCTTGGCTTGCGCCAGGCAACTATTCAGCGTCGCAGCATCCATAACACCCTGACCAGCATCCGCCTTACTAACGGGCTTGCCAATCAAAAGCTTGTTCTTGTCAATTCCAGACTTGATGATCTCGAACAAAGAAGTCCCAGGATGTTGAGTATCGATTGACTTGGTGAGTAAGCTGCCGCAATCACCGTAGTTGTTACCATCTGTAAGGACAGGATTTTGATTATGCTCATGGTTGAGAAGTAAAAGAATGAGACTGACTGTTGTAGAACTGGAAATCGGGGGAGAGCTTAGCATGAAAACGACGCGGATGTGTCAGGACATTACCTGGACATTGTACTAGAGAGAAGTTGGATGAGTTCAACTTCATCTTTAAATGACGACAGTAAGCTCACGAAATCGATCAGTTTTCCGACATTCTTGTCAACTGTTAGGTAGGCCTGTTGTTGGAAGACGCCCTTTTTGGTCGTAAACCTGACAACATAGAAATCTCAGCACCAGGAACTCAAGAACCGGTATAACATACCACCAGGCAACAGCTAGTATAAGTATACAATGAGCTTTTGCTATAATGAAGCTTACATGATACGTACGGGAGTGGGAGATGATATACTCTCCAGCCGGAAGTTGATTGCGAAGCTCTGTGGTAAGATCACTTAGGAACTTGATCTGGTCAGGACTGTTCGGAGCCGTGTTCGACATCGCTGCGAAGTTCTACATCAAGTGATTAGCCCCGTGCGGATTCATGTGTATTGTACGAGTTCCAATGATAAAATCACCCTCTTACCTCGTAATCTACATCTACACCGTCCAACTTGTACTTCTTGACCCAAGCACCAACTTGTTGAGCAAAACTCTTCGGATCGAGAGTCGGAGAGATATTTTGTTCATCGCTGTTTCCTCCGAACAAAGAGACTATTAAGCGAATACCAGCACTAGAATACTCATTCTTGAGGTTTTGTTGAGCAGTTGACGAGAGATTAGCGAAAGCCCCTGCTGAACCGGAGGCACCTTCTGGTCCATAGTTTGTCAGTGCACTACAAAAGTGTTATTTTCAGCTTGGATTGAACGTTGAGGTGTGACCCACAAGACATTGAATCCCTTCGAGGAATACATTGATTAGAATGAACAGCGTCCTTTGATTTCCAAAATAACACATACCTTGAGAGAATCGGCGGTAGGAAAGTCTGAGTTTCCGTTCTTGTCGAAAGTGATAAAAACAGGACTCGGGACAATACTACTAGCTCGTTTGCCAATGTCCCTCACAATCGGCACAGTAAGTGGTGCAGCGAGCATGTTCTCGGTAAAGAGCAGTATCGTAAGAACAGCTGAGATCGATTTCCACATCATATTTGAGAGCTTCGGACGAGAGATTGGGGTGAATTCGTTTGACCAGCAAACTGTAGTCGGAACCGGGCCAGCCAGGTAGGGAGCAAGGAGAAGTGGACCAGCAAATCTAGAGAAACTTACGGTACATCAAAGCTTTTAAGGGTGCGCTCTAGGGAACCCACTAGGACAATTGGGAACTCATAGCAATAGCGAGCAGTGGTAGGCAGTGGTCTAACCGGGTACATCGGAGAGTGAATGGTACATGATCAAAGCGCTGGTAACGGATCACCTATTATTAGATGAAGAATATAGACTAGAGAGTTTTCAAGTCGCCGGTGTACACACACTACATATCATGAAGTCAGAGGAACTAGTGCCACGCGAAAGAAGTTTAGGAACTCACTTAAACGAAATCTCGCATTCCAGGCACAGAAGCAGTTAAAAGATGCTTGTATGTTTCAAAATCACAACATTAGGGCGCTGTCCCTAGTTGGATCACTGTGATGGTAGGCTGATGATATGTCTAATGGTTGGATATATGTCACTAATGTCAATAGTATCAGTTGGTAGGGAGTATATACATCGTGGATGGGCCATCTTTGAGTTGCCTCAACGACACACCGTGATCTTGCCCTCAGGATCAAACGGGTTGAGCACCGAAAGGGAGAGTCCGACGATCGTATTCAAGAAGTGTAAGTCATTATAGAGAATTACGTTCGGCTTGTATAGTCTGCGTTGGCAATAATTGAGTTGAAGAGGAGGAGCAGTCGAATATGATTTTATATGTATAGCCTGCCTAACGGCATGTCATAGGCATTTGCTACTGGCACGTGATGTTACTGCTCCGACTTCCCCGAACTTCAAGTTCAACTTTTCTGGTTGCTACTATCTAGTATCGACATCATCTCTTTATTGTCGCTTTCTGTCCAGAAAGTGCTTACAACTATCTGAAATCCATAGAAACCATTCTTCGAGGCCGATGCAGCACAAATTGTGTCCATGTGCTACAATTTCGCAATGGATGGGTAGAAATCGAGTATTGAGGTACGGAGCCGCCATACTCGATAGATCCCATGTCAGTTGTAAGCTGATCACGGTGGGAGATCTCGGTTTTGAATCCAGGATGACCGTATAGTAAACGTTTCCGTCAATGGCTCCCTCGTTGTTCGAGCCTAGAGTTTGCTAGACTCTCCGTGCGCCACGGCACATATGTACATGCTCACACTGCATAAACGGGACTCTAGCGCTTTGGCACCTGTGATATGATTACAGATGTTTACCATTTTGTTTCAGACTCCAGTGTCAATGTGTCATCTGCATTCCAATCTCTGCAATTTTTAACCGACGCCCGCACTGCCTTTACATCGTTCAGAATGGCCTTGCTGTATACCCCATACCAGTCGTATACCATTGTGTGTATACAATCCTATGTGATTAACGGGATCCACTCCATCGTTCTCGACTACTTTTACACTCGAAATCACAAAGCGATGTTAATCAAGGCGTACATACGCCTTCTGAAACGACTCTCCCGGAGACCGCCCTAGATCCACATATCAGCGTCTATCACAACCCATACAGTACACCCTCGTCTTATGTTGCTGATGCCGCATGCGACCTGATACCCCTCAATCAATTGGCCTGTAACAGCCGAATCTGTAACTATTTCCAGCTATGCTATGCATTCAATTTCACGCTCAAATTCGGTATAAAAAGGACCTCGTCCTTCCCAGAACTCCACGGTTCCTGGTTGACCATCGACTCTCTTACTTTGTGGCTGGTTCCACCCTCTCTCTTTGGCTGGTCCGATTATTCTAACCTGGCAGGTCCGGTATTCGACATCTACATTCTTGTTCATTCGCTCTCGCTCCTTCGAATTTCGATACGAAATGCTTCCTTCTGGTGTTTTAAGTGCAGTGTTCGTCGGATTACTTTGCGCTCATGACGTCTTGTCTCTTCCCCTGAAGTCTACTGTCAACGGTCCGAACGGGCCTAACGGGGGAGTCTCTACTTCCATGCTAGGGTCTCCCACTACCGGGTCTCCTGGGTCTCTACCGACTTCTAGTGTTGTTGGCACTCCTGGTGGGTCTGGAACTCCTTCTGGAAACAATTCGAGCTCTGGCGCCTTGAATGCTCCCTACTTTGTGGTGTATAACGACAGAGGACCTGATCCTGCTCCAGACGTTTCAAAGATTAAGGTGAGCGGTGACGTTGAAGTCAAGCGTCTGTGCCGCTAACTCATCTGTCTGTTTGTAGGGATTCAATGTCGTGTAAGCTACTGCTAAAACCCTTGTTTATATGTCCTAAAACCCGTGAACTTCTTCTAGTGCTCTTTCATTCCTTCTTAGCACTGGGCCTGCAGATATGGCTCTGGCGTGGAAGAACCTTGACGCTAGCAAACGTAGCAGCATCCTGCAACAGTACAAGCAAGCTGGAATCAAACTCATTGTCTCCGCCTTTGGGTCAACGGAACAGCCCACCACCAAAAACCTAGATCCCAAGCAGACGGCTTCTACCATGGCTCAGTATGTCAAGCAGTACGATCTCGACGGTATCGGTGAGTGAAATCAATGTTGTGGTATCCGTATGACTGACTGTGCTCTCGGCAGACGTTGACTATGAAGTGCGTTTGCTTTTGTTGGAGTGTATGACTTGAACTTGACATTGACTGCTTGTTCAGGATATCGATGCTATGAACAAGGCAGATGGCAAGGCTGAACAGTGGCTCGTGGATTTCACGAACGCACTTCGTACTGAGCTTCCTCAAGGAAAGTACCTTCTTACCCATGCTCGTGAGTATCGCGTACCCTGTTCTGTAAATCAAAATTACTGATGATATGTCTTAGCCATGGCACCATGGTAACTCTACAAGCAACGATACCTGGATTCTCTGAACTGACGTGTTTACCTTAGGATGGGATCTAGCCCTTCAAGGTGGAAGAGCGGTGCATACCTCACTGTAAACAAGCAGGTTGGCAGCAAAATTGATTTCGTATGTTCTCGCGGTTCTTTTGTCCATGAATGACTTCCTAATTTGACCTTTTCCGCTGCAGTACAACATTCAGGTAGAGTCTCTATTCCTATATTCAGTTTTCGATGCCGGCTAACATGGGGATATCTGTCGCTTTCAAGTTCTATAACCGTATGCATTTTCAAGCTTCAATGATCAGCAGATAGCTTATATCACTTTTTAGAGGGTGTCGATGAGTATACCACCTGCGATGGCTTGCTGAAAACCTCGAGTTCGGCGAACCCCAAATCCTCGCTCTTCGAAATTGCAGCTCAAGGATTCGATCTCAACAAGCTCGTCATTGGGAAGCCTGGTGCTCAGGCGGACGCTTCTAACGGACAGATGTCGGCTAGCACGCTTGCGCAGTGCCTCCAGCAAGCCAAGGCGCAGAAATGGAGTACGTTTTGTCACGCTTTTTCTTGTTTTGCATGATGTGAAGAAACTAATCGGCGGTCTCTCTCCTAGATGGTGGTGCTATGAGCTGGCAATATCCCAATGCCGACACTCAATGGGTCCAAACCGTCCGTGGTTCGGCCTTTGGCGGTTCTTCGAGCGGCTCTAGCGATACTGGTTCGACTTCCCCTGAGGCTCCTTCATCTGTGAATGGTGGGCCCGGAGCTATCCCGACTCCTGCTAGCCCTGGCTCAGGTGCTCCTGGAACACTTCCAACTTCTCCTACCGACCCTACCGACCCTACTGACCCTGCCTCTGGCGCTCCTGGAGCCATCCCGGCACCTGCAGGTGGCCCTACCGGGTCTGACTCAAACGCTCCTGTAAATGACCCTGCTGACACTACGACTGCCCCCGGTGGGGCTGCTCCTTCGCCTGTCATCCAAGGCGGTGTTCAGGGCTCCTCTTGGTCTGCAACATTTGCGGGCACCATCCCAGGTGGCATTGCCGCCGCTACGCCAACACCGGCCGCAGCTGGTGCTGGTACCAACGTTCCTGTCCGAAGATTTTCTCGATTGAACCGTCGTCGATATGTTTAAAAATACAAGGATAAGGAAGGTTGAGGAGGTTGTAGTTGTTCTCTATACCCTCTGGATGGACTGATATACCACCAACACTGTAGGATTATTTTATTGCATGTATGTATCGTATATTTAGGAGCTATGTGAATGTATGATGCAGGATTTAGATATGTACTCTCAGGTCAGGGGCTACATATATGCGTTATGACAAAGGCTTTTCTTCTGCTTCGTTGTTATTATAAACCTGATTCCTTGGAAGCTCATGATCACCTATTCCGATTCATGAGTCATGGCCAGTAGTAGTACTACTCCAGTTGACTTGAACTCGTTCTGAAGGGTTCTGACCAGGTTCTGACGCGGACGCGTCACGTTCAGACTCTCATCTTTCTTTTCCTTTATTTCCCTCCTTACCGAATTACGCTCTGGATGCGCCAACCTGATTTGAAAGTTGAGCAGCGGTTTTCGTAGTGGAAAAGAGGCAATGGCATTGGAAGGGTGCGTAAAGCTCGAGGTTTTAGCTTGTATCGCTGAACTAATCCTGAATTCTAGTTGCCTTGTCTTCCAGAATCTTCAGCTCGTTGAAGTTGTATGAACGTCCTAGAAGAATCCTTCGTTGGGCTAGACTCAAATATGGCTACTGGCGACTCTGAATCAGAATCTGGGAGAGATGGCGATTGCTTTCACCTGAGGCGCCCAAAGAAGTTGAAAGAACGTTCAAACTTGGCTCGTACTCTGTGAAATTCCTGCTTGGGAGTTGTCCAACAATGGTCTACCTTGCTAGCTTTGTTGCTTGTGCTTTGCTTGTCTCTGCGACCTCGGGGAGCCCCGTTCAGCGGGACGTTCCAACCGTTGAGGCTGATATTGCGAATATCGCGACCGAAGACGATTCAATACCTTTCCGACCCAGGGAGGAACTTGCTTCAAGCATTCGTCAGTTGCATTTATTCATATGGCTCTGATGCCATCTGCTAAGTATACTTCATTTCATTGTAGGGGATTTACACCGCTGCTCAGGACTTAAACCCAGCCTTTCAAAAGACGACATCTGACATGAAGGTACTGTTGATCAACCGGTTTATCTTACTGCTGATGACCCTCTCCACTCTAGGTAATTTCACCGTTATTAGAATTGGATGCCAACAATATCTCGGCGAATTTGGAGAAGATAATCCCTCAATTTCAAGAAGGGTTGACTGAGATAGTCTCGAAGAAGCCTGCGCTTGACGGTCTAGTTTTGACCGAATTTGGTACAACCGCAATCAAATTCGAAAGCGCTCTTCTGGCCATTCTCCCAGTAGGAATGTTCAGTGTTCCACTTGTCTCTTACTAATTTCTGGATCTCTGGCAGCCGGGCTTTCAGCCTCAAGTAAATATGGTGATCTCCTCACTCAATGTGATGGTTGCATCTGCGGAAGCACCATTCTCAGTTTGAGACTTTGTTGGGGCTTGCGCATTGTTAACCTTCGAAAGTTCTGCGGTAGTGCTACATGTATAACAGAACGAGAGGTCCCGTGCTTCCTTCTGCGCTCCTGAGACCCGAACATCTTTTCACGTAAAGCGTATCTATGTCGCACGAGCGATTCTTCTCCTCTCACTATTCAAAGGGTGCTCTAGTTTTGTCATCCCTCCACCATCATGGCAACTCATGCCCTCTTGAATGCCTTCAAGGCGAACAAACCTGCGTTCGGAATGTGGTTGACTACAGGCGGTTTCATCCATGCGCGCACTGTAGCGAAAGCTAGCCCGCAGGTGTCTTGGGTGATGCTTGATTGTGAACACGGGCTAGTCTCCCTAAACCCAGGGGCTTCAGATTTGATTTCCGCCATTCATAGCGTACCAAATGGGCCAAGTGCGATGGTTAGGATACCTGCAATTGGATCCAGTTCAGACGTTAATTGGCAAATTAAGTATGCGCTAGACGCCGGTGCTCGGGGTGAGTCGAATGCTTTGAGACTGAATGTGAATGAGGATTGACATCAACTCGCGACGAAATGAAAATGCAGGCGTGCTGGTGCCAATGGTGCGTCTTATTGACCCTCAAACCTTCAAATACTACTAAATGTTGCTCCTTCAGGTATCTTCAATGGAGAAAGCTCAAGAAATCGCCTCGGACAGTCGCTTTCCGCCCATTGGTAAACGGGGCTTTGGAAGCGCATATACCCATGAGAACTGGGGTGTGAGCGTGTCCGAGTATCTGAGAGTAGCAAACGATAGTGTTATTGTGCTCGTGCAAATCGAAACGAAGGAAGGAGTGGAAAACATGCAAAAAATAGTCTCGGTTGATGGAATTGGTTTGTTCTTACTCCTCACTTCAAGATCTGCTGACCTTTCTGATATGCTTTATACTTAGACGGAATCTTCATTGGACCTTATGATCTATCTATTTCATTGGGATACCCACCGCCCTCCCCAGATCCTCACCCTGAAGTCGAAAAAGTGATCCAAGCTATTCTCGCAGCCGCTCATAATGCCGGAAAGAAATGGTATGACATTGCCTTGCAGTATGATATTGATACTCGTAGTGCTGACATTGGTGCTCCGCTGGTGCCTTTAGTGCGATGTACTGTACATCAGGAGCTCAAGCGGCCAAGCGTGCGGCTGAAGGTTTTGATATGGTGCGATATCTACTTACATATTCATATTCGTTTCTCACTGCTTATTTTGATCTGTGGGAATCGACAGATCAACGTGACCAGTGATGTTGGTGCGATGACCATGGGTATTGCTTCAGAGTTCAATGCTGCCGTTCAGCAGAATTGAGCATGGGTTTCTATAGGAAACCTACATGTAGCCTAGTACGGCCGTAATCCGAATTATTGCCATGTAACTTTTGTATCCCGCAACTTGTCCACATCTCGAACCCACATTCGATTCACTGAGTATTTCTAATCTTCTAAACCCAGCCTTCGGAGCGAAGCTGGTGAAAATTCGAATGGCGTCATGCTCGAGTCGTGGGGGCAAGACATCCCTCAGCTAGGATTGATGTCCCTGTCCTTCAACTGGAGCAGCGGAGCATTGTGATCATTTGTTATTCCTAGAACGAGCCAAGTGCGTTGCTCCGACCTCAGATTATCAACTCGTATGATGCGGATTCCGGAGGCAAGATTCCCGCAAGATTCTATGGATAGTTGGGCCCAGTGTCACTGTATGAAATCAATCCTTTCTTTTCAGCGCTCGACAGCTTGACCAGCTTAACCCCTTCTTCCATAGCTCTCGGGAGAGGAAGTTAAAGAAATCGTTGCAGACTGCTGCTATCCTCGTCTCAGTTGAGACGGTATGAACTGGAAACTAGGGCCAGAGTTTTCGGAGCCAACAATATCCTTCTGGTACACATTGAGATAGTCAGTGGCATGTAATAGATAACCGCTGTTGACCGCATCCGTGCGCGTCAAGCTCTTGAGGTTACCGCTATCCCCTTGTACTTGAACATTTTGACGTGATAATCACTCATTTCGGATCGTGAGATGATTTCTTTCGTTGGTACTTCTTCAGATGAGTCGTCAGATGAATGTAATCAGCGATGCGGACGCACTTGCTGAAGGGACAGCCCAGCATCATAGCAGCGGTAGGAGCTTGATGACACCGTTGCATCAGCAAAGACCTATTCAAGCAATGCATAGTCGAAGACAAAATGATCGTCCTCGATCCTGATTCATATCGCTTGAACTTGATTGCAGCATCAAGCACACCAGAAGGCCTTGCGGTACCTATATAGGCCGGAGGACTGATTACGAGGAAGTTCAACAAGACTTCGACCCTTTGTTGCACCTCACTCGTGCACGTTGACGTGATCCGAGACTGATACGATTTCATCACCTAGCTTAGAGTCACACGGCAAAACCCAATAGAAGGCAGAAATTATTCATGGGTAGTACGGTCCAGATGTGTCCCGATGTGTCGCGGTTAAAGCGTAAGCTCGTCTTAACAACTTTCAGTCACAGTGTACTCCTCCAGTAGCAGAAATCTGGAAGCCATGGAGGTCAAATACAATGACAAAAGCACAGACTAGATGAACGCACAGTTTGTCCTGGTGAAAAGAAACCTAGTCTCAATACCTTTCAGTCACAGTGTATTCCTCCGTTAGCAGAAATCTGGAAGACATGGAGGTCAATTACAATGACAAGAGCACAAACTGGATGAACACACAGTTTGTCCTGGTGAAAAGAACCAAATATCAGAAGACGGCGCTCTTTTAAAACACGACAGGTTTACCAGTGATATAGCGCGCTTCACTCGATACCAAGTAGGATACAAGGCTCGCAACGTCAGCTACAGTGCCCTTCGTAGATAGGGGGCCTGAGCCCATGACCTCAAGAGATATACATGAGCTGAAGAACCTCTGAGTCAGTGAGTAATGCTCACATGCTTAAGAACTTCACCAGAAAGCTCCGTAGCCAACGAAGCCACTGATCAATCATGAGACATCTCGTGAATAAATAGTCATTTCCGATCCAATGAGAATGGTACTGACTCAAAGGGGTCTCCAACGGACCTGCTTGCTCTCAGCCAGAAAGAATGAGGAAGTAAGAATCGACCATACCTGGTGCATACGCATTCACGGTGATATTGTGGGTTCCAAATTCCATAGCTAGGGGATGTTTGAGACTGAGAAAGGACGATATCGAGTGGACTCGTGACCCACCAGCACTTTGTGTCAGACCTTTGATAGCAAATTTTGTAGCAGAGTAGGCACCGGTGCCGGCGTAGCCTGAAAGATAGATATCAATCGTATGATAGCACAAAAAATCCGGAGAACCAATGACCTCTCTTTCCGGCAATCGAAGAAGCTCCTACAATTCTGCCACCACGACCTTGTGATATCATTTGCTGGCCCGCATACTTGTAGCTCAAGAACGTGCTCCGTACATTGATAGCATATATACGATCCAGCTCCGCGGCGGTCACTATGCGGTTGAAAGCGTCAAGAAAAACGATGTTCTAGGAAGTGAACGGTCACTTACTAGAAACGATAGGTTTTCCGAAGGCAGTACCTAGCGATTTAGAGTTAAACAATCTTCAAAAACAAGGAATGACACCTTAGTACCTGCATTTGCAACCATCTGAATCCAAATGTGGCTAAGTTACCCGTTCAACGAAGAGTGATCAGCAGAACTTACAGCGTCTAGGCCGCCTAGTTGCTCAGATGCTTTCTTCACCATTTGTGCCACTTCTTCTTCGACAGACACGTCGGCCGTGCAGAGGACTGTCTTTCGACCCAACTTGTTGATTGCATCTGATACTGTCTGCAGCTCGTCAGTCTTGGTGGCCAGGTCGTTCAACGCGATATTGAATCCGTCGGCCGCAAGTCGCATGGAAATTGCTCTGCCGATGCCTCGAGCAGCACCGGTGACGAGTGCAACTTTTGTGAACGCCATGCCCAACAGATGAATGGCAGTACGTGGCTTGACTGTAAAAGGTTCACAGTCTTTAATATTTATGGACGCCCAGTTCCAGCCGGATTACGGTGACAGATCATAAGCATGCCGGATCTCGGGGGGAATTCACTGAGCATTGTGATACTATGTAGTGATTTGTGGGTCCTGCGTGAAATGAACACCTATTACATCAAACCATTCTGGGTGTCCCGTAGAAGAAGAGAAACATCAGCGCAAGTTCTTGGATATTTGAAGAGCTTGTCCGATTCCTTTGAAGCTCCTAGCGCATATCCCCGAGCCCACTACCTCTATAAAGTTTCTTCAACCTAGCTCTTGGACAAGTACGAGTCGCCGCTCTTGACGGGTGTTTCGACTTTTCAGTTTGTAAGCGAGGATTAGCGGAGACAGGGAAAGCCCGTAAGGAAGCACGGTAGAGATATCTCTTCGTTTCACAGTACGACGTGCTGAATGGAATCAGAATAGGTGCAGTTGGAAGTATGTTATTCAGATGTTGACATACCTTCTGAGCTTCTTTACATATGTCACGATACGGTCACGTGGCAGCGCGCGTTACAAGGCGTTACAGCCTAATTCTCCGCCTGTCCTCCTTGTTCCTCTACCATACACTCAATCCGAAGACTCTTATATCTCGCTATTTACTATCACGCATAGACCGGGTGAGTGAGATGAAGATACATGTACATAACTAGCTTACTCCCCTCCATGCCGAAAAGGTTAGTGCAGATTAGTACGCGGTCGTCGCTGGCTTTGCTTTATACGCGTAAAACAACCTCTTGACTCCTGGCGTCCTTCGGGCTTCAAATTGAGTAGAAAAGCTTTCATCTCGGCGTCCTCCGGGCTAAGATAATGTAAACATCTCACCGGTGTCCTCCGGGGTTCAGAAAATGTACGTAGAACTCTCGCCGGCATCCTTCGGGGTTCAGATTATTGCTTCCCAATGCTGGCGGCTGGTCAATTTGTGTCGTACGTCGATCCATCACTCTACTAATACTGACGTGATCTAACAACTTAAAATATATGAATAGCAGGAATTACACAAACGAAAAAATCCGATACGAGGTATATTGGCATGATCGTCACGGTCATAGTTTCCAGTAGTCGATACTCCAGGATGCCTTCTCAAACGGGCATTCTCCTCCTTTCTCCGTGATCTCACTGGTACACTGGTTGATTGCAACTCGGAGCTTGTTTACCGTCTGACGAGCCAGTTCGCGGTCGCTCACCAATCCTGCTTCAATTTCTTCCTTGCAACTCTGCCGAACGAACCACATTCAGCAAAGAAACCCTTATAATTTTACGTTCAATCTCTTGCCTACCTGTATAGCTTGCACGATATCAGCGTCGATTGCAATCAGAAGATTTGCTGTATCTCCTTCTCTTGCCCACGTTGCTCCGATGGTCGCCTCAACAATTCCCGTCAGTATGGGCAGACTCTCAAACCCCATACCGGCGCCATATACAGCTCGAGCGCGAGCAAGGGTTCTTTCCAGCGTCTCTGTGGGTAGAATGTTGCCCGTCTGGTTATCCTCGACAAAGAAAGACTGAGTATCTTCAGTTGATAATGCGCCACTTTGACAAAGGTGTTTTCGAGCGGCGGCCGAAAATGCTGATGCAATGCCTGGCGTTCCTGAAGCAAGCAACCCACGAACAGCACTGCGTAGTCTATTGATCCATGTCAAGCTTCAGCCTCTGACTACTACAAGCGTGTTTTTGCTCACTCGTCTGCGGTTGCATTGGCGATGTACGTATCGATCATGAGATTTCTGAAAGAATTTATCAATAATCTTCTTCCCTGCGGTGCTCGTGGTAACAACTGACACATGCCCAAGGATGGGACGCGAAGCTTCTTGGAAGGCAGTTACCTCTGGAGCAGGCATAGTAAGACTAGGAGACAGAGAGAAGTGCAACTGAGTGGAGATGATTTACATCCTCGTGTGTTTTTGCATCAATTTATACGATGGGGCTCCGAATTAACGCTGGTGATCTCCGCCATTATTAGATCATCAAGGAATATTCATTTCTCATCGCCGTGTATTGATTTTTCCCTTACAACGTTCAAGAAGGAGGTAGGGTTCGTTTTAGCTCGAGATCAGAAAAGGGACCATCGTATTCAGAGCGCGAGCACTCTCAGGCCCTCATGAACCAGTAATCAATCAGGACCTCAAGCGATTCGTCTATGATGAGATACACAGACAACCAGATCCGGGTCCATGCTATGTCGGACGCTCGGTTGAAAATGCTACCCATCTGTGCTGATCACGATTTGCTATAAGTATAGGGCAACGCAACATCTCTGCTCTTTCTTGCCTGGCAAGTTGCTCAGTATCTAACCAAGTATATTGGATATGACTTCACCTTCCATCGACTTCGAGACCTTTCAACTTGGTCCTTCTTTGCAGCCTCGCATTTGGACAGGACTCTGGCAATTGTCTAGTAATGCTTGGGGAAGCGCTCCCGCTTCCAAGATTTGCGAAGCTATGACTCGGTACACGGAACTCGGGTACACTGCGTTCGGTTTGTTGAATGTCTAACTCGGCCAACATATTATGTACTGACAATTCTTTCTCGTACTCGTAGATATGGTAAGCACATACTATTGACTGTCTATATTTCTCCCGCCCTCTCACCGGTACACCGCACCGAACATCCCGTTAGGGTACGGCAAATCTTCACTACCGATTCGGTCGATGCTGACTAGTTAAAATAACATACAGCCGATCATTATGGTAGTGCAGAAATCCTCTTTGTAAGTCTTTAATCTCTTCAGCAAAGTTGTGTATGTCATTGTGTTGTAGGGACAGTTCCGCCGTTCAGCACCTGCTGCTCAAAGGGTGATCGGAGCAACGAAATGGTGTGTTTTCAAGGACATAGAGCCCAGCCGTTCCGCTGTTGAAGCAGCGGTGATGGAACGCATGGAAAGAATGCAGACGAGTCGAATAGATCACCTACAGGTAAGTCATTGCCGCATTTCACTGTTGTTTTCGAGAAGGTAAACGAACCTCGCCTTAGCTACACTGGCAAAACTACTCCAACAAAGGGTATCTGACTGTGCTGGAAATTTTGCGTGATCTACAGATTGAAGGGTTTATCACTACCCTTGGACTGTGCAACTTCGACGCGATCAGAACTGACGAGATTTGTACTCAACTGGGACCGGGAGTTGTTGTTACCAATCAAGCACCGGTGAGC
The DNA here is from genome assembly GCA_028554645.1 of Omphalotus guepiniiformis. Taxonomy (NCBI): domain Eukaryota; kingdom Fungi; phylum Basidiomycota; class Agaricomycetes; order Agaricales; family Omphalotaceae; genus Omphalotus; species Omphalotus guepiniiformis. The sequence continues at coordinate 579,306 of JAQOOI010000019.1, forward strand.
TTACCATCCACTGTTCACTTCGAGCGGCACCTAGTCTGATTCAAAACAGTTCTCATTAATTGATACGAGGTCGCTCCACGGCATGGCTGATGTATGCGAGAAACACGGCCTCAAGCTTTTGACGTATGGAACACTGGTTCGTAAATACCCTACTGTGATATCGTTTTCTTTAACACCATGTGATAGTGCGGAGGTTTCTTGGCAGATGCATGGCTCAACAAATCTGTTCCTGATCCTTACTCTGACAAGCTTACCCCATCGCAAAGGAAGGTGTGTTCCCCAACTTTCAGTTAAAACATCAACGCATTAAACTTATACTACATTAATGTGAAATCTCACCTGGGTGTAGTACCTTGACATGATATTGAAGGCGTGGGGAACCTGGGAGTTGTTCCAGGACCTCCTCGAGGTTCTCAGAGACATCGGTAACAAGCACGGTGGTCTCAGTATCGCCAACATTGCGACTCGCTGGGTTTTGGATCATTCTTTCGTAGGCGCGGTAATAATAGGTGAGCGATAGATTGAATAGATTAGAACGGCGCCAACAGAAGCCTTATTTCATTTAACGTAGGCGCTCGCATGGGCATATCAGAACACGTTCAGGACAACAAGAAGGTCTATGGATTTAATCTTGACGACAAGGACAAGGCTGCTATCGAGGCAGTACTCGATCGCTCAAATGGAAGACAGATGATCACCTCTATCGGCGATTGTGGCGCTGAATACCGCTGAATACCGCTGAGTACTTGAATTAACTGCATGTTCAGACATGCCATTGCCGGGACTGGACATTGTAGGATCGTCATTCTCTGAATTTAGAAGTTCGAGAAAAACTTTGGTGCTTCAGGTAATAATAATTAGTAACTCGCCTGTATTTGTAGTAGTATGAATCATACAATGTGTGTACGAAGAATACATGGCCATTTCTGTACAGCGCTGTATAGCAAACACTTTGAATTCTGTCAAGTCCATTGAGTCTTGCTCGCACTGTGAGCATCTCGCTTGGTCTTGTCGCCGCAGTTGAGTCAAGCCACCGGTACCGCGATGAGACCGATACTGACGATATGGTGATGATGCCTAGCAGTCGCATACGTCGAATCTTGTAATTTACAGCCTGAGTTCCGACGCATCAACATCCGCGTAACTTGACGCAACGGTTTCCCAAAGATCCGAGGGAGGCCGACAACTTGGGAAGAGTTCAATTAGCTCTTCAATCAATGATGATCTCACCGGCCACTCGCAGTCTGAGATGCAGTACTGATTACAGGATCTTGACAGAACACCTTAGGCTGTGTGAAAATTCGATGATCAGATGTTGTTTTGATTCGCCGCTGGCTGCTGAGACTGAGCTCGAGCGCGGATGGAGCGCGAAAGATGGGAACACCACTAGCAGTGGAATGTGGAGGACCACAAGAAAGTAGTGTGCGTGGTTTATGGTCAGCTTCAATCTGAAATGCGGAGAACAATTTTTATTTGTAAAAGAACCATTACCACCGCGCGAACAGAGGCAGGATGTCATGAGAACTCCAAGAGACTTTTGCGTTCTTGCCGTCAGATCAGAACAACAATATTCCTTTTGAAATTCTGACTGTATGTACCGTTAAGCATCTCGATGATACGGCGAAATGAAGTAATGCATACATTACATAGCGCCAGCATCCTCATGATCAGAGTCACGAGCTTCAACTTGTGTCATAATGACCATCTGTTTCTCCAACAGAATCAACAATCAAGGGTGCGACCAATGGATCAAGGGGTAAAGTATGTACTTCCTGGAGCCTGAAAAGGACCGGCTTGAAGGGAACACTGTTCGAAAAGTCAGTCACCATTGAAATCATCATACCATGGGGACATGTACCTGAGCGATCATTAAGCCATGCTTCAAATTCATACAGCAGCATACAGCCCTTAGAACAGCCTCGGAAGACACCACGCGAGATCAAATTGGGTACTCCCATTGCCAGATCTCAAGAAGAGAGAAGGAGAAAACGAGACAGAGGAACTGATGCGGTCGAGGCTCAGATCCAGCAAAATATCTAGAGCGTAGACGCAGGCAGAGAGGTAGAAAAGATGAGCGTTTCATATACCATATACGCAAGGAGCAAGAAACCCAGCGTGGGTACCAGATAGAAGCCATTTCCACAAGAAATGAACCAGTGTTCACGAGTCGGCAAAAAGCAAGGTGAACCAATATGCAAAGAACATCAGAAAGAACAAATTCTTGAGACGAGGACACAAGCAAAAGCCACAAGAACACCGAGCTGTGTAGAGTCCTTGCCGCTAGCACAGCTACCTTTCGAAGCCGCATCATCTCTCAGCATGGATCAGGAGCCACAGTTTCCTCGATATTTGCCTCATCAGTATATTCCATTGGAACCACCGCGCTCAAGTTTGCCCGCGAGCTTCATCGCCTCAGCCATTAGCGGCTCGAGCGTCCAGCAATAACGAGAGACGATGTTCTGACCAATCCAGTTCCAGATTTCACGGTTCGTTCGAGGATAAGCGGAGCGTCCAGGGAGCGTCGTACATTGACCAAGGAGAGCAAGTTCAGATGCAGTTCCAATTCGGTCCTGGTCGGAGCCAGACGAAGATCTTATGTAATGTATGTATGATCAGTCCATGACCTTGAGTTTATCTTATCTGATACTCGCGTTCAGTTGAAAAATCAGGTTCGTCGCATTTCTAGGTGAAACTGCTAGTACGAAGTGTCGGAAATGGGCTACGAGATCACCTAACCTTCCAATAGCGCTTTGAAAGCTACTGCCTGTGCTTGGAACGCATCGTTCAAGCTATCTCCATACAAGGCTTGCACAGTTGAAGCCAGCGAACCATTGTACACCTCCCTCGACTCGTAGAAGGTCTTGTTAACCCCATCTTCGACGAAAACACTTAGTGCACTCCATCGCTCGGCACTCAAAATAGCTGAAGGTGATATCAATGCCCACGCTACTCGATGAAGATCAAGCTGGAGGTGCGTAATGTTTTCCATCGTTATATGCGTGTTCAAGGGATTATCCGGCGTAGAAGCATCCACGGGAGGCGTAAGGGGAGGAATCTGGGAGTTGATTATGAGACGTAGATCTTCCTGCGGTACTTGGTCTGCAGTAGGAATGAAAAACTTGTCGGTAACGGTCTGAGATCTAAGAGCCATAGCTCAGCATTCCATAATAAGTCTCATGTTGTGAAAAGTCACTTACCGGACGAATGGGTTCCATTCTTTATAAGAAGTAAAGTTAAGCAAGACATTCCATGCCTTGTCGATAGGAGAATCAATCAAGATGCTAGCCTGAGCGGTAAAGACTCCCGGAGAAGTAGGTGGCAGATTACTCGGGGGTGATGTCGCATTGAGTGTCTGTGAATCTACTGCAGGCACAAAACCGACGAGAAGACTGAACAGCGATACGAAAGGCAAATAGGTGGAAACCATTCCACAAGATCAACTCTGAATCGGACTCTTTTATACATGAGGGAAACGTACCCTTTCCTGACATTTTCACATGTCAAGCGATGCGTTTACGTGAAGAGCCAAGGAGGCAAGGGCGACAAAAAGAGGTATTTCCGTGCAGCTTGTCGCTTTCGGAGCGGTACGCCAGTGAGCGGCTCTGAAGAACCGGAAAATGTTCGTCACCAGATCCCAGATGCCGACTGACGGTACACCAAGAACGCCGTAGTCATCAGCCAAAGGAACTTTGACAGCCTGACCTGAGAAACGGTAGATAGAAGTTGAAGCTTGAAGAGCTAGGGTTGTTTTATGAGAGCGTATATTTCATCTTGCCGCTATTAACCCTTGCCGCCGGAGCCCACGTTCTGGCTGGAGACAGCCGACCATGGTTGATTACAACATGAAGCTCAGATGCAAAATGGGCAGCGAGACGTACTGATGGCCCTTTGCTAGCATGAAAGAGCTGCAATGGAGCTGCAATTGTGAACGACCAAATTGGACCATGACACGGAAATCTGCTGAATTTCAACTTTTTGGGCGGAGTTGTACTTAATACTACGTGGCCGGATTGTCAGCCGGATCCCGCCTTATTATGTACTGCCACTTCCCTCCGTTCCTACAGAGTTTAGTCTTTACCTTGGCGACTTCACGTCTACATGAGAAGGCGGTTTAATTAATCAGTCTTGGTTAACCGATTCGCCTACATCGCACCCATTATGACAAAAGACTGATAGAGTCATTATTGTCGGTGCCATTCTTTCGCGCGCTGGACATCACCTTCACACAATTGAACAAAACGCTATAGCCGTTGCTATCATCGTCAGCGCGTCCATAATGACCCATTGTTCAATGATCCTTGCACGCAATGCTTATACTATTCGGAGTAGACGCGAACAAAGCTGAGCTGTAAGTACATACACCTTTAATCGCATACAAATCTGCTAATGCTATGATATCAGGATAATCACCAAGTTGCGCCAAAGCGTACGCTCGTAACAAAATTTTATCCCGTTTCAGAAGGAATCAACGTGCAGTTTCCTAGTTTGTCGAACAATGGACTCTCCATATTCGCTGACTTTGGAATATCGAACACGTGAATTGTCTTTTTGGCAATAATAAAGCTATCCCCAGTGAGGTACAGACAGACGCGTCTCCTGGCAATAAAACAACATTCAGGCTGCAAGAGCAGATCTTGGTGTGGCGGTTCTTGTATATATATGCACGTCCCTAACATTCATGAAGATTTATATTATGTGAAGAGGGGCAAGACGTATCATCATTTGGGACCCGAGCGCGACACACCCGAGCCGTTCTTTGTAAAGGAGTAATCTTGGTGCGCCCTTTCTTTGACGAAAACGTGTATGAATGTTTACATGCACCAACACAAAGAAATTAGGCCTTTCTGCGACTCTCTCTTTCTCTTCATCTACCAAAACGTATACTCAGTGGCTAGAGCTCTTCTCTTCTCTTATAACTGCGACGAGAGTTGGTTCATGTCTGAGATGGAACGAACATCACGCGAACCCTCCCCAGCAATTGAATCACCTCGAGATTCTTACGAATGTAATTCTCCTGAGCGGCCCCCTACGCCGCCGACGACCGATGGAGTTCTTCCATCTTCCCTTCCCTATCCCGACTTCGATTCGTTGAAGAACGCATACGATGGAAAGAGAAAGTCTCATGCGCGAAAGCAGCCTGCTGGACATGTTCCTCGCCCGAAGAATGCCTTTATTCTTTTCAGATGCGACTTTGTTCGTCAAAGGAAGGTTCCCGACCACGTCGAGGCCAATCATCGCAATATTTCTCGTATCGTCGGCACCGTGTGGCGCCAAATGAGCGAGAAGCAGAAAGCTCCTTGGATTGAGATGGCTGATATCGAGAAGAAGAATCACACAAGAGCATTTCCAGGGTATAAATACCATCCTGGTTCTGATGCTCGTGGTGGGATTCAGAAGGGTAAGAAGAAAGCCACTACGTTCATGCCTGTCGATGATGAGGACATAAAGCCTTTGTTTTCCTCGCTATGGGCGCTCACTCCTCCACTTACTCCTCCACCAAATCAATATCCTATGGTTCCTCATAGACGTTCTTCCTCATGCCCTCCGCCGGGAGCCGTGCCAGTTGTACCTGCATCGTCGCTGGAGACGATGCATTTGGACGTACATGAAAGGTCATTGCCACTGATGACACGGGACGACCTATCACGTCGTCCCAGCTGCACTATCATGTATCACTCAATCCCGCTACCACCATCTCCTGCCCAGTCTCCCGTGACTACCGCGGCGCCGAATTCGGAACAAGTTAATTGGATGTTCCCTTGGATGACAGACCCAAACTGTGGGCCACCGTTGACGTCCGGTCCATACAGGATCGCGCCTCCTATAGATGCTCCCGGGTGGGATGCACCACCCCCGAGACCTACTCCTTTGTACTCTTATGACGATGGTACTTCGGATGGTTTGTTCACAATGGGGGTGAGTGTATATTCAAAATGGTGTTGTGCGTTTAAAGTTGACCATGATCACTTCTAGACTAACGAGTTGAATGATGCTTACACGAACGAAGTCGCAGATTGGGACAGATTCTCACACCATGTCCAAGAACCGATCCAATTCCCTTTCACTAACCCTTTCGAGGAAGGCTTGATCGTGACTAAGTCTAACAGCTGGAGTTACAATCCCTCACCCCTGGAGCCTGCGCACGTCGACTCGACTGACACTAGTACCTCCGGTGGAATGAGGATCGACTTGGAGAATCAAAGTTTCTTCCCGCACGCTCATGATACACATAGCTTCGACCACAGTGTCAGCAACGCTTCACCCACGCCTCAGGATACGAGCGCAAACTACGCATATTCAACCATCAACGCTGTTGATACGCCTATGCACATGGCTTTGAACCAACAAGCCCATGCCCATGCCCATGCCCATGCCCATGCCCATTTCGACCCGTTGCAAGAACTTGGAGCTCTATTCCCGAGACTTTCGTTGGAGGAAAGTCACAGTAACAACTCGGGTTGGACCGACAACGAAGGTCCATCTGCGTTCTCGGATGGCGAGGGCTCTTCCTCCCGGACTGGACATTATCAGCACCGCACCACGACATTAATGCATTGCTATCCGGAGGATCCGTCTTCATCTTCAGGCTCTGGATGCTATGATGGGTATCATGCAAGGATGGCGACGATGTTTCCGAAAGAGAACCCATACTTCCGCTCTGGAAGTGCACATATGATGTGAAGCGTGTCTTCAATCGTACAGATTGGCCATGCAGAACATATCCTGAACTTTCATTGGTGACTTTCTATCTCACCGAATCATACTACTCGAACTCGTCAATACATATGAAACACAGTAGGTTGGACGCACGCATCATTAGAATTTCTTGAGCTAGTGCTCACATCTTATCCGCATTTATTCATGTATACTACTCATACTAGCATCCAAATTCGCATTGATTTTAAATCATTGTTGCTGACCTTTACAACAAGCTAAGCAATGCTTGAATGCTTGACGATTGACAGGTCAGTACTGTGGAGAAATACGCGAAATTTACCCCGCCTTTACTCCGCAATCTCATCACTTGTATCAGGAACCCTCGGTAAAGGACACGGAGGCAAATCGAATCTTGACTATGCACTATAGCCTCTAAGCCTCGAACTTACCCTGGGAGAAATTGTGATAAACGAATACTATGTAGAAAATTCGGCGTGCTTCGGGAGTTATGAGAAGGTGAGGACTCGTGAGGACTCGTGTAACAAAGTGTCAAGTCCCCTAGCCGATTTGTGGGGGTGGGGTGGGACGGTCCGAGAGCACGGCCCGGAAGGTTTCCCCGACAATCCATCACGGTTTGAAAAGCTCAGCAGGACGTTCTTAAGCACACAGTGGGCTGGTTGTTCTCTCTCCACCTCAATATCTGAGCCTGGGATAGCTATGGCAAGAACAGAAAGATTCGCCAACATCCGCGTTTACTGTATGTGTCGATCGCCCCAATTTTTGGCATGATATTTCAACGAGACGTATGTTCTGTTTAGGGCTCGCCTTTGTCGCATACTGGGGAATCATACTCTTCGGTTATGACACGTAAGTCTATGCATTGCTCTTTCTCTGTGGTCGCTGAACAAAATCCATCTAGGGGTATAGCTGGAGGTGTCGTGAACCAGTCATTCTTCCAACAACATTTTGGCATGTGGACGAATGGGCAGGCAGACACGAAACGAGTGAACGAGGTATCTTCAGACGTTGTTTCCGTCCTTCAAGCTGGGGCTTTCTTTGGAGCTCTTGGTAGTGCACCAATATCGGGTGAGGGTTCACTTTACGTTTTCACAAGCGACTTTACAGCAGCTTGATTTGTCGATTTTGAAATATGGAAGAAACTGATTTTGGAATTGAACATATAGCGCGATTGGGTCGAAAGTGGACACTTATTGGCTTCACATTCATCTTTTCCATTGGAGCGGTGAGTGATATAGGCGGATTCGAGATGATGTGATATCTGACGTCGACGGACTCGTAGGTATTGACCACGGTGGCAAAAAGCCCTTCCAACGGTCTCGCATTGATCTATGCAGGCCGTGTTATCTCTGGTATTGGTATTGGCGCAATTAGTGCGGTAAGTGGAATCTGTTTCTGAAAAGAATGATTCGATTGAAATGTCGCAACAGGTTGCACCGGCTTTCGTTTCGGAATGTTCACCGAAGGAAGTCAGAGGTCGTATTACGGGTCTATTCCAAATCATGGTCGCGGTGGGAGTGATGCTTGTAAGTAATACGATATTATATGCTTGCACTGAAGTACTAAATGCATTTGAAGTCTTACTTCATCAATCGTAAGTCAAGTTACTTAGGCGCGCGACTCATTGAGCATGCACCTCTATGTTCTAGTCGGCGTTGGCCTCCACGTTCCTGACGGTCCTAGGATCTGGAGAATTCCTTTCGGGATTCAACTCGTTCCAGCTGGGCTCATGTTGTTTGGGCTATTCACTGTTAAGGTAGGCTGGTTTGCTTGCTACTTACGAATCTGAAAAACGAAATTCAAATAGGAATCACCTCGTTGGCTTGCGTCTGTTGGGAGAGGGGAAGAAGCACTTGCCACTCTGGCATACCTGCGCAGGAAGTCAGCAAATGATGAAGCCGTCGTCCACGAGATGGCTGAAATCGAGGCTGCAATTGAGGAAGAGCGAGCCACGAGAAAAGCTCTCGGCTTGAAAGAGGCGTTCTTGGGGAAGGGAAACTTTGTTCGATTCGTCATCGCTTTTGTCATTTTCATGCTTCAGCAATGGAGTGGCCAGAACTCTGTTGGGTGAGAGACCTAGCCGTCTAATGAGCATATTTCAACTAATGATGAGATTAGGTATTACGCACCTCAAATCTTTGCTTCGGTGAGCATACTTACCACATTAGGTTTTGAACATCTCTTCTTACGACACACGTAGATTGGATACACTGGCACAAAGAATTCGCTTCTAGCATCGGGAATCTATGGTATAGTCAAGGTGAGTGTAAACCATCATTGAATCGTCCCAACTGTGAAACTCAGAGGATATTTTAAAGTTTGTAGCCACCAGTATCTACGTCTACTTTGGAGTAGAAACGATCGGTAGACGTATGTCGCTATTCATTTCGGCCACGGGAATGGGTATACTATTCTTCATTATCGGAGCCATCCTAAAGACCCATCCTCCACCCGCGGTTAGTGCAAGTTCTGTCGTTGTCGCGCCATCGCCTGCGAGCAAAGCCATGGCTGCGATGTTGTATCTCTATGTGTGCCTCTACAGCATTGGTTGGGGTGAGTTTTCATTCAGGCAAAGCCAGAAATCAGCTTACAGGGATATCTTTTACACGCAGGTCCTCTGCCGTGGGTCTATGTCTCTGATATTTTCCCCACGAGAACGAGACATTATGGTCTGGCCGTGGCTAGCGCCTCTCAATGGCTCTGGAGTGAGTCGTGTCATGGTTTATTGATGCTAGATGCAACTTTACGAACGGCTCCCAGACTTTGTCGTGTCGAAAGTGACGCCTCAGATGAAGACCAATTTGGGATACAAGCTCTTCCTGATGTTCGCTACTGTCAATATAGGAGCCATGGCCATCTTTTCTCTGTAAGTATGGATTGGATATTCATCGGGAGATGTACTTACTGGCTTTATAGTGTCATTCCCGAGACCAAGGGAAGATCGCTTGAAGAAATGGACGTGTAAGTATCAAGTCCTTGTCCAGCCTGAGATTCTGTTCACACCTCCTGTAGTATCTTCGGCGCTGTCGGAGCGGAGAAGAGGGATGCTGATGTTGCTAAGTACGAACACGGTGAGTTCTTTTTCTTGCGTGGAACTGGGGTGTGCGATGGTTCGGAGTTCCTTGAATCGAAGCGCTGATATATTTCTTGGATAGCTCATGATAACCAGCAAGTTAGCTCTACTAAAAGTAGTGATATCCCGGAGAATAAGGTCTGAGACTGCGTTATACATACCAGAGAGATACATTCATAGCGCTAGCCCGGTATGGTTGCCGCTGTGGGTACTATTCGGCGTTCGCTTGCGAACCAGATTACTGTCACTAGCGTTTGACCAGACTATTGCTGTCGTTCAGGTTGTAAGGCCGAGGATTTGTGTAGAATATTAACCATGACATGAATGCACGACGCCTGCATACGTTGACTCCGTGGTGGTTCTAACCCAAGGGCATTAATTGCCGCGTACATAATTGCCGTTAATACAAAGTTACTGTCAGCGGTCTTGACCGTGAGAAAAGTTTAATTTCTGGTTCCCATTCACCTCCGTTGACTCTGTATCTCTCAGGGCAACATATCCTGTTTTTGCTCTCCGACATGATACTAAAAGTGATATCGTTTGACAAGGAAAACTCGCCAGCTTCGAAATGTATGCTATTCTACCGATGGATCTTGATTGTCAGGCTGGATCATTTCTGTGGCTGACATACGCGAAGAAACAATTCAAGTTCCCGCTACAGGCCCGGTAGCAATTGCGAAAGAGCAATGTGATCAAATCGCGCCGGTTCTTCGCTGGCCGTAATCAACGGGACAAAAGTGGATTGAATGTTCTAATTGAAATCGAATGGACCCCATGACATGGACAGGTACACTCATATAACCTACAAATGCCCTCCTACCCCGCACTCCGTGTGCTTCTGCGAGAGTCGGGTTCATTCCCAACTATCATCTTTCCGGAGCCTCTCCAACGCGCAGAGGACATAGCGTTTTCAATCCCTGCTCAGTCTTTAAAAGATGATTTCAAGGACAGAGTTTTTCAAGAACATACGGGTTTATTGTAAGGGCTTCTTCCCCACGGCTCTAACGACTTCTTTGTTATGTTGAATTGCATTGGCTTCGCATAGGGCTCGCGTTCGTTGCCTACTGGGGTATTGTGCTCTTCGGATATGATACGTGAGTTTTTGTATTGCCTGACGCTGTCGACGTACTCAAGGTCATTGTAGTGGTATCGCGTGCGTAGCCTTCGCAGGGACTATATGCCAGTCAGATTGTGTTCAATACATTTCTTTAGTGGTGGAGTAGTCAGCAATACCTATTTCCTCGAGACTTTTGGTCTTCTCAACGCCGATGGAACGCCAAACATCGACAGGAAGAATGCAGTGTCGTCAAATGTGGTGTCAGTCCTTCAGGCTGGCGCCTTTTTTGGCGCTTTAATCAGCGCACCTCTATCTGGTATGCGACCTATCTAGACCCCCATAAAACACCCTAATGTGATTGGATTTTTCTCAGCTAAATTTGGCCGCAAGTGGCCGTTGTTCATCTACACACTCATCTTCGTTGTGGGAGCGGTAAGTCTGTTGTTTATTGTCAAAGAGAAAGCAAGCTGACGTCTTTGGTTCACCATAATGCAGATTCTCACCACCATTCCCAGTGGTAGCAACGGACTAGGGGAAATTTATGCTGGACGAGTTATCTCTGGCTTCGGAATCGGGGCTATTTCGGCTGGTACGTTTTTTGATCTTGCAGAGGTGTACCCGCTCACAGTCTTCCAGTTTCCCCGGCGTTCGTTTCAGAATGTTCTCCGAAGGAGGTCAGAGGAAGGATTACAGGGCTCTTCCAGATAATGGTAGGTGATCAGATTTTCTATTGTGAACTCGGTCAAACTCAAATGCTCTGCTCAGGTAGCCTTTGGCGGTAAGACTATAATCCGTTCATCGGATGTTCCATCTGTCTGAGTTTGTGTGCATTAACTAGTGATGATCTCGTATTTCATCAACTGTGAGGTTTTTCTTTCTTCGGTAACAGTTCTGAAGCTAACATAATAAATATGCAATACAGTCGGTGTGGGCATAAACATCTTCAACTCTCCCAAGATCTGGAGAATTCCTTTTGGCCTCCAGCTTGTACCTGCAGGGATCATGTGTTTAGGCCTGCTCACTGTCAGAGTACGTCGACCCTTGTTACGTCCTAAGATACTGCTGACTGCCTAGCCTTCGTTTATCAGGAATCCCCTCGATGGCTTGCATCAGTTGGCAAGACCGACCAGGCTATAACCAACCTGGCGTATTTACGGAGAGAACCTGTCGATTCGGAGGCCCTCATCCACGAATATGCTGAAATTGAGGCTGCAATCAAGGAAGAGAAGGAGGCTAGAGAAGGTCTGGGTTTGAAAGAGGCCTTCTTTGGGAAGGGCAACTTCATACGATTTGTGATTGCATTCACGATATTCCTGCTGCAACAGTGGAGTGGACAGAATAGTGTCAAGTGAGTATCTGAAGGGCTAACCGAGGAATACCGCTTATAGTCTTCTTTAGTTATTATGCTCCGCAAATTTTCGCCTCTGTGGGATATGATTTCTATTTTCATGGTGGTGCTGGATAATACTCATTGCTGGATAATGTCAGATTGGATACGTCGGGAACAAGAATTCATTACTTGCTTCAGGAGTTTATGGTGAGTTTTATCTTTCATATGCAGAATGATACTTAGTTGCTTTCTGTCTCTGTGATGCAGGAATACTCAAGCTCGTCTCCACGACTATCTTTGTCATCTTCGGAGTAGAAACCCTTGGGCGAAAGCTCTCTCTTTTTATCTCTGCTATGGGCATGGGCACATTATTCTTCATCGTTGGGGCTATTCTGAAGACACACCCGCCACCTGCTACCAGCACCACCCAAGCACCACCTTCTCCATCCCCTTCAAGTCAAGCCATGGCTGCGATGCTTTACATCTATGTATGCTTCTACAGCATGGGGTGGGGTGAGTCTCTTCATGGTATCTCTACTTCGATTCTCTGACAACAGTGCCACGCAGGTCCTCTTCCATGGGTATATGTAGCAGATATATTCCCGACCAGGACAAGGCATTATGGACTAGCTATGGCAAGCGCATCGCAATGGCTATGGAGTGAGTTCGTGCTATTTTGCCCCCCTCCTGCATCCCCCCTCATTGATTCTCTCCCCTTTCGCTAGATTTCGTGTTGAGTAAACAAACGCCAATCATGGTTACGCAGCTTGGGTATAAGCTTTTCCTGATGTTTGCCGCCGTCAATATTGGAGCCATGGGTTTGTTCTCTTTGTAAGTCCAGTTTGAACTTTGAGTGCTTTCGGTTGCACGGATCTCTTCGCAATCATGTGACGTCGATAGCTTTCATTGACGACATGGTGTCTCTTTCCGAATTGTAACTGATCACCTTCTGGCAGGCTCATTCCTGAGACAAAAGGACGATCTCTCGAGGAAATGGATGTGTACGTGTTTCAATTATTGTTTCTTGTTGAATGGCTTACTGATGTGGTTTTTCTATTGTAGTATGTGGGTACCCCATTTTCTCGCAATAAACACACGACTAGATACCCGTACCTTTTCAGATTCGGCTCTGTTGACGCTGCCAAGAGAGAAGCAGATATCGACGCACAGACACGGGGTAAGTCGTTCACGGTCCGCGTGAGGTGCACTCAATTGACAGTTGTTGGTAGCGCTTGACCCACACGACGTACTATCTGAACATTCAGACGACAATGATAAAAAGGTCTAGCATAAATAAGGCCCTTTATGACTTTACGTGCATCTTTAAGTACCTCCTGGTTTTAGCTTTTAATGTATATTTACGTTGTATTCATACCTTTGATGATTATTCGAAGTTTGCTGAAGATTCACCAGCGCGATGTCCCCTACGTATCCCTTCGGGGCATACCATAATCACTCACCGAGGTCGCTCAACTTTCTCTAATCTGCTTGCTGAGCACCCCGCCAACCAGCGAGGATCGTTTAGAATTGGGCGGAGAGCACTTGCTGCCTGCCTGAAGATGAAGTTGATTATAAATAAATGAGTAGCAGCTACATGAGAGCTAAGATATAAGTAAGATATGTACGTTGGTAGATGAGTAACTAGTTGATAAGGAGTCTTGCGCGTATCTGGCCTCGTCTGGTTGAATACACGTCCTCCTCCCCCACTTCTCCGAGTCGTCTTTATATAAATACAAAAAGAGACACACATATGAACTAGAATGCGCATATATCCCCTTCTCCCGCGCATCACCTACATCCATACATCTCTACGCTCTAAGCAGACAACCAGCACACACTATAGTCCCAGCCAGCGTGTACTTGCACGGGGACCACCAAATGATTACCATCCAAGTGGTGTGCATACGGTCCAACGAATGTGCGGGGGGAGGGGGCTATGAAATTGAGAAAGAGCATGGGGCACGCTGAGTATAAGCCAATTTGAATACCCTGCCTCGATCGTCCAGCTGTACATAAAAGAACTTGAAAGTCGACAACAACACTTGAGAGTTGAATCCCGCCGCCTCTTCAACTTTGCATGAGTCGATCCCATTTACTCATACACGAGTAGCCATCATAATCTGTTCGCGTTACCCCAAGTCAGTATGAACCTTTGCATGGAAAAGACAAGGATGGAAGAATCCAGTCTAGGAATGTTACTCACCGAAAGACCTTCCACGATCACAGGTACATTTTCCTCTTCTCCAGCTATCCTCCGATTGGGGACAGTGAGTGTAAGGCGAATGCTCGTACCCTATCTCGTCGAAGAACTGTATTTGATTTTTTGAGGCGAAGAGAGCTGCGGCGATGGAATGGACGGGGGCATCTCCCCAACGCTGTGAGAAAGAGTAAAGGTTAGAAAATAGAAACGAACGAGAACGTAGAATGCACACCTCATAGTAAAATCCTCCTTTTGAATCGAGATACTCGAAGAACTTCATGTATCTTTCTCCTCGCCAGAAGTTCATGTCGGCAATCTCAAAGTTAGACCAGACTACGATATGTGGATGTGGACGTTAATGAGTGAAATCCGAGGATGAGTGGAGAGGGAGGACTCACAATGACACAAATTGTATGTGTCCCCGCCGTTTTCACTCATGAATCCCATTGCATTGTCAGGTGCGACGTATTCCGGGTGGAGCTTGATGAAATCTACGTGTAGAGAGGGAGGAGATGAGACGCGTGAGTTGGCAACGGAGATACGCAGAAACGAACCTTTCACATGCCCCCAAAGTGTGGGGATTGTCTTTTCGAATTCATACATGGTGATGGTAAATCCGTAGATCTTGTTATGATCTTCCATGTATACGAAGGGGTCAAAATCGATATCGCAGTGGAAGTGGACGTCGGGTTCTATTAGAGGGAAGAAAGATGAGTGCGTGGTAATGGGTATATCGTTAGCTCGACGTACTCTATCCGCCAATACCAACGGTACTTTTCCAACAAGGGATGCCTAAAGAAGAACTGGCATCACATCAATTTATAGTCGACTATTTTTTCTGTCCAGCAGACTCACCCCACTATTAAACCGACACATATTCCTATAGCTCACGCTCCCAGCATAAATGACACCCTCCGACACCATCTTCTCTCTGCTCTCTTTAGCCTTCCCCTCGTCGATCGAGTCAGGCTGGAACCAGTGATCATGCGGTACGAGACCGAAATGGACTTTTGAAGAAGTCAAAACTTGTATCCGAGTCTTGAAATTGTCCGTGAATTCTTCCTCGTTTAACAAAACATACGGGTATTTGTATTTCCTGTTGAACCTGTCTTCGATTTCGCGTATACTGCGCACCGTGCTGTCGAGGTCGCTGTTACGCGCGAGGATGACGAAGGTGGCGTTGGCTCTGCGAATCAGGGACGTGGTCGAGATATTGGAGTTACCTATGAACGTCGATGCAGGGCTATGGGTAAGCAAATACTACTTGAGGCAATATGAGGAAAGAAACGCACCCGCAGGCCTGTAATACTCGTACGGTACCGCGTTTTTCTCCGCCGCTGACTTGGCTTGGCACTGCGACGCAAGGATACTGCTTATCGATGTTACCCGTCCGTATTCTTCATGTGTGAAGCTGAGGATGTAGTGTAGACTTATTATATCACAAGTAATATATGTTTAAATTTCTTGCATCAATATTGTACAAATGACTTATTATAATCCCAAGGACGACGAGAACATATCGCATTGTCATATTCATCTTTACGACCTTGAATTCAGCCCTTTTCAAGAATACAAGGACTGGGGGAATATGGTTTCCGCGACGTCAAGGTTTTATCAGAAGTACAGTTTCTCTGGCTCGGGCTTGCCAAAAGAACCGAGTACGCAGCCAGCAGTTCGGTACGTTTGTCGTGTTTGTCGTCTCGTCTATGTCGTCCACGTCCACGTCAAAATCCTAGTCCTCAACGATGATGATGAGAGTAGTAGACAAAAAGTGCCTTGATACATCATAACGCGGAGCAGTCGGAGTAGCCTTTACGAAGCGGCGCAGCCTCAAAGACGGGTTGCACGCCGTGCACGGCGGTACAAGGCCTATACTCTCGGCATACACAATTGAAAAACAATCTTATCAACTAGCGTTGGAATATCTGCTGGTATAGATCATCCTCGAGGGGCAGTGTGTATACTACGAATATATATACAGCATAGAAATACAAATATGCTACAAAACAACCAACGATAGCAGCGAACAAATGATGGTTAGAAAGTGCGACGACAACTGATAGAGACCCAAGCAAAATAGCATCCCCGAGAAAGCCAACCTACACAATATGATAGCTCGTTAGATTGCTCAATAAATCTTGCATATACCAAAACCTAGTTTCTCTTCCCTCCGTCACCGAGTCGACTTCCATCTTAACTTCCACATCACTCTTCCACAAAAGCTGTACCCAAGTCCCACCTAGCCCCATACCAACTCTCATCGTCTTACAAGCTTCTTCTTCAAGGAAAATCACCACATCGTCAATAAAAGGATCATGAGGTTTGACAGATCCAACATTTAAATCAACCACAGCCCCCTTTTCCACAACGGCAGATACCGTATTCAAGGCGTCTGTCAGAAAACCTGGGCTTTGTATATTTCCTAGTCGGCCCATCGTCGATGCCAGTATCCTAGGTAGATAACTGGCCCCGTTAACGGAATCTGCAGGGTGGCCCCATGGATGCAACCAAGGTGCTAAAGTGACCCGCCAATACTTCTGCTTCAGCTCCGTCTCGATTGCCGCAGGTCCCAGACTAGATATTTCGGATTCGGATTCGGATTCTGATTTCACATGAGGTTGATCCTGAGCCACAGTTTGAGCCGGATTCATAGGAAGATCAGTGAGGTCCATAGGGCGAATATCTTTGATACGCCTGATAGAATACTCGACTATACCTCCTACGTGAGTAGCAGGTAACCCTGTAGGTCCGATGATACTAGCGGGAACGAAAGACGATGCAGGTGGGGGCAGGGTAAATGTTCCGAGGCCTGGAGCGCTGATGTCAGTATCTTCTGCCCAAGAATTTGTAGTGTTTTGTTCGTCGTGAGGACTTCCCCAACTACCAGCTCCATAATTGGAAGAGGCCTCGCCCCACCCGCCAGTGGAAGGATCGTGCGAGACGATAGAGGTTCCCCAGATAGAAGAACCATTGTTTTCGTCATCACCATCCTGTGTGCTCGTAACCGCGTTCATTGCCCATCCGCATGTATCACCCCAACCACTCATCTCCGACGCTGGTCCTTGTCCGACGGTTGACTTTTCATCTTTGAGTTCATTTGAATCTTGAAAGATATCTTGTTCCTCGTTCCGTTTACAATTTTTAGATTTGCTCTTCTTCTTCTTCTCCTTCCTTGCGACTTTATTCGAACCTTCATTCTCGCATGTTACATTCATCGTGGGGATAGATACAGCCTCGGAGTCTTCAGCAATACTGGCCGTGCCGGAAGGCACTTCAAGTCCTGTGCCACCAGTCGCATTGGCACTGAGGTCCTTTGTCAGACGAGGTGTTGCGCTGAACACCTCTTTACACGCCAGATTCAGGTTGTCGGGACACGCATGTGCTATCAGTGGAAATAGCGGAAGCTCTACTCTCGCGAGCTCCGTGACCTCCAACGCGAGTCGTAAATTAGGTTCTTGATCCGGTAACACTTGGTTGGTTATCAAAAAATTGACGTAGAAAGAAAGTAGTCGAGGGATAATGTCGCAGAAGTGGCCCGTGCTAAGAAGACAATGGGGTTTATAGTGAGATATCAACACGAGAGGAACGAAATGAAAAGCAAGCTAACGAATGAACGAACAGAAGAGGATGAAGACCTGTACTCACAAATGCAACCCTTTATGAATCATATAGCTTGACAAGTATACCTGTACAGTTCTCGCTGGATCTCGAACGAAAGCAGCGAGCCTATCGAGTTCGTCACCCGCAGCATTCGTTAGTAGACCAACATACACTTGAAACTAACACCCAATCGGCACGAACGTTCAGTAAAATTACAAGAGAAAAAGAGAGAAAAATGTGCCTTACTAACCTGATCCCATCGCGCACGAACTTGCGTCTCGGTTGCGGGCCAGCTTCGGCTCTTGTTGAAAGTATCAGTAGCTAGATACATCTTGTCGTAAACGTGAACATCTCTTCATGAGGAAGAGAATAGGGACAAATTAGCACGACACGACAACGAAGTGCCTGATATAGAGTACTTACTGATCGCAAACGAATGTTTTGACACCTCGGTTTTGAACCTCTTCCCATATCTCCCACCATTGCTTCCGAGGTTCTGCTGGTGACATTGGTACGATCATCTTTTTCGCTTTCTTTTTCTTATTTGCATTCGCGCGAGAACCACGCCCGGAGTTGGCACCAGTGTAATTGGATCCTCGTTGGGCATGATGCATGGTAGGGTCCTTAGGCATTGGCGAGGGTAGTTTTGGAGTAGTTGACCAAGAAGATCCACAGTTGACAGAGATAACAAGCAGAAGGAAATATAATCCGCACGCGGGTCCAAGTCGGTATTAAAGTAGGCAGCTTGACGAGAAATACTTGTGAAACTATTCCAATGAGTCACAACGAAGAAGAAAAAATAATTACTGTCAAGAAGGCAAAGCTTACATTCAATTGAGAGACAGTAGATATTCACCCTCTCTTATCAGGCAAATATCATGAGCAACAGGTTAAAATCAAGAACAACGTCAAATGACAATATAAGTATGAAGGTCGCGAAGAGTCGGCTTCCTGTTTCAATTGCCAGAGTGAGCGGACATCGAAAAGCTCTAGCACTTTTGCCGCGGAGTGTCAATACCCTGCGGCTCTCTTCGGCCTCACCATGTCAGCAGCACAGAGGTTCAGAGCATACCTGTGAGATAATTCATGATAGCATCTTCGCGCCGCGTAATAATGGGCTGTAATATAGCAACAGAAAGTTCCAAACAGGTGAACTCGTGTAAGTCGTTCTTTGTGTCTCGCACCTCAACAAATACTAAGTAATCGTTCATGCACCTTCCCCAGAAATGGCTTCCCCTTGCTCTACGCACCGACAGAACGCCCGCCACCCGCAGACTCCATCGTAAACGGCCGCAGGACCCCCACCTACATGTTGTGCTGGAAACTCGTCATTGAGTCGGACGAAGTTGACGGTAAATATACATGTTTTCTTGGGGATATTGAGGAAGAATTCGCATTTCCACGTTGGGAGGAACGCGAGTACGCGAAACGATTTGGGTGCGTGTTATGAATGAATGAAATATTACCCGGTCTGATGGCGAAAGCAGAACCGAGTTTCTGCCCCGTATAACATTCGCCGATCCCTACCTCCTCATCATCCTCGGTGTCAACTTGAACGACGAGTATATGGCTTCGATTATGAGGCCTGAGCTGATTGCTGCGGCAAAGGATGCATATGATATATCAGACAACCTTCCTCCCTATTATGACCTCAAATGGAGAAGAATGCGTATTTGAAGTCTTGTCGTCGAGTTCACTAGATGAATGCGACGGTGTTTGAACAAATTTCTCAAGATAGTCTGAAGGAGAGCAAGCAAAATGAACATCATGCATTCCTTAGCCTACGACGCAGGAGCCGCAGGTCCTTGAGTGCGGTGCCCTATATCGTCTCGCAGCCCGACCCAGCTGACCATTGGCAGATATTCAGACAGGTTCAAAGTGTAGCGCCGAACTTGAACAATTAGCCTCCTCGTTATCAAACACTCCGCTGTGCGCCTTGACATGGGGGAATTCCTGAGCAGCGCTTTCAATCAAAAGGTATCACCGCCAGGATAAAAGTCTAATTATAAATATCAATGGATACTGAGGGCATTTCAGTACACATCAGAAGCCTCTCCACAGCAAGACTGATAGGACTTACGCCGAAGCTCAAGCGTTCAACATTTTGTTTGAAAGCAGAAGTTTATAGTATGTACGGAAGACCCAAATACAGATATTCATGATGGTATTCACCCTCGAAAGACATGATGACAAACTGCTACCTCCAAGGTCGTCTGTAAGTCGATGAAACACAGAAGGCGTGGTGTCATATGGAAGTACGAAAACACAGAATCTTCTCCATTCTGTAGCATGTTCGTAGCAACTCGAGGAATTCTAGTGAATGTATGTAGCTCTATGATGCTACTGCCTTGGCTTCATACTTTTCCGCTTCCGCAGGTTCCATGACATTGATCCCCATCTCTTCAGCTAACAGAACAAATCTAATCAGAACAAATCGTAGAACCCGGAACATTTGTACGAATCACGTACCTGCAATTTGCTGAACAGGCCCAGTAAACCACTTCCTAGCGCTAATTACCCAGAACCCAACACTATATGCAATAACAATTGCAACAGCAACGATAGCATAGTTCAACGTCTGCGAATTGACCGGCTAGTGGAATTCATGGGAACATTAGACCTCACAAGCGGGTACACAACAGGATGAAACAAAACGAACATTTTCTTGAGGGAGGATGAAAACTATGGAAATGAACGCTATCCAAAGCACCGCCGTGATAGCGACTGGGTAGGAGAACTTGCCCAAGTGGAAAGGTCCACGGACGAATTTTTTGCGATATATGACACGTAACGCGATGGGGATGCCTACAAATCAAGATGAGCGCCTGCTACTGCCCGAACAGCATAAAGTTACGCAACCATATGAGATATACAGCCCAATCGTAGCAATTGATGTAGCTGCTGAAAAGGCAACGGTACTGCCAAGACTGGGTAAACCAAGGATAAAGCTCAACGTGCACGCGAGCCAGACTGAGATAAGAACGGATGATTAGCGATGAAGCATATTCCACCTCGTCAATTACATGCTTACCTGTACGGATAGGGGATTTCCACTTAGCATTCACATAGGCGAAGAACTTCGACCCCGGAACACCACCATCACGGGCAAAAGCGTACATCATCCGTGAATTTGACGTGATAGAGAACGTCCTAAAGGACGAGTCCGTCAGGGTCTCTGACAAGAATGTCACATCAATCTGTTGAACGACCTACCCGCAGAAAAACATCGCCCCGATAACGACCACCTGAAAGGCAAAATGAATAAGAAGAGGTGAGGGTAACGTCGCATATACATACCATCAATGCGATAGCGCCATTCTCCCCCACACAATCGATGAATATTTGTGCGGCAGGTTGGCCAGTAGGGGAGTTGATGGTATCCTCCAGATTCTGAATAGAGAACAACATTCCAAGGAGAAGGTACCAGCCGAGTACGGCGGAAACTCCTATGGCCATGACGATCCCAATACTTCCAGACATAGCGGCATTTGTGGTCTCCTCGGTCATCTAAATCCAACTTGAGCCAAACTGAAATTGACTCATGCGTAATAGACATACGTGTGCACTGGCGTCAAAACCTGGCAAGAAATCTCAGACTTCATTTTCAAGGGGACTGAGGAAAGCAATTACCAGTAAGGGTGTACTGAAAGTTTCGGATGAGCCGTTATGAGGACTTAGTCAAACCAGCTGGAAGTTTAGGCGTACCTGAGCCATGAGAATCTGTTCAAGAGGAGAGGGTCGAATCAGCTTGATATATTTCCTGCGAAGAATCGTCCACCTACACCGGTGACACAGACGTAGGCAGGACTCGCGCGTTCCGACCAACCTCCGGTGTTGTCGATGAAAGTCTGGAACACAAAATGTGCAGACTGATGTGTTGGTGCCTTGGCTAAAATCGCGATCACCAAAGTAAACGTGCCGATTGCATGCCACCAAACGGAAACATTGTTTAGGTGGTGAAGTATTCCTACCCCGAACGTGTTGATAAGTCCTGAAGAACAATCTTCAAGTAAGTAATGCATTGAACGCCAATGAGAAATTCACTCGCCTTGGGCAACGAGCACAGCAGCATATACGCCTATGAATAGCTTCCATCAGTGAACCAATGCACAAGTATCAAGGAAAACTTCATCACCTATCTGCGTATTTGGGTTGGGGACAAAGCCAGTTTTGAAACTTGAAACTGTGGAGATGAAGCTTGCACATCCAAAGCTATTATAACGAATAAGTGTCACGAGATTCGTTTGTACAACCGTTTTACATACCTGATCCCAGTCGTGACAGCGACCTGGCCTAATAGGTTAAACCAGCCTATGTTTCGACATTATCAGTTTTAGGTTCGAGCACGAGAGTAATCTCTTCGCTAACCAGTAATCCACGACGCCAGAGCTGCATCCTGCGGCCTTGAAAGCATGGCGGCCCAGAAATATGGCCCTCCCGAAGTGGGGTGGGCACTAATGAATAGATCGTATTTCATTTTTATCCCCTTTTTCACTAACTTGAACGAGCTGACCTGCAAACCTCTGGTGAAAGAAATGAGTTGAGCTGCTGGGGGTGATCACACGACACAGTGCTTACCAGCCATTGCCATTCCAACGATGAGGGTGAAGAAGGCTGATATGTGTCATGAGTACAGAACGCGCCTATCTTGCGGTCCCGGACACTTACAGACAATAATCCATCCCCAAACCATGACCGCCGGACCACCGGTGTTCTAAAGTACTGTAAGCTTGTAGCTGAGGAAAAGGGGATGGAAACCGTACCAATCCGTATAGGAAAAGGGACATGGTCCCCGTTATTACAGATATGATTGAAAAAGAGACCTGGACAACCGAATTCAATGTTCCTTCTTAGTATCATATCGGGTGCCCTCGTACCCCGAAATTCTGAGAATAAGGGTCCGTCAAAAGGCGCGTCCAAACATAGATGATAAGGCAAAGCGTACCTGCATGAGACCCAATTCTCGTCTGCACCATATCTTTTTTTCAGATAATGTCTATCTGTAGCGGCTGAATGCACGTACTTGAGCTCCTGCTTATACCCCATCCTAGCCAACTCGGCTTCGTCCTTCTGCATAGTCGTATCGGTGGCGGCAACAGCGGATTCCTTTTCGTCTAACATGCCGGTCGTTCAAAGCAGAGAAAGAGAGCCTAATGTCATACTCCATTGGTGCGCACATATAAGTATGCATTGAAAATTTGATGGCAGCGGGGAAGATAAGGTGCGACACGTGATACCGATTTCGTAAAGATTTTGATATCTTTCAGGAACGATTATCTTGGTTCGCCGATTGGTCGTATCAAAGACTCCAGACAACTGAAAAGCATCAAGAATTCAAGGCAAGAAAATCGTACATTTCAGATGAAATATCATACACAAAGACAATACAAAGAACGAGTAAATACTAGACCTTAAAACAGCACAATATATGATTTCTACACAAGTCATCAGCAAAACCTCAGGCCTCAGGCCTCAGCAATCATTGTGCACGCGATCATGGTGGTCCAAATTTCAAAAAACTCGAAGAGTAGCGGAGTCATTACATAGTAGGCCCGGATCCTTCACATATTGTCAATTGATAGAGAAAAGACTGCTGGAGAGTTTTGGAATGCAGTCGGGATGTTTCGTTATCGCAAGTGCAATCCCTTCAGGTCAGAGTCTTTCTTGCCCTCGGGGATAGACCTTCGCTAGACGGAGCTCCTCTTGAGCCAAGAAACGATCCACACCACACATAAGGGCAAACTCACCGAAGACGCTGCGCTGCGTACATTCGCTCATCAAATACGAGTTGACCGAGACCCTCCGTCCCAGTAAACGGGGGAGACATACTCGGAATTCCTTGTCCTCTTCGTAGATTGCACGGGTGTAAGATGTCCACGAATAGTGTTCGATGACGAATGTAGAGGCGCAGTCTGAATATCTCCTATACTTTTAGAGGCCTCAAAAAACAACGCGGCACCGTCCCAGTCGTGAGCAGCTGCGCGATGTTCGGCGTAATCATCGAATTTACGTTTCAGAAGGTGTAATTTAACAACCTCCTTAGCCACCGAATGTTGCTGCTGGACACGGTTGGCACCCTCGCTAAGACCTGCTGCTTCGGGGTAGGACGTAGGGATAAACAGCATACAGCAGAATTAAAACACACCTTGAGATGCACCCTGGAATGAAGGTGTATCTGATTGAAGAACATGGGAATGTGACGCCGAAATGTCTTCTTGGTTACGGAAATCTTCTCCCTGGAACATTTGCACATTTTGCCCCGGCCTGCTTGCAGAGTTTCGGGACTCCGACTTATGGTACCTGCTTCCAGCATATCAGTGAAGGTGTCCGTGTCATGAAGACATTTTGAGGCTTACCTGTACGACGAAGTGTCCTGAATGGGTCTTTGTGCGCTTACGCTAGAGAAGGTAAACCTTGACGAGTCAAACTCTGGGTTAGGAGGTACACTTGGAGAGCTATGAAAGTCACGTCAAATAAAACTGTCGAGTTGAGCGCGAAGAAGGGTTGACTATACCTATGCTCAGGCTGGGATATCGCATGGAAGAAATGTTCTGATGATTGCCCAAACGGCCAAGAATGCATCGGCAAAGTGTTTGAAAATTGGGAAGGAACAGTAGAGTTTTGGTTCGCCTCTTGGAGTTCGGTATGTTCGGGACCACTAGGGTACTGAAGGTCGTATTGACAGTCTTCCACAGCTCGTGCAAAAATATCATTCAAATGTTTCGTGAAGGTTGTTGTGCCTTCCGATTCTCTTATGCCAGTGTCGTCCCGCTCCCGTTGCACCTGACGATATTTCTGCTTGTTTAAATTGGTATCCTCTTGCTACAAAGCAATGTCAGCAGTGTCCAACTGTTCTCAAGAAGCAAGAAAGATTTACCAAAACAACACCACCACCACTTCTCCCCTGGTTCTTCAGTAATTTCTTGGGTTCAACCTTTTCGAGTTTGTCCATCGTGTGTTGCGTACCCTTCGTGATACCGGGCTCGTTCTCGTCAGGACAAGAGTTTCGACCGATACCTCTGCTGTTCCGATATCTGCTCATCGCGTGGTCTTTTAAAGTGTCGTACTCCGAAGCATCGAGATCGAATAACTTCATAAGTCGGTGTTTACGCTCAACCTCGAGAAGGCTACATTGTTTCTTTCTGATAGCGCAGGATTTGCACTTAACGCTCAAAATCTCTCGGCGCCCATTCAGAGAGGAAAACATGTTTGGCTCGCACTGCAATCCGCCCTCGTTACATCTGTCGCACGTCTGAAAAAGGTATGAACGCATGAACAGATGAATGGTAAAATAATACACTCACTAAATTTTTATTAGCTTCAACCCACTCGCGTCGTTCTTCTTTCATCCCTCTTGCCCAAAAGGCAGCATGGAACTCCTTCTTCAGGTCTTCCGTGATTCGCCCGCAACCTTCCTTGTGTCGTTTCACCACGCCGTCACCTCGAATCTCATTCTGGTCGTGCATGACGCGTTGTCTTCCCCGATCTCCACCTTGTTCGTCTTCGTTGTGGCCGAGTTTAACATTATTGGCCCCCGACTTGGGACGCTGATCCTTGTAGTGCTTCAACAAAGCAGCGTACTGCAACGAGTTGATGTTCAACCGCTTTGTTATACGACTCTTGCGTTCAGCCTCAACACGAGAGCAGGTGCGTCTGACTTTTGCACAATTCGAGCAACATGCACTACTTGCTTTGCTCGCCTCGCATTTTTTTCCTTGTCTTTTGCAAGGTTCGCACACCTGTAGAGCCCAACAGGAGGTAAGACATCAATATGGTGATCTGACAAAAAGTCTCCGGGTATCAGGTACTCACGAAATCTAGATGAGTTTCCTTCCATTTGCGTGATTCCTCGAGCGTGCTTTTTCCCTTGAATTGAACAGCAAATTCACGCTTCAAGTCCTCGCTGATATTCACGTCGTTCTGGCCGCAAGACTGCGCATCGACGTCAGACTCATCGGACTGGAGCTCATCTTCGTCCTCGCTCTCGTCCTCATCTTGAGTTTCGTCTTCGCTTTCCGACTCATGTGCATAATTGCTCTGACTGGCATCGTCATCGGCAGCCGAGCTCTCCTCCCCATCTTCACTTTCTGCACTATCACCGTCATCCTCGACACAGTTGTCATCTCCTGCGTCCAGCTCGCCTACTGCACCCGCGTCTGCGTGTTTTTCTTTTTTGTCTTGTTTCTCAACTTCGTTCTTCTCTGTGGTCTTGACATCCGAGGTAGCGTCTTCCTCGATATCGTCCGACAAACTACTGGAGCTACGGGTTTCAGAGACTTCTCGACCAAAGCTAGCGATCAAGGGTACATCCGTATCACTGCTAGTATCCTCAATATTAGTATCAACGACGCGTCTCAACGGTTTCCGTCCGAACCTATACGCGTTGTCTCCGCTTTGAGTATGAAGTTCGGTACGTCGTCTGTTACTTGACGGCAACTTGGCTTTGTTGACTCCCCGCAAGCGCATTGGGAATGGTTGAAGGGTATGTCGAGTCGCGTTACTTTTGAAAATTGGTGGGTGGAGTAGGCTAGGTGGCAGTTGGAAGTACTTGGTAAGATGGAGAGAGAGGATGAACAAAGTAAACAGAGGGCGTTGAGATATAACTAGAAACAGCAGCGCACGATCATGAGAAGAGAAGATTCGAAAGACAGGTAACGACATACTTTGGTTAAAACTGGTAGCCTATCTTCCAAATCGAGATGTCACCCGCACTCCCATCACCATCCCATCGACTTTGCACTGTGATTCACTTGCATTCTCTCGCAAACATGCGGTACTTGAATGCAGACATTTCGGGTTAAACCAAAGCCATGAAAATAGACTTCCCCTCCAGAATTCACGATGACTTAAACGCGTGATTTCCCTAGGTGTGATAAGTGAAATATTACAGATAGCTTCACATTCCCAGATACATTCACCACAAATACAAGCAAAAGGTAATTTATATCTGCGTGTACAATGTATGAGCACAACTTCCTCACAAAGACAAGGTTACGTGTTGACTTGCCTATATACTCCGCGCCACCTAACTTACACCCATTCATCCAAAATGAAGAATTTCCACCGACTGAATTTGACCAGCATTGTTCGTCTAAGAAAGTGCAGACCTCCACCATCAGCCAATGAAACAGTGAAAAATGTACATAATGCACCGCACCTGCAACCCAAGAAGGCGACTCTCATCCATCAGCACACCATCAAATTTGAAAGTTTCTTTCGTTGTCGAAGCCACATAAGGCAAACACGAAACAATCTCTTCCATGAACATATCACTATCCACCATTGCCCTTTCATCAGTGAACACTTTCGTGTTCTCATCAGGAGACTCCATCAGCTCTCTTTTCACCCGCTTGACATTATGTGGATTAAAGTCAAAAACCATCATAGAGCAAGGTCTCCGTCTTTCATCTTCCTCGTCATCCGTATCATCATCATCATTGAGTATTATGACGAAACGCTGCCCGCACGTCGTGGTGATCCATCTCGAAGGAATATCTCCTCTGATATCAACACAAAAAGTTCTTGCTGGGGCCCAGTCTGACCACAGAATTTCTTTCTCGTCATGCACGCTCTCAGAAGGAGTATCCAGTAAACTCAACAGCGACTTGCGGTGGACGAAAATCGTGAACAAGGACAATGCATTGATGCTGTGAATTCGCAGATGCAAGAGGACCACAGATTCAAGAGGGTTGCAATGAAAGGGCCGACTGGAGTAGGAGAGGGAACTGTTCTTGCCAATAGGATTTGGCTCTCCTCTACAGGAGATATAACGAAGGGCATTACGTGCCGAAAGACGAGGCAGTCCGAGTCGGCGCAAAGGTGACGTAGGGGGATCTTCGAATGGACCAGGGATCCTCCATATTTCCAGGACACGGTCGAGAGTATTTGGAAGAAGAAGAATATCTTCCGCCAAAAAGACTATGCCAGAATAGGTGTCGGGATTCCCGTCAATTTGCTATATTTAAATAACATTTCATGAGCTGCAAAGGAATAGATGAAGCGGGTACGAAGTCGTACCATGACTAGCTTGCCGGTTTTCCATTCGTACACAGACACTGTACACCGAGCAAGAGGATTTCTCCAAAATGTTGTCACCAAAGCCAGATAGTCTCCTACAATCTCCATATTAACGGAGGGACTACCCCAACGAAGTTCGGAAGTGACAACAGGGATGGAAGGCTGCTTGGCCTGTGGGTGCGGAGCGCCGGTCGACAATTTGTGAATGGTCAGTTCGATTTCGAGATAAGAAATGGAATTCGGTGAGATACGAATATGATGACTTTGGCAAGCGTCAGAATCGAAGTTTCAAGAGCTACACAAAGAACGACTTACGCCGTGATCAAAGCAATAAGATCATGCTCATACACATTGAGCGCAAAATCAACCATAAACCTATTGTCGCCCGAGTCGAAAGTCTTCCATGCTGGCTTATCGTCTGGCGAATTCGGTAAGGGCAGGTATTTGAGCCTTTTACGAGAAGAATCCCCCAAGAAGTAGAGGTCGCCAGAGAGATCATACACGCTCCCTGGATCGAATGGCAAAGGCGCTACTTCCTGGAAATCCGGAGTACAAGTCAGCCATGCCTTTTCCCTCCGCTTCACCAACTCCAATTTCTCTGCATAGCTGAGTGGGCAGTTGAAATTGTCCTCGTACCCGGCCTTGTGAAGTGCGATACGGTATTGAAGAAGAATGGAATTTGTGATGGTGAAGTAGAACATCCGACTAACTAGGCTACACGACCCAAGGTCCACAGTGGGTAGGTAGCTGAGTATATGAATGAATACTTCGTCTGGTAGATTTGAGAGTGCTGGTGGTGCATATTCGGCATCTGCCATATCCTCGATTCCGCCCAGTTCGTGTCTGCAAGCAAGAAATTTAGCAACGGTGGAGATCATGAGCAAATCATCAGATTGAAATCATCTACTTTGATACTTAGATAAAGATACAAAGTCAATCAATGTTTAGAGAATGATTTGTAGATGAATACTGACCAAGAAGATCCTTCATTGCTGGGGGTATGTCACAGAAAAGGTCAAATGATATGAGGAGTGGGAGGGACCCGGACGAAGTGGATTGATTCCGTCACGTGCCTCCGATTGATCAATTTAAATTTTAGTCGTGGATCTTTCTGTTTCTTTCCAAAATTACATCAAAATTTTGACCCATTCAATTCTATACTACATTCTCGGGAACGCTCTTCGATGAATCTGACGGACGGGAAACTCCAAAGACAATAGGTTTATTGCACACGCATAGAATCCTGCGACCTGGGGACAGCTAGACCGGAAAAGTCTACAAATCGTAAAGAAAAAAAAGATCTCAACAAACATATGTACCATGGCGCGGGAGTCAGCTTTGAGTTCAAAGCCATAACAGACCTCACCACTCCGAATCGTCGTCCCCCTCTCTCTCAAAAGGCTCTCCCTCATCCGAGAACCCATGTTCAATAGTCATACGCAAATTCAACCCAGAAATCTTCAACCTCTCCAACCACCTAATATCTTTCGCATAACAAGACAACAAATGCACATCCACACGATTCAAAGGCACAGTCTTCCCTTTACCAGGGTAGTACCTCGATTGAATCATACTCGCAAAAAACCCATTTGTAAACTGTTCCATGCATCTCCTGAATTGTACAAATTCAAGGCAGGGCAGAAGAAGTTCTTCTTCTTCCTCGTTATCAATGTCGAACTCCGTATCGGATGTCTTCAACCTCTTATTTGCTGTCAAAGCACGCAAGAGGTCATCCGATACCGAAGCGGAATAGCCGTACTGGCATACTGACAACTCCTTCAACATCGAGCATAAACGCTCATTTCGAAGCCAAACAAGCAGCTCTGCCTCTGAGATGTGTGCGTTCTTTAGCCGCAGACGCGTCAAGGAGCACGATGAGCGGTCTATGAAACCCAAGAGGTCATCCTGAGGCCAAGGCGAAATAGGTGATAGAGTAACACCACACATCTCCAGTTCATTAAGTCGAGGAAGTGTCAAATAGGTGAAAAACTCGGATATGGAAGAGGCGTTTCCATAAACAGCCAGAGATTCTAGTCTATCATGAACCACATGGTGTCCGATTGCAAGAAGAAAAATGTGGCTGGGAGGGAATAGAGGGCCAATTGGCCTTTGTAATGAGAACTCGCTCTTTACGAGAAGAGGCGCACATGCGAGAATATGGACACACTGTTTGGGTGATATCCCAGTGTGAAATTTGAGATACGTGAGTTGAGTCCAAAGGAAAACCTCTGGACGACCGCTCCACGCAACTCGGTGTAATCGAGGGGCAGTTTTAAAGAGAGCCCCCCACCACTCCGCCGCTTCATTACCAGAAACAGAAACCCGCGCCTCTTCCAAGGCAGGTGCATCGCCCTGATGAATCAACTTGTCGTAGAAGGACTTCGTACCTGCTTTCGGAAAATACACCTTGACTCTCCTCCATCGACAAACGTGAGCCAGCAGAACTTTAAGAGCTCTATACAGTTCGTCCGAATAGCTCAAAGCCACAACACACACAGACAAGTGCATATCCTGGGACCTCTCCAGCCAAGTACGAATAACCGAATCAGGAACTCGGTTGTGAAAAGGATAATTCAGAGTCAAGAACGACCAGAACATGGGCGTCGAAATGGCTATCTCTCTCCAGCGACGACATGTCCGACTCAGATGGAATATAGCAGTAATGGTATCAGAACGAATGTAATGGTCATGCCAGCGATGAGACCAAGGATTCTCGTCCACGTCGATGTAAGGAAGGCAATGAAGGAAGATGACAACGAGAATCTCGGTCGGAAGGTCATTTATAGGGTAATGACATTGCTCCTTGCTGCTTTCTGTGAGTGAATTGGTGGCCTTCGGTGCTCGTGCTCGTCGTCTACGACGTGCTACGGCTCCTTTTCGTGGTCGTTCACAGTGAGAGGGAGGAGAGGGATCCGACATCGCCTTTGAGCAGGCATGGATCCGATCAATTTGCAGGAAAACACGGTATGCTTATGTAAGAGGCTGCTTCGCCGACAAAAAAAAGTACATAGTAGCTGCACAGGTGAATACACTGGAAATACTGAATCAAGAATCAAAGACCTAAGATACGTAGATACGTATACCGTAAGCCCGCTGCAGATTACATTCCTGTCCGGCGACCTCTTCCAGCTTCCTGCCCGAGTTCCTCACTCTCCAGCACAGGAGTAAAGCATAACGCATTGTCCAGCTTTGGACTACAAACCAACGGAGGACTCCTTGGAAGCGGGTACAGGTCCTTTGAGTCTGTCCGTGGAAGCGGCCGCCGTTTACCTGCACCGGACCTTGAAATCTGCTTGACAGGACTGCTACTTCGACTGCGACTACCACTGCGACTGGGCAGGACAGTGTATTTATCCACAGCAGACTTGGTGCCTCCAAAGACGGGTTTACTCCAGAAAAATCCGTTATCATCGCTAGCATTGAGACTTGCAGCAGGCGTGGGAAGAGGTGAGCCTTCCATCATGCGAAAACCTGTCTGTACGGTTGAGGTTGTTCGGGTACTCCTCTCCGTTCGCGTCCTACTAAGGTCCAGTTCCCGAATCCGACAACTTTCATCCCCACTCTGTACACGGGCAACGTCTTCGAGGCGCAGATCAGATTCTTGCCTATTGTGTTGCTTCGGTCGGCGGCGAGAAACAGACACGACACGACCCGTGCTTGAGGTAGCAGTCGATTGAGGAGTAGACTTTTGCTGCAGCTTCCGATCATCAGAGAGACGAGGAGACCTAGGATCGTAGTCACTCTCGAACTCGTCCAAAAATGACATGGATTCGTCTTCGTTTCTCCCCTTGTCGTCATGTTCTTCTTCAAACTCGTCTTCGTCTTCCCCTACCTGAGAGTATACCGACATTGACACAGCGGTTTTGACTGTCGGAGCTCTTGACGGCCCACGCGTAGGCCTGGACGTTGTAGATTTCGATCGAGAGCCAGTTTTGAACGGTACCGAGGTAGGTGGGACAAGATATGCACGCTCCGAGTCGTCTTTCTCCGATGTACTCTGACCACCATCTATATCCATTCCACGCCAGCTGAAAGCGTCCGTCAAGGCGCCAGCGTATAGAGGGGCTTTCTCATACGCGTTATCCTCCTCCGAAAGCATGTTCCTGTCGGATAAACTGGGACAATACGGCGGACCAACCTCCAACTCGCTCCGTCGAGGCCTTCTCCTCCCTCGGGCTCTATTGGTAAGATCGTCTTCACGGAAATCAGATAGACGGGGTTTGCGTGTGATACAACCCCACCCTATCCAAGCAGCGATACAGCCCAACACGACGCCAACTATAACGAATACCAGAATGAGATACGTTGGGGCTTTAGAACCTTGGGTATTTGTTTTGGGATAAACGACTAGAGTGGGAGAGGCGGATTGTGAGTCTATCGTGGCATTGATTGATATGATGGACTGGGAATTGGATGTGCTTGAGCTTGTGATAGTTGAAGAATTGCTGGAAATGGAGGGCGGGTTGGTGCTGACGGCCAGGCTGGAAGACGTTGAGGCATTGGGCATCGACGAAGAGATATACTGAAAAGACGATTGAGTTACCGCAACGCTTGTAGGTCCTGCGGTGGCAACACTGGTGGTGCTAGATGTTGCTACGACGCCGCCTGGAGGATAGGGCCACCAATAGTCGTAACTGCTGCTGGTGGCAGGGGGCGAACCAGGAGAAGCGGGTCCAGGAATCGACGTAACTCCAGATATTTGTCTGTAATAGATATCATATTGCTGGTGCGGCGTTCTTTCACTCTCGTGGGTGCTTGTTGAATCCGGACTTGGGTGAGGGTCTGCTGCGCGTTCTTGATCAAAATTGAGGTGCGTCATTCCTGCATAGATTGTCTGTAAAGAACGTGTAGAAGTAAAGAGTGTAGATGCGATAAAATAGTAATGGGCGAGATGATGGGTGTGGAGAGAGAAGTTGAACAGGCCAAGTCTCCGGCCGAGCGGCCGAGGTCAGACGGCTTGTCCGAGTCGAGCTCTGTCTTTTCGTTTTCTTTACACTTTCACTTCTAGTATCTCCTTTCAGCGTTCAGCGTATGTATGCGACACTCAAATACTCAACTCTTTTGAAGCTCACAAAATTCGAAGAAAAAGACCAATGCATGACTTACCAGGAGCAGTGCTCTATTCGGCGATCCCGAATTTGTTGTCTAACGAATTCGACCTTCTAATTTAGGTATGTGGGAGTGTCCCTAAAGTCAGATACTTCGAAGCAAAATGGTTCTTTCGATCTTGCAGCAGACTCTCTGAAAGCATCATGTCTGACATGAATTTGCAGTCACTCGAAAGCTCGACTTTCAAAGATGAACAAGCTCAAACATTTGCCGTCGCGAATGTGAGCCATGGCCCGGTCAATTCAAGCTCCCAGACAGCAGGTACAGTACCACGCTGTACGTGCTCGAGATTGTTTTAAACTGACCAGACAATATGTAGAACTCTTCAAATCACTGAGCATCTTAGATCGTCTGCTCACACCAGCGATACTCGTCTGTATGATCATTGGTGTAGTTATAGGTAATTTCGCCCCCGGCGTACAAGAAGCCTTCAACACCGTACGACTGAAGAGCGTGTCCGTTCGTAAGTTTTATCTCTAATGCGTATCATATACCCGTTCTCATGTGGACCAAACGATCCATAGCCATCGCAGTGGGCCTTTTGGTCATGATGTGGCCAGTCCTCACAAAAGTCCGGTATGAGACGCTTCCAACACTCTTTGCTTCTCGTGCTGTATGGATCCACATCTCCATCTCCATGTTCCTCAACTGGATAATCGGACCCCTTGTGATGGTAGCCCTTGCCTGGGCAACACTTCCTGATCTTCCGACCTATCGTACCGGTGTCATTATGGTCGGTTTAGCCAGGTGCATCGCGATGGTTATGATCTGGAATCAATTAGCCCAAGGAAATCCTGAATATTGCGCTGTCCTTGTCGTGATAAATTCTGTTCTCCAAATCATCTTGTACTCACCATATGCGCTACTCTTTATTAACATAGTCGGTGGCAAAGATCAGACGGGTGTTAAAGTCTCGTACGGAGACGTTGCCATTTCAGTGCTGATTGTAAGTAACTCCCTATGCTCTTCTCAGAAATTATGTCAGCCATGATATTGAATGATATTGCAGTACCTTGGAATTCCTCTGCTAGCTGGCATTCTCACCCGATACGGCGTTTGGTATTGCACATCCAAAGCCTTCTTGTACCAGCGGTTTCTGCCCCTGTTCTCACCGCTGGCTCTGATTGGTTTATTATACACCATCATCGTCATGTTTGCATACCAAGGCCGGAACATCATACACCATTTGGGTACGTCGTATATTGCTACTCACAGTTGAATATATTCAAACACCAAATGACACCTCACTTACTAGGTCCAGTCTTCCGCGTCTTCGTACCGCTGATCCTGTATTTCATCGTCATGTGGTCCTCAGCCTTTGCATTCGTCTTCTGGTTACATCGCAAAGAGAGTAGAGCTAAAAACCCCGGGCAAGTGTTTGGATACGATATGGCTGTTGTGCAGGCGTTCACTGCAGGCAGCAACAACTTTGTGAGTTAGCTATCGTTATACTAGTGACATGGAAAGGTGTAGTCAACTTGCCTTACAGGAACTGGCGATAGCAGTGGCGATCGCTGTGTATGGGGTAGGCTCAGATCAAGCACTCGCAGCGACGATTGGCCCGTTAGTGGAGGTTCCAGTCCTCTTGGCCCTGACGTGGGTAGCCTTATGGATTCGGGATCGAGTATACCATGTCGATACGACTGGTGTTAAGGTGTAACTATACGTCGTGCGTCATGGCACACTGACAGTGCTGCCAATTATTCAATGGCGCGAAAGGGATTACCCATAGAGAATAGTAGTACTATGAGGAGCTGATTATTGTGAAATCTGATTCGTGCAGTCGTAGTAATCGTGTAACCTAATAAACATCTGAAATCATTTATATAAACAGAACAAAGGGGTACCACTTATCCTTCCACGCATCCATCCCACCGACTAGCCCAAAACACTTTCACTCAGAAACTTCACCATCTCCTTCAACATCTCAGGCGTAAACTCATGTGCCGCATCAGGCTGCACCACAACTTTCTTCAGTCCCTTATCACCCGTCTCCAAACCATCCACAAATGCCTCACTCGCACTCCAAGGCACCAACAGATCGCATCCGCCGGATAATACGAGAATCCTCTTATTCCAGAACGGATTTCTTTCGTCCTTCTGTCTGTATTCCGTCGAAACTGGATCTGACTCCCGGATGATGTTTAAGAGGCTATTAGGCAGATATGTCGACCCTTCGAGTTTGATTCCGAATTTCTCCGCCCTGGCATTCATCAATGTCAGGAAGTCGGGGCAGGCGATGATAGGTATCCCGACGGTGAGGCGGGGTTCTTGAGGTGTTGTCCGTAGTCAGAGTTTACGGTTTACGCTACGTAGCCTAGCTAGAAAGTATACGTACCTTGAGAGAGAGCAATCCATGTCGAGTGACCGCCTAGACTTCTACCAGCAATTCCCCACTGAACGATGTTTCTGTCGTCATTTGGGTAGAGATATGCAGGGAGGAAATCTATGAGGTAAGATACGTCCCTAGCAGACCCCGCTGTGATGCCATTGAACGTCAACGATTATTAGGGTAGAGGAAGAGGGCTGTAGCACAGACTCTGCATTGCATACATGTCGATTCTACACAAGATTTGTTAGAGTATTTCATAGCCTAGCAAGTAAAAACGATTGACTAACGCATGTCTAGGATTCGCCTTCCAGCCATTGTTAGCTTTCGGATCGACAATTCTATGCCCATGATTACGATGATCCTGCGATAAGAAACGATCCGGAACCGGTCACTAGTCAACATTAAATTCAATGGAGAAATGCAGTAATACCACATACGAAAGTAACTATCACAAGTTCCTTCGCGGTTTTACTTCCGATCTGTCCGAACAAATCTTCGACATTCTCATTTAGCTGCTCGGCAGATCCATTTCGACCATGAAGGAAGAACATGATAAATACTGGCCGCTTGTCGTTGTCATTGTTGTTCGATTGCTGGGACTTTGAGGTGAAGACGTTTACTGGAAGGCCTCCTACGACGATGGTTTGTTTATCGACAGACATACTATGTATGTAGTGGAATTTGGGACTGATTTCGATTCAGATGAATCAAGAAAGAGTTAATTATCGATGTTATTTGTTTATTTGACGATTTGACGTCTCAGAGGTGCTCCGCTGAAGGGCGACTGGAAGCGATGGAAGCGAGGTGGATAACCGGAGAAGCCGGTTTTGACCAGGCTTTGGCTCTTGCTCTTCACCACCATCACTCGAGTCTCGATTTCATCTAAATACAAACAAGTAACTTGGCCAATGGTTCGAGGACGTAAAAAAGATATCACAGTGCCTCTGACACGTTCAGTCGCTCTCCAGCGTGACTATCGAGAAAGAAAAGCAAAATACGTCGCTGATTTAGAAGAAAAATGCCGTTTATTTCAGGAGCAAAATCAACAGCTGTTAAAAGAGAACACGGATCTTAGATTCGAACTCGAGCAGAAGCGCTTGAAGGAGAATTTGGACTATGTGGTATCAGACGAGGAGAATAAGAAGAAGGTATGTTTTATTATTTTTTGCGCATGTAGTGTTCGTAAAGATTCATTTTTTTTTACAGGCTAAAGCATTGGAAGACATTCTGAGTTCGTTATCTTCCGCTGTGGCTAGCATTCGAGTCTTCCAGGATTTAACACAAGATATCGCTCGCAATTCTACCTCGTCAAACTTATCCTTCAGTTCTAATGGGCATGCAATGCAGACTCCGATGTCTTCGATTACGCAGACCTCTGTATCACCTCCACTACCGACAAAGCCTTCTTGTCATGTCCAACCGGACAATAATCTTGCTACAACACCTGCACTTCGTGTGAAGATAGTCAATTTTCCTAATCCTCAGACATCCGCAACAAGTTTAGGGTCTTCCGCTGATTCCACTTCAGGAGATCACATCACTTGCACTTCACCCTCTCCAGCGCCTCCTAGCGCCACCCCACCAGAAACAAGGGATCATGATTACGACTCTCCCGAGTATTGGGACACGAACTCCCCCTCTTGTTGTATGGGATTCTTTCGCTGCGAAACCGTAGCCATGGAAGAGGCCTCAGATCCCGGCCCCGCTGCGAAATTCAGGTCAATTGTTAACAGACGTCTTCATGAGGAAGGTTCTGGATCATGCGTACCCGCCGATAATTTAGCCTCGCAGTCGATGGATAATTCCACGAGGAATATTGCACTAGGTTATGGAGGGATAGGTGGGAGGGTGGTCGCTTCGCTACGCAGGGATTTCGACTCGTGTCCTGAGATGTTGGACGAAAGCTCGAGTGCCGATATGATGGAGTTTCGTCTGGGTGACCGTGTAGAGCAATCGAGTTTGAGGTCTACTGCGAGGGACGGTTGACTTGTCAGTGCAGCGCGACTGTGTAGACTTGCGATGGGCAAAGCCATAGCCTAAGCCTTCTCAACCATGTTGGACAAGCTGACAACGATGGTTGAAATATATGGCTCATCTCATAGGCGCATTCTTCGCTGCACGTCATCACGCAGTACCACATAAGCGCGCGCTGCACGATGGTGGTATGAACTATAGTACCACGCCTGGATGTTGTCCTCACGCAGTGCTGAGACGGGGGAATTGGAAGAGGTGATCGTACCTCTGGACTTGCTACCAAAAACCGGAAGTGATGGTGGACAACCTGGATCTGAACTATCAGGCCATCAGCTTGCTCTACAGGAAGGACTATATAGGCGCCTGATGCTTCAAACGCGCTTCGAGCAACGAACTCAAGCCTACATTCGTTCGTTCGAGGTTCAGACACAATGCCCGTGTGCTGGTTGCGGCTTGTTACTTGATGACATTCCTATCAGATCAAGCCTGTTCAACTGGACATGGTATCTTTTCTGCGACATACGTCGCCCCTCCTCTCTATGCATAAGCCTCACACTGGCGGCATGGAGGGTAGAGCAACCAGGGCGGATAGACAATTCACAGCTCTTTCCTTACAGCAGAACATGCTTCTCCGAACGCTATCAAAGCAGACTGCATGTCGGAAAGTGCCTGTATAACATCTGCCATACCCAGGCCAAGCTACGATATAAGTTCTACTCCCACGTACATCTGAGGGTCATTACTTGTATCAATGGTCCTACACATGGGAGAACAAGTCCCTTCTCCGACACGGACCTACATATGCGACATGCCATCGCGAAATGCGGGCGATTAACGCAGCTGCCAAAACAACTTCGAGGAAGACAACACTTCTAGGGGATTTGCTGAAAGAGCGGAAGAAGGGTATGGAAGATCATCAACGAGAACGACCGTGACTGCCCGTCTGTCGCGGTGTAGGATAATGCAGTAGAAAGAGAAAAGGAATGGCAAGGGCAGCATTCAGGGCGCGCGGGATAGCAAGGGAACAAGTGCCAACACTGGAATTTTTTTCAAGACTTCCGCTGGCACAGGCGATATTGTAGCAGAGCAAGGAAAAGGCAAGCAGGATGTGAAACATATCGGGACGGGGAAGGGGAATCGCAAGCGGGCTGCTGACATTGGATTCAAGCCTTCTGGTGGGAGGTCTTTTGCCGACAGACACTCTAACTCCAAAGTGTATTCGAGGGATGGAAACTCTAAATTTCCCTGCATATGTATTCGTTGTATAGTTTCTACTGCATGTATGTGCTATTACTTCGCTTGCCTTGTCTTGCATCAGATGCTGGCAACCAATATAGATATGGGACTTATCAGCCAGAGGGTTGCGGCGAGTAGATTCCATTCAAAATCTGCTTTCCCTGGCCATCCAACTTACTTTCAATGTCGCTTCTGTAATTGCAAAGCATCTGAGTGCTTTTTGGGTTGGCATAGTTCCACTGGCAATACAACTGGCATTGCTGTTGCGTAGTGTATCTAGCTGTGCGTCTTGATCGCTCGCATTGATATAAAATTGTCGCTACAAAAATGACATGACACATCCTTGAAATGGGGTAGAAATATTGGAGTCGCTTCTTCTCCGGTGGTTAGTAGGGCCATGAGCAGAGTCAATCCGACTCAACCGTATCTCTGAATGCCGATAGATGGGGATTAGGTAGTGAAGGCTTGAGCTTGAAGGCGTGACCATAACGACGAATATCTCTCTGAACCTTCCAGACTGAGACTTATCGGCGGCCTATGTCTCCCCCGTTATGATTATGAACATGGTTCATAAACTTAAAGAATGAGAGCGATACACCGAAAACAGTATGCATGAATCATCTATGGAGACTTAGAGAATGCTCTGAATCCAATCCAGATAAACGAATCAAATAGTATCACCGAAGTGAGCTAGAGCTTACTCGTAGCTTCGCATTCTAGACAAGAATTCACGAAGCAAAGATTGAGAATTGTGTGGCTGAAGGACCTTTGAATTCCATTGCAGGCGGGACGAGCTCTGGAAGCAAACACTTCCATCAGTAAATCGGGGGAAAACGTGGTGAGGCGTTGTGGGAATTTGAGTTTGATGTAGATAAGATATGTCATGATCATGGATTGTTATACCATATATAGACCGTATCACAATTGCTCGAAATTTTGACGTGTTATAATTGTGCTGTCACAATTATACCATATTACAAGTGTGAGTAATTCTTATTCCATTATCATGTTTGGCTAT
The DNA here is from genome assembly GCA_028554645.1 of Omphalotus guepiniiformis. Classification (NCBI taxonomy): domain Eukaryota; kingdom Fungi; phylum Basidiomycota; class Agaricomycetes; order Agaricales; family Omphalotaceae; genus Omphalotus; species Omphalotus guepiniiformis. The sequence goes on from JAQOOI010000019.1 coordinate 618,927, forward strand.
AATTTGAAGGATATATTTGACATATCTATAGTACTATGTATTCCTTCTGTAATTACTGTGTACACTTACCATTTCATATAATTCACCACAAAATTTTGAACCAATTTTGCTACTAATGTAGCCTTTGCATACTAGTAGGCGCAAAGTACGCGAAGAATTCTTAAAAAGCCTTACAGCTCAGCGCTCAGCGCTCAGTACTCAGTGTTGCCGGATTGCAGCCTTAGAAAATTATGGTACACGAATATGCAGCTCAGGCGACTCACCTTGTACACTCGGACTTAAACAAAAAAAAAATTATCGGAGGAATCCACTGAGATGTCGGAGCTGGAAATGATAAGCATGAACCGGGCCACCGGCATTTCACAGTAACGCGGTCAGGTGATCGTCCCCGTTACAAAAGGCCGTGACTTCGTTGATTTATTTCCATCTCCTGCCTCTTCCTCCAACCATCACTATCACAACACTCCTTCGGACAGCTGGGACAGTGCGTCTCTTACACCTCAACTAATATTATCCTCCATACTACTATAGCATGAGATTGTGAACTGGCTACAGCCTGAGCAGGTGTTGGTGGAAATAGGTATGTATCATTCAATCTAGCTTTTTTGCACAACTTTGACTAATGGCCGTTTCTTTGCTGGATATAATCTTACAAGTACATCCTCATGTGCACTCCGAGGCCATGTATCAGGCCTGTTCAACGCGGTTCGGCGCCCGAAATCTTCCATTACAACTATGCACCATGGTCCCTGGTAAGTTCCGCCCTGCTCCACCAGTATCTTCTCTCTGGCTTCCTCTGATTCTCAAACATTATAGCTTCCATCAAGCAGACCACATTAGTACAGCTTTGGGGTGTATGCGTGAGGTTCGTACCGAACTAAGAATTCAATGATTAAGCAACGCGACATACTTGCTGGTACGTACACTGTATCCCTTATGGTGATGCTAAATATATACTAATAATTTACATAGGTAACGGTACCCTCAGAGGTTGTTCAGATGCGGTTCAGATGGGAAGCCGGACAGATGGGAACAGTGTTCTGTTGAAAACTTGTTGCCTGTAATTTGTCAACATCAGACTCATGTACATATGATATGTATGCTACGTGTGCAATGATATCTAGATTTCGTCATATTTTTATGTATTGCAAAACTTGAGTATTATTTATTATTGCATTGAATGAGGTACATTTTTGGCTCAAAGTGAGGATGTCATTCTAAAAGATTTCTTGTTGTGCTGTCTTGACATAGGTTTTGTGTATTGTTGTAAATGAGGTATAATAATTGTCGAAAAAAGTCCAAAGGTACAATGAGTTAAAATTCCTTACAATTCCATGTATAATATTATGGTCAGATTATTTGTGTTACATCACATTACACGTATTATGCGGACTTATAATCCGTCGCGGCAGGTCCCTGGATTTAGTGATGTCAATTGAAAGCATTATTGTGCTAGCACCACGTCAGCTCTTCCACGTGACCAATGCCTGACAAAGTTGCAGACATGGTCACAGGATCGAATCCTGATTCCCCCACGAATACAACACCTGGCTTTGGCCGAAACCGATGACGCCACAACCGTTGACTCACACACCCGCTGCTATCAATGATCGATATTAGCTCCACACACAATCTATAGGGAAGGAAAAGAGGGGAAAAATAACAAAAAATACGTCTGATTGGGATAGGCATTCTCCTTGTAGTATGTAACATGTCCCCCACGCCTTGGCACTAAGACTTGCCTGCTAGTGGTTAAATGAAGAATTTAAAAAAAAAAAAAAAAAAAAAAGCATTATTGTGCTTACATAAGTTATTTGGTTACGAATTAAGCGCTAAGCGCCCATTATTTGGCTAGCAAACTTGGAAATCGCTCACTCATTATTCTTTCCTCTTCCCTTTCAACCACCATCTCATTTTCAGATGGCCGACCTTACCGTTCTTTCTTCGCTTTCTCCAGTTCCTATATACCCGTCTATTCCAGGAGCTTCACGGTCTTCTTTGTTCAGGACGTATGCTTCAGGCGCTGGCGCAAGCAGGACAGATCTTCGGAAGGAAGAATCGTCGACGCCAGTGAATGCAGATTTTGGTGGAGATGCAAGGATTTCTCGAGTCTCGACGAGGGTGAGGCCACCTCGTATACGAACTAAACGAGAAGGGTCGGAGTCGGGGTCGGATTTGAGTGGGCAAAGTGACGACGAAGAGCACGATAGCAGTACAACGCCAACTACTGACGAGGAGGCGCCTCGTACGGAGTCACCTACGTCTTATGTGACTGCTCAAAGTACAGGCTGGGCGAGAAATCAAATTGGATTTAGCTTGAACTCTTCAAGCTCGGCCTCACTGCACGCGACCCCGAGAGGGAGAACAGAGCAGCAACGGCATCGGCCTACGAGGTCGCGCAGTGCACCTCCCATGAAAATATCGTTTTCAGAGCCTGTGCCTAGTGCTTCTCGCACTGCTGGCCCTGATCAGAGCGCTTTTGACGTGTACAAACCCCGCCGGTCATCGACGTACAACTCTGGTTCTTCATCAGGTTATTCGTCTCCTTCGAGCTCGTTTTCGGCTCCGACTTACGGTGGTCTGGGCTATGGGAATGGATACGGTAGAGCCAGAGGTACTGAATTACTTCGTCCGCCACCTCCTTTACGTGAGTTTTTGGTCAGTCTCTTACGTATGTCAAATATCTTATTCTATCATTCAATAAGACCGTCCGACAACCTTTTGGCGTCATACAACTCGATCAGGTGTTACCGCCTCTTCTTACTCTCCATCATCGCATGTCATCCGCCGCTCTACGTTCGTAGCTGCGGGGCTGACCTTTGACAAACCCATGGACGATATTAGTGCGCTGGGAGTGGAGAGCCGGATCAGGAGCGCAAGTTACGAGGAAGGTGTTAAAGCGAATGTCAGCGAGGTATTCTGGGAGGTTGTCGTGCAGCGGTGATAGGTGATAACGATCTCGTGGTCTGTTGGAGGGGAATAAAGGGCATTGTTAGTGTCACGGTTCATTGTAACCAGAAAGGTAAGCCCTCACATTTCTTTCCTTGTATTTTTGACGCTCATGAGCATCCTCCCAGCCAGCTCGCAGTGCTGATCCAGTTCGAGCAATTTTCTACTCTGCGGGCATGTAGTGTCATTGCGACGATATGTTCCCGTCTGCCTGCCGTCGTCTTTTTTGTTTGCCCATAAGCCAAAGTGTTGCGGAGTGGCTACCTTTCACGGATTCCCCTTGGGTTTGCGCGACGCATTGTCAGCATCGGCATGGTTACCCTTCGTTCTTACCCTTATACCGCGTATGTTTAATGATCATTGTATCCTCCTGACTATCGGGTCCTCGAACGTCGAACACCATGGATGTGCAATTCTGTGTCAGCACACTGCATGTCGGGGTCTGACTAGAAAGACCTTAGTCGCATGCTGCAATGTTGCATTAGTCTTCCTGCGCGTGGATCGTTTCATGTCTGACAGGGCAATGATCGTCTTGTTGGGATTCTACGAGAAGCGACAGCCGGGCTCAGAGCGACACCCCCGCCCCTGCTTTTTTTTCACTTAGAGCCCCTTCTTTGCCTTCGATATAGACTTCACCCTGCAATTTTTTTATGCTACTCTTTCACAACATCTTAAATCTTCACGATCCTTATCTATACCCCTCCATTTAAAACCCTCGCATTACTTACGCTACACATTATATTGCGAGATACCTCAGCTTTAGCTTACCGCGCATTGTGGGTAGGGCTCAACTTTTTCATATTGACACGTATATACCTTATCTGTGTTACATCGCAACGCTACGTTTGGCATACCATGTACTTGGACTTGATCAGCTATACTTGGGCTTCTGTATTTGGTTTATGTAGTGTACGTGGTATATGGTACTTAGATCGTGAGGAATTGGTCAAATTACATATTATTACTCACTCGGATATTTCTTGCTTTGACATGCCATGTGCACAAGATAATATAAATTGTACGTGGCACCTTACGGCACCTTGAAGCTGATTCAATGTAGGCAAGTTGGTGAGAGTATCTCATCTACAGTATTCACAATGTACACAGCAATAAGCTAGGTGCTGGGATGCTGGGAAATGATCGTATCAATGAACAAGATGAACGAAAGTAGGTTTAGTATAAAGTAGTAGTACTAACAGAAATTGTGTAAGAAATAATGCATATCTGGGAAGATGACAACCAATACGAATAGTATCACGATACTACTATACCCACATAAAGCAGAATTAATTCCTTAGGCCATGATGACCTCACTTTTAAGAACAAATCGGGGCACACTTATAGGAAGTGCTAAGAAGAACGAAGGGTCTGCGAGGAACGTAACGCTTATGACATATAGAATCATCGACGTTCTTCTGCCTGAATAAGGCCGATAGCTTTGTTAGATCGGGATTTGATGTTACATTTGAATACGCTGGAGTGACTATGAACGATGTCGATGAAGCATAAGTTAGCACAAACGAAGGATGTTTTAGTTCAAATAAAATCTATATGTGCACGCACCTGATAGTTCCAGAGCTTTGCTCGGTATCTGGCTCAATTATTACCCCATCTTCAGAGTATTTAGAGATGTCAAAGACAGCCAAAACCATCGCGCAGGTGATAAAAATGGATGCGTCGGCTAAGACTCGGCCTTCAGGTCGGAGCGGTTTTAGTTACCCGGATTAGCTGCGTCTTTTTGATGATAAAGAGGAAGAATTGTGCGTACCAGGGCATATCCTACATACACCCACCGGTGGCCAATCAGAATGGGGTAAAGGCAGGGGGAAGATACAGCATGATGAACTTACCGTCTACCATATCCAAAGCACATCTCTCGAGGATCTATTTCGGGCGCGTAGCCTTCTGTGGGGATAAATCTGTCTGGATTGAACGACATCGGATCGTGGTATAGCTCGGGATCATGGGCCATTTGCCTAACAATGCCTAGCATTAATAGTAGACTTATGATTTTCATAAGTCGGGCACACCATAGGTTCGGAAGAACGAGGGCTCCTTTAGGAATGAGATATCCGTTGAATATGTTATCTTCAGTCACGCGATGAGGAACGCCTTTGTTTTGTTAAAGTCAGCCCTTTCATAATGGAAAGATGTAAAGCAATCTCTTACCTGTGGGTACAACACTATGCCATCTTAGCAACTCAATCACGAGTGCATTTATATATGGGAGTTGATCCCTATCATCAAACACTGGAAGGCGGTCGTTTCCAATTACGCGGTCAATCTCGGCTTTGGCTTTGGCTTGCACGTCTGGGAATAGCACCATTGCTTTGAAGAATGAGTAGATCGAGGAGACAGTCTGATGACAACGGGAAAGCGCATGATGTATGATGTACACAGGAATTGAAATAATATGGCTTACTGTGTCAGCACCACCTGTGTATGGTATAGTCCAATCAGAGGGCGTAAATCGTAAGTTCAGAAAATAGAAAGATGCATTTCGTGGTGTTTCTTACCCGAGTAAAGAGAAGCAGCAGACCATTTAACCTCAAATTCTTCATTTGCGCTCAGATTTTTTCGGTCCAGCAGCCTTGAGGTGTACGACATTTCAGCCGTCCCGGCAGCCTAAATTCCCGGGAGTTTGTGTGAGCTCGATATCAAACAAAGCGGACGTCATAAGTGAGTGTGATTGACGTACCATTTGTTCTTTTACAAAACTGTACGGCAATTCGACCATCTCGCTGAGACATGCGGCCCATTCTTTCGCTGTTTTCTTGAACCCGGCACCAGGGAGCCAGCCGGGTACATGGCGCACTAGTGCGTACAAATCAGTTAATCAGTATCTTTCAATTACCGAGTAATGTCAAGCAAATATTGGAAATACATACGGGGTGGTATCAGGTTGACGAGAAAGCCCCCAGGAGCAGTAGATAGAGCGAATTGTTCAGTCGCTTTGTCTGCTAATGTCACAAATGGATCTTCGCCTTCACGAACTTCGTATCCATGTGAGATACGAAGAATGATAGCGCCAGCGGTTCTAAAGAGAGCGGGATAGTAGCGTGATAATATGAATTGCTTGTACCCATCTTTCTCGAACGAATGTTGCTTACTTTCGAATGTGGTCTGCAAAAGCAGCAGGGGTAGCGAGCAATCGCTTCAACAGTCGATGGGTTTCGAGCTCCTCAACCGGATGGAAGACCCTCATCGTCGTATGGTTTCCGAAGAGCTGGTGAGCGAGTCGCCGATAATTGCGGAATCTCTCTCCGTAAGGAGTGAGCACCATAGTGTTCTTCCAACCGACGAGTTCACCACCCATAGTGTTGACGGGTCTGTCGGAATAAATAGAGCTTTGCTTGTCGAGCATCTCGCTGGCAGTTTTCGCGGAGTTGACGACGACAATTACTTGTCCGAGTACTAAGTAGATTCTTAGCTTCGCGTTGTCTCGTCAGAAAAATGAGCAGGTACCGTTGACAGATACGATATCACCTAGCAGATGAATCTTCAATACAGGCAAACTGGGTACCGCCAAGAGAACGTCCTCACCAAATTTCCGTCCCCACTCCGCGAACGTCAACCACTCCTTCTCGGTCGGCATATCGAGTAGATTCCCTACTATCGGGAGCTTTCGAGGACCAGGTGGGAGCCCATATCTCGTTTTCTTGGATGAGAATAGGCGAAAACAGCAGTACAAAGCGAAGACAGCAAAGCAAAGATCAATGTAATGAATAGTCGACATTGTTGCGTTTAAAAAGGCAGAAGGGATGAGGGGAAACGTATGTTTGCGAGATGGGGATCTCGATCCAACCACGTTTGCAAGAGAGAGATTAAAGATTCTAGAGATGGTTCCCACAATGCCTCCCGATACGCGTTTATATGTGAGGCCCCAGGGTCATACATGTGGAAATCGGGATCAATGGTATTCATAGAATTGAATTCGTACACCACGGATCGGCATACAGCGATTACAGCGACCCAATAATGTACTAGAGGAATGTCCTAGCACTGTCATGTGGGATCGTTGTCAGAGCTTCTTCTGGGTGCATAATCCCTTGTACGGTCGGTTCGTGGGTCAACTGTGCACTTCATCTAGAAAAGGGTCTAATTATTTGTGGCTTAGACGTGTGACCCCATCTCAGTTTACGACGGACTGGACGTACCGGAAATATGGCCCCATCGAAAGAATTACACACGAGTTCTCAAAGATGCCAGGAAGAAGCATTCAACAGTATGTGACACCTGCAGTACACAAACACCAACATGAATAAAATGAAGTCGCACAGACCGGATCGATGAAAATATGTTCACCGTCTTGCAAGCTCTAACTTGGGTTCTCGGAACTTTACATGTTGTACGAAACCGGATTAAACCTGTTTTGGCCTAGCAATGGTGCTTGTAAAGTCAGCAGGGGTCAGCAAAAGTGACACAATGTACTGAAACAATTTTTAAGCATGAGCTGAGAGAGAATCGATAATTTAAAGCCAGCGGAGGTCCAAAACATTGAGCTTATCCACTTGCCTGGGTCTGAAAATCGTTGCTTCATAAGAGAGCTAGTCCGCGAGGGTCTATCTCCTATCACCCCCCATACTTTCCCCTTGCAAGTTGATGCGAGGATATCGCTTTGACGAGGGAGCAGATGACAGTGATGCTTCCCATACAGACACCGAGGACAAAGTCGTGTAGTGTGAAGCTTGACGCATCATGTATACTTTCTTATTCTTCAATAATCTGTTCTTGCAAAGTCACTAAACCAAATGAAGGAAGCTGAAAGAAAGACGACCTTACCCCGGGATTTTTCCACGTAAAGTATCATTAGTCAGCCTTGCAGGAAATCGCTGAACCCTAAAGGTCAGCAAAAGGTCAGGTACATGAACCCAAGTTGAATTGAAAAGGTGCTGGCTGGCAAAATTCATCAATTGTCCAGACTGAGCTCGAATCAGGTAAGGGCCTGTGACAGCCCTTCTTCCATCATCAGCTGCGAAATATCTCAAATCAATTCACAAGCATTAATGTTGCCTCTTCCAGGCTCATCCAATGGGTGATACGAACTATCGCATCTCAGATGGGGCGAGAATCGACGTCCTTCGATCGGTTCGCGGGTAATGCTGGCCTCGGACATCTTGAACCGAATGGTATCCTATGGTATCCTCGTAGATTGTTCGCGTGTGGGAAAAGGGTATGGTGTACAAGCTGTACATCTAATAATGACAGTACAAGGATAGTACGTTGAGTACAGAATGTCAAGATATGGAGGCGCAATGTCCGCAAGTAGAGCAACACAGTGATACCTAGAATGTTACGGTTCTTGTCAGCCAAATGAATGAGGGAATTATCAAAAAGCATCGAACTCACAACAATAGATAACATGACGACCGGAAGTGTTCAATAGATAAGCATAAAAGAACAATCGAAAAAACCTAAAGTCCAAATTTGAACGTCACCTAGTACACGGCATGTTTACGACGTAGCACGGAGAGACAGGCAACGGTAAGAACAGCGATGGCGGGAAAAAGAACAAGTCCACCGACAACACCCGCTTTGGATGCTTCAGGAGGAGCTAACATGTCATCGAAAGCATCGGCGCTAGCCAAACAAACGGAGCCCAGCGGACCAGAGAAGGAGCCCATGAAGACCATAAGCACCGTGATGAAAATGCATCCGAGGACACCACGCCATGTCATCCATAATTCTCTAGGACCGAGAGCAGATTCATCGTCAAAGAAGTCATCGGGACCGGAGGATTGCGGTGCCGACCTAATGCTCAAAAAGTACAAAAGGTGAAAGGCAGCAATTAAAGGGATGGTCAGGACAGCTCCCCCTGTGGCGCCGGCTTTTACGGAGGAAATTAGGGGAACGATGGTGTAAGGACTTGATGGCAAGAAGTGTGCGGCACGCTCCAAGATAGCATGTCCTATAGTGAGGTAGATGGTGGAAAGAGCGACGGGCAATGGTACGAGAAGGAAGGTGAAAGCCAATTTCTTATGCTTGATAAAAACTAACCACAGCGAGTGTTCCGAGTGACGCGAAATAAATGTCGAGGGCGTCAACACTCGTCTCTCTGGCTGTAGTGAGTTCCCTCCAAGGTCCATCCGAGTAGGAGCAGGAGCAGCAAGATCAAAACGACTAGTTGGATGTAAAGGAGAGTCGGAGGAGATGCTAGGTGGGGTAGAGACAGTACGGAAAGTAGAAGCAAACTGGAAAGGATGTCGAACGGGCTGAGGGATCCAAGGTGCACCTCTATTTGTATCGTTGGCATGTCCCGGTGAAACGGTCGTTGATTTCTGTTCGCCTTCACCACGAGCCGTCCTCCATAACGACGCTGGACTAGAGGCCCTTGACGTTGAATTGGAATGGCGACCAAACGACGGCGCTAGTTTGAACATTTGTTCAACGTTCAACTCCCTTCAACTCCCAAAGGAGCGCGTTACAAGCTCCTCAGCATTGTGGGAGAAGAGAAAAAGGCGGTGTGGCCGTACCTGAGCATCAGCGATCTGTCTGATGGCCGCTTCGGACGGCAGTGGGACTTTGAAGAACAATTCTTACTTCTCTATCTACCATACATACTGCACTACGTATTTTTTTCGTCAGGAAGGGGAGACAGTACTTCAGTGTTGGTTTGTAGTAAAAGCCTTTCACCGACTTCTGCTTCAAGAGGGAGTAAAAATTTCTGGCATATTTCAGTATTCTCATTATGATTCCGATAATTTATTCCAATGCGCGTATTAGTATCAGGCTGTGTCGGAACACGGTACTATATGCTTCAAAAGCACATACAGTACGGTGAATGGATCAAAAAGCACGATCGCGATCACTGAGGACGGTACAATGCATGAAAAAAGTAAATAGGCGATGGTATACAGCTTCTGAGCTTGATCGGAAATGCATGTCGCGGGCTAATCGAGCTCGATTACTCGTCATAAAATCACCAAAGTCATAGAGGAGCCCGCGGTTGCATAGAGTATCCTCATTTGTGAGTACTACCGGACTAAGTTGAGGTACTGCCCGCAAAGAGATGGGAGAAGACGGTTACTCGAACGCGGGAGAGCATGATGACATTGAGGAAAACGGAGGGTATTGAACGGACTCGAGTACAAGGAAAACAGAGGTAGTGAACGGATTCGAGTACACGTACGATGACATTGGAAGGGGTATATGATGTTCCCATTACCAGCGGGTCAAGAAAGCAAACTGAAAGCAAAGCAAAATCTGGAAGCGATGCGCGAACTTGGAACGATTTGCATGTGCGACTACATTTTGACCGGAACAGCGGAATTTAGCTCCTAGTTTCATATCACGATCACCTACTGCATCTGACAGAACAAAAGTTCACTGTACCTCGACTTCTTGGAGCTCCCCCAACTCGATTGTATCATAATCTCGGTGAATTTCAGTTTCGACGTCTTGCTTGATAGTTATCGCATGGTGCTAGTACAAAGGTATTTAGTTTCCAGTTGAGAACTTATTCCATGAAAAACCATACCGGTGCGTTAACAGGCAGCTCGTCTCCCTGCGCCCAGGGGTGATTGAAATGGAGCGACGTAATGAACGAATTCTGAGGAGCACGAGTTGAGGCACGAAGGTTCTCCCGAGCATTGAGACTAACAGATGTAAGTACAATGATCAAATAGCAACGGTCTACCTTACGTGGCATAGAAAGAGTTGGTATACACTAGTTTTAAACATGATCGATCAGCCGGAAAATCCAACCTCCAAATACAATCAGACTTACGACGAGCGAGAGCGCAATAGAACGTGATATAAATGAAAGTATTGGGCCAGATGGATATCTGCCGTTAAACCGTTTAGCGTCCGTCAACGAAACATGAAAGGATATATACCCACCGAAATGAGAGAGGCGACAGCGCAAAACCTGAAGAAGTCATTAGCCTCATACTAAATATGAATGTCAGGTCTTACGTGGTAATAAGTCCAGTCTGTAGGCAATAGTAAATGAGGCGATTCATAATGGCATCCGTACTTCACGACAAAGTCAGTGAACCGGACAATCACAAAGCACTAAGGAAATCTTTACTTACCTCTTCATACCCGACTTCGACTTGCGTAGGAAGAAGACTAGTGCGAGAGTAATGAATATGTCTGCACTGAAATTTAGCACGTTTACTGCCTTAGAAATGTCCTGTGATAAAGTTAGAAACTGCCGTGACAATATAGCGGTGAACAAAGCGTACGCCAAGGGCCGGAAGTTTGGAAAAGGTTTTGATAGACCAGCTACAAGATATCAGAGTCAATCAAAATCGCACCAGAGTGATGGGTCCCCTACGATTTAGCGAAGTATGCTGTGCATACACAAGTCAGTACAGCAAAAGGTTAAAATGTGTTAAACACTTACTGATAGTCGTTCCAAAGCTCCCAAACACAACGAGGAGCTAAAAATGGAACAATCAGAGGTGACCAACCACAAAGGTGAACGGGATAACACGCACGAGAAAAGTAATCAGGGGGATGTTCCGATTACTCACTGCGTGATCGACGAGTCAGTCATTATACACGCAGAATGCTCCATTGGTACATACAGATCCACACTCGCCAGCACAAGAACCTATATATCATGAAGTCAATAAATTTCTTGAATACAGTCTGCGTGAGCGACACGCACATTTGTACGATAATCGCAACGAGTCCCTTTGAAAAGTTATAAGAACATGTAATGAGAAGGAGAGGCCATTGGTGTACTTACAGAGAATAGAACCATGACCTTATTGTAATGGGAGCCGTCACGGTGAGTCGCGCGTCGCCACCTCCTTTAGAACAGGGCTTACCAAAATACTCCTGATCATGAAATATGTCAGGACGCAGAAAAGCAACTGGCACGGGAACGTTCGATACGTACCAGAGTAGAACGTCGAGGAATGCAGGGTCGCCGTAGTTGGAGACGAGGTAAGAGTACAATAGATGGGAGAGCATTACTTGATGGCCGGTATCCAATACACTGTCCTCGAATCTGTCAGAAAGTTCACGAGTATTGAACATCACGCCCGCCGTACTATACAATGAAAACCTGACGACGAGGAATGTCAGCTTCAACGCGTGTCAATGAAACAATACTTACGAGAGATTTGAGGCGGAAGGAATCTGAATCATAGTACGTCTTTGCAATTCGTGAACTTCAAGAGACATCCTCGGACAAGCCCTTCAAGATACTTACCGAGTAATACATGTATGCCTGCATAGTTGAAATTCCCCACAGGCTGGTAGGAACCAAAGTTCCTCGTTACTCGTGGTCTAGGCTGACGCGAAGTCAACTTACGCGGCCGCAAGCCTACGAAGACACGATGTCAGTGCACTGGAAGAATACAGTGCCTTTCGATGTACTTACAGAACCCCTACAAACAACGCTCCCATCTACGAATGAGACCAATAGTTAGACCGTACACAAAATGTTGAGACCACAGCCATCCGTACCGTGTTATCCAGTGCAGGTATAGTGATTCCGCAGCTCATCATGAAAGTGCCTAAAAAGATTTCCTAGAAACCAAGTCGCGAGTTCCTCCACCTGGTGGCGCTTTTAATCTCATTCGACTGTCCAAATAGGAAACATGACGTTCACAAGGGGGTGCGCCAGAACCTACGAAAGTCAACTTGATTTCGAGAAGCCATCATAGCCTAAAAGATACGTGAATAATCACGAAAGATGGAATGTGCGCCTGTGGCGCGTTGCGTGTCGGGAGGATGGTCAGCTCTTGAGCGTCGGGCAGCGACACTTCATCGCGCAGTTGAATTCTCGTCAGAAATACGTGATATATGTATAGTGTATGGTTTGAAGCGCTGAAACAAGACGAGATGCTCTCTACGCATATGAAACAAGTGGAGGAGCCGTAGAAAATGTAAATGACTCGAGGCTACTTTCGGAAAGGGTTCTACGTTAGCATCTTTTCCTAATTAGAAAAACGGCACTTACATACATTCTCAGATTTCTCCACCTCAATAGGTGCTGTCCATGCGATGTCAACCTAGGGTCCACATCTGTCCACGTCCCCTTACGGTCAAGATCTAACAAACAAACATGTCTCGGCAAAAAATGTAAAATGCAACCTTTTTTTTTTTTGCGATCGACATGCATGATGCTGAAAACGAGTATCCAAATGTATTCGAGAAGTTCAGAATGTTTGACATCTTAGCGGGGATAAGACAAGATTTGGATATTGTGATACGCGTCCTTGGAGACTCAGTGCCTATGTTATGTCACCTCAACACCAAGCGCGAGATGCCACTTCACGCGTCTGTGGTGGGCCGCCGAGTATTTGAAGGTGATTTCGAGTCAGAAAGATTGGTTTTGGTTGAGGATTATCCTTGAGCGAGAGTCTCATAGTGAGGGTACGAGGAGAAGAGGGGAAAAACTCAGTAATGCTATAGCATTGCTCATACTTGTAAGTCACATGACGACCGGCGGTTGCAAATTGAAAAATATGACCACATCCAGCGGCTCTCCATTTTTTGTTTGCAGATTGAAGCTCTCCATTCTCCATCACTCCGACTCGTTGTCGGTTCCATACGGAATTTCAGTTCAAAAAATTTCATGAAAGAATACCTCAGAAGAAATGATCACCGTTGATGGTGATGCACAGTAGATTTACCATTCAGTTCCCGACTCGGAATTCCGGATACTTACCTCAAGAAGAACGCCGCGAGGTCGCAGTAGTAAAACAGAAGAGCGCAGAGGATTCGTTATTCTAGGGGAGACTCTATTGCAGACTTGATAAGTCTTGTGATTAGTAGAGTTCCTAGGCGACTATCGCATGGTTCATAAGTTTTCCGCGGAGACATACTCAGCGGTATTTGAACATGGGGCCGCGGACCTTATAAGCACGCAGAGTGGGTCCAGCCATATAGTCTCTCATCTATTCTCTCACTAACATATCATTTATTCACTATGGCTAGCCTGAACTATCTCGACTTGTCTCTCGCTGCTATAGGTGTATATATCGTTTGTCAATTGGTTTTCTCAAACACTTTGAAACATCCTGGGCCTCCTGGTCCCAGGAGGCTACCGTTAATTGGCAATCTCCTCGATATGCCAAAGGAAAAAGAATGGCTGACGTTTTCGAAGTGGGGTCAAATATATGGTAGGCTAGCTGCAATCTCAACGGCGTCCCATTTCTAATTGGTATCTGGTGGTAGGAAATATCGTATCAGTGTCTGGTAAGTACAGTGAGAATTTCGACATTACACATCAGTCTTCTGAGACGAAGTATTTAGTGTTCGGCCAGAATCTTATTATTGTCAACTCGGCGCAAGTGGCGAGGGATATGCTTGAAAAACATAGCGCTATCTACTCTGACCGGCCTGTCATTCCTATGGGTGGCGAACTCGTAGGGTGGAAGAATACCTTGGCTCTCACTCCCTACGGAGACCGATTCCGCAGCTACCGTCGTCTGGCTCATCAGCTCTTTGGTAACACAATTACTATGAAGTCCTTCCACCCAATCGAGGAGTTGGAGACGCATCGATTTCTAAAACGACTGCTTGCTCATCCGAATGAGTTCTCAGAGCATATTCGCAAGTAAGTAATTCTACCTCTTGCCATACATCCATGAAAAATCGTCACTGATCAAATTCCACTTCGTAGGACCGCTGGTGCAATCATTCTGCGTATCTCTCACGGCTACGAGGTCGCCGAAGGCGAGGATTCATTCGTAAAATTGGCTGACAGAGCTACAGAACAGTTCTCTTACTCTACCGCTCCTGGAGGATTCTTAGTCAACCTTGTCCCGTTCTGTGAGTTTTTGCGCGCGACAATCAAGCTGCGGTAGTAATCTAACTCGTCGCGCCACAGTACGCCACATTCCTGAGTGGCTCCCCGGTGCTGGGTTCAAACAGACAGCGAGGGAATGGGCTATCACGCTCAATGACATGGTTGAGAGACCCTTTCAGTTCGTCAAAGATCAGATGGTTAGTGAGACACGTACACCTATTTGTCGTACCGCATTGTCATCGTTGTATTATCTAGGCATCTGGGACGGCAGAACCCTCCTATACGTTGCAGTTGCTGGAAGGAAAGGAATCTTTGACCGCTGAGAAAGAGTTTGACATCAAGTGGTCTGCTGCATCTCTTTACTCTGGTTCGTTGTATCGTTGGTTATAAGTTTCCCTATGACTGACTTGTCCTGCCAGGCGGAGCAGACACCGCAAGTCCCATCCTCGTAACAAATCCTCCTAGCAGCTAACATTACGGTATCCATGCGCAGACTGTCTCCACAATCTACTCGTTCTTCAAAGCAATGACACTCAACCCTGAGGTTCAGGCCAAGGCTCAAGCCGAGCTCGACGCTGTCGTTGGTAATGATCGCCTTCCAAGCTTCGACGATAGAGATCAGCTTCCGTACGTGAATGCTTTAGCCCTTGAGGCTATTCGTTGGCACTCCGTGGCACCTACCGGTGAGTATATGCGTTAGGTTGCATGTTTTTCTATATAACATTCGTTTCTCACAGGCATTCCTCATCGTGTTACCGAAGACAACATCTACAATGGCTACGTGATTCCGAAGGGCGCCCTTGTGATTGCGAACATTTGGTATGGCATATATGACTATCGTTATTCCATCCGCTCACTGCTATGGTGATGCACGCAGGCAAATGGCTCATGATCCTGAAGTATACAAACAACCAATGGAGTTCAATCCCGAGCGTTTCTTGGACAATGACGGACATAAGCCTGAGATGGATCCACGCGAGCTCACGTTCGGGTTTGGACGGAGGTATGTATCGGACGAATCTCTTACTTTGTCATGGTTCTTATGCAAAGGTTCTGATGATAGGATTTGTCCTGGTACGTGTATATGACTACGTACCGTTTTTGATGTTTCGTGTTGAATGGAAGTACTAAACAGGGCGAGTCCTTGCGGATGCATCGATTTTCATTTCTTGCGCGATGGCTTTGGCTGTTTTTAACATCACCAAATACTCTGAGAACGGAGTTGTTATTGAGCCTGATACTGAGCAAACTACTGGGACTATCAGGTGAGAAGTTTTTCTATCTTCGCTATCACAAGGATACTTACATCTGTCTCATGTAGTCATCCTAGTGCGTTCCGCTGCACGATTACACCCAGGTCGGAGAGAGCAATCGCGCTTATCCAAGCAGATGAGCATCAGTAAGAACTTACAAATGTTGCGATCACATCGAAGAAGTGCTTATGGTTCTGTATTGTCTCGTCTCGTTTTACTATTCCGTTTATTATCTATCTCACACGCTCATTCTTGGTTTACTGATATTTCGTTCCATGGCTTCCTGGGACTATTCTCGCTCCTTACATCTATGAATTCCAAATTGAAATACAGATACACAGTATTGCGTTGGTTAGGATCCCCGCACTCATCCGAGGAGTTGTGACTTTCTCCGATTGTTGGATAATCAACTTGTGTTCAACTATCGTAGGTATCGACCGAAACGGGTCGGTGAAGTGTCGACGATACCTCTGCGTAGTGTAGTTCGGAGTCTTATATCATGAGTCCGAGTTCCTTCCCGCCAACTATCCATGGTCACCACACTCGATCGCCCCAGAATTTTAGCTTGCGCTCTAAATAAGTACAGCTCAGCGACGGGACTGGGGACCTAAACTTTCGACAAGAGGCCAAGAGGCCAACGTCTCGGAAAGCTTTATCTGGACAGCTGTGCCTTCATTCATCTTGTCGTTAGGTGATTTCTTGTTCCTCGAATCAACGGCCGGGCCTTCGAAAACTTTTGTTGAATACTTCCGTGTGTCAGGAAACAAGAAGTTCGTCTGAGAGAGTAGATACTTTACTGGCAGGTAACAACACTAGTGGCAAATCAACAGATCCTTGAGTACTTATTGGCAGTATTTGAACAAAACTGCCAAGACTTTAGATGAGGGCCTCTACTGCAGTGGCTGTGCAAACATTTCCCTTTGTCTCCGACTTCGGACCTGTAAGCGCTACTTTACGTTTTTGCTTTAAATGATGGTCCGTTTTTTCACCGTCGACTGCTTCTCATTTCTTTCTTTCTCGTGAATTGATGTACCCATGGCCGCCAGCTATCAACTTCCTGATCTCTTGTCCTTGACGAGCAAATTCGATTTGCGTACCAACAAACATTGTCGTTCTGTCACATTGGATTCTGAACGATGGCTCGCCTGCGAGGGTCCAGACATACATCGAAAAGAATACTCGGCGAATATGGCGACTACGACGGTAGCATCGACGTGTCGTCCTATTTTGGACCCTCGAGACCGGGAGAAAATTCCAAGAATGAAAGTTGGACTTCTTGCATCGCTCTGTATCCCGACTTGTGATTCTCCGCAGCTGAGGCTCGTGGTGGATTTTTGGAATCTGTTGATGTGCGAAAATGAGAAGATAGTGAGAGGTATAGGACCGGTGAAGCTTGGGTGGGATGGGGAAGAAGCTGAGCAGCAGAGTACTGCTGATTTAATTCAGATTATGGAAAGACACGCGTGGTATAGGTGGTGAGGAGTTCTTTTGTTTCCTTTTGGTGCCATGACCGGTGTTGCTGATATTCACGCAGTTTAATACCGCGATTTCGCTCCATGATTCAAATGAGGACTTCACCCTTGTGGCAGAAACGCTTCTCAAAGTCCCTGCTCGCGCTTCGTGATGCTCAATTTACGGCGCTGAAGTACCGAGAAAATGGTATCCTGTTACCCGTCGATGAGTATATGGACCTGCGGAGAGATCTCAGTGGGTTACAACTCATATTTGATCTTGTCGAAGCCGCAGAGGGTCTGAACATCGACGAAGTGGAGGGGTTGGATGATTTAATAATGATGAGACGGTTGGCTGCGGATATTATCGTTGCTTCTTGGGTACGTCTTAGTATTTACCGAGGGCAAAATTTGCAACTGAAGAAGTTTTAGGATGTCTTTCTATACAACGTCGACCAGTCCTTGGATCGAAAGCTTAATCTAGTCGCCATCATCATGGCCGAGTACGGTATCGGGATCTCTGGTGCTATTCTTCAAGCTGGGACATGGATTAAACAGAAATTCGACGCGTTCGCAGAACACGAGAAAGCATTCTTGTCACATATCAAGGCTTCAGATCCTATTTCAAGAGCAGACGCTCCCCCTGCGGGTTCACGGTCTTCCTGGTGGCAGTATTTCAACTTTGGAATGTCCACTCCGACTTCTTTGGGTACGGATGACGATGCTACGACTATTAGTATAACGACAAGGCATGACGTTTTGCTCTTTGTACAAGGATTGAGGGACTGTATAGGAGGTTCTGTGAATTGGGCGTATGAGAGCGAGATTTTCTTTGGGACGAAAGGTGATTCGGTCAGAGGGTTTGGGTGGGTGTTTTTGCTACCTAAGCAAGAATTGGATGGTATAGAATGAAGAAGACCTACATATTTTCATTAGGAATTTGCCTAATATTGTTTGTTGTCTACTCGTAGTAATTGTATGTTTTGTGTGTAGCCTTTTGAATTTGAGTGGTCGAGCTTGGATCTTTAGCGCTAATTTCCGGCAGGCAAAGCGCCAGCGCCAGTGTTGACACGTTCACGTCGACTCTCGCCTTCATTCACTCCTTTCCAATCGTATATCAAGGCGTTCTTCTCCAGCTTCGTACCTGAACACTTGAAGAAACAGTAAAATCAACATGAGTGCAATGTTACAGGAATACTTTGAGGGCAAAATTGTACGTGTATCTGGAAATGCGATATATTCACAGAAACTGACCTTCATCGTTGTTACTCCTACTTGCATTCATATTGGACGACTATTCTTGCCTGTCTTCATCGCTACCTTTCCTGGTCTTCTCTTGGGCGGAATTTTTTCGTGGTATCCAACAAATACCTGATTGCAAATACATCACTGTTTCTCTTTGACTCGTACCGACTGGTTTTACCTTACGCACTTTGACTGGTCTAGGACTTCGCTGGGCAAAAATCTGTAGATGAAATCGCCAGAGTATGGCTAATATCGAGTACGGTAAGTCAAACAATTTTTGTTTCTTCTGTGCTTTCTTTGTCTTCGGCTCATCACGAATGCCCAGGTATTAGCATTCGTTCTTGGCTTCGTGTCGCAGTCCTTGAAGGTGACCTTTGGGCTCCTTGGCATGTCTTCAGTGGTGCTGTTTGCGGTAAATATCGTTAACAAGCCATTATCATACTCCGCTTACTGATTCTTTCTTTGTCTTTTTCATTTTTCTCCGGTCCTACGCCTCTCTTCTCCGTGTCGAAATCTCATATGTATGCCATACATATGCTATCCTTACCTGCTCAATATCTTCTTACGGATTCGTGACTCATTTGATGCGCCTTCATCGATGCCTTCATACTTTGCTATGACGCACTGCCTAATCAACATACCGCCAAATACCACCCCCTTCTGGATGCTAACTTGCGGTCGTCCTGTCAACGCCCAACGCCATGTCCATCGTTGGGTATATCATGGGAATGCCGTTGACCGCTGTGCCTGACTATATGGGCCGGGGTGGGATGCGTTCTCATGTTACGCCTGTAACGTCTGCTCCACAACGGATGTATATACTAGGTCGTAGTACCGGCATGGCCCATGTTTAACCGTCATCCTGTGAAATGGCTGTCTGTTCTTGAATCAAACAAGATTGAGACGACGAAGAGCAAATAGCGCGCGCGGGGTCGGTTGAGGTTTCTTAGCGATGTTCGCGTTCTGATTGGACCCGGGGCTCGTATCTGGCAAGTAGATTCGTTTGTTCTTTTCTACCGGCCTGTCGTTAATTAGTTCTACAGAATTTACTCTGGAAAATACGTATTGATTTCAGTCGGAGTCTGTCGACGAATACGTTTGGCACTGTTCCCGTCTGAGTTCCATCGATGCTGATGTACATCTATCTATTTATGGTCCAGGGACTATTCTTCATGTTTTCTCGTCCGAAATACGTCTCCTAGCAGCAGCTCGATGATATTTTCTGCCCAGAATGACAGATCTAGGTAGATAGAACACAGAATGTACCTTTTTTTGCTATGTATGTAGTTGAATATTCTGCTTCGAGGGTATCCCGAGAATTCGGAGGACGGCAAGGACTACCAAATGGGGTAAGCGTGATTTGTCAATGGAGGTGTGACCTTTACACCCGATGTAACAAACAATCCTTCCAACTCCCCAAAATTCACCGGATTCACTGTCGCTGTCCGTTCTCTCTCTCGTCACCGTCCTTGACGTCCTCAAGCCCCATTCTCCCTCTATCCTCTGTTTCGTGGTCAAACAGGGCTTGCTAGCCATTGAGGACGACCTCAGACACATCATCTTCTTCGAACAATACGGGCGGTACCGACTTTACAACTCATACTCAGAGATCTTCTACGTGTTCAACGACAGCTACGGCATCGACGACTGACGAATAAACTCGTTGAATGGCAGCAGGATATCCTACGTCTCTAGCGAGACAGCTCAATCAAGTATCAGAAAACGGCCAAGCAACACCATCACACGGCGGGACAGTCGTAGCCGGACACGAGTACGATATGCCCATTCTAGCTTCTACGCATGGGCAGCAAGCGCAGCCACAACCTCGTACAGCGACCTCAGGGAGACCAAGACCTGTTTCGATGCCCCCTCAATCTTACAGCGTCGCGACGACAAACTCGACAAATCGTGACACTGGTAGCTCGTCAGATGATAGAGGCGGAGACAGAGACAAGGATAGGGATAGGGAAAGGGAAAAAAGACATGCTTCGACGGGCAGGTCAAGTCGCTCGAATCGGATACTAGGCGATTACACACTCAGCAAGACTTTGGGAGCGGGCAGCATGGGTAAAGTTAAGCTTGCAGCGCACAATATCACAGGTGAACAGGTATGAGGTGCCTTTTTCACATCATGTCCTAGACATGTTACTGATCCACCGGCTTTCCTTGCAACAGCTTGCTGTCAAAATTCTTCCCCGGGTCAATCCCGCAGCACCGCCGTCGAGCGGGGCGACCCCGGACGCTATCGCTCGTCAGGCCTCTAAGGACGCCTCTAAAGAGATTCGCACACTACGAGAAGCGGCCCTCTCCATGCTCCTTCACCATCCGTACATCTGCGGCATGCGTGAGATGATAGTTCATCAGCACCATTATTATATGGTGTTCGAATATGTCAATGGTGGACAAATGCTCGACTACATCATTAGTCACGGCAGACTTCGAGAGCGTGTCGCAAGAAAGTTTGCGAGGCAAATTGGGAGTGCACTGGATTACTGTCATCGGAACAATGTGGTTCATCGAGGTGAGTTATTTATGGGCGCTTAACTGTCGAATACCTGAAGAGTTTTATCTTCTTTTACAGACCTCAAGATTGAAAATATACTCATTTCGCAGACAGGCAACATCAAGATCATCGATTTTGGCCTTTCCAATTTGTATGACCCCGCGATGCACCTATCTACATTTTGTGGCTCTCTCTATTTTGCTGCTCCCGAGCTGCTCAACGCAAAGGTATACACTGGGCCTGAAGTGGATGTGTGGAGTTTTGGTGTGGTGCTGTATGTGCTAGTGTGCGGCAAGGTGCCCTTTGATGATCAGAGCATGCCTGCACTACACGCGAAGATAAAGCGAGGGTTAGTGGAATATCCTGTATGGTTAAGTGCAGGTAAGAAGGCTCATTCATTGGTTACCAATCACACTCATTCAATTTACTTCGCTACCAGAATGCAAGCATCTGCTGTCTCGTATGCTAGTCACCAATCCTGCCTTACGTGCCCCCCTCTCAGAAGTTCTTTCTCATCCTTGGATGGTCCGCGGCTTCTCGGGGCCACCCGAAAATCATCTTCTCCATCGCGAGCCTCTCCGAGCCGACGAACTCGATCGCCAGGTCATACATGATATGAAAGGCTTCGAATTCGGCACGGATGCGGACATTGAGAAGAAGCTCGTCAGTGTGCTCGAGAGTGATGCCTACGCAAAGGCGGTTCAGAATTGGAATCGCAAACGTGGCTTGGGTGGTGTAAACGGCTATGGTAGCTCGAGCAGCTCTGGGAGGTGGGGACAGTCATTGTCTAATTCGAGCCTTGCGATATCGTTCACGAGCGATGGAGGAACATCACATACTCCTTCCCGCAACACGAACAACGAGCCTTCGACCCCGAGCAAGAAAGCGAAACGCTTTTCTGGATTTGAATTCTACCGCCGGAAGCTGTTTTCTCCCTCGTCTGGTTCTACTTCTCCGTCGTCATCAAGCAACCCCTTTTCTACGTCACCACCGTCGTCCCAAGCGCAACTGGTTTCCCATGGAAGCGCATTAGTTGATGGTAACGGCGAACCTCTTGATCCGACGCAAGGCTTCCATCCTCTCATCAGCATGTACTACCTTGCCCGAGAAAAGATGGAAAGAGAGAGGGTATATGGGCCAGGAGGGTTTGCTAGCAGTCAACTCAGTGTCGCTGATGCCGGCCATGGCCAGAGATATGCAGTCAACGGGACGTCCGTCAATAATGTCAATGGTGTTGCTCCCCCGTCAAACGGAGCCATCCTGCCCGATAGACCAGGACAAATATCTGCCCCAGCTCAACCTGTTGCAGAAGTCCACATACCGCCCACAGCAGCAGGGCTAGCTCCACCCCCACCATCTGCCAATACTAGGGCAGACTATAGTATGGCTTTACCGAGACTTCCTGCCCCTGAAACATCGCATTACTCTGGTTTGTCGTACGACACAAATAACCCTGCTACACCCTCACCCACGTCACCTTCGTTCCAAACTTCATTCCAACAAGGACCCCAGCCCCGCGCTCGCGATCCCGGTCTGCCTGCCGCGTCTCCAACGCCTACGTCCGGAAAGAAGGTGGATGTTGAGCAAGGGCGTAATGCCGCGGCCGCTGCCGGTGTTGGTATGGGTGCGGTTGGTACGCTTCCTCGTGCACCGCCAGCGAGCACGCATAGGAGGAGTCATAGTTTGAGTCAGCGACCTGTTGCGAGTGGGACGAATACTATCGGGCGTGGGTGGGGTGGTATGTTTGGTACACCGAGTACAGTGGACGAGAGGGGTGAAAAGACACCGCCTATGCCGGTGCAAACTTTGATGGTTGGAGGGAAGGACATGCCGGTTACGGATGTAGCGGGGACGCCACAGGTAGTGCGGACTGCGGGACCTGAAGTAACGACTTTTGCTGAGCGTGAGCGACAGCGCGAGGAGGAGAGGGAGAAGGAAAGAGAGAGGGAAAGAGAGAGGGAAAAGGAAAGGGCGTATAGTAACATGCCCGCATCGCCGTTGATACACGGTGCGACCCTCGTGCGCAAGTTCGGGAGCATGTTGGTAGGGAGGGATGACAGGAGACATCTTGGGAGGAAGGGTTTGAATATGAGTCCTAGGCCTAGTGAGGACACGAAGAGTGTGGATACGCATCGTTCTGGTGAAGGTGAAAGGTGGTCGGAGAAGGAGAAAGGGGTGAAGGAGGGTGGCGAGGCTGAGAAGGAGATTACTCAACAGGTCGCTGCAGGTGCAGAGTCCCCAAAGCCAATATCACACAGTCAATCTCAGCCTTTATCCCACACTCACCGTCGGGCAGCGACTATCTTGGACCCTTCAGGATCTGGGTCGAGATCAAGGCATGAGAGACGTAGCAGCACGGGAGCTGCGTTGTTGGGCGGAACAGGGGGTTTAGGTGGGACTATTGGGCGTCATCGCAGGCCTTCAACTGGGTATAGCGGAATGACGCGGCCGCTAGCTGAGAGGCTGTTTTCGAGGACGGAAGAGGTGAATGAGGAGGAGAGGAATGAGGATGAGGAAGGCAGACTTAGGGATAGGGATGGGACTCGAGAGCATTCGGGCGACGAGGAGGCTGGAGGGGATGGTGGACACGACAATGAGCGTGCAAAGCCAGTCTTTTTGAAGGGTCTCTTCAGGTATGTAAACTCGCCGTCCTCGGTTGAGTAATTAGTTGGTTGATTAAATTTTGGTTGTTCTTCAGCGTTGCCACCACGTCAACGAAGTCCCCGGCGATGATCAAAGCTGATATTCGGCAGGTACTCGATCGAATGCAAGTACAATATCGCGAATATAAGGGCGGATTCGAGTGTATTCACTTGCCTTCCATCGATATTTCATCTGTCGAACCTAGCATGTTGAACCAACGGCAGACACATCTTCACCAGCAAGTATCTTCTGGCTCGGGGGAGCCTTCTACGCCTCGACCCAGCATCATGAAGAAATCATCGAAGTTATCTTTCAGTATCAGAGGACGGGGCGGTGGGAAGGATCGAGACACCTCTCTAGATAAAGACCGGAGCGGAGAACATCCTGGTCGGCCATCTGGCGCGACTACATTGACTACCACGCCCAGCACCGGTTCCTCTTCTTTCTTCAACGTTTCGGCGCACAACACTGCTGTAGAGAACGACCCGCACTCTCCGACGACTAACGGAGCGCCTGCTTCGCCCGAGATTGACGTGACACCCCCGCCGCAAACAGTTCAAACACCTGCCACCCCGACCTCGCCTTCTGGTTCAGTGAGGAGTAAAAATCTTCCTCCAATACCTCGTGATTTCGCGCCTGCCCCACCCCGAAGTCCTAGTCCGTTGCCTACCGGTGAGGTGGACAGGGACGTGTTTGAGAGTATGGGGAATAATTCTCTAAGCGTTCGCTTCGAGATCAACATTGTAAAAGTAAGCCTTGTTCTCATATTGCCCTCGGACTGGAGAATTGATCAGTCAAATCTAGGTACCTTGGCTACCACTCCATGGAATCCAGTTTCGCAGAGCAGGAGGAGATGGTTGGCAATATCAAATGCTTGCCAGACGGGTCCTCACCGAGCTCAAATTATGATAATTTCTGATGTTATGGTCTTTCTTTTTCTCGATTCTCTCCTCTACGATATTATACTCGGGTTCTTTATTTTCCATGAAACAAGCTCTATGATCATCTGGCTCTCTCAGTCTGGTTTTTAGACCGGTTCTTCACGTTCGTTTTCTGCACACTTTTGTCTCTTCCTTTCAAGTATTTTTTTTTTGTCCAAAGGTCGAAAGGTTTCTCCTCAACATCAACAGTGCTTCTTATTTATAAGTACAATACTCTTTTGTACGATGTCAAGACAGCTGCGGTAATAGGGAATCCACATTTGTCTCTTCCTGAAATATAAAGCATGGCTCATTGTTGCAGTCATGTTGGCTATTCTGCAAATTCAAGAAATTCAAATTGCAAAATTACCCCGCATCATATGACTTCGTGACCCCACAAATCCGGCTGTACGCTCTTTTTCTTTCACCTGACGGAACATATCCCTGCAGGAAGGTGTTGTACTCTGATAATTGATTCTACGGTGTAAACTTTCCTCGTCAAATGGTTCACCCGTACGCACGGGGTGTTGGAGGGTGTTGGTGTTTCTCGGTGTGATGACCTCATTCGTAGGAAACGCGCTATAAAAGCCGTGCGATCGACGAGAACCTTAGGACGAACTTATTCCCTCCAACATTTACTATTACCTCCACTCTCTTTTAGCTATTCCGACACGTACAGATGGGGTTTCTAACGCGTAGAACAACGTCTTCGGAAAGGCCATACTTCGGTCTCACAGGTACAAAGCTCAACATATGGGTCTCGGTAGATGATTCCTCCCTTGCTCAAGTCAATGTACCTCTTTTTCACGCGTCGAATGTAAATGTAGGTCGCGTGTACAACAGCGATGACGCTCTTTGGTGAGTGAAAGAACTTTTGGAGGTGTTCAAGCTCTAGTTTGACGTGTTGGATCGGATAGGGTACGATCAAGGAGTGTTTGGTGGAATCATTGTTACAGAGACTTTCCTACAAACGATGGGTAATCCTGGTAAGTTTTCCCGGGGTATCTGTGTGGTTTTGACGTGACCTTATGCGCATATAATCGAAGATTCTGAATTACAAGGAACTATCGTCTCGCTATACGACATAGGATGGTATGTGGTCTTCGTATAGGTTTTTAAGGAGATATCGCTCATTGCTTTGGCACTCAGTTTCTTTGGTGCAATGTTCACCTTGGTATTCGGCGAGTTGCTCAAATTGAATCAATGCAAACTAACCATCAGCTAATGCGACCAATTTGTGTCGGTCAATCTAGGCGAGAACTTTGGACGGAAAAAGACATTCATTATAGGTGAGCTTATCTTCACTGCAGATATTAGCTACCGGGCGTAATGCATGATCCATCCGCAGGCATCGTTATCATGTCTATTGGGGCAGTTCTACAAGCATCCGCCTTCTCAGTCGCCCACATGATCGTCGCACGTCTGATAACTGGTATGTGGCCCTCCCCGGGTCTTCCTGCAACGTAATTCCAAGGCTGAATGAATTGTCATATGACTACCTTTTAGGCTTGGGGAACGGGTAAGTACAATTCAAAGCGCCATTTTCCCCTTTCCGTGAATGTATCGTAATCCCAGAGAGTTTACGCACGCCCATTTTAGCATGAACACTGCGACTGCACCGGTATGGCAGAGTGAAACGTCCAAGGCTTCATGGAGAGGGAGGCTCATCGTCTTCTCAATGATGTTTGTGACACCTTCATCGGGCATTGCGACAAAACACTGACTGGGACCTGTATAGAATGAACATTGCTGGTTTCTCGCTGAGTAATTGGATGACGTACGGATTCAGTTTCGTCGATAGCAGTGTCAGCTGGCGGTTCCCTATCGCCTTCCAGCTGGTCTTCTCGGTCATCCTTATTTCCACGGTTCCCTGGCTTCCAGAAAGTCCGCGTTGGCTTCTCGCTCACGGGTATGAAGAGGAAGGAGTGAAAGTGCTTGTCGCACTGGAAGGCGAGGGCGTGACAGCCACAGATCCCAAGATTGTCACTCAGAAATACGAAATCTTGGAAGCGGTGAGGCTAGAGCGAGAGCAATCTCCAAGTTGGTCGGATATCTTCCACGGAAGGACGGGTGACACGGGCATGGTGAAGCGTCTTGTCCTTGGCGTAGGTGAGGATACTGGCGGTGTTTATATTTGTTCCAAGACACTAAATGATGGACATTGATCAGGAACACAGTGGATGCAACAATTTGTCGGAATCAATGTCACCAGTTACTAGTGAGCTTCTTTCGTTGTTTCCTATTACTTCTTTCCCTTTACACATATTCTTGCAGTCTTCCCCTGGTGCTCCAAAACTCTGTAGGACTATCAAACACCATGTCCCGCCTCCTTGCTGCTTGCAATTCCCTTTCATATCTGGTTTTCTCCTTTGCGGGCCTCATGCTTATAGAACGTGCTGGCCGTCGTAAGCTCATGATGTGGGGAGCTGCAGGCCAGTGCGTATGCTACATCTTGATCGCTGGCCTCTTATCGCACGCGGATGGCACTGCGACCGGAGCCAAGTTCGGTGCAGGTGCAACCGCGTTCTTCTTCGTATATTATGTGTTCTTCGGAATCTGCTGGCAGGTTTGTTTCAGCGTCACTTTGTTTTTGCCACAAACCTTGTACTCACCTCGTCAATGTCGTTCTTAGGGTGTCCCCTGGCTGTACCCCGTGGAAATTAACTCTCTAGCTATGCGTACGAAAGGCGCAGCGCTCGGTACAGGTAGTAATTGGATCTCGAACTACATCGTCGTGCAAATTACTCCGACTGGTATAGCCAATCTCGGATGGAGGTTCTATATCATATGGGCGGTTTTCAATGCTTTCTTCGTCCCAGTAAGCTTTTATTGAACGACAACGTTGGAAGAGCCGCTTACATCCCTTGCCTTCCATCTAATTTTTCTAGCTCATATGGTTCTTCTATCCAGAGACAGCAAACAGGCATCTTGAGGATATTGACAGGCTCTATCGCGAGAACAAGAACTTGCTCGTCGTTGTCGGAAACAAAGAGGCGACCCAGACTGAAAGACCACAGAGGTTCATCGAGACTGAAAACGAGAGGGCCTCGAAAGCAAAACTGTCCGAAACAGGAAGCCTGATTTCAAGAGTTGGTACGCCGAATAGGGACGACAAGCCGGATGTGGTCCACCAGGAGATTATTGACGCGAGATATTGAAAGCGGCCCTTGACTGAACGCGGAGATTCGATCCAATGAGCTTTGGAAGCCAGATATTGGGATACCGGGAAGTATGCTTCTTCCTTCATCGCTTGATTTTGGGTTTTTCTTCGTGTTTCTATCTTTGGCTTGACCCCCTACGAGGATAATCCTAAATCAGACCGGCTCAAACCCAAAATGATGAGAGTGTAACCCTACGTTAGAATTTTGTACCATAAAAAGAAGACTTTGAAGTGTATTCCGTAGCACGAGCTGAATTCCATGAACTTGGTTAGACTCGCGACCAGTCATTTCACCTACGTGAGCATATTTGGACGGTAAACATCCAAATTTAGTTTGTTTTGATGAACAAACAAGATGCTCATGTGAAACGACTGGTCCTGACTAGGCTCGTGACCAGCTCGTTTCTAGAAACTGAGGCCACATGGCCTATCGGACCGTTGGTTCCGAAGACGTTTCGTAGAAACGGCTGGTACAAACGGTCGCGATTTTGGCAGGCGCCGCCTAGTGTGACATTGGACTTAGGCTCAGAACTTCAAAATTTTTGTATTTTTGAGAGTACGAAATATATACGTTTTGAAGAACGCTGATTCGATTGATACAGGTGTCAAAAAAAATTTTTTTCTAGGTATTTTCGTGCCTGACTTTGAAGAATGAGGGAGGCTCTCCCACGCTTAGGTGTGTTTTGTTGGGCTGACAGTATCGCTCCGTGGGGTCAAAAAAAATTATTTCTATGATATAGACTGTTGCGTTCAGCTCGACAAGAGACGGTGAATGGTATAGGTCACTCAGGAACTTTTTTTTACAAGTTGGAAGCCAGGATTTCACAAAGTCCAATGTCACAAAACCGTGACCCCGCAAATGTGATGACAGTCAGGACCAGTCGTTTCACATGAGCATCTTGTTTGTTCATCAAAACAAACTAAATTTGGATGTTTACCGTCCAAATATGCTCACGTAGGTGAAATGACTGGTCGCGAGTCTAACTTGAAGTTTGTACTCTGCAATCTCAACCCGACGGCACCTGGACGGCACTGTCCGAGTCCTGCTGCTGCCATTGCTCGCATTCCCCGACTACTATGGATGTACTTAATTAATCAAAACGTTAGGCTTGTACGTCCCACATCTTTTGATATATCTCCTTCACGGCCACCTCATCACATCAGATGCGTAGAATTTAGCAGGAATTCAGTGGAGCTTCTTCGAAGTCCAGGCTCGCATATGACATCGCAGGATGCTCACGGGAAGTGCTGATAAAAAGGGATGTAAACTGCACATTTGTTTGCTCTTCAAAACCCATCAAACAATTTGTATCGATGGTTGTCGCACCCCCCGGACATGGAGACTTGAATATCCTAGGTTCCTTGAGCGCCTTCGAATCGATCGAGGAAACACCTTGTATAGGAACGAGCTTCCCAGACAAGACCGTTCAACTTTCGAGCTTCCTCACAGCTGCGAACTCAGACGAGCTCATCAAGGATCTCGCGACTCTCGTCGCACATCGCGGTGTTGTGTTTTTCAAAGACCAGGATCTGGAGATTGAGCAACAGAAGGAGTTGGCGCAGAGGATGGGTAGGCTTTCTGGGAAGCCGGAAAGTTCAACGTTGCATAGACATCCGATTTCGGAGGATACGCCTGAGCTTGGGGCGGATGTTTCGGTTATTTCTTCGTTGGGGTATGGTACCTTCCGTAATCATCTTGAGATGTTCGAAGCTGAGCGCTTTCTTGTAGAGGAATTTCACGCGTTTCGAGGATTGCGGCAAATGAGATTAGGCGCGCGAGTAAGTTGGCCATGTACATCCGAGTTTGTCGTGTACTTGACCTTATCGTTACGATCTGGTATGTTTTAGGTGAAGGTTGGCACGCTGATATCACTTTTGAGCGCGTTCCGTCGGATTACGCTGTCAGTCGCACCTTTGTCCTGATGTTACTTGCCTAATTCGAATTTGAATGAATGTACTGTAGATTCTCAAGATGCATACCCTTCCGCCAAGTGAGTCTCCATTCATTTTATGATCACGAGCGCGGCACCGTGTACCCATCATATCGACTTATATCTTGCCGTAGCGGGAGGCGATACCCTTGTAAGTTTTATTCTGATATAGTATTGCCTTTTCCTTATTCCCTGGAATCATATCAGTGGGCGAGGCAAGTTCGCATTCCCTCCGAGATCTGAGGATCATTGAAATGTGTTAATATCTTTTGCCTCTTTCGTAGTGGATACGAAGCGTATGACAGGCTTTCACCCGCATTTCAAAAGTTCCTTGAAGGCTTGACGGCAGTCCATGATGCTATGTATTTTGTCAGGGTTCGTCGTTCATCAATGTTTCTGCGTTGAACTTGCTGATGATAATACTTGCCACTTAGCACGCTGACGCAAATGGCCTCAAGATTCAAGATCGAAGAGGTTCGCCAGAGAATACTGGGAGGGAACTACTCGCCGTGCAGTGAGTACCACAAATGTCGATTTCCGTTGAAATGCGGCACGATGCTAATTCTTTCGTTCGTGACATGCATCCTGTGATTAGAACTAATCCTGTTACGGGATTCAAGACGATTTTCGTTAACAGAGAGTAAGTCTCTCCAATCGGTCAAGATTCACTTAGCAGCTTTTATTATTTTGCGTTTTGTTAGATTTACAAAGCGCATCGTTGAACTTGGGCCTGATGAGTCCGACGATATCCTCAACTACCTGTTCAGACACATCGCAGATAATCATGATCTTCAAGTGAGTCACCCTCTTATATGGGGCATTGTAACTCACTATCTCTGGCAGGTGAGGTATAAATGGAAGAAGAACGATATCGCGATCTGGGACAATCGTGTTGCTTTCCATACCGCTACGTGAGTCCTTCCACCTTTCAAGCTGAGGTTGATGAGTCGTTGTTCAAGCATCATTGCATACTTGTACAAATGACTACGAAGGACATCGTCAAGGGAATCGAGTGGTCAGTATTGGGGAGAAACCTTTCTTTGATCCCAAATCAAGGTCCAGGAGGGAAGCACTCGGTCTTAAAGCTTAAAACGTGTACTAGTCAATCTTGACCTTCATTTCATTTTGTACACTATAACGAACCATTATGACACCTCCCATTTCAAGATTTTGTACAGACTTGCACAAAGACAAACATTTAAACCGCATTCCCCCCTCCATCTACTGCCTACAGACCATTACTAGCACATGCAAAAGCCGAACCTACCATCTGAGCATGATAAGAGTTGATGATACTCTTGATTGAAACCTAAAAGCAAGAAGTTGTTCAGTCTTTGAATGGCGTCGTGCAGAAAAGTTTGTTACGTATGTGCCAACAATGAGGATGTAGTAACCCAGAAGAATGAGAAAGTAATTCACGAGAGTTTCTGTAGACCTCAGGGCCCCGTTCCATCTCTCCTTCCCAGGATATAGAGATAGATAAGCCATTGCCCAGAAAAAATGAAGCTAGAACAGTAAGTTTGATGGGATGGGAACGAGATGGAACAGATACTTACCCGAACCATCCATCTTTGAAAAGCGGTAAGAGGATAAGCAATCTATCTTACAAGCAATATGATGACATTCTCACCGAATAACGAGCTCATCAAGCTGAGCATTTCTGAAAAGAAAGGAATCGCTGAAGCTATGACAAACGCAATGATCCACGTCGTAGCTATGATTCCAACCCACACTGACCAACCTACCACCGTATGCGAGTGGCGATGGTGAGAGTTACGGAAAATCCTGAAGAACGTGAAGCGCGCAATGATAGACTGATACACATGCATGGTTAATACAAGACTTGTTTTCAGAACGAGATTTCGAAGGGAAAACTGACGGAATATAGAGATCCCAAGTAGATGATTGTCGGTATGGCGAACGAATATGCGATTTTCTTGAATGTGGGTTGTAGAGATCCGAATGCGGGTGAAGTCATATATTGGTTTCCTGGAGATTTGTATAAGATGAACTATAATAAAGAGCATATGTAGTTGAATGCGCGGACTTACCAACGTAATGGTAGATCAGTGCACCACACAATGTATACACTGTGCTGCGGCAATCATCGTTGCCCATAACGCTAAGGGGGAGATAAGCAAACGACACAATGTGTGAGGTACATATGTAAGTACGTGCCTTTAGGAAAGTCCTTGGGGTTCCTCATCTCGGCTATGAACTAAAAGATCATCTCGATATAAATGGTAATTGCGGAGTGAGAGATATTCATACCGAAGGGATGATTGCTTGACCGACAAATGTAAACGTGATGTTCAAAAACGCGGACATCCCTATTTGAAAGCAATGAAGGAAAGCGTCATGAAATGATACATACCAGCCAGCCACATACGTTGTCCCTCTAACTGGTATCACTGTGACAATTGGTTCTTCACCGGGAATGTACCCGAAGGGATGGTTCTGAACACCAGCGAATATGATGGCAAGCAGAACAGCAATACCCATAGTCACAGCACTGAAGACACCCAAACCGGACATTTGACTCAATGTTCTCGGCAACGATACAAAGAAGCAAATCAACGCAGTGATGACCTGCTTAAGAATTTACCAGCGTGACCTGATGAGTATCAAGTACAACTCACACCAAAGATCATCGTACAATCGGCTGAACCAGTCAATGTATTCAAGAGCTCTGTGCCCACCAATACGTGTAACACTGAGGGAAAGAGAATTAGCTTCCTCGTGGGCTTCAGGTCTGTAGGTACTAACACTTGTATGAAGAGATTGTTCAAAACGAAAAACAGGGAAGTTATATTATACGCCAGCTGAGAGCCTCCAAACAACTTTTGGCCAATATCGCATATATCGCGCAATTCAGGATGCTTTATACAATACCGGCCAAGTATCAAGGACGTATACAAGCAGGCTGCTGCAACAGCTAGCGGCACGATCACGCCAGGGACAAGATCGAGTATTGAAAAAGACCTATCGCGTAGTGTCATTATTGAAACTATGCCCCGAAACAGGCAGAATATACCACGGAAAAGACAAAATTGACAGACATATGTACCCCGAGAAGAGAAGAGCTGCTGTCTGAGCTCAGGATCGTAAGAGATTCGCGCTGAGGACAAAAAAGAGAACAAACGCTCACCTTCTGCCACGAACAAGTCCTATACTTGATATCATGTCCAGTTTCTTGAGAAATCTGTGTTCCAACAATCAGAACTTCAGAATTTGCATTATCGCTGATACTAGGAGCGCTTTCTCCACTTTTGAGAGAAGATGTGTCTGCGATGTCCGGATCGTACTCGGAGGCCATTCCTTATCAATGAGAGTAGGGAAGAATTGGGCTAGCGCCGCGCTCTAGTACTCTCCCACTTCCTCATGCCCTGATGGGTTTTGTCAGGTCAGAAGCATATCGGAAGCCTCGTCTATTCTCTGGAGAGTTAATCGAGCTTCCCGGCTGGGATAGAGCGTATGTCAAAGAGAAGCCTTGCGTCTGTAAGCATGTAGCTTGTAAGATTTGCAAGCTCCGTAGTGCTAGGCTGCAGTTGTTTCTGGAAGTACGGAAGCGTGGCGTGGAAAAAGATTACCTATGTATGTTAGGTTACATAACCAGACTGCCTATGCTGCCGGCACTTCTTCAGCCTGCGCAAGATTCAAACCATCCTTAAACCACTGACTATTGCTCGATTTCGCCTCAAAATTTCTTGCATGAACTCTCAAAACTCGATGCATTCACACATATACATGGGATGGATCTTTGAAAACTCGTTACTCCATAAACCATTCTGCATCCAAGAACGAGTCCATCCCCAAGGTCCCGGTAACCATCAGAAGTAACTCAATCTCCTCAGAGGCTCAGACCCTTCACAGAACTCTATAAATCAGCGCTTCTTCCAGCTTCTCGTAAATATCAAGAACTCTGATCGTGATCTCTTTACTCTAACGCCTGGTCAGCTGTGGAATTCCTACCACACTCCGACGATCGCCGTTTTTGCTGAAACTCGCTCAATGGTACTAACGCTCACTCTCTGAAAATTTCTTCCAGATAGACATATTCACTTATCACACACTTTCCAACCTCTATGGCGAACGAGGAGCTCACGTTGGAGTCGGAAATTATCAAGAAAGGACCGACGCCTGAGAATTGTTTACAGCTCTTCTTATAATAGCTGTATCATCAATTCTATTGAAATGTCTTCCTTTTTGGAGTATGTCCGAGTATTTAGCCCAAACGAATGTCTGCAGTTTCTATCCCCGTCCGTCAGTTTGAAAGTCCACACCACTCTCGAGTCTCCGCCTTGAGTGAACAAGATGGCATTCGTGTTCACTCCAGAGATGGACAAAATCTCGTACGTTTATCCTTCAATGGGAGGAGGTTTGTTGCTTACAATTTTCTTATAGGAACCAGCTATGGGCAGTGACTTCGGCAGTCGGAGCTGGACTCTGCTTTTTCGTTCTGCTGGTCATTGCTGCTGTATGGTACCATCCGAAATCGCGTGCTCACCTGGACCGGGTCAGTTTTCGCATTGTGATCTATGCACTTCTTGCCAAGTACCACCCACTTTCTATTCGTCCTCGAGAAGGTCTTCATAACACTTTCGCAGTCTAATCTTTGGTATCGCAAGCGCAGTCGCAGGCTTTCTCACCGCCCCTGGTTTCCTTTGCGGCTTCTCTGTTTTCATTCTTCAAGTAAGAACCGCTGTCTCCGGAAACACGTTCCAATACTAACCCGATCTTGTCGTATAGCTAACGTTGCAACTCTCAAGTTTTCTTTTGTTCAGTATCTCTCTGAATCTTCAGTAAGTACCAGGCGATTTGGGATGTTTCCTAGGAGTTTTTCTGAGGTGATTATAGGCTTGTCGTGGTCCATGGCATTAACGGGCAGAGGATGGAGAAGTTCTATCTAATCGCATCAGCCTGCATTTCGGTCGTTTTAACGGTGCCGACCTATGCCGCAAAACAATACGGGTACGCGGTTCCTTCTGTTTTGACTTTAAAAAACTCATATTCCTACGGGTGGGACCCTCTAGTGCAAGACTGCTGGTATACCAATGATAACCCTTCGCAGCGAACTATCTGGCAGGTTAGTGCTGTTGCTTTTTCGCCTTTGCCAAGTTATCGATCAGTTCGAGCTTTATCGTAGGTTACAACACAGTTGGCATGGACTGCGTTAGCAGCCCTTGGAGAAATTATCTGTTCGACAACTGTTCTAATTTTTATGCTTAAACACTCCATGCGTTGCTGTATGATCTAAAGGCTGCGCAGATGATGGTGATGTCTGCTTTCTTCACTATAGATGCGTCTACGACGAGTGTACATCTCAAAAAACTCGAGAACTATGTCGCATGGGCTTTCGACAATTTCTCCACAAGTCATTCACGCAAACCATCATAAGCAAATCATTCTTCGTATCGGTATGTTTTATCAATATCATTATGAATAGTGTATAAATGCTCATTCGGGGTAGCGTTGTACCCAATCGCCTCGTGCTTCGTGAATCTCTTGAGTATTGTGTGCGTTCTTCATGCGACCGTCAGAGGTGGCCTGCACAATATGAACGTGAGCGCATCCCTTCATGCGTGTGTAGATCACACCATCTCATATTGCCTTAGGATTACCGTATTGCTCTGCTCAGTAGGTTACAATCAACACAACACACTTCCTTCTCACTTACAGATTTTCACGGGGCTTCCAGGCGATTTCTTATACGGCGGACGTGCTATAGTGTATGCTCTCTTAGCAGCAGCTGATCCGGTAAGTTTTCTAGCCAGTTTCTGTTAGACCCTTAACTGATTTAAGCAATATCCACCCTTAGGCTCTCGTCAGAGGTGTGAAGACTCTCTTCGCTGAACTGTTCTACCACACAAATTCCCAGACGACTTCAACAACGAAACATACCCCATCAGAAGATTTTCCGGACACGTCGACCACCGCGACCGTACCACCATCATCGAACCCTCTGATAGTGCACATTGAGCTCTCAACGATGCAGTTCCCGCCAGATAAAAGCCTAGCGGATAAATCTGGCAGTGAAGGCGTAGCCGTGTCCTCTGAAGCCATACATAAAACCAGCAATGAGTTTGGTTCACAGAATCGTTCCGAGGCTGAATTTGGTGATGAGTCACTGCCTGCAGTGGCGGATACGGAGAGGCAGAGAACACCTGTCCTTGATCTTCAGAGGAGATATCAAGAAACGCAGAGGCAGGAACAGGACGCTTTTAGGAGACAGATTTGATATGAACATGTAATGAAACACCTGCGTAGTATATGTGCTTGTAAAGTCCGCTCGTTTAGTGTATGTAATTGTGATACTCCACTCCACTTAATAGATTGTGTCAACTATTCACTGGATCGTATTCGATCTTTACACCTGCTAGTGCCTCCTTCACGCTACCCATCTGCAAAGTACCGCCTCGGCTCGTGACACCTCTTCCCTCGGGCTCTACGGGCATCTCACCACGCAAATTCTCATAGAATTCTCTACTCAAACCCGCCTTCTCCCTATCCTCAGCATTAAACGGGCCTTTAATATCACCCCTCCAACAACTCCTCACTTCCTCTCTAAACGTCTTCACCGGATCGAGATTTCCTTCCTGTTCACAAATCCAACTAAACCATCGATGTCCCGCAGTGACATGAGTGACTTCATCAGCATGGATGATCTCCATGACTTTCACGCTTTCCATGTCACCGGCCTTTCTGAAACGTTCTAGGGTCGCAGGGTTCACGTCGAGGCCTCGAGCTTCGTGTACGAGGTGGATGATGGCGAGTCTGGATCGAAAGGACTTGGAGGTGACGGTGGCTGACTCCCATAGTGATGCATGGACGGGCATAGAACCATATGGAGTGGAGGGTGAGATTGCTGCAAGTCGAGATCGAAGTAATGTGCTGATGATAAGTCAGTGACCCACGAGTAGCAGAAAAGAAAAACTTTTGACTCACAAATGCTTCGACTCGTCCAAAGCCATCTTGGCGAAATCGGAGAAGAAAGCAGAAGGTAAATCTTTATGCATAGGACCAAATCTTGCCATAATGTCCCATCTAGAAGGGATATCACCATGATTAATGGCAGGTAACGTGGAAAATCTGTCTTAAACTGACGCAAGATCTATCCTACGGGACGTCAAATCAACTCGAATATGTCAAGTGAGAAACCCCACTCACGCCCATTGCTCTATATTCGCCAAAGCATGTAGCATCACCGCTCTATTCTTCCGTTTCATGACCTTGCCCGGATCGACCGTATTCATTGAGTATTGCGCTTCCCGTGTCGGAGTATCTGGTGGTCGAGGTGCCTGAGACGTTTTATGGCCTATCGATGTTATCTTGCCTGTCCGAAATGCCTGTACTGCGTACCGCGTGCGCTCCACCTATTGTAAACCCATGTCAGATTCGAACTGCCGTTACTGATTTACGAAAGAGGGTAACCTTTAGAGTCGGATTAGGAGTATTCAGAATAAGTACGGCCCATTCCATCAAGGTTTTCGGTGGATCCTTAAGAGGTACGACAGGTTCATCAGACTCGTGCGGCGCTATTGCTTGAGGCTGAGCATTGGCTTCTACTGGAGGCGGAGGTGGATCGGCAAACTCTTATACAAACTCAGTCGAAACTTGATTTCGTACTTCGTACAGAACTTGACATCATACCTTCAGAGACGGGTCGCATTTCAACTACACGCCAATTCGTGCCTCCTCGCGGGGCTTCCATGTACACTTGATCGATTCCATCTGCATCGAGTTTGATCTCAACAGAATAGGTGCACGCCTGCAAACCAGTGTCGCTCTTCCCAGTCTTGAGATCGAAATCATACCTAAAAAACGTAAGTCAAACCTGAAATCAGCACATCAGCCGGAAACCGGTACCTATGCCACGGACAGACCGCCACAACACTATCCTCATACTCTTCTATATCAGCATGGGACATTTCGGCTCCCAAATGAGGACATGTAGATTCCATGATATATATCTGTCTGTATGCGGCTTTTGAAGTCCCGGAGCTGTCGGAATGGGTATTGAAATTTTCTGTCAACGCAGGTGACAATCGAAAAAGGATAAGTCCATGGTATTTTCCTTCCTCTGAGCGCAGAGTCAAGATGAAGCGGAAATGCGTGAGCGTAGCTTCAGCTGAACAGATCCTTGGGGCTCATGAGCAACATGGTGTTTTATAAGACAGAGACGGAACGTACAGGACTTGCGACATCCCGAGGGTTTTGGAGGAAACCGCGCCCACCTTTGTTTACTTATGGTTGGCAAGAGCCTTAACGAGACAGAAAGGAACGCGGAACTTTCTTGAATTTCTTCCACCTTGCCCGCTCACAGGGAAATTGGGGTATGTACCGGCTTCAATTCGCAACGACTCAGAAAACCTTCCAGAGTATCGGGAAACCTGTTTTACAGCTTCGTATCAAGCAAGCTCTTCTATCAGAGAGACCTCGCGCATTGTTCGTTCCTTAAGAGTTTCATCTAACATGGTTTAGTTTTTCGGAATACTCCACCTCGAATTGATCATCATATCCGCAGAAGTGTCTTCACGGAAACATATACATGTGTACAGTATAGTTGCTGCCTTTGGTATTATCTCATGATGATGGGGGCGCCACATCTGGTATACACTCTCGCCTTGTGTTACTTTCCGTCGGAGGAAAGTGAGGTGCAAAATTCTCAGCAGCGTTACAGCTTTTGACCTATGAAAACTTTAATCACATCACGACTTAATCATTGTATTCACTTATCTGAATGCACAGCACCCGATTTCCAAGAGATCAGCCTCTATCATCCGGGAGCAGTGGAGAGAAGGCGAGAGTATGATATTTTCATTCCGTTATAAGGTGTAATTAGGAACAGCTGATGTTCTTCAAAGTTGATATTGCCGCGAGAGCGCGCATACGTTGCATTGGCCAATGAAAATGGTACACCATATCATACAACGAGGGTGAATACAACTGGGCAGCATCGGGTGTAAAAGCTGTTAAGTCGAAACTTGCCCAGTCTTGCCGATTGAACTTTTTACTACATTGCAAGTACAGGGCCCCATAGTCAAAGCTGTACATTTTCCAAGCGAGGATATCACAAACTACATACATATATATTTTACAAAACACTATCATCCCTAAGCATAAATCGCAATAAATTATATCTGTCTCCTGAAGGCATCTTGTTCCTGCTTG
Organism: Omphalotus guepiniiformis; assembly: GCA_028554645.1. NCBI lineage: Eukaryota > Fungi > Basidiomycota > Agaricomycetes > Agaricales > Omphalotaceae > Omphalotus > Omphalotus guepiniiformis. The sequence continues at coordinate 657,863 of JAQOOI010000019.1, forward strand.
AGCATTTCGTCCCTTCTGCGAGTATCAAACGCTGGTGATAGTATACCAGACCCCACTGTCTCTCTCGATGTATCATTCCGAGTTTCCATCTCAACATCTGAACTGTTGCGATGTCCAAAAGTATCGCCGTTGGACTTTCCGATATCTTCTACCGACGCATTTGCACACTTATCATCAGGGGCTTTAAGAGGCGGAGATTGTATCGTAGAGAGTTCAACATGAACCACCAAATTCGACGACGTTGGGGCAGCGTAACTTGACGACTTCCGGTGTTTCAGTGATTTTTGCGATGAACTTAGTTGCGACTGGGAACCGTGAACGAGTTGAGATAAGAGTACTCTCACTCCACGGACCAAAGCCTTGAAAGAAAGTAAATAAATGATCACGGAACCCAAATTCTGGAATACATACAGGATCAGAGGCGGCTAGAAGGGCATATACTACGGCACGACCGCCGTACAAGAAATCACCTATGTAGAAACGAAATACGTAAGTACTCTTTGCATTTGAATAGATCATATGGTTCAAGACTTACTGAGAAGAAGGATGTTGTAGTCCTTTGGAGTACGTGTGAGACTACGGCAACGAAATATGTATAAATACCAAGAACAACTTACGGTTTCGTTGTGTATGCCGTCAGCTGCGGTCGCATGGATCACACACATGATGCTCAGTAGATTCACGCAACAAGACGCTAATGGGTAAAGTGCTAGTCCGAAGTGAGCGAGGCCTGCTGGATTCATTGGAGAGAAAAGGGCGTACCAACACGCAGAATAATTCGTCTATAGTTATTCGCATGAACGACTTGTGGAGCGCTTGAGGAGATAGCTCGCGAAAAGGACTGAGTCGAAACAAAGACTCTTCGGATCCGCACCTTGTGAGAACCGATAGAAATGTCAGCTGAACGTTCTATCAGGACGAAAGAAGTGGGCTTACGGAGTGCTTCAACATGAAGACCATCACGGTTGCAGAGCATACGATCTCTCCGATGACCGTCAATGCAGTCCATATCAACTGTGTCATCACCTAGTAGAAGTTGAATAAGTGGGGGATACAGATAGAGCAAGTTCTGTGTTAGTTTTCACCTGCCAAATCAAACGTTGCTTTTGATTGTCGTTGGTATACCAGCAGTCTTGCACGAGCGGATCCCAGCTGCGATCAACTTGAACGTGAGCGCATGAAATACTATAGATAGATCATGCTTGCCCATATTGCCCTGCAGCGTATGGTGGTACCGTCAGGATGATAGCCATGAATGCAGACACGACGAGATATAGTCTTTCCATTCTTTGCCCGTTGATTCCATGGACCACAACCAGTCTATTCCGAAGTCAGATATATATTTATGTGACAGCTGAATTGTCTCCTCACTGAAGATTCAGTGCGATACTGAATAACAGGAAACTTGAGAATTCCAAAGTCAACTAGACAAAGTCATACTGTTAGCCGAAAAACATATCAACATGGATTCACGATGCTTACCTGCAATATAAAAACCGAGAAACCGCAGAGAAAGCCGGGACTGAATAGCGAGCCTCCAACCGCACTCGCGATGCCAAAGAACATGCTGTGTGATATGCATGAGCAAATACCAAAGCATTAAGCAGATATTTCGATTCACTTCGTAAACAGCGCATAGACCACAATGCGAAAACTAACGCGATCCAAATGAACACGCGATTTGGGATGACTCCACACTGCTGCGATAACCAGAAGAACGAGAAAGCAGAGACCAGCTCCCACACCCGAAGTCACAGCCCATAGCTGGTTCCTACGCAACAATTGACTGTGAGACTACGAGTGTTTTCATGTGAGAGATAACGCCTACGAGACTGTGGCCATATGTGAAGTGAACACGAACGCCATCCTCTGTCGGTCAAGAGTGAGCAAAGCTCGGGTTTGATGGAGATAAAGACGATTTTGTACAAGACGATTCGGCTACAGCGTAAGTTATATAACGCCCCATTGGCACTGAATATATCTTGTATGTAACTTGAAATAATGGCCTGCATACATTCAGCAAAGATGGTGCATCATGGTGATGATCAAACTTTCCTAACCTTATATCTGCTAAATCGAGAACACTCCAATATTCATTTGAAACGAAGCACATACGTACTCCGATACTTCTTTGGTTAGAACCAATGCGCATTGTCTCCACGAATTCAAACGACATATGATCATCTGCGGTAACCGGCGACTCCCGAGCGGCCTGAACAGTGCCTTTGCAGTCATGTAGCCAGGCTGATTATAGGGTGTGGCTCCTGCCGTATTACTGTAACACTGGATTCGCCATGATACTGGTAGAAAGGAAACGGATTGCAGTCAGAGGATGAACTGGAACAATTGTTGGAGCTTGCCTAGATCTCTCCAGGTTGAACATGAACGATAGATAATTCATAGAAAGCGATGACAGCTGTACAGTCTGCAGTTCTCCCATAGTCCTCCTCGCTGCCTCAGATAGAATTGAGTCGGAGTCCGAAACGAAGACGATTCCCGTCACGTGAGCGTACTACCTTCCCACCATGAGGTGAGAACCTCAGTAAAAACAGGTAAAGAACTCAGGTACATCCCATTGCCAATAACACTGACTAATTACCTTGCTCATAAGCATTTGGTATTGTGCTTATCATATGAAGGGACTGGCATTTTACGATACTTTTATTACCTACATAACAGTCCGGTTCGTCGAGGTCGATTATCTACCTTAGTCTCTCGTAGACGTAGACGAATATCAACATTGAAAACATTGAAAACATTTGGTTAATTGAGAAACGAGTCGACCATCATCACTATTCAATATTCAATGGTAGAGAAGGTGAGCCCATTGAAGACAGTTTTTCACCGAGTTACACTGACTGATATATAGGACGGGTTCTGGGACGCTTTTTATACTGTGCCTGTTCCCATCAGTCAGAAAAAACTCCACATATGGAGATCAAGGTTACGAGAGTGGCGTCAGATGGCGCGAGAAGTATAAAAATCACATCAGTCGGGCGCAGTGGATACTTTTATCGCTCTCTTTCCTCACTTGAGGGTATGGGCCAAGACTGGCATGTACGAATCCTACCCGTCTGACATAACGCGAATTCGTTCCCTTGTTGCGCTGTTACAAGTCACGCTTACGATATACTTTCTTCACGTTCTCTCGCATGTACTAGAACGCACGTATATGACAGAGCACGCAGACGTCTGACCTTGTTGACGCAAATTCAAGCCACGCACATCAAGACTACCGTTGTAATTCACGTTCGCTGGCCCTCTTACACCGTCGTAGAACCAGATGTCACCAACAATGCGAAAAAATGGCCATTGAAATAACGAATTCTACATTTCATCTCGAACTCGTAATTGCTGAAAGCGACGTGTAAACTATGCAAGTTAGTGAGTAAGTGCCTTCGAAAATCAAAGTACACTGATCTACCGTAGGGCAACTCTTTTCACAGAGCTAATTCTGGTGATTTCTGGTGAGCACACCTCGCGGGCATTCTTGAAAAACAGACCAACTTACCTTTTATCGTGTTTCAGATATGCTACTAGCACCCACGACTCGACGTTCCGTCTCATCGTTGTGAATAGGATTCTCTCCGGGGTTTGCTCTCGGTTCGCACGTATGGTCGAGAATGAGGTGGGCGAGGCGTGTATACGCGATTTCGTTCCAAGTTAACGACGTCGAAGACGCGGTGTGACCAGAAGACTGCTTTGGCTCATGCGTTTTTTCCGTCTCGCGAGGACTCTGAAGAGAATTCTCTCCGGGGTCTGGTCTCGCTTCAGGCGTCTGGTCGTGAATGAGGTGGGCGACGCGTGCATATGCGATTTCATTCCAAGTTAACAACGTCGACGACGTGGCGTGTCGTGCCTCAGGCGTTTTTTCTGTCTCGCGAGGACTCGTATTATTCGCGGCAGGAGTAACTAGGTGTTCAAGGCTCAAAGCTGTCAACGGGTTCTTCGACATGGCAGATGCGGAAAGATGGCGAGAAAGCACGAAATGTACTTACTTATACAAGGGGAGGTGATATCTGTGAATATTGTGAATTCCGTGAAAGTTGGCTATGTATGTTTTGTCAATTTCTGAATCTGTCATATTTGTGCTTGCTTTTAGTTGCAGGAAATTCATGGACCCGCCCTTGGAAGACCCCCCGTGACTTACACCATGTCTGTCTACGATGAATGAGATGAAGCGCGTGCTGTAGGGATGGGACCCAGACAAGCCTACACAAAGCTCATGCCGGGGGATGAGAACCTCGAGACGAAGGTAGCCGCGTAAATTATCTTCTACCTAGTTCTGACATAAATTGCAGCTGTTGCCCTTCGTCCTCTACATAACGTCATGTCCAGCTCGTCCGACCAGGTCTCGAAGGTCGGCCTACCCCCGTTCTGAAGTCCGTCGTAAAACCAGGTGTGTCTGCTTTCAGTGATGAACCGCGCTGTATAGTGGTAATCCCCATAATAAATGACGCCGTACAGGAAAAATATCTGCTCATCCCCGTGTATTTCTGTCGTAATGACACGGTCAATGCACATGTTCGTTACAGGGTCAAAGTTCATGACAAGCAACTCGGGAACGTGAACCATGGCAAAGGAAAACTGACAGCGCTCTCCACAGCGTTCACACCTCCACGCAGTCCGTTCAGGCGGAAGTTCAGTCACCCAAGCTGTCGTCGAAGGAATATCGATCGCGCGGTGCTCCAGCACAGCGGTACAGGAATCTCGCGTAGCAGAGGGTAAAGGTTGCGTCGAGAGGTGTAGCGAAGGACATGTTATGCTAGCGCGGACAATGACTTTGGATGACCGCAGAAGCCGTTGCAGTAGCTCGGTGAGTGAGGTGAGGTTACCATACCCAAAGATAGTCGGGCTCTCTTGTGCGAGCTCCTGACGCAGGTTTTCTCGAACGTCTTTTAAGGTGTTTTCGTTGTCGGAAATTCGTCCAAACCCAATGGCAACAGTTTCCAACGCAGTGTGGCCCATCTCACCGAAGTAACTCTGCCAACGTACAACGTCCGTCTTCCATACGTTGTGAAGGATACACAGGAAAGCATCGTAGGCGCAGCTGTTGCGATACCACTCCAAGGCCAACGGTAACGAGTGGGCTGAAGTGCCCGTACGAGTTGACTCGTTACTTGTGCGTCGACGTCGCGACGCGTTAGATCGTGTACTCGAGACGTGGCCTTTTGTCTTTGACAATGACGACGGCTTTCGTGGGCCGCCAAGCCCGTAAAGGGACGCTAGTTTCTGCTTCTTCGCATAAGGAGGCTCGTACCCTTCATCTTCAGCCTTTCGCTTGTTGCATTTGTACGCAGCATCGGTACATGTGGCCTCGCTTTCATATTGTGCGGTGCCGAATGGGAGCTCGCCTGAATGGACTGCAGTGGCAGCGGTAGCTCCTGGCGTTCCTCCGTCGCGAGCCGAGTCTATAACTTCTTTCAACCTTTTGAAGGTTTTCTTGTCGACAATAGACCACAATTCGTCCTCTTCTGTGTCAAGGAGGTATGGATCTCGCGAACTCCACCTAACTGCAGGATGAATGTCTTTGGGAACATAACTCGACCCTTTCCATGCTCTGAAGGTAGTGACCAAATCTTTTCGGCGCGAACCTGTGACTGAAGAGTTTAGCTTTCCGTTGTACTTCAGCTTGTTTATCTCGTCAAGCAGCTCTAACTCACGGAACTCCCTTCGAAGTGCACCGCTAGCACCGCCCGTGATGTTTTTTGAGCTAAACTCACGGAGTATGATAGTTGCGTCTGCCGACGTGCTTCTAGATAGGGCGGTGTAGAACGCCTGGTGAGTGCGACAGTTGTTGAGGTCAACTGCGTTCGGTGTCAGACTTTGTCCTTGGGATGCATGTGTTGTCATGGAAAATCCAGGCAAGACATCGACTTGCTCGCGACTAATATAGAGCTTTGTATCATCAGGAAGATACACGTATCCAGACGCTTTGCGACGCGTGAGTGGTACAACGTTGAGAGGGAGTCCGTCAAATTGTACAGGAGATGGAGGATTGGTAAGTGATACAAATAGGACATCCAAAACTTGCTGACCCCAGTGACCAACAGAGGCTGACCACCCGTACACAACTCCTCTTTGCCCTTTCGTGATGGAGAGCTCAGTGGCAGCATTGTGACGAATGATCACAGGCATGCCGACGCAGAGCGAAAGTTTTGCGGGGGAATGATTCTCGTGCATCGCAGGCGGAAGTGACCATAGAAGCTGCTGGAGACCTTCGTTAATGAAGTGGTACTTTGCAGCTTTCCTACGCTTACCGGAAGACTGCAGGTCATCCTTGTCAGTGACAGAGTCCTCGCAATAAAAATGTACAAGTTCCTGATTAGTGTCTTGTGCGAAACGGAGGCATCCCTGCTCGTTAATTTCGTCTTTGTGGAGATTCTCTGCAGTGATGATAGCTGCATTCCTGAAGCAGGGATCACCGATATTATTTCTCCCCTGTTGATTGGAAGAAACAAGTGTTTCGAGGAACGTGATATCTTCTGGCGTACATGCTCTGTAACGCATGTTATCCAATGCTTTTCTGAGCTTTAGATCCTTTTCAGTAGAGGACTTAAGTCGCATGTTCTGCCGAAGTATAACGACCGTGGTGAAGTGATGCCACAAAGACTTTTCTATGGCGGCTTGCTGGTTCTTGAGCGAAGTATGAATGCTACCAATTTTCCGACCATACAGTGACGAACTTTCTCCGCCAATCACTGGTGGTAGCTGAGCAAAATCACCTGCGACAATCATGTTTACCCCGCCGAACGAAACGTCGGGTTTACCCTTGACTCTTGCTAACTTTTCACTAATCTTGTACATGTCAACAGCTGATAGCATAGAAATTTCATCGAGAAAGAGATAATCGACGCCTTCAAGGCGTGTATAAACCTGATTGAGAGTTGTTGCGGTGGCTTCTTCTTGCCTTGCATTGATTCCGAGCAAGTAATGATACGTTGAACCGCCGAGCAAAGCAGCGGCGTTCCCAGTGGGTGCAACGATAACGATACGGTGCCTTTGTTCCCTGCGACCGAAAAAATCGAGCAACGCGTGCAATACTCTTGATTTACCAGTGCCACCCATACCGCCAATGTACATCTGTAGAGGTTGCTGTGATACACCAATCGAATGGTTAGCTACAATTCTGAAAGCGCGCTCCTGCTCTTCATTTAAAGTAGAACTATCAACGACACTCGTAATTAGAGACCCAGTATCTGCAAACTCACACCCAAGCTTCTCGAAATAAGATCTGTCACATATCTCGACCCTGTTCGGTTTCAATGTGTGAGCAGTCTGAACTCCATCGCTATTGCCAGCGTCTGGAAGTGGCGGTGGTATTCTCCGGGATTGTAGTTCACGATCTCGTAGCATCTTCGTGTGCAAAGCCCATTGGTTACCGCTCATGGCAGGGACAGAAGGTAAGTCGAACATACCGTTCACGGGGGAGGCACACTGTGACAACCAACCAATACTATGCAAAAGCCTGCGAACATCAGCCCTTTGATTCAGCATCTGTGCATACTTCGATCCAGAGCGGATGCCTGTTGCAGGGTCAAACAGAACGACTGTCTCTGCGTCAAGTGTCGCGTCGTCGACCGAGTCGTTGGCAACGAAATCATCATTTGACGCCTGAAGCACCTGTAGCATCTGTCCATCCCAAGAGTCAACTAATGCGCTGGTCCCGGTGGCAGCTTTGAGCTGTGCACGGAAATCGTCTCTCGCATCCAGGCATTCATATCGAATATTGAAATATTTCATGTAAAGCAAGTGCTCGGGGTGGAACGTATAACCTTGAAATGCCTGATGCCAAGTCTCCTGGGGGCCCTTTAGAGTTTCGCCTGTCCTCCATGGTCGAAACAGCGTCAACATAGCACAGCAGTAATATTCCCTGTCGCCAAGATCTGATCGAGGTAGAGAACCACCTAGGAAGTTGGGAACAGTGCGTTTCCAGTCTCTTCGTTCCGCAACACGATGCGTGCTGTACAGAGGGTGGTTGGTAGCGAATAAAGCACCGCGTTCGGAGTCACGGATACCACGGCCCGGGTTCTTACTCTGAGGGAGGTTTATATCCGAGTCTTTCCCATGTAGGCAAGCTCTATCAAGAAAGGTCTCCAACACCGAGTTTTCGTCTCCGTCGAGCGGAAGACTGGGGTACGTGTCGTCCTCTTCATCATCAGTAAACGTGTGCTCAGTCTTAGTCGTTCCATTTCTCCGCTTTCCTCGCTTCTCGCGATAGAACCTTCGGACCCAATCATATAGGGAGTAATGCTCATGATCAACAGGACGGCAGGTATAGTCGTACGCTGAAGAGAGGCCAATAAACTTTCCTTGCTGTTTCACCAATACAACCTTGTCTTCAGCCGCGTTCTCTTCTGGATACCAAAATCTGCGAGCTTCTCTCACAAATGATTTCCAGTAGAAAGGAACAAATTGATGGTCGGTGTAGTGGTCTGGTCGTTGCATAAGGTAGTGGGAAATCATGGGAGCACCAAGTTCAAGTTTCGTGGATAACAAATTCACGATTTTCGTCATTAGGCTTCTTGATTTCTCCGTAGCTTTGAAGGGACCGTCCAGGATCTCCGTGTTGTTCTCAAAGACGGACCGAATAACATCAAATACAACGTGAGTCTTCAACCCACATTTTGTAATATAATCTGAGACATAGATCACAACAGCTTTGATTGCAGTCCCAGACAACAAGCACGTCACGTCTGTATTTGACCTAAAGAGATAACTCAACGGGGGACAAACGTCGTTCATCCACGGCTCCGTTTTCTTTAAGTGCACGATGCCACTATCTTGTTCCACATATGAACTGGGAACAATTGCGCGAGGAAAACGTGCCTTACATTTCTTCCACACATTGTTAAGGCAGGACGTCGCAAAATTTTTCTTATTCGGGGTTCCGTCCTTGTTGAGACCTCTGGTGCAGTCATGCAAGTTAGATTTCGACAGTATATCATCGACGGTGAACGTATATTGCCTGCGCCAATCAGCGTATTCGGCACAACGCGAGCATCCTGGTACCGCGCACGAGCAAGAAGGCGGGGGTGGAATTGGGAGTGTTTCAATTGGGTTGCTGTATTCAGAGTGAGCGGAAGCCTCGTTCACATTTTCAAACACTTCTGACTTAGTGCCGTTTACAAATTCCCCGACTCGAACACTTTCGAGGTACGCTATCAACCGGCGCTTGAAGTCGGAGGCAGGATCAAGCAAGCGATCTCGTATCTCCTGCGGCGTGAGCGCACTCATGATCCACAGCATCAGATGTAAATGCAAGGTAAGTCTCCCTTGCTGCTCGCCTGTTCCGTAAAAGGCAGATGTCTCACCGAACACACCAGGATGGTCCGAGTCGACACCAAGGATGTGTTTTATGAACATTGTCACCATAAGATGAAAGAAGGTGCTACCAGCGACTGGATTCGAAGCAAGGAGATGACGACGTGCATTCCAGTCAGGGATCTCTAGAGTAAACTTCTCCTTTGAGCCTGCGTAATACATACAAATTGGACTACTGACATCTGCGATTGCAAGTGTGATGTACCATGTGGGAGCACCCTTGTGTGCTATCAACGACCATATTTCATTCCTCATGTACTTCTTGCTTGTCATTGAGCCCGGAACTTTGCCTGCAACATGATCTAGGTCCTTCATTAAATCGAAGCATGCCTGCTCAGAGTCAGAAGCAGGTTGTACATGTTCGCCATTACGCATACGAGTTGACAGGGCTTTGAGTGTGCCAATATCAAGGTTCATCATGCGTTCAGATATCTGAGTAAATTGTTTCTTCTCTGTCATAAGCCAGCCTTGTGTTGCGGCAGTTTTCATCTGCATGTGGCTAAACGCGACAAGCATGAACGTAGGATCAGTCTGGAATCTTTTGTCGTGATAGTGAAGGAGGTAGCTCGCATGAGCTTCAAAACTAAGGCTCGTTGAGCCAAGTGAACCTACTCCATACGGAAAGAGCCAAGGGAACATACGAGCGTATAAACCAGGATTGTTCCATAAAGACGCCGGGGAGGAATTGTTGGAGACTCGCAGAAAAGCACCGCCAGTTTCAAGGTGCGCCATCGCCTGGCTTTTTAGTGCATCCACCGACATCGTTTCCAGGTCTTTTCCGACAAGGCCATGAACTATGATCGGACATTGGCCCTCTTCAGTGCCGTCTTCATCGCCTGCATCGAAAACGCTGACGCCTTCAGGCACCTTCGTGGTGTGTCCCTTGACATACTCGACAGCCACTGCCGGTATATCCTGAGGGTATTCCAGAAGGTTTTCGGGAGAGTACCTCACGTCCTCGTATTCAGAGCTATTACAAATGAGCCACTGAAGAGCGTCAGATACCTCTCTGTGTCGAACAAGGAGTGGAGTCCTCTGATAATCTTTCAAGGTAGGTTTCGACGGTCCGCTGAACAGAACAGCGATAACGTCTTCCATGTCCTCTCGGGGAGGAGGTAACTGGTCGTAAATCTTCTGAATAGGTGTAGCATGGCAAATGACATTTGCGACCATCTTTTTCTGACCGTTCATGATCTTCACAAAATTTCGAGAGTGGTGTACTCTCGCAACTAGCAAGCGTTCAAAGTAGCGCAGTTTTGCAAGAACAGGGGGGACGGCACCTATCCACAGGCCATTTGCAAGACAGATTCGTGGGACCTGAACACGGCGAATGGATTCACGGCAAGTATCACAAATATATTTACATCCAGGTTCCAATACAGGGCCTTTCATCTCATGTACCGCCTGAGTAGGCGATGTTCTAGGCAGGCGAGTCACACCCGAGACCTCCAAGATATGAAGAGATCGTTTAACGTGTCTCAGGTTAGACAAGCGGACAAGTAAGGTGAGACGACCGCACACGGCACATCCAGCCTCTTCGATTTTAGACGGGTGAAGATCAGTGCACCACCCTCGAATGATTTTATCCTCCAGCTCTTGAGACAGCGGCGGTGGAGGAAAAGGATCTGGATCGCGGTGGGTCGAGGGCAGAGAAGACTCGTTTTTCCCAGCACCTCCGTCAGAGTCTGAAGAGGTTGTTTTGTTGACCGTTTTATTGTTTGCCTTCATCACCTTTGGCTTGCGCCCTCGTCTCGCACCACCGAGGACATCAAATACATGAAAGCAGCTAGTAGAGGACACAGGTGGTGGAAAGGAAAGTTCGTTAACTGTTTCGAGCTGGTAGACGGGAGTGGGAGCGTTGCCGCGGGGCCCGCCGCCTATCTGGACAGAAAGAGAGGTGGATGCAGGCGAGCACCAGCATCGCAGACCTTCGTCAAAAAGAAGCTGATAACTTTGCATATCACAGCTAGCAGCTCGACCAGCAAGAGACGGCGCTGGTGGCATGGGAAACCCGATGAAACACTCTGTCTCCAGAGAGTCATCGAACGACATGCGCGCATTACACCAAACAGCGGGGGTGTAAGGGCACTCAGACAGGCTTTGTTGGCGACGCAACAAAATCTTTCGAACGCGCAAGTTCGTACAGTTAACGTACGAACGGCACAAAGACGACAAAGCAAATACAAAACCCATGTAGAATTCATGGGGGTGCAGCTCAGATAGACACAATATTTCACGGTAAACATGTATTGCGGTGCGACGAACAGGGCGAAGCTGAACGGAAAAGAACGAGTCGGCAGACACAGAGAACACGTTAATCGCAGACAACGCGTCAATCGCAGAGAACACATCCAGAGATGCAGGTAACAACACATTCGATGATGCGGAAGGTAACACTGCGTATAAATACAGCGCCGTATGTACAGAGTAGCATCCATGTGCAGAATTAACCACACAGAGGGCGTTCTCCAAAGACACATCTTCAACGGGGTGGGTGGGTCCCAGGTGAAGGACGCGCGTGGGCATGAACCTCGCAGTAACAGAGCCAGCACCTGGACAACAAACGTTATAATCACAAAAAGGAGAAGCCAGCGAAGACTCACCATGTGTAGAGCACGGTGTTTGTAGAACCCTGGCAAGGGTTTCAGGCTGGGAGATAGGGTGGTGGAAAGGTTTGTGAACTACAAGTGGAAGAGGTTAGAAGGAATGAATATTGCACTGAGCGAGAACAAGGCGACGCACCTTTCAAGATCACTGTTTGACAAAAAACACACATCGAGGGGGCCACAGGAGGAGCGAGCAGGCAAAGGCGAGGTCAATGCAGGGCTTGCAGCAGCGAAAGGATAGGAAAAAAGCAAGGTAAGGCGTGCTTGCATATACAAAAGGGATAAGTGTTCGAGCGGCAAGAGATGCATCAAGTTTCTCAAGGCTGTCGTCTGGAGTTCATCATCTGCTAACGGGGACCTGAGTCGCAGAGGATGGATCGAGTGACGGACTTCTGTTGACGCGAATGGTTCGATGTAAGGAAAGGTCGGACGGAAACAAACACGAAAACCATGCCAACTGCATTTGTACACGGATGTGAAATTTGCGAAATGAAGTATGTAGAGAGGACTGGCGTAGGCGGATGTAACACAAAAGGACAGAGCTTGAAAGGTGGCAAGGTGAATGTATGCGCCTCTGCAAAGGAACGAGCAAAGAACGAAAACGAGAGGAAAAAACACGCGATGTATCGGAATCGGAGATTTATATAAGCACATATTTACGAGTACAGTGAACACGGAGGTAGATAGATGTATGTAGTAGTGCAGCACAAGGGGGCATATGTAGTCAGGGTGCGTGTCGTTGAACTTCTTCAAGAGTTGAGAACATAGCCATGGCCCATTCACGTCGACTGGCCTTCCTTTCGAGAACTTCTTTCATCTGGTCAACAGAGCCGTTCAGTTTGATGGAGCGGTCGGTTTTACCCCCGGCGTCCAACCAACGCCAAATACCGCCGGCTGTATACTGCGTGAAGGAATATCTAGTCTCGCCAGGCTGAACGGGGAGGTTAGAGTGACGAACAAGGGCAGACTATGCTGTTTAAAAGTGTCAAAAAATAATTTCAGCACAAACTTCTATAAACATCATATCTCTCTTAGTCTTAGCTGTATACAACCCCTTGATCACATAATAGCAGATGGTGCTCACAATATTGCAGTTGTTGCTCGCACTATGGCAGATAGTGCTCGCGCTAGGACAGATAGTGCTCACACTATGGCAAGTAGCGCTCGCGCTGTAATAGCGAGTGTTCGCACTATGGCAGATAGTGCGTGCGCAATCTTATATTGCTGGAGAATAACTTCAGAAAGGTGACTATTAAGTAGTATTCTAATCAAAGCAAGCATTAAGCAAATGTGTACTAGTAACACCTTGTACAACTTGGCAAGATAGGATAATATTGAGATAAGTGTCAAAGCAAGTATTAAGCAAATGAGTATGGTCAACTATATAGTGCTAAGTAAGCACTTTGCAGTAAGAATAATGATCTGATTATAGAAGAACTTTGTCCTTGCATCAATATCATCAGTAAAACAAGCTCAATATTTTGAATCCATATAGTGCATGATTTGTGGACAAGATCAATTGACTTTCAAGCATGCATATAATGGACTTCTTGTGGCTGAAGTCCAATAGAATGTTAACTTTTTTTTGGCAATTTTTATATCATATTTTGGGCTCTGAATCAATTTGTGCAGAGATCAACCTGCCCAGGGAGTCTGACTTAGAGCATGAATCAAGAAAATCTGATGGTGGATACTAGCAATCTCAGATGTGCAAACAAGATCATAATATTCCCAACTCTGACTTTGATAGCAAAACTGGTGTGTAGCATCTATAGTTAATTTCATATCATACCAATATGTCTGATTGTAGATTCAGCCCAATTTTCTGTCTAGATCTGAAAGTCAACTTGTTTGGCTAGTATGACTACACTCCATGATAGTATCAAAGATAAACTTGCAAATATCCAGAATGGAATCTCTTGAAAATCCTAAGTATTACTTAAGCCAACTCTAATGTCATTAATATCACTGATCAGGCATAGAGCATATTCAGACCAATGTAAGACCAGTGATATAACATTTAAATGATCTCATAGTAAATCATTAGTGTACAGAAAATTATTATTGGAGCTCGTTGGTTTCAATATACAGTGATTAGTACTTGCCATTAGTACTTCAAGTTCAAGTACATTGAACGAGATAAAATTTCACCCTGCAGAAATCAAATTGACGGTTGCAGAGGATACTGACCACTTTCACTTTACACAGGCTGGCTGTAGAGATAAAACAGAGGGGCAATAATGAAAGGGAGAATAATAAGCTGGCACTGTTACTTTTGAGAATTCATCTTCACTTACAAGATGTATAATCTATTATACAATCCATCATAATGAACATATTTCATGTGAATCTGTATTTTGTGATAATCATACTTTATGGTCTTACATTGGTTTGAATATGCTCTAATTCAATAATGAAATGGAATTGGATCATGCAACTAGTACTGGACTTGATTTATGGACAAAAGATAGAGTGTTTGTTTTGATTCATTTTAGTCTCTGCCTTCATCTAGGATACTTAGGATATTCTTATAGCTCAACCCACTCATTTGCTTAATATGCTTTGATCTAGAATATCACATCTTAATAGTTGACCACACTTATAAGAGATAATACTAGTTAGTATTATCTGTATATTGAGTTATAACTTATCTATCATCTGTGAGCACAACACAGATATATTAAGTCTACATATGCTATACAGATAGATAAATTTAAGCTACTTTTATAGGACCAGAGCCCTGTGATGCTAATAAAGACCAACAAAGAGGTTATGTGGTCATATAAATGTGATAAGATAATTGAGATAAGCATCACTTATCTCAATATTATCTTATCTGGCTAAGTTGTATGAGGTGTTACACATTTGCTTAATGCTTGCTTTGGTCTAGAACACCACTTAATAGTCACCTTTCTGAAGTTATTTTCCAGCAATATAAGATCGCGCACGCACTATCTGCCATAGTGTGAACACTAGCTATCATAGCACAAGCACTACTTGCCATTGTGTGAGCACTATCTGTCCTAGCGTGCACACTACCTGTGTTAGGAGTCAGTACATACAGGTACAGAGCCACAGATCAATCAGCAAATAATGGCATACACAAGAAAGACAGAAAATTTTAAATTTTCTGGTATCAACCAAATGCCTACTTGTTAACCAATCACTCTGTGGTCATACATGATGCACTACATAATTGATCTGAGTCATGTACAGCCTCCCTTCAGTCCCATGATTTCTATATCCTCTTCAGCTTGCAGTTTGAGTCATAACCAGTCATGCTGCAGCATCCATTACACATGAGTCATAACAAGTCATCCTGAAGTTCTTATGGAAGCTTGAGTCATATATAGTCACATTATAGACTCATAGTGACTTGAATCATGCCTAGTCAAAGTGACTCATGTTCAAGAGTCATGTCTAGTCAGAATGACTCATGCTCACAGTCATCTCTAGTCAAACTGACTCATGCAGCCTCATTGTAGATACTTTCCTTTTATATCTTTACTCAGAATTGTGTATATAAACCCCACCCAACTTAGTGTACCTTAGTCTAGTTATTGTTTTCTTGTGAACCTCTACTTTGTAACCTGTCTTGTCAATACAAGTACTTCTTACTCTCTCTAGTCTACTGAAGCATTCCCAGTGACTGAACCTCTAAGGCATTGAAGCATTTCCAGTGTCTTTCCCTAAGTATTGCTGAAGCATTTCCAGCAGTATTTCCTTTGATTATCTGAAGCATTTCCAGATATTCTCCAAGGCATTGAAGCATTTCCAGTGTCTTTTCTTAAGTATTGCTGAAGCATTTCCAGCAGTATTTCCCTTGATTGTCTGAAGCATTTCCAGGCTTTCTCTTTGAATAACTGAAGCATTTCCAGTTGTTCATTCCATCCTTAGACTACTTGAAGTATCTAGATTCCCTTGGTTACTAAAGCATTTCCAGTAATCAAATTTCCTGTTCTCACTTGAAGCATTTCCAAGTGAAACCTACCTTTCTAGTGATATCTGAGACATCACTCCTTACATTTCCTTTCTCTGTGATATAGATTATCACTTCAGCTCATCTCTACATTGTGTTCTTTGAGTAGATTCTCAATTAATACAACTTAGCCCCCAACCCCCATACTGTGGATCAGAGTAACTAACCCTTACCTTCTGTTCCCTAACATAATAACTAGACTCCCACTAAGTTACAGTTGAGATGTCTACTCAAACAACCCACACTCAGACCAACCAACAACAGGCCACTTCTCCTAGACACTATGTCCTCACCCCAGACAGCACCAATCTCAGAAGATCTGTCTCTGAAGGACCAGTCAATAGGCAATCCCAGAGTTTTACTCCATTTGAAACTCCAGGACAAACCTTAGGGAGTACACCACAACAAATTCCACCAGGAGTAGCAGTTAGAAGACCAAGGAGAAGAAGAGACAGAACTACAGGTCTCACCTTCCAAGAACTCACTCCTATTTCCCCAGTCAGACCTAGATCCACTCTTCAGACTGAGATACTGAGAGCTGAATTGTATGGAGAACAAGGCATGACTGAACTAGCATCTGGTCCCAATACCATTGATAATTTGCTGCAAGAACCCTATCAAGATCAGTCTCAATTCCCCAGTCAAGCAGCTATCAATGTTTCAAGCTCTTCTAGTCATGAAGCTGCTGGTGATACAGGAAACATAGCAGATGATGAAGATGAGCATGCAGACATGCCTGCATTACAGGCTGTTAGTGACTCTGAATCTGAGAACGAGGAGGAGGATGAGGAGCTTGAACCACCAACCATGCAACATCTTATTGCACACTCTACACCTAGAACTCAGCATTGGCAGGAAGCCAGTATGGACACAGGTTTTCAAAGCTATAGGGAAGGCTTAAGAAATGTGTTGGGAAGCATGTATTCCAATTCCCATGCATCAACAACAAATGCCAGAAGTGTGCAACCACATCCCAGCTCACATGGTTCTCCTCCATCAGCAAATAATACTGTCCACTCTAACAGAAGTCAAAGACATAGTGTTAGAGAAAGTATAACTTCCCAGAGAGCTTCAACAGGATCTCACACTACCAATGACCATGAGCAGGAGCGTAGTGTATCAGCTACCCAATTAGCAGGACTGGCAATTGCAAGCAGAGCCTTTCTAATCAGCATTGGAGTAGAGGATGATCCTTTAAGAGGTGATTATGGGTGGATCCGTATGATGCGCAGGCTAGCTCAAACCAACCTATCTGACTTGGCAGAGCATATAGCAGAGGCTGTGCAAATTCCCTATAATGCAAGAGAACTCACAACTCTATATCACTTCTCAGAAAGACCCATGATACTCCATCTCTTGAATATGCAAGATCCATCCAGTAGAGCCTCATCTCCAAGGAGTAATACTCCTCACTCATCCAGAACAACCTTGCTTTCAGAGGCAAATGACCAACCACACTCAACATCTCCTAGATCCTATCAACAATATCCAGAAATGGACATTTTTCAGTGGACCCTAAACTCTGCTAACATGAATGGTAACTGGCAGGTGGTGGATGATAGATCAGTAAGGAGTTCTCAAGCCAATCTACAAGGATATACTAGAGTACCAACACATACTCCAGTACAGTCACCCCAACATGCAGTAAATTGGCCTAGCACTATTGGCAGAGTACAACAAATCATCAATACTACTCCTTCAACTGTGAGGAGTACAGTACCCCAAGCAGTGCAAGGACGTATTGCAACTCCATGGCATCCTAGTACTCAACCAATCATGGTATCCTCAGGGTCAGACTCCACTACTGTAGTAGGAATACCCAATATTCCCCTCTACAGGAATACAGAGTACAATATCCCAGACCCTGTACCACCATATCCTGGAGAGCCACCAGCACCCACCTATGAACAGATTCCAGCTTCCAGAATATCCAATCCTTCCTCAAACAGAGCATCCAATCATGTTGAAACTCAATCATCTAATGTTCTGGTCCAAGAACTCCTACAGGAAAATATCCAGAGTGTCAACTACATAGATGATACAGAAGTTTTTGTTCATAGATCACAACAGGAAGATGTGGAAGCAAATGAGCCTGAAACTATCTCAAGACCCAACAGGGTACCTGGTTATAGAAATGATGAGGTACCTACAGAGAGTTCAGTGCAGGAATCTAGTGGAGAACAGAGGAGAAACAGGACACAGACTTGGAGAGAAGAATTAGAATCCAGGATCCAAAGAGGTCAAACCAGAATTGAGCCTCAACCCAATAATTCTCCCCCACATCACCAGGAAGAACCATCCAGACCTCAGGCCCCAGTACAGTTAGGTACCTCCAATCAGCCCCATTCAATGCAGGTGCCTACAACTAGGAACAGGATACCCTCTGGTATGGAGAGAGATGCCCCACCACATTTGGATGGTAGAAGAGAGGATCAGAACACTTCCAGGCAGTACAGACAGAATGCAGCAGGACCTTCTAGAAACCAGGAGGTAAGTCACTCACCAGGATCATCTAGGATTTCAGAGTTAAGGAGAACCCAACAATATCCTTATACTCCCAACAAAGGCAAGACTCCTGTAAGAAATGCTGGAGGATCCCCAGATGACCCCAATGACCCTGGACACTCTCACTATGATGAGGATGATTCTGATTCTGATGATGAACACAATCAATCATCCAGAGGGGAAGGACCTAGTCATTGGACAACACCAGGAGGGCCAGGAGGACCAGGAGGACCAGGTGGGCCCCAAGGACCAAATGGTCCCCCATCTGGAGATGAAAGTGATGATGGCTATAACCATAGAAGAAATGGTAGAAATGGAAGAGATGGTAGAGATGGTAGAGATGGAAGAGATGGAAGAGATGAAAGAGATGGCCGCAATCAAGAAGATGCAGAAGATCGTCGACAAAGGGAAGAACTCACTCGTGCTCTCAATAGAGAAGCTAAGTTGGATATTAACAAACCCAAAGAATTCTCTGGAGAGAGTCGTGCTGAATGGTCTACCTTTGTTGACAGCTGTGAGAACATGTTTGCTGCCAAACCCACCATCTATGCCTCTGAATCTTCTCAAATCACATTTGCCGCATCATATTTCACGGGTCCAGCTTTGCGTTATTACAACAACCTCATGCGCAAACGACGAAATGGCAATATCATTGCAGCTTTGAACACATGGAATGAATTCTTGAAGATGTTCAGCAAGATGTTTGGGCTACATGATGAGACTTTATACTCTCAATCCAAACTGGATACTGTATATCAGAAGTTCAAAGAAGCATTTGCTGATTTCCTTGTACGCTTTGAGGATGTGGCCAATAAGACCAACTACAATGACCCAGCTTTACGGTTCCGATTACTCCGCCAAATCCGCTCTGACCTCAGAAATCGACTCACCAACAATGGGAAAATTCCTGATTCTTATGATGAAGTTGTTGAAAGACTTTTGGAAATTGATACCGCTCGTGAAGCACTCAATGACATGGGTCTTGGAGACAACACTTATGGTCGCAACTGGAATAATCAACAAACAGACACCAATCAGCGTGTAGTTCAAACACGTTTTGTGTCAAACAACACTTACCGACTTCGTAATGCTAACACTCCCAATGTGGTCAGTGGGAATGCTGCAGAAACAGGAGAAACACAACCCCAATCCAATTTTCCACCCCGTATTTCACAAGAAGAGTATGAACGACGGATGAGGGAAAGGTTGTGTATGCGCTGTGGCAAACCAGGTCATTTTGGTAGAGAGTGTAGGACTTATCCAATGCCAAACTCCAATCAGAACACAAACCGCAATGGATACAATGCAGGGTCTAACAATGCTGCTAATGGCAGAGCAGTGTTTGTAGACAATGAGGAAGAAGAAAGGGATGGGGTATATTTGGAAATTGAGGGAGAAGATGGTATTATTCAGATTGAAGACAGCATCTTCCAGGAGGGCGCAAAGGAAGAGGAATATGAAGATGTAGACAACTCGGGAAACTTGCAGGAGACTCAGGATGGCAGGAGTCACATTTGAGTCCAGAAGAAACTGATTCCATATATTTAAATGGTGCAGTGGTTGAACCAGTCACCATAACTTCTAGATCAGAACAATCCTTCATTATTTCTGCAACAATTTTTAATTCCAACTCTGTTAACTATCATTGCCTGCTGGATACAGGTGCCACTAGAGAATTCATTGATCCTAAATTAGCAAATCTCTATCCTGAAAAACTCAAACCTTTACCCCTTCCCATTCCATTAAGACTCTTTGATGGACAATACACATCTGCAGGGAAAATCACTCACAAATTCCTTGCACCAATCACATTCACTGATGGAACAACCCATCACATAGACTTCTTGGTTACTCAACTTCATCCTGAAACCCCTATAGTACTAGGATTACCTTGGTTCAGGAAATACAATCCTCAAGTAAACTGGACTGAGTTGAAGTTCTCTTTCAATAATAGTGTACAGCTTATGGCTGCAGAAGTATATGATCTCACACAGATCACACACTACATTGTTAGACCTTCCATTAACAAGAAGCATGGAGTAACCATAGAAGATGAAGAGGAGGAAGATGAATTTGAAAAATCAGGACTAGGGCTGGAAGATCCAATCTTGATCCACATAGAAGAGATGGATAGGTACTCCCATGAACAGCCTCAGTCCACTTCCAAATTCAAATCTCCTGAACAACACCATCATTCCATCCCTAAAGTCAAACCTCCTATCCCTGATTCTCAAATGGAAGATACCATCCCACATATATCCTTATTAGGTGCAGCCTCCTTTGCTCAATTGGTGTTGGAAGGATGTGAAGCATCAATCCTATACATAATGCCCAGCACTGAAGAAGCAGAAGTAGAAGCAAGAATGGCCTCTTCCAATAATGAGAATTCAGAAACTCCAGATAAACCAAAACCCAACAAACTCTCTGAGCAGGAACTACTGGACAAATTTGTACCCAAACAGTATCACCAATATGCCAAAGCCTTCTCAGCTACAGAAGCTAAAGGGTTACCACAGCATAGACCCTATGATATTAGAATTGATACTGAAGAGGACAAACTTCCACCTTATGGAAAATTATACAATCTGTCAGAAAAAGAATTGAAGGTTTTGAAGGACTACATTGATGAGATGTTGGAAAAGGGATTTATTAGGCCATCTAGTTCACCAATTGGAGCTCCAGTCTTGTTTGCAAAAAAGAAAGATGGAAGCTTAAGATTGTGTGTGGATTATCGTGCCCTAAACAAGCTTACTAGAAAAAATCGCTATCCCCTACCACTTATAGGAAACCTCATTGATCAGTTAAGAAGGGCTAAGATCTACAGCAAACTGGATCTTCGTGCAGGCTACAACAACATAAGAGTTGCTGATGGACATGAATGGAAAACTGCATTCAGGACCAGATATGGTGCCTATGAGTATCTGGTCATGCCATTTGGACTCACCAATGCCCCTTCTGTCTTCCAACACTTCATAAATGACATATTCCGTGACATGGTGGATGTATCTGTCATAGTATACCTGGATGATATTCTCATATTCTCAGACAATGAGCAACAACATCAAGAACATGTATCCAGAGTACTTCAAAGATTGGAAGAACATGATCTGCACATCAAACCAGAGAAATGTGAATTCCATACTGACTCTGTTGAGTATCTTGGTGTCATTGTCTCTCCAAAGGGTGTTACCATGGATCCTAAAAAGATAGAAGTTATTCAGAAATGGGAAAGGCCCACTTCTGTAAAAGAGTTGCAATCATTCTTGGGATTTGCAAACTTCTATAGAAGATTCATTGATAACTATTCTGGAATAGTCAAACCTCTCACAAGGCTTACCAGTAAAGACAAACCTTGGATTTGGACAGAAGAATGCACCACAGTCTTTGAACTTCTAAAACAAGCATTTCAAGAAGCCCCTATACTTCAGCATTTTAATCCAGAATTACCTATCATTGTGGAAGCTGATGCATCTGACTATGCCATAGCATCCATTATATCCCAACAAAACAAGGAATCTGGAGAAATACATCCCATAGCATTCTATGCAAGAAGTATGACTGGTGCTGAATTGAATTATGATATCTATGATAAAGAGCTATTAGCTATTGTAGAGTCATTCAAGCAGTGGCGTGCATACTTAGAAGGTTCCAAATACAGGATTGAGGTCTTTACTGATCACAATAACCTACAGTGGTTTACCACCACCAAGACTCTAAGTAGAAGACAGGCAAGATGGTCAGAATTCCTATCAGGATTTGACTTTATCATCAACTACAGGCCAGGAAAATTAGGTGGCAAACCAGATGCACTCACAAGAAGGGCTGATGTCTATCCCAAGAAGGCAGCACAGGCAGCAGTCAATGAAGAGAATCACAAAGTGCTGTTAAGCCCGGAACGTCTTTCCACTTCTCTCATTATGAATGATGAAGCAGACCTGGCACGCATTCGTGATGTAGAGAAGGATAGATACTGGAAAGAACACAAGGTTATTGCAGAATCAGAAGAACCTGGACCATTTACAATGGAGAATGGACTTCTACTACGTGAAGGACTGGTATATGTACCAAACAATACTCCTTTACGACTTCGAATTCTCCAAGTCCATCATGACCATAAACTAATGGGACATCCAGGAATGAGAAAAACAGCACAAATGATTCAGCGCACCTACTTCTGGCCAGGGATGCAGAAAGATGTCAAGAAGTATGTGAGAAGTTGCCATGAATGTCTACGAGCCAAGAGTAGTAGACGAAAACCTTTTGGACTACTCAAACCATTGCCAATTGGTGAAAGACCATGGAGCTCTATATCAGTTGACCACATTGGAGAATTACCAGAGTCAAATGGGTTCAATGCAATCATGGTTGTAGTTTGCCGGTTGACTAAACAAGCAATATTCATTGCATGTCATACCACTGACAATGCCTCACAACTGGCCAAACTCTTCATTAAACATGTATTCTCCAAACATGGTCTCCCAGTGGATATAGTCTCTGACAGAGGGTCTACCTTTGTATCATCCTTCTGGAGTTCTCTGTGTGATGCACTAGATGTTAATACCAACTACTCTACTGCCTACCATCCTCAAACTGATGGACAAACAGAGAGAACAAATCAAACTCTGGAACAGTACCTTAGACTGTTTGTAAACTATGACCAGGATGATTGGGAAGAATGGTTACCACTTGCAGAATTCACATACAATAATTCTCCAAGTGATTCCACTGGGGTAACACCATTCTTTGCAAACAAAGGCTTTCACCCCAGGTTGACAATCTCTCTAAAGGGACTTCCAAATCATCAGGCACATTTAAAGGCACAAGAACTTAAAGATGTACATGAGTATTTGAAGGGAGAGATTAAAAGAAGCAATGAATCAGCCAAGAAGTTCACCAATTCTAAACGAAGAAGTACACCTAGTGATTGGAAGGAAGGAATGTATGTATGGCTAAATGCCAAAAACATCAAAACCAAACGTCCAGCAAAGAAGTTGGATTATAAACAGTTTGGACCTTTCAAAATCACTAAGAAGATCTCTGACCATGCTTATCGTCTGGCTTTACCACGTAGCATGGAAACCCTCCACAATGTTTTCCATGTGGACCTGTTGACTGCAGATCCACCAGAACACTTCCCACAACGCCGACAACCACCTCCCCCTCCAATTGAAGTTGATGATGAAGAGCACTATGAGGTTGAACAGATCTTGGATAATCGTAGAAGATGGGGTAGAATGGAGTACCTTGTTCGCTGGAAAGGCTATGATCCAGAACATGACTCTTGGGAACCAATCAGAAATGTAGTAGGTTCACAAGAGTACATTGAACAATTTCATCAAGAGCATCCAGAAAAAGAGAAACTCCATGATCAGGAATTGGAGAAGGCAGTGGAGAAGGAAAGGAGTCACACTCAATAGAAAGAACAACCATCACTTGTTTAACATGACATATAAAATCAACTTTGTATTGTCATAAAAGAAAACTGTGGTTATTTCTATTGTACACTATTCCTGATCCCATTCCCTCCTAATCCTCTTCAACTTCTCCTGGGTACACAAACTCTTCCTCACCATCTTCATCCTCATCATCCTCTCCAGTAAGATCAATGACAGTTGGAGAAAGATCAGAAGTTTCCTGCAGGTTAATGTTAACAGGCTCAATACGAGGTTCTGCTACTGCCCATGCACTTGGATAAGTTACACGAGAGATGCTAGAAAGATAAGCCAAGGGGTCCTGGATACCAAGACGTTGAAAGTTCTGAGTGACTAACTCATCACGAGTGAGATGAGCTTGCGCAATGGTGTCAGCCATCTTATCAAAACATTCAACAATCCAGTTCTCCAAGGTAGTCACCCTTAACATACCCTCTGACAGCAGTCGTTGAGCCTGGAACACGCCCTGGACAAAGGTCTGCAAGTCCTTGCGGAGCGCATCAAAGAAAGGGGTCGGATCAGCACGAAGCTCACGGTACACCATGTCCGCCAATATACGTTGAAAGAAGGTGCTTGCCTCAAACTCATGACGAAGACGGGCAATAAGAGCATCGCGTTCACGAAGTTCACGATTGCGCTTTGTCTGAGCTGAAACCACACAGTGGTAAGAATTCTTCATGCGTGTAAAGCGGCGGACCTGTTCTTGAAGATCGGAGGCCAAACGACACATGCGGGTATTAACCCCACGAGCATCCTTCAACTCATCCTGAACCCGAGAAAGGTCACTATGGAAGGGGTGTAGGTCAATACATAAGAAAGAATGAAAGGAGACACATGTTCGTACCTCTCAAGGGTCTTACGAGCAAGTTCCGAAGCTTCCTTCTCATCCTGCAACAGCTTAATCTGCACGCGGAGACCAGCGATCAACCTACAACATGATTGTCATTACCAACAAAGAACTTTGACAGGAGAGACTACTACTTACTGTCTAGTTTCCGCTTCTACGTCTGAAGCCTCTGCCAATTCTTCACTTGACGAACATTCTTGCTCCAGCTCCAAAATACGGCTGACAAAGTGTCAGAAATGTATAACAAATGTAAGATTAAGATTACACACGCATCTACAAGTTCACGCAAAGTCAGAGCCGGCATGACTGGCACGTTCATCCAGCTCAGAGGTTCCGCGGTGATGTGAGGAAGAAACAGAGTGCTCGAAGCCGCGTTGTTGAAAGTCTCGAAGTTCATAATACGCAATGGTGCAGAAAGTGGGATTGCAAGGGTAATAAGGACAGAAATACATAAGTGAAGACTAGGTTTTATATGAAGCCCAGAATCCCAACCAAGACCCTTCTTCGAGATCCTCAATCTACGACATTCGAGACGAGTCATAGGTCAAAAGACAGTTCCGTGTTCCTTCTGATAGGTGGCGTATGTCGACCTGAGAACATCCTAAGAAGTCAGGGAAACGATATGACAATCGAGCTCCAGACATACCATGTGCTCAAAAGAACCCCAATGTATTGTCACCGTTCCTCCATTCTAGGTACCGTCGCTGTTGAGAATACATCCATCATCGCTCTTCGTATTGTCATTGTTGGTATTGCCGCACGCACCTCGTCTCCACGCAGTGCCAATGGTGTCCGTTTCGCCACGTCGCCCATCCGGGGTCAAAGCATTGAGATTCCTGAAGGTCCCTTCACTCTCATCCCATCTTGCGCGTATATTCTAGAACGAACAGAAGTTAAGAACGAAAAGCGCCACCCCATATGAATCTTTAACGCACCCAGATTATGAACCCGGCATAAGTCTTCTCGCTCTTCCGTTGAGCTGCTACAAAAACCTCCATCTCCACCTTGCTGGTTCCTCTTCCATTCCTTTCGTCACGGGTTTGTTGTGGTAGTCTTGAGAAAGAAGATATGATGCAAAGAAAATAGCAGTGACTCAGAGAAAGACAGGGAGCACGCACCTACGAAACCCGTGTTCTCTCCTTATACCCGAAACTGAAGTCCAACCATTTCACACCTGCCATCTATACCTGCATGAAGAACGAAGGGTATTCTGACGAATATGCTGTTCGGTCCTACCAATCATCTACGCTGCGCCTGCGAGAAAACCTGGACTAATGGTCAGATGTTGTCTTTGCAGAAAAACGAAGCAGGTTGAAGATAAAAAAACACGTTCCTATCGTTCCCATTACAATCCACGTCTATTAATTCATCACATTACAAAACGCGAGACCTGGAAAATTCGAAGAGAAGATAAGAATGAGTCAGATAGACCATAGACAAACAAACGAACACGGATTGGAGAGGGACTTAACCCAGTAAACCAAGGAAAATCAGAGGAAAAACGGCAAAATCGTGTTGAAAGAAAACACGCACTGGAACGTCGAAGAGCATCCCGTGAAGGACTTCCGTCTCTATCTCGTGCATCTGCGAAGCTTTATGCCACTCCATTTCCATATGACTCGCCGTTATTCGCCAGCATTGCCCGCAGGAATCGTCCTGGAATAATTGTAGTCGAAGTTGCCGAACGTCCCATAAGTTCGAAGCTAGAACCCCAACAAAATCAGAAACGAAACGATGAAAACGCAGGAAATTAAAAACACGCACTTGGATTCTCACTATCCACACATGACCTTCGTCTTCCAAAAACATCTTGCGAAATCTCGCATAGCTGTCAACGTCGGAAACGAACGAAATTTTGAAAGAAGTCGAAAGGGCATTCTTTTTTGAGGAAATGTCAGCGAGAATTCCAGACGTTCGAGATTGTGAGTCAAGCCATAAGCCCAGAGAAGAATCAGAAATGACGGCAGCATATCGAAACAAAATACGCACCCAAATGACAGAACCATCACATCCCATCGAGAATCTCTATCCACGTCTCACGCATCCACGAAGCTCTAGTCTTATTCCATCTCCACATGATTCGTCGCTATCGTTGTCAATACTCTCCGAGAGTCGTCCATTCATCGTCCAGGTAACTAACGATGCTGGAATTTTGTTGTTAACATACACTGTATTTCAAAGGTTTTGAGACTACACGGGAACGAGGAGAAAGAGCGAAGGAATTCGTCAGTAATCCTTTGATCCCACGGCCTTGATTCCTTGTATCCCTGTGAGACATAATTTGAAGATCTAGGAAGAGGAGAGATAACAGAGCAGCAGATGCGGGCAAAGACGGAAAACGGATGGGACGCGCGTCAACGAATGAAGCACGTGATCCGTATTATTTAAGCATTCCGCGCGCGCCTGTCCGATGTCTAGAAATATCCGTGAATTAAACACAACCTGGCTCATGGGCTCACGCAAATCCTTTCGAGGATTAAGTACAGTACAATTGCGGTTATATGGGCATATTGTAACAGGGTTGTGAACTTAATTCAACAAGTGTTACACACAATTTCATGGAATAACAGAATATGTGTAAAAAGCCTAAATTGGGGACATTTGTGCTAAGTTTCAGCATGAATAGGCAAGGCCGTCGAGGGCTCCGGCTGGTGAAGGGGGGTGTACTGTTAGGAGTCAGTACATACAGGTACAGAGCCACAGATCAATCAGCAAATAATGGCATACACAAGAAAGACAGAAAATTTTAAATTTTCTGGTATCAACCAAATGCCTACTTGTTAACCAATCACTCTGTGGTCATACATGATGCACTACATAATTGATCTGAGTCATGTACAGCCTCCCTTCAGTCCCATGATTTCTATATCCTCTTCAGCTTGCAGTTTGAGTCATAACCAGTCATGCTGCAGCATCCATTACACATGAGTCATAACAAGTCATCCTGAAGTTCTTATGGAAGCTTGAGTCATATATAGTCACATTATAGACTCATAGTGACTTGAATCATGCCTAGTCAAAGTGACTCATGTTCAAGAGTCATGTCTAGTCAGAATGACTCATGCTCACAGTCATCTCTAGTCAAACTGACTCATGCAGCCTCATTGTAGATACTTTCCTTTTATATCTTTACTCAGAATTGTGTATATAAACCCCACCCAACTTAGTGTACCTTAGTCTAGTTATTGTTTTCTTGTGAACCTCTACTTTGTAACCTGTCTTGTCAATACAAGTACTTCTTACTCTCTCTAGTCTACTGAAGCATTCCCAGTGACTGAACCTCTAAGGCATTGAAGCATTTCCAGTGTCTTTCCCTAAGTATTGCTGAAGCATTTCCAGCAGTATTTCCTTTGATTATCTGAAGCATTTCCAGATATTCTCCAAGGCATTGAAGCATTTCCAGTGTCTTTTCTTAAGTATTGCTGAAGCATTTCCAGCAGTATTTCCCTTGATTGTCTGAAGCATTTCCAGGCTTTCTCTTTGAATAACTGAAGCATTTCCAGTTGTTCATTCCATCCTTAGACTACTTGAAGTATCTAGATTCCCTTGGTTACTAAAGCATTTCCAGTAATCAAATTTCCTGTTCTCACTTGAAGCATTTCCAAGTGAAACCTACCTTTCTAGTGATATCTGAGACATCACTCCTTACATTTCCTTTCTCTGTGATATAGATTATCACTTCAGCTCATCTCTACATTGTGTTCTTTGAGTAGATTCTCAATTAATACAACTTAGCCCCCAACCCCCATACTGTGGATCAGAGTAACTAACCCTTACCTTCTGTTCCCTAACAACCTGCCATTGTGCGAGCAACAACTGCAATATTGTGAGCACCATCTGCTATTGTGTGATCAAGGGGTTGTATACAGCCAAGACTAAGAGAGATATGATGTTTATAGAAGTTCGTGCTAGAATTATTTTTTGACACTATTAAACAGCATAGCAGACGGAAGTAGAATAGTGCAGCCAGGTGGAAATTCCAAGACAATTTTCAAATCCCAAAGGATTAAGTGGCCTCCCAGCTTGTGGTTGTACGATCCACCTGACGTCACAGCGCACATGCCATGAGCGGTGTTTTTCGAATCGATATGTACATGGGTCTGAACCTGCGGGCCGAAGTTGACAGTGATGCAGGAGAATACACTTTTTGGGAAGTTAGGTTGCAGATCAGGAAGTCGCTGATACAATTCGCGGTTGCGTCGATGATAGTACTCGTAATTTTTTGGAGACCATGCGGCGTATGCAGCTAGACATGTTGTAAGCTCACTGAAATCTGGAAAGCAAAGCAATACGCACCACTTTGTGCGGCAGCCAGGCGTCTAAAGCAGGGACGACGTAGGAGAGCCTGCATCATATCATCACGCGCACCCTTCAGACGCATTGGATGCGGCTGACCCTTGCCAAAAGATATGCCGTATGCAAAAGCAGGAAATTCTCCACGTCGATGCTTCTTCTCCTCCTTTTCAAACTTAACGTTTCTCTGCGTGTCAGCGATGAGAGCAAACGCTTCGTCCAAAGCTTGCTGGTAGCCCTTGGCTGTGCACTTCTTCACGGCAGCAACGATCACTCGCTGGCGTCTATCGATAATGGGAATGGACTGGCTGCAGTTGGAGTTAATAACCTGGAGGAGATGTAGGAAGTGAATAGAGGGAACTTACTGGCCTTCCCACTCGACGTAGCGGAAACCCTTTCGCGCCAGGTATTCCTTATTCCGCTTGACCGTCCTCCCGTAAGGCTTGCAGTCCACCCCGACATAGAACCCAGCGGCAAAAGGGAGATCCTCGCATGACATATCTGCCTGGATAGGGCGAGACGGGTCAGACGCTTCAGTTGCAGCCACGGCAGAGTTGTGGCCCCCCAAGTGGCCACGACACTCGTACACAGATTCGCGTTGCCTACGTCGCTTTGCATTGCTGTGTCTTTGGCGCTTTGACGGTGCATGCGGAGCTGGGGACGGGGGGCGTTTGAGGCCAGCAGCAGGGGTAGAGGCAGGTAAGTGTGAATCTGGATGCTTAACGTGGGCAACAGGGTTGGTAGAGGTGGATGCAGTCGGTTGCTCAATGCCATTCTGAAGATCCTGCAACTCACGCTCGAGGGCCATATCGGCAATAGGGTTCGTAACGGCAGATGGACACGCAGTCGGTTGTTCGAGGTCGTCTTCAGGGCCCTGCAGCTCGCGCTCGAGGGCCTCATCCAAGAGCTTGTCAAGGTCGATGTCTGCGGCAATTTCAACTGGCTGCGCGTCCAGGAAGAGGAAATCAGAAATCTTTGCGCAGTTGTTGTCGTTTACGGGGGGAGGACCTGGAAAGACAAACGCTGAGCACGGACTTTGAGCGGCATACATGTATCAGTGTTGCAGCAGGGGTGGTGTGGGGTAGGTGACGCGAAGTGTCCGACAATGTCTCAAGACACGCGTGCCACTGCTTCTCTAGATCCGGGAGTCGAATCAACCAGAAAGTGGCACGCGTGCCCTTCAACGCGGCGGTGGGTAGGAGGAGTGGGTAGGGGGTGTGGCGGGTAGAAACGACGCGTGAACACGTACTAATTTTTAGCATTGTCAGCCGGGCTGTGGCAGATGGCGTTGGTTCTACAGTGAGGAGGGAGGAGTCAGAGGGGCAGAAACGTAGAGCAGCATGTAGCCAGGGAGCGCATTGAGGTGCGTGTGCCGTGAGTTCTCTAGATCCGGGAATCGAATCAATCAGAACGTGGCGCGCGTACAGCTCAACACAGCGGCCAGTCGGAGAAATAAACCTGAACGTACGGTAGGCGGCCAGAGTGAAGGTGGGTGTTTTAGATTGAAACAGTATCAACAAACCTGTCTTCAACATTTCACCAAGTCAAGTCACATGTTTGTCACATGAGCACATACAGAAAACAGAAAAGTGAGTTAGACGCTACCGAAAGAAACCACGCGAAGGCTCAGACGCATTCACAGAGCTACCAAGAAACAAGATATGTATTCAACCAGGTACGTACAAACACGGCAGACCTACACGACACGAGGAATATCAAGAAGGATCAAGAATTGCAGGTTGAAAGTCAGGGTCACCGACTTGCCCAAGAAATGCGGAGTCGGTGGGTAGAGCGACTGCGCTGTATATCCTACGCAGACCACAGAGTCTGTGGGTAGATCGGCAAGCCCATCTTCATAGAGAGGCAAATCACGCATGGCCAACTCCTCTAGGGCATACGTGTTGAACAGGAATGGTGAACGAGCGCCGCGCTGTCTTCCGTCATATATAGGGACTTACAAACCAGCGGCATCAGTACATAATATATTAGTGAGGAACGAGAAATTACCATCTGAGCTGAAAGCCAAAGCCGAGGGATAAGCAGTCAGCAAAGCAGCTTTCCGGTTAACTGCAGTTGACCATTTGTTTTTCTTCTTGGGAGACACTAGAAGGGTAATGAGACTGGGACAATCACAGGCAAAAAGAGATACACACGCTTGTTGGAACCCTTCAGGAGTTTGGATGCTGGCTGGCTGGCCATGGTAGTAAAGGACACCACGTCATCGGCGATGTCGCACGCAGCTTCAGTAAAGCCATGGGCATAACCAAAGTACGCCATCAAGCGTTGCGCCTCTTGTTGAAAAAGCCTCCCTGCAAATCTGCGAACCATGTAGCTAGCACCATCGGGCAGGGGTAAAGTGGCGGGTGTCACGATGTTGCATGAGGATGTCACTGCTAGAGAGAGAAAAAGAGCGTTCAAACCAAGGAAGTCACGCCGCTGGTGAAAGGTATTTCGGGCAACAGCATTCGGACCAGACATAACCCTGACATTGCGTGGATCGGCACGGGACGGGTTGATGAACACCCCGTTTTCAACAAATGTCACACATCGAAAGACCGACCTAAAGCCCATTAAACGGAGACGAACGTTCAGGAATACAGGGCGAGGACGCACCTCTGAGCATCCGAGGAAAGCGCGCTGGATACCGTAGAATAAGTACACCACTCGCCAGTGCTTGGACGGTCAGTCACCGAAAGGACAAAGAGAGTGACTGGGCTAGATGGAGCAAGTCAGATGAAGGACAGGTGATTCACACAGAGGAAAAAGCTCACGGGAGATTAAGTACAGAGGCGTAGGTAGATTTAAGCTTGTCATCCATCAAGAGCGGCACTAGACACCCTTCTGCGACAAGGGAGGTGTCGAAAATAGGGGCAGCGCAAGCGTGAGGAGCAGCAGGGAACGTAGCCTGCACAAGGGTGCCTTTGCGCGGGGCAGGGGTGGGCGTCGTAGAACCAGATCTGGCTGAAGTAGTAGAGGAAGCAGAAGACGACACAGCAGAACTAACAGACCCGAGTCAGAACACGTCGCAAAGAGAACGACGAGACATACGCAGGGGAGGGTTCCAACGCCGAGATGATGGCAGCCAAGCGCAATGCCTTCCCGCCGGAAGTCACGGGAGTAGACGGAGTGACAGGTTGAGCCAGTGACAAGGGAGAAACGACGGCAGGCCTGAAAGGCATGCTGTGTTAGCTAGCACATCAGAAGGGGTGATTGAAGAGAGTACGCACGCAAGGCTAGTGTCGGATCCAGTGGAGGGTGCAGTGAGAGAAGTAGTAACAGGTCGAGATGTGGTGGATGCATCGGCAGACAGGGCAACGGGACTCCCCAAGACATCGGCACCCAATTCTGCAGAGTTGTCTAAAGCAGCAGGGCCAATGGGAGGTGTAGCGCACGAGGCATCGAGGGGACAGCTAAGCACAAAAAAGCAACGGTCAATAAGGCTTGTTTAAGAGGAGGAGAAAACATACTCCAAGCCAGGAATTACCGGGATATCGGCAAGGAAAGAAAAGTCTTCAACGTGGTCGAAATAACGGTCGTCGTCGTCTTCGGCCGATCTGACGTGAGAATGTTAGCTAGACGGACAACGACCCACAAAAACGGAACTGACGCAGTGGCGGGTAGAGCAGCAGGGGGGGGAGCGGAGTCAGCAGAAGCAGCGGGCAGAATGGGAGCTGCGACAGGACGGCTGGTATCCACGGAGACATCGCTGGCAGCAGAAAAGGGACAAAAAGCGGGTGTACGCAGCAGGGGTTAGAGGAGGTGGGAAAATAGTGTCAGCAGCGAAAGAGGGAAAGAGAGGAAAACACTTACGCTGCGGACACGGAAGACACGTCAGACAGAGGGGAACCGCAAGTTGAGACAGACGAAGGGAGAAGAGGGGAGGAGGCAATGCTGGAAAGCAGCAAGTCAGGAAGAACGGAAGTAGTAAAAAGGGAGAAGCCTGACTTATCACTTGCAGGCGGTACAGCTGGGGTGGGCACTGCAGTCGACGACGCAGGAGGTGAGTTCGCGCTAGCGCGAGGCTTTTTAGGCGTGGAAGGTGAAGGCGAAGATGGGCTGCACGAAGAGTTAATGGAGACAGAGTAAACAAGAGAAAGTGGCACTCACGCTGACACCGCACGTTTGGTGGGAGAGGAAGAAGACACATCGAAGACAGGCTGCGCCTCTGACTGTGGAGAAGGAACGGCGGGTACGGAGCTGGCGGCGGAATCAGACGAGACCTTTTTTCGGGAACCTCGAGCTGCAACTGTGCGTCGGGATGCAGCAGGTTTGCGCGAAGAACGTCTTGTACCAGACATCGGATTCAACTGCAAGAGCAGGTGCAAGAGACGAGGACGGGGAGAAAACAGAGGGAAAAAACAGCGGTTAAGGAAGTTAAAAGACGGAGGACATTGGCGAAAAAATAGGTCGAAAGAACGAAGGACGGAGAAGTACGAAAACGTAAGAGGTAGCTGGACAAAAAGGCAGCAGAAGTTAAAACACGGCGAACGGACAACTAGAAGCAATAAGAATTGAGATCCAGGATCCGCTATTTATCATAACCATAAAAGGACGTACCGCATCTGCGATAAATGACACTAGCCAATGCAACATACAATCGGAATTTCGCGAAGCGAAGGCACGGCCAGGAGAGAAGAAGAAACGGAGGAGGTGAAATTGGACATAAGTAAGAGAAGGGTGGCAGGATCTAGTTCAAAGACAAACAGCACCATGGATCAGTTCTACGACCGCGAACAAGCAAGTAAGTGAACACACACATTCCGTAAGGCACTCAGATAACATACGAGCGTGGCAGAGGTGGCGTTGACGCAGATTCGAGAGCTGAAAAGCAGTGAGGAAGAGAAAAGAACCCAGATCGCGACAATGGTGAAGGTGAGCAGCACGATTGCAGGCTAGTGAAGACACAACTCACCCATGACAACAGCAAGCGAATTGGGAGAGCCAGGTTGAAGTGACCCAATTCCAGGAGCCGAGGTGTTGGAGGATGATGTGGCGGGACGATGGGCCGAACCACGGTGGTGACGAGGAAGTGACCGTTTTCATTGTGGGCGTGCTACAGAAAAAGGATCTACCGCCGCTGCGGCTGGGACAAGTGTGAGTACGTCGTGTCATAGAACAGAGACAGAACTAACCAGGGATGCAGCACGGGAGGGAAAGAGCTGAGACACCTCAGGCAATCTATCACAGTCACCGGACTCGGGATTGAAGAATACAACACCGACATCGATAGCGTAGTGGAACTATTCACGTTGATGTACCGGCAACTTGAAGAGGAGGCAGTGCTCGAATTGCCGCGACAACCTGGGGACGCCACACTCGAATTCTCAAATAGATACTTCACGTCGCGCCGAGATGCGCCAGACGCGGCCCCAGCCGATGTCAACCTGCTCACCGACAAGAACGGCGCAATCGCAAAAGTCAACGAAGAGAACACGCAGTTTGTTCACACGGAGGACAACAAGGTACTTTACAGGGAGAGTGTGGTGGAGGACGGGAAACGAAGGTGAGAATTTTGAAGCTGAGAAATCACGCATTCACTAACGATTGGCGCTCAGCACTATTCCAATGAGTCCTCAACGACTCATTGTAGGGGACATAGTTGAAGTGGGATTTTCTATGATTGCGGTGCCGGCGAAGGGGTCCAGCAGCAAGGTGCTGCTGCTGCTGCGCAGTATCACCCTGCTGAATGGAAGTTTTGCACAGGTAAGTGACGAGGCAGCAGCGACCGAGACGAGAAGCGCTGATTATTCGCAGCAAGCACTCAAAAATCGAACCATGGCGGGAGCAAACGAGGCAAGGCGGAAGGCGACAGTGAAACGAACTGCTTGTTTCGAAGACGACGATGTACAACATGCCCGAAAGAAACTGACAAAACTCAGTCTTAGCGAGGGAAGTGGAGGGTCTTCCGAGTGTTAGACAGCATCCGCAGCACGTAAAAAAAATATATTTAAGTTTTCACAATAGATTACATTGCAGTAGTGTCGTGCATACAAAGAAAACACGCTACATTGAGCTAAGCAACGAGAAAGTCAGACGGTGTTTAGAGAGAAGCATGGAAAGTGGCGAGAAGCACAGAACCCTGGGAAAGAAACGAATGCATGGCGAGGAGGTATGATACCTAAATTCGGGAAAGCAGATGTAGGAGGCGGGGAAGTAAGATAAAAGAAGTGAACGAAAGCAAAGCAGTACCCATCTGAACCACGACAACATGGACTTGAACGGGATGGTACGAGTTCGCAGAGAGCTGTTGACGATCGGTCACGAAAAGGTGGTGGAACAAGCAACGGAGGTACGTGGAAGAATGTAAGCAGCAGACCGAGCTAACGGAGCGCTGGCAGGGAGAAGGAACGAGCATCAAAAAGGTTTTGTACATGGAACCACACTGGAACTTCGTGTTTGTCGTGCCCCTGCTGATGAAACCCCCCGTCGACGTTGAGGACACATGCACCATGGTCGAGAGAGCGGTGGGTGAGAACCCGTATACAAAGCTGCCGCTCACGACGACGACAGCTACGAAAACATACACGGCCGGCGACGGAAGCATCAAAACAGTGATAATGTTCAGCTCGAACGACAGTGGAATAGCGCTACCACCGTGTTATCCAGGGAAATGCGACAGAGATGACTTCACGACGTACTGGGCGGGAGCGACAATTGCAGTGGTTTTCAACCACCAACTCGAGGTGGTAGACGCAGAGCAGGAGGAAAAAGACGCTATACGAGAAATCATACGCGAGTGAGTAGCGATGGTAAAGACATATGGCAGTCGACTCACAGCGAGATAGGATGGCTTGTGGGCACTGGCATCCTCAAAGCAGCAGTGAGGGATATATATTCTGGGAAGTTATATGGCTGATCGAATGTATAGTACCGAACCTCGATTCGATAATGGCAGAGATCCTAAGCCCAAAAGAGCGGGCAAGGCGGATTGAGGAAGCAATGAGGGTGCATGTGCGTGGGCTGAGGAAGGAGGCAGAGGTGAGAGACATTCTTCTGCGGGTACACAAAGGAGCTTACAGCGCAATAGGAAAATGAAAAGCGACTCAACGTTCTGGTATTCCTTCAAAACCATGCAATGGCATTCCTGATACCGCTGATTGTGAAGAAGGACAATGACATTTGGAAAGCTGTGAAGGAGGCACTCATTCACTCGGGGCTGGGGCCAGAGAACAGGGAAGACCTACGTACAGAGAACCGGGTGACACTTCCCGTGAACGTGAACTGGTGTGAGCCGCGGTACAATTACAGGTTGTATAGCTTTGAGTGGGGGCCCTTGGCAGCGTCGATTTGCGAGAGAAGACCGTGTTCCCGAGAGATCCACTGGCGGGTGACGTTTTTCGCAGTCCGCGAAAGCGAAGCACGCGGACAGTACCCGGCGAGCTGCGACGGGAGGGACGGGCGCAAGCTGTACAAATATTTCAGAGAGTAGGTTGAAACACTTACGACGAGATCTGCACTAACAGAGAAACAAACAGAGAAGCTTGCCCTCACCGCGTTGTCCAGCGTAACTCACTGCAAGCGACACAATTCACCACTGTGGAGAGCGACAGGGACGGTGAAGGAAGTTAGATAGAGTATGAAATAGCTGTATATTCGCAACCTGCTCTCGCCAGCGAGAGAGAACAATGCAATTTCTTGGCCAAATAAGCGACAACGTACGTATCGAACAATGGGGCGAGGTGCACAAACATGAGCAACCAGAAAAAGTGGTAGGGTTAGGGGTGAATAACCCTTTTATGGTAGTAATTCGAGCTCCAAAACCGTCCAAGAACAACGAATCCACTTCGTTAGGATTCGTAATAACTTGTAGCTCAAGATGGCTTCCGGATACGTAACAGAAGCTGGGGACCCTGAGAAGATCGCGCCCAGCATCAGCGATGAAAGTACGGACAGTAGCTTGAGCGTCGGGTTGCAGATTGCTCGCGAAAGTGAGCACGAGATAAAGTATAGGACTTGCTCCTGGCAGAAGGTGAGTGACTGAGTTTTCTCATATGTCTGCGCTTTCTTAATTATTACTTTTCAAGACGGCTACTCTTCTCTTTTCGGAGTACATATGTTTAGCCATGCTGTCCTTCCCATGGTGAGTTAAGTTTGCTTGTTGCGTGGAGTACTTACATATCTCTCTGAAAATGAATTGTTTAGGTCATATTCGGTCCTCGGTCTTGTTCCTGGTATAATTGTTACGCTCGCTGTCGCCGCTACCTGCTTGTATACGTCATTAATTCTCGGTCGGTACTGTATCAAACACCCCGAGCTACGTGACATATGCGACATTGGTCAAAAACTGTTCGGAGGTTCTCAGTGGGCGTACAATATCACGTCCGTCTTCTTCATTCTGAACAATATCTTCATCCAAGGTACGTTCTATAATGTCATGTTTTCTTCGAAGTTCATCATGCTTTAATCTACACAGGGTTGCACGTTCTGGTAGGAGCAAAGCTCCTCAATACGTTGTCGAATTCTGCCGAATGCACCATGATCTTCGAGGTGGGCGTAGCGCCTTGTATCTGTCAATTCATCACAGTACTCAAGCTCACTTAGGTGGTCGCCGCAATCATTTGTTTCTTCGTGTCTTTACCAAGGACGTTGAATCAGATGTCCAGTCTGGGAACCTTCAGTGCGGTGACTATGGGAATAGCTGTATTGCTCTCAATCATCTTTTCTGGTGTTCAAAGCCATCCCTTTGGATATATAGCTGGTCAAGAACCACTCGTCACTGCATTTCCGGTGAAGGGAACGTCCTATGTGGCTGGTACGTATCATTTCATTTCGTTGAAATCATCACTCATTCGATATCTTCAGGAATGTCTGCATTCCTGAACATCACGTACACTTTCGTTGGTCAGGCGGTGATACCCTCGGTAGGATCACCCTCGGTTAAATTGCAATTTCATTGTTAAGATGTGATCTCTAGTTCATAGCCGAGATGAAGAACCCAAAAGACTTCCCCAAAGGTACTCAACCCATTCTTGTTTATTCTTTCTTTTAGCTGACTGCTCTTCAGCTATTTGGGCGGTTACAATCGCAGAGATAGTCACATATACGTTGTGCGGCGGACTGATTTATCACTATGTTGGTAAGTATTGAAAAACTCTACCCTACAGTTGTTGTTGAAGCATTGTACTACATCCAGGAAACCAATACATGACTGCGCCCGCATTCGGCTCTCTGCAGCCAACCTTCAAGAAGATTGCGTTCTCTTTCGCAATACCGACAATTGTCTATTTGGGATCACTGTACTCGGTCAGTTCCTTCCAAAACGTCCTCTCTAATCTTAAGTAGCTAATCCCAAAGCACAATGGTAGTCTATCATCGCGCGCTTCATCTTCTTCAGGATCTTTACTAACTCCCGTCATCGCCATTCGCATACCGTGATCGGCTGGTCAACCTGGGCTGGAATCATAGCTGTGACATGGGTTATCGCGTTCATAATTGCCTGTGCGATCCCTTTCTTCTCCGACATGCTCAGCTTGATGAGCTCCTTATTTGGTGAGATCGACTGTGAAGCTCTTTCTATGATACGAAGGCTCATTGGTGATATTCTCCTTTCATAGATGGATGGTTCGGGTAAATTCGTAGCACAACTGACATGTTGATCTAACTGACAGCTTTCTTAGATTCATTTTCTGGGGAATGGCCTATCTGTCGTTGTATCCCGGAAGAGAGAAGTGGAATGGGCCCGTCCGAACGATAGAAACGTTGATAAACTACTTCTTTATAGTCTTGGGACTCTACATTCTGGTCGCTGGAACATATGTAAGTTTTTCGTTTTTTTTGTCACGCACTCTACAAATTCACGATTCATCGCTTTTAGACATCGATACAGTCTATCGTAGACTCTTACAATGCGCAGGCAGTCGGCTCGGCATTCACCTGTACTAGCAATGCTTTATAGTCTGCTTCCTGTATTCACGCATGCATCCTATACCTTACGAATAATGATGTCATGTCAACGACGGTTTCGTTGGGTATCAGTGACGGGATTTCTCTTCAAAAAGGTGCAATTTCTGCCAAGGAGCGGTGTGGCAGACCCAGTGCCTCAGGCTCGAGTCTGCGGGCCTCCTTTCAATGCCTCGCCCGACGCCGACGTAAGTTTCTCGAGGGTCCGGGTCGTCCCAGAGCGTTCTTGCGACGTGTAAGCGCGGTCAATTGAACCTGAGGTCTGAAGTCCCGAGTTGCTCCAATAGCCGATGGAAGGTTCGAGGCAGAGGCCTAGAGAATTGCTTAGGGGTAAACAGACTCCAGGGTAGTACTCATGCATGACTTGCAGCAGTGTATGAGACCATCATAGATGCGTACAACTCGAAAGTTAACTTACGAGGCTGTTTTCGGTCCCTCAGCTCACGAAGTTAGACCTAATAAATATTCATAGAATGATAATTGTACAATCTTATTATATCACATACGCAAAACTGCAGCTGTCGAGTTAACAGATAATTAGTAGGCTAGCTTGAGACCTAAGGCTTCCCTCCTAGACTTCGATTTAGGATCGAGGAAAGGTTTCTCCCCGATACTGACTACACGGTTTCCTTGACGAGCGCCGATGTAGTCATGGCTGATCAAGTAGGTGCATGTAAGTTAAGATGCTAACAGTAACTTTGCTCAAAACTCACGTAGCGGTGTGGTAGGTGACACGATTATCCCAGATAGCAATGTCGTTCTTCTTCCATTTGTACCTCACCTGAAATTCTCGCATATGTTCATCATTCTGAAAGACATGCAGTTGCTCAGAGTGCTCACCTGAAGGTCATGATTGTCGGCGATGTGCCGGAAGAGGTAATCGAGGACGTTGTCCGATTCATCGGGGCCTAATTCTAGAATACGCCGTGTGAATCTATCAAGATATAGTTAGCTTTGAAGTTTGAGACTAGTCTAGTCTTAACAGATAAACATACGCTTTGTTGATAAATAGCGTTTTGAATCCAGTAACTGGATTGGTTCGAATCACAGGGCTAACGCGAATGCTCGAGTTGTTGTTTAAGATGAGCAATCTTACCACTTACTGTACTGCGCTAAGGTTTGTTCCTGTGTTTTCTGGTGAGCCCCTCGGATCATTGATCTTGAGGCCATTATCCTCGGCATACTAGAACGTGATATTTTTAGCGTACATCAGGGAGTCGCACTGCTCAACAAACCTTGATAAAGTACGGGGCATCATGGAGAGCGGTCAAACCTTCAAGGAACTTTTGGTACGCCGGGGACAACCTGTCATATGCCTCATATCCACTATGATTCAGATATCAATACTCAAATGCGAAGAGTTGTACAGAATCCACTTGCCTGGCC
Source organism: Omphalotus guepiniiformis (assembly GCA_028554645.1). Lineage (NCBI taxonomy): Eukaryota > Fungi > Basidiomycota > Agaricomycetes > Agaricales > Omphalotaceae > Omphalotus > Omphalotus guepiniiformis. The sequence goes on from JAQOOI010000019.1 coordinate 698,135, forward strand.
CACTAGTAGTACCGCGGACAGACAATATAAGAAATCATTGGCAGATGACCTGTGCGAGATAGCGGCTTACTAGGGTGTCACCTCCCGCTATGCCGAAACTCGGAGCCAATGCATGCTGAGCTTGTGATAAGAACTAATTGCTTACTCGGAGGAAGGGTGTGAATTTTGAGAATCTGCAGGATTGTTCCAGTAAGTACAATACACTACACGATAAGAGAAAGGACGTGCGGCGTAATCTGAGGGCACAGGCTCAAAAGTGATATCGGCATGCCATCCTTCGCCTAGAGAGTGGCCTTGATCGATGATACATTTCAAGGATACAGAATATCGTCTTACTTGCGCGCCTGTTCTCGGAAACTCCAGCCCGAGCAATACCACTTGAATTAAAAAAAATTAGTAATTGAAGTTCAAAGATACGCCGGAAGGGACTTACCCCTTAGAAGAGATCACAGAGACATCCGCCCCAAGTTCAGGTGTTTCCTCAGAGACGGGATGCCTGTGCAAAGTCGAACTCGCAGGTTTCCCGGAGAGTTGACCTAACCGTTGACCTAGCTCCAGCTGTTCATCGATTGTAAGATCTTGCTCGGAAAAGAATACGACGCCGCGATGAGCGACGAGGGTGGCCAAGTCCCTGATAAGTTCGTCCGAGTTCCCTGCTTTGAGCAGCTTCGAAAGTTGCACCGACTTGTCAGGGAATCGCGTTCCGATGCTCGGTGTTTCGTCGTAGGATTCAAACGAGCCAAGAGAGCCGAGGACGTTGGGAGGTGCAGCGACCATGATTGAGAAGATACGGAGTAGAACGAAGTAAATTGACAAGGAAAATCGTCTTATTGCTATGTTTTATAAGTCACCATAGGTCACCATTTGGTTTCTAACACTCCAATCAGATGCCGCGAGAAGCACGCAATATTCGAGCCAGCGTTCGTTTTCCGTGCTAGCCTGGGCCACGTGAAACGGCGCGTCTATGACCGTTTTCCCCTCAGAAATCCCTCTATCGAGTAAAAAGCCTTTTTGTTAGAGTTTGGGTAAAGCATTCGATGTTCGTGTTGGAGGTTTGGGTTCAAGGGGACCAGGAAAATCCAGGGCGCTAGGGCCTTGTTTGTCGAAAGAATTCAGTGTAAACAGCTGGCAAATAGAGCACGCAAAAGTCTCTAGGCCGAACTCGGCGCTCTCGGCTTCCTCGCCTTTTTAACCCGCGTGTCCAGCTGGCAGCACCCCGCCAGCACCTGAAGGCCTGAACGTTTGAACCTTCGCATATGGATTAACACTGATACCTGATACTATTTGATCCTCAAATTCAAAGCTTGACGCTTTGTCTTCACCTGAAACCTCGTTAACTGGCTAGAACATCTATCACGCAAACACAAGCCCTTACATGTTACATACCATCAATCCAATACCTCCCAAATTGGAGTCCCAATACCAAAATAAAGGCAAAGAGGCGCTCAATCTCACTTCCGTGTCTTGCCAATTCTTCGCGTACCAAGGGAGTCTGGTCCGTAAATTCAAGGCCATAACCAAATAGAATTTGCAATAATCCGACAACGGAGAGTCCAGACACCTCAAACATCGGGGTCGGTTGGTGAAACTGAACAGCCTGAGACAGCCTGAGGCTTTCAGCGCATCCCCAGGCATGCCCGTTCGTTTGAGTCACAATGGCGCGGTTTTTGACATAAATCTAGCATAGATCTATACATCGACTGTAAGTACAAGGGAAATAAGGTAAATACTGTAAATCTCAATCAGACGCTGATGAGGTATTGCCCTGAGCGGCGAACTAACTCACTATGTATGTAGGGGAGTGCAGGGGCCGGGTTGGTACAGGTCTGCGGTTTGGAAGTGAAATGGCGAAGCGTGCGCGCTCAATACAACTACACAGTTGGCAGGCGATGCCGTTTTGGGCGCATATACACACGGGACTTTGTCTGTTGTCTCCGTCGTGAGCTACACTGGCAAAGCGGCGAACATCCCGTCAACTGGTTGAAAATTAGTTCAAAGGACGGTAGATGAGATATGGTGGAGGCGATGCGAACCTTTGTATTCAGATTTAGCAGACTCTGTCGGCGAGCTGTTATACACATTCTGCAGGACTGCGAGTTTACTTAGTACTTACAGCCGCCGAGTTCAAGGAAGTCGTATCAAAATCAGGCCACCGCATTATGGCTATGTCATGAGTCATTCCAGGTCATTCCTGTTGCTTTGAGCATACGGGAAGCAGGGAAGGGCACGCGGTAGAGTTACGGCGCAGTTGTGAGCTTGTTTTGGAAGTACCGATGCTATATTGTGCTATCAGAAGCAGTGACTGGATGCAGGTGAATTTCGAAGACGATGTAAAGTAAGGCCCATTGCGATGTAGCTTGAAAGACACGATGGAAGAGCATGTTGAAGAAGAGCTATGATCAAGCGGTTATATGCGAGTGATACCGAGGATGGCATGTTACGACTTGGGATTGTCATCACAAAAACGGAGAGGTTTTCGTCATTGTCAGAAAATGACTGGTGCTAAAACTTGCCATAAGCAAGTAGGACTTGCATCGTAACTTGCCAATGTTACCATAAGATGCTCTGTGCGGAGATTAAGAGGCTAAAATCGCCTGCGACAAGAAGATCGGCGCACGATGGACTTCGAAGAACGCAAACACCGTGGCCAAAATAAGCAAGTAAAACTGGCTTTTGACGGGGGTCCAGATGCGATAATGAAGTACAGCGCGGTAAAAAGGAGGATATTAATGTGAAAATGTGACAAGAGAAGGGTGTCGTTCAATCCCAGTCGATTATTTTCCGTCCTCCACTGGTGTGGCAAGTCCCCATCGAGGGTCGGGTGAGTTTGCGCACTCGATAGCCGGTCACCGATAGACGACGCCGATGCAAAGTGATTCGATAAGTTGTAGAAGCATGTCCTTGTTACTCCATGAAGCTGGTGGTAGTGGCATCATCCCAATTCCCGATGCCAAACGCCCGACTTGTTCTCGATTTATTCGATGAAGACCGGGTGATTCAAAAAATCCGACGTCTGAAGATATGGTCCGGCCCTAAGTTAATCTGGCTCGACTTGACGTTTAGCTGTCCTCAAGACAACGCTGATGTTACGCATGGATCGAGTTGGAAGAAGTCACGACTGAGATACGGAGCCATATACTTACTATAGTCCGGGCTAGGATCGCCTCAGAGAGTTTGCCTTCCAAGAACATATATCGTATCAGGAGTGCGTTTGAGTTCGCGTATCTCGCTCGTAGATATTACAGCTCAGGAAGGGTCTGAGTCCTGACCAGGGGGAAGGGGGGTGCAAAGAATTTCCAGGGCGTGGACGTTGGATGCTATCAGAAGCCTCGTTCGGAGAAGCCCGAACGTATTGTAAATGTACAGCGCTGAGTCTCCGAGCAGCTGCATCCCTTCAATCGAGGAGATTGAAAGGTAAATGTCCGGTGTGTGTGAGTAATATAGTCATCGTCCGAACCGCAACAGTGAAAAAAGGTCAATGCACCTACCCACAGAGACTGCGTCACATCCTGCCGACGACCCTTCGAGAATTGTCAAGCCTGACAGTGATTTTGACTTTATAATACGTCGCGACTCGGAGTGGTATCCCGTCCCAGATAATGTTCATTACACATACTTGACCGATGTGTAGTACCTTCCGGGCGCCGCTGCCTGTTTGAGTTGAGATTCAGTAGAGGAAGATGGTAGATATGTAAGGAGCTCTCGACCCTCAATGTTGCAAAAAAAGATGGTAAACACATCAATGAAGGCACACCTAAGTTTATTTTTTGTCTTGTACGATCTGTTCGGTAAGTGATTGATCAGTTTTGCGGCCGTGGGGGGCTGGATGACTTGATCTGTTTGATGAAATTATAACTCGCTGTCCAGTAAGTTTGCTGATCCAGCCTTGAATTCGAGATTCGAGCTTACATGAAGGCAAATGCGGTATGAAGATGAAAAAAGCGTCTCTGACACCGAGTGGTCAAAGCGCAAGAAATGTTCGCGGGTGTGATGTCATAGATAATTGATACCCGGCTATTTGCCGCCGGTCCGCAGCGTTGAAAAAGTGCATGAAATTCGTCTGTTTCAGTGATACATACCAGTACATACCTCTTCCAGATGGCAGAAAGTCTGGTCGACCTCTCCACGTGGATGATCTTGTTTAGATATGCGGTGCAGCAGGCCACGCTCTTTCTATGTTTAGGGATACAGTTGATGCAGGCTCCTTGTCCGCAGAAGGCCTCTTTAAGCGGGAAATATAATGATTTAGGTCAGTGAAATATGAATCGGAATTGAAGAGATACTTCTTGTGATTACCGCCCATTCGATGAAGCCCTCTGTTCCGGGAGTTTCCAGTTTACCGTGTACTTGTAACAAACGCTCGGGATTCGGCGCTTTTGGGTAAAAATTATCTCGAACGTTCGATTTGGCGAAGAATTCCATCGGAAATAAGGTGCCAACAAGATGGGCGTTCCTCGCCAGCGTTGTTGGCCTCCTTGTGAGGTTTACTCGTGTAGTCAGGTTTCAAATATTCGTGTCAGTGGGTATTGGCGAGGATACGAGAAAGGCATGCCTTGTAGTCGATCCTGGGATAAGATTAAATTGAAATCACGATGATGATTGAAGGTCCGTGATGGATGGAAGACTTCAATTTTGTACGTATTGAAGACATTGCTGCAAATTCACAATAATAGCAGTTTGGAAATTGCAGTGATCGTATAAAAATGAATAGGTGGAAGTAGAAGAATTTGTCATAAAAGAGCAAAGCTAGGAGCTATTTGAACGTGGACTGGTAAGTCCTGCAACTTTGATTTCTACTTCCATCCGGGGTTCAGCAAGTCCCGAGTGAACACAGGCCAGAAAGAGAAACGCATATACCAGCTATTTCATCCTCAGTAGCCAAAGCTTTAGCAACGTTTCTGCAGAAGCAAAGGTTTCCGGCCAAGGAATTTGCAGCTGCAGTGCGAGGTGAGAACCGTGTTCATTTAAAGAAGAAATGTGTCGGACAAGTAAACTTTTTTGTTTCTTTTAACAGACGATGCAGTCGACGTCGCATTCTCCGCAGGATCTATCCTCCGGTGCATCGCCATCGTCACATTTGAACAGTCGAATTACGCCAGACCAGTATGATTCTTCTTGGTCTTATCCTTCACATTCTCAACCATCATCTGCCGAGCAAGAGCCTGAATCTGCTGCTGTAGCTCAAAATATGATTCCCCCGAGCTCGTCGTTCTACGATCCTCAGTCTGTCTCACAGCATGTCGAGGAACTTCAAGCTCAGAGATATCAGCAATGGCTTGACTCGTACAGCGACCAAGGTCACAGGGCTCAGGCTCAGCAGGCGCATACACATCATGTCCAGGGGCAGCCGGCGTATTCGGGGAATCGCCACCAAGGGCTCATGCACGACCATCAATTCACTTTCCAATACGCGCCTCACAATCCGACTTATTCTTCGCAGCAGTTTGTTGCCAACAATGGTACCGCAGGAGGGTACTATGGCGAGTTGCAGCAACAGGCACAATATGCTCCCTCTCAGCATCAACAACGAACATATTCGAATTCATCTTACGCGGCAGCGCAGGTCGCGACTAGTGACGAGCTTTTGAATCCATCACCACATCTATCTCAAGCATCACATTCCTCTCAGTCAAGGTCCCCCTTGTCTTGGACCGAGGAAGCGCTCTATTCTTCTGCACATGCTTCTAATTCGAATGCGACATCCTCGGCTGCTTCATCTTCCACTGCCGTCCAGCGACAGCCTTCTTCATCATTACCTCACACCCACTCTCAGGTGTCCACATCACCAACTGTATCAACCAGCTCTAATTCTGCGAATCCTGCGCCGGCAAAACGCTCACAGCAGTCCAAGCCGACTAACTCGTCACCTGTATCAACAAAAACAGGAAATGCGAATGCGCCTGGATCTGCGGGCAAGCGAAAGAGAGGCGCGGCTAACAAAAAATCACCCGGAGATGAACCGCCAAGTATGACAGCTGGATTGAAGCGCACGAGACACAATGATGATATGGGAAGTGATTCAGACAGCGAGGATGATTTAGATGAGTATGGGTATGGTGGGATCAGTGTTGGCACAGCGGGTGTTGCGGGAGGCAGCGGGTCAACGAGAAAAGGGAGAGTTCTACGACTGTGAGTTGTTCATTTCAATGTTTTTCTTCTTTCATGTTCTTTTGACTCGTCGAGTGCTCACGTAAATTTCTTTTATTTCTCTTCAATTCCTTCAAATCTCGACCTATCTCGACCCAAATGTTCCATCTGTTCTTACTCGCATCACGCGCCCTGTCTTGCCTTCTGAATCCACGCGTTCCTCCGCGATTCTCGTACCCTTGGTCCTTCGATCTCTGGTTCCCTTCTTCAAACTCCACGCACTGGACTCACCTGCACATGTACTTTTCAACCTTTGCGCTGCTTTTACGTCTCTTCTTCTATCCCTTGCCTCTTTGAACTACGTCTTTCCCCTCTTTCCCCCTCAAACCCAACAATTTCTCCATCTCATTCATTCTTCCTTTATCGGCTCCTCTGATCTGGATCGGTCTGGCCATGGGATGCATGGGATCTCATATCACAATTTCTATAACGAACTGCTGGCCTCCTATCCACGAATTTGGCATTCGCTTTGCCTGTTCTCGCGCAATCGAAATTAATTGACATCACGTGCATCGTGTACTCTCCGGCGGAATTTTCGACATTTGGCGCCCACCACCTTCGACGCGATGCTCGACACTGGCCTCCAATGTTCTGCTTTGTGGGTTTCTGGAAATCTACCATTCTTGCACTCTACGCGCTCCCTCTGTCTGCTCTCTTGTTGCTGCTCCTTTATGCTGGTTTTGGGACCCGTCACTATCAATTGTGATGCTCACGCACGCGCTGACATCTAACCTGACCCTTAATACCTCCTTTGCGTCCCAACCTTCCCGGCTCCGTTACACCTTCGTGCTTCTTACTCTTTATGGTTCCGGCGATATGTTATCTACGATCTACACGGCGGTCATAATCGCACCTGCGCGTATGTCATTCAACGGGCACTGGCGGCCTTGGATTGAACGTTGTCGGTTTCTTCTGTCGCATGTATGTGCCTTGTGACGGTGGCATCTCGTTTCACCTGCATCGCGCGCTGCTCCTTGCTACATCCATCGCTACGCGCTGTGCGGTACTGGGTTTGTTTTGCACTTTGAATCTGGCTAAACTTGCTTGGTCGCTACTCTTACCATTTCTTTCTCGTATTTCGGCCCTCTTTTTCTTACGACTGACTGTGACGTTGGTAACCTGATTGAATTTGCGTTTACAATTTCATATTCGTTCCGTGATTGATATTTTCGTCGTCCATATTATGTCGCTCGGCATCATCTATTGAATTCATTTCTCCGTTCCACCTTTTTTCTCCGTGTTTTCTGGCTCTGTCTCCTCAATTTATCCCTCTTCTTTAACACCACCTTCGACGACTTATACCATCTTCTATCCTTTGCTTGCTTTACACTTCCTTCTTCTTCTCGACTTATGGCTTTCAATCCTTTTCTGTATTCGGGCACACGCCGGTATGGTTCTTTATCATTTATCTCTCCACTTCTGTATCCGCTTGTGGACCGTACTCCTCCACCACCTATCACCGCTGCATATTTCTCCCTTGTCTTTGCTGTCTCCTCGATATGCTAACTTTTGTAGGCCTGGAGCATGTACACACTGCAAGAAGCTCAAGGTATGTCCGTGTATTCATTTGTGTCCATTGCTTTTCTTGTCTCGTGCGATGGTCCGTGTATGCGCTCCCATACGGCGCAAATACTCTCGTCTTCTTTCTGCGTTTGTCATATAGCCTAAAAGGCTTGTTGAATTGCTTCTTTGCCATTCAAAATTTCTGGCTTCTCCGTTATGTCTTTTCGCTTTATGTACTTGGAATGGTTCGCTGATTGGTGTTCTCGCTCTCTCCCCACCCCCGCTTGTCCTCTTCCGTTCCTTTGCCGAATGACGACTGTCTGGCCATCACTGATATGGTGTCTCTCTCTCGTAACCCACTACCTCTATAACGACGACTACTGATCTATCACTGAAATACGCTCCATCTTGGTGTATTGGTTTCGGATCTTGGTCTATGCTATGTTCGAAACTCGGTCGAATCGGGGACGTTGACTGTCGTCGCGGGCAATCGGTTTTGTCTATTCAGATGAAATGTGACTTCCCAGAAAACGATAATACCTGCAAGAGGTGCAAGAGTGGAGGCCATGTGTGCATTGTTGAAGGAAGGAAGCCCAGAACGGCGCCAAAGTAAGCGTTTCCTGAAATAACATTTTCATCTTCTCGTGTTCTTGTTTGCGTGTTCCTCTTTCTTTTTCTATACTGCCTTATTTGGTCAGCGTGTTCGTTCCTGCTCACTTCTGAGGACGTGTCAAACTGTGTCACCTTGAGTGGTCGGAGCGACCACATCAGTTTTCTTCATATCTTTTGCCCATCCGTTCCGTGTCGTGCGCCGTTCGGAACGAGTTGCTTATCCTACTTGCTCTTGTCGATATGGGGATGCTTCCGTCTATTTTCTGCTGCAATTATAGCTCGGCATCACGGTGACAGCCCTGCTATCCGCTGACTGGTACCAGGTCAGATATATCTAAGGCTCAGGTTCGGATCGAGCTTCAGCTAGCACTGCTGGTACTTTCATTTTCCCGGTTTCTGTTTTAGGAATCCTGTGATTAAAATCCCCCGGAGTGTACCTTTGGTGGAAGAAAGTGGGTGTCGCTGCTAAAAGCAAGCGTTCATCTTGGAAGGATGGCATGATGGGACCGGGGTTTTAGAACTTCAAGGCTGTTAATGCATAAATACAGAGTTCTGGCAGACGGGATGGGATGATTCCCTGCGTTTTCTCCTTTTTTTCGTTTCTTCTCCCATACGTTGCGTTGTATTCACCATGCTTTTCGATGCGCCTCCATCTCCCTCGGGCTGTTCTTCTTCAGCCTCATCTTCGCCGTTCTCGTTCGTTCTCATAGACGAACTTGACCAGGATGTGGCAGAACTAGACTCTTTGTCACCTCTTAGTTCACCCGCTTCATCGGTGGCTGACGGTTTTGTGCCATCTTCTAGCAAACGTGAATACCTTCTCGCACAGATTCGGCAAAAAGATGCAATCATTGAGTCTCTGCTCAAACAAGTAAGTTGTGGCACTCCTACGTGGGATGGACATGCATGTTGATATCCCGCACAACTTCATAATCCCTACATCGCTACGCCCCTTTCTATAGCATCATACCGAATGGCTACATCGCCCTCGGACTCCAACAATCGCAACATTCTCGCGTGGCTTGATCGCCTTCAAGCGAGCGTCCAGAATGCTGGCGGGAAGAGTGGGCCTGTGGCGTTCAAGCTCGACAGTCGTATGAACGGAGCGGGAGATGACGACGACTCTGATCAAGAAGGCGATCATCTTACACATGCGCAGCGATATGGACTTGTTCCCATCGATGGCGATACGGTCGAGAAGGGCATGAACGGCCGTAAAGCGAACGGGCGTAGAGAAGGCGACGGTAGTTCTGATGATGATGCTGACAAGCTACAGTCGTCCCTGCCAGACTCCCATGTACCCCTTGGCCTCATCGCCAATTTGAGCCTGAGTAATAATAGCAAGGTTCGCTCGGCGAAAAAGGAGGGTAGAGATGACCTCCTTGACGAGGAAAACCTCGATGACGATAATGTGGAGAGTGAGGGACTTGTGACGTCGCGTATGATTTCCCTATTGGTTGTTCTGACTTGATGTATCATAGGGTGTGGCGAACGAGACATACTTCATGCCTGGTGAGTATTGATACAATTTGTGTGATTGGTGGATTGTCTGACGGAGTTGCGGTGGCTGCGAATTAGGGCCTGCGACGGATCTTAACATTCGCGCTACTTTAATCGAGCAACACAGTCCCCCGGAGATTCTAGTCCATGGATTGGTCACCCCGGACGACGTGGACAAACTTTTTGAGATGTAGGTCATTCTAGCGACCCTTGGTTGATCTTGTATTGATAGTTCTCTGTTCAGATTCTATGAGCGCGTTAATGTGAGCCGTCCTGTTATTAGCCTCGGTCCGCCGGCTGACATTTGCGTTTTAGCCTTTCATTCATCTTCTAGACCCTGCCCTGCATACCCCTGCTTCTACCTTCACAAGGAGTCCATTCTTGTACACCGTTAGTGAGTACTCCGTACTCCCTAGATGTGTCAATGTATTGAGGTATCTCTTCTCAGTCTGCGCTATCTCATCTCGATACTACCCCGAGAAATCTGAAATATACCCTATCGCGATGCACTTTGCTAAACATTCGGCCGCAAATGCTCTCATTGACGGTTGGAAGTCAGTTGAGTTGTGCCAAGCGTATATTCTCATGAGCATATATGCCGTTCCGGCACGACGATGGGAGGAAGACCGGAGCTGGCTATACACCGGTCTCGCTATAAGGATCGGTCACTTGAGATGAATCTATAGGTTACATGTATTGACACCTGAATGATGGATGCTATAAGGATCGCCACTGACTTGAACCTTCATCAAGTACCGGCGACTAAACCCCAGACCGAAAAGCAAGAACGAGAGATGTTGAATAGGACCAGAGTATGGATGATTTGCTTCAACTTGGATCGCTCAACAGCGACGCAATTTGGAAAACCGTCTACGGTCAAAGAAGATTTGTTAGTTACTGTTTTGGATATGCAGAATCTCCGACTAATCCTTCCGCAGCATCATGCGTAACTCCCAGGATTGGTACAAGAAATCTCCGTATAACCTTCCTGTGAGTATTTTATTCGCTTTGGCTGTGATGTTTTGACCAACGCTATGAATGTTTAGTACGATGTTCACCTATGTGGATACACTGCCCTCTTGAAGATTGTAGCCGGATTCCATGACGAAATCTTTTCCGACCCCTCCGCACCTAGCGGATTGAATAAAGTAAGCCTGAGCCTTGTTTCTGTGTCGACTATCAGTAACTTTAATGATAGCGACTTGATTTCCGGACCGTAACATTGAAATTCGACGCTCGCCTCACTGCCTACCAAGAAGAATGGCAGAAACGTTTCTCCGATGCTTTACAGCCGGGAGGTCCGTGTCCCTTCATTTTAGCCACTCTGCCTACTCACACCCGGCCGTTAGACCGCGGCTCTGCTTTCCGATGCCTTCTCCTTCCATTGTAAGTTGGCGTATTCGGTACATGTTTTGATTGGTCTTGATAGGCTGTCCCCTTTAGCCTGGTGGAGTACTCGCGGCTTATCATGTTCTCGTTTGGCTTCCAACAAGCGTACCAACGGGGGATTCGGTCAGCAGATGACCTGTTCTTTACGAAGGTGAGCGCTCTATCTTCAACGTCTTCATGAAGTCTCACGGAACGTTTGTAGTGCTTGGGTGCTGCAAAATCTGTCATCAGGAACATGGTGGAGCAGTTAGTGCCGAGTGGTTACATGAGATATTCAGCTGATGGTATGCGCCACCAGGGTTCATACCCATGACTTTGTTGACTGATGTGACTTGACAGGGCATTTCATCTTCGCTGCGTTTGCATCAGCTTTCTTGCTAAAGGTTTGTATTTGATAACTGCTGGCATGGATATCGTATCTGAGGGTTTCGTTCAGGTCTTACGACCCGAATTTTCCACCATTCTTTCCAAAGAGGAAGAAAATGAAATATTCGAGCTCATTGGCCGACTTATCCAAACGCTGAGCTCGCCGAGTATCGCCATCGACGATCGGCATACGCCCAAGCTTTACGCACGATTCCTAGCAGGTCTTCTCTCTCGGCATCGTCGTGATGGCGCGACTGTTGGTCGTCTGCAGCCGCAAACTACTCAGCATTTGGCACCAACTACGAGCGACTTTACCCATGGGACAAATCCCTCTATCACCACTTTCCCGGTGACCCAGCCTCACAACTCTCATCTTGCTCACGAACAAAGTTCGAATGGCTATGGACAGGACGCGTTTAGTAACGGGACTATTGATAAGATGTCTACGCCGGTTTATCGACCTGAGGTTACCTATGCTGCGGGTGCTGGGCCGATTCAGTACGCAGACGTGCATATGGTCGGAGTAGATGGAAATATGGTTGCGGAGGATGAGATGCTTGCTACTATGCGGGCGTTGAAGAACCCTGCATGGTGGCAGAACATGATGATGCCTGGGTAAGACGGTCTACTTGTATTGATGGTAAAATATCATGGGCTGACCTTTTGGTGTTAGATTCACATGGCCCGACGCGTCATCTCCTGCTTCCAACTCTCCGACGCCGCCTGCCAGTTACAACACGCAACAAAGTTCTCCTCCTCCTCCTCCTATGAATTCCGGCTATGGTATATTCCATGCTCAGCCAGTTGCTCTGTACTGATCTTCTTTCGTGATTTGTTGCGTATGTTTGATGTTCGCTGTTCGTTGTGCAAATGTGTTTCAGATATCTTTCTTGTGTGCCTTTGGCTGTTATAACCTCGTCTGATCTGCTTTCTCGTGATTATCTCTATACATGCTTTCTTGTACAATACAGTGAGTCGTGTAACTGGTGTAGAAGTAAACAAATCGATCTTTGAAGTTGACAAGCAAGTGACTACTTGGTGTGCATTCACTTAGGATAGGCCGGTCACGTAATTCCGGACGCGTCCATTTCTTCCGTCCTATAACCTGTTTCTCATTCTCACTCATCTCAGCATCCTGTGCTCGTCTCAAAGATTTAAATCAATCACCGTACGAGCGAGATCATGGGAGAGTATCCAGGCTACCAGCTTTCGCTGAACAAAGCTGTACCTCTTTTCATCCCGTCCAACCCCGAGCTCAACATTCTAGAACCTCATGTAGTGCAAGTAATGATACGGACATTGGGGTTTTCATGCAAGTAAGTTTCCTTTCAACTTGATCATATGCATCTTCATTGCTATGACGGTCAATCGCGTCGTGTATGCTAGGGTCACCATGCTACAAGCATCGGATGATTTTTACTTCCAAGTTCCAATTCACTTCAAAGTCAAATGCATATATCAATCACTTTCATCGGTTTTATTTAGGAAAAAGGATCTGTCGATTTGGAGAAGAATGGCATCGGTGGACGATATGGCCGTATTTTTCTGTTCTCAAGAAGAAATTACAGCAAGTCCTACGCGGTTTTCCTTTCGGCTTCGTAATCCCAGCTTTGACGCGTGCCGGCCACTTTTTAGAAAGTCGTAGAGACCGTTGTCATTGGCCATATGATTCGTGGACTTCCTGAAAGTCTGGTGCTGGAAGGTGCTGGGTATATATTGCACGCTAGTAAGTGACCCTCATGAGTTCCTCCGTGGGTGGAGTATCGATTTAAGCGCATATATGCACAGGAAGAAAGAAATGGAAGTGTCGCGATATGTATGGATTCAGATGGGGTGATGAGGTTGTACGAGCTGCTGAAGACAAGTGGATTTTTGAACTTGTGCCCATGACTGGGAAGCAGGAGAAAAAGGTCTCAAGAGAGTGAGGGATTATGCATATGGTGAAGAATCACTTGAAGTCTTGCGAAAAAGAAAACTCGGAAGCTGGCTTAATCAGGATTTGTCGATGCAGCCTCAGGACATCGTGGTGTGGTTCACGAGACAGTGTTGTACGAACAATACAACGCATGCCAACGCGGACGCATAAGTCGACAGAATCTGAGAATTTTCGCTTGATGCAGGGCAATCCACTAGTGGCGTTCTTGTGACATTCGAGTTCATATTCCTGAACTTTTGATCTCCAGGAAATACATGTATTCATTCAAAGCAGCCGAACAACGATACGAAGAGAATAATGAGTGGAGACTCTGGAGAGTGTCAGCCGCTGAGGGGATGTTGAATTACTAAGCATACATACTCCGCCAGGTATGCCGCTGACTCGCCGCTGGCCAGTCCGTTCACTGAGCGTCATATTGCGTGGTTGCGAAGCTTTAAACTTGGCTATATAAATGCTCGGAGTCTTTTACTTTCGATATCCTTTTCTCATCGCAGATCAACATGTCAGCTCTCAAGAAAATTCCCCTTCGCCAAATTGGTCGTAACGGCCCAAAAGTCAGCGCCATTGGCTTCGGAACAATGGGTAATTGAGACTTGTGTAAGAACAAAAAGTCAACCGTTTACTTACGCTTGCCATTGGACAGGCATCGGTGCTTGGTATGGCAAGACCGATGAACAACAAGCCCTGAAGACTCTGACTTACGCTGCAGACCGCGGCGTGACCTTCTGGGACACTGCCAACATCTACGGAACCTGTACGTTCATCGATAGCTCCATTCTGCGCTTCAACTCATCGATCTTTTCTCTGTCAGCTGAAGAAGTACTCGGAAACTGGTTCTCTCAAACAGGCAGACGTTCAGAGATCTTCCTAGCTACGAAATTCGGCGCGTTCGATCCGGAAGGAAACCCTCAGGATGGTGTAATCTCTAAACCATCACACATCGTTAAATCCGTGCAGCGCTCTCTTAGACTCCTCAAGACAGACTGGATTGATCTGTACTATCAGCACCGTGTAGACCCCAAGGTGCCTATTGAGGTTGTGTTGGAGACGTTGCGTCCTTTCGTCGAGGAAGGCAAGATCAAGTATTTGGGTTTGTCGGAATGTAGTGTGGAGACTCTTCAACGCGCAAAGAAGGTACCCGGACTAGGAGAGAAAGTCATTGCTGTACAAATGGAATATAGTCCATTCACATTGGACATCGAGACAAATGGTTTGGCTAAAGTGGCGGAGGAGCTTGGGGTCTCTGTGATTGCATATAGCCCTCTCGCTCGAGGACTCGTCACTGGCCGGTGAGCACATCTCGTGTGTTCTGTCACGTCTTGTGCTGATTACACCTTCCCAGATACCGCTCTCGAGATGACTTTGAACCTAACGATCTCCGTCTTACCTTGCCCCGGTGGTCAGAAGAAAACTTCCCGAAAAATCTCCTTATCGTCGATAAACTCAAGGAGATTGCGGACCAGCACAAAGCCACCAACAGTCAAGTCACTCTAGCTTGGATTCTCGCTGAACATCCTACTTGTACGCACATGTCCCTTTGTTTTCAATATCTCTGACCTGACTTTCTGCTCTCCTCTTTTCTCCATCACCCTCTCGACAAAATAGGGGTTCCTATCCCTGGGTCTCGTTCGGTCGAGCGATTGGAGGAAAACGCTGCATCTGCGGAGCTCACTTTACCTGCGGATGCTGTGAAAGCTATTCGGGAGTTCGTGGATAAAGCGGAAGTGGCTGGAACGCGCAATCGTACACTTGCATGGATTGCTGCAGGAGTCGAGGGCAAATGTATCCCTCTCGAAGAATGGAAGGGAGAGGAGAACTACTAAGTGAGGAAATCTTGATATACCTGCGACTGAAAGTTGTTTTTGTACTGTACTGCGAAGTGTAGAAGTGTTAGTGTAGATACTTAGATTTTAGCCGGCTGCTACGGGCCGACGGTGAAAACGAAAAATTGACACAATCTGCGTGTTTTCATTCTCTTCTTCGACTTGCGCTCTAATGTTGCTCAATGCAACATGCTTTACATCTCCTCTCGACGCGAATATTCAAATGATTCAAGAAACACTACAAGCAGTATACCTGGTTCAACGGGAATACTCACACTATTAGGCATTTCAAGACCGGGTCGGTGGATAATATTTCGTTCGGTACTCTTTTTGCGGCAGGATAACAGTATTCAGCAGTCAAACACGTTCTCCTTCAGCGGGTCGAACTTCACGCTCAAATAGCGCAGATCTCTACAGCCTGGCATCTGCAGAAGTAATAAGCACACTGTACGAAGCAGTACGATTCAAGAAAACGCTTACGTCTGGCTTCCGACAACTCCACAGCAGATCGTACCCTCTGGACCTATCAAAAGCAATGAGAATCTGATTCAATGGATAAATACGAGGTGATCATCTACACGGCTGAAAAAATACACAGTTCTAGACGACACAACAGGACACTCACACCAAAGGGACCACCTAAACGAAAGGAATTGACAAGGCAATTTTAGCGTCTGTTCACCTCAAAGATGTTTGCAACATACATGATCTTTCGACGTCAACTCTCACCTCCAGCGAGTTGGCAGATACCAAGCTGAGGAAAACAAAGAGGGTGAAAGTGGTAGACAAAAATGTGCGCATCCTGGATATACGAGGGACAGAGAATGGTGAGTTGCGTCTGGGACTATCTTCCCCGTCCTCCTCCCCACCCCCTTAATATATATCAGTTCGCAAGCAGGGAAACATTGAGGTTGGATATTGAGCGCTGAGCTGTTGCCGCTGTGGTTTGAAGGGCGTGCGGAGAGGTTGGGGTACTGATGCGACGCTGTGTTGCGTGATAGTTGATTACTTTTATGCTACCTTGCAGACTCCCGCCAGTGACTTATCGGCGGCATATGTGAATGAAACTGGGGCCCAGGTATGAAATCTCATTTGCTGGTGATCACAAGGAGCGAACTCGGATTAGTCTTGAATTATAGTGCATATGTTCAAGTATCTACTTTGCAAATTGTATCGACGTGTCCCGTGTTTGCCGCCGCTCACTGTTAAACGGCTGCTGCCTGAGGTTGTGTTGATTTCAACAACGCCGAAAGCAAGCCAACCTCAGGCGAAGAACTTCTCGTACTGTTTAATGCGTTTTCGGCCTTCTTTGGATCATAAGGACCCTCAATATCAAAGCACCATCCTTGATGCTCTCGTGCGCCCTCTTCACCGTCACGACTCTCTCCCTGATCGATTTCGACTCGGCGGAGTGGGAAGAGGCGAAGGGACCGCCCCACGTTACTCTTTTTCCTGCTTCGGACAATGTCGTAAACATTGATTTTCAGGTCCTGCTGAAGCCATAAACGGAACGCAAAGGGTCGAGTGGTATCCTCACCATGGCTGTTACTATCATTATTGCCCGACTCTCCTGGTCCGCATACAATGACAAGAAGGTGGATGTTATTTGGATAAATAGCATTTTTCTCGCCTTGAAATACCCTTAAAGAAGGGATTTTTAGATAAACAGGCCGAGTATAAAATGCAACCAGCATACCAGGATAGAGTCGTGCGTTCATCGATCTTGCGCCGTTGGGGAGAAAGTGAAATGATGAACATGTCCTGCTCCATCGTACTTTTGTCGTCCGTCTCAGGTTTCATGCTGAGAAGCCCTTCACGTCTCGTGTCCGTTTTGTTTACATTCAACCCATTCACACGTACGTATTCATCACTGAATGGATAGCTTCCAAGTATATCAACCGAAGAAGTCTGTGGAACACGCTCGGGGGATTGCTGAGTCGGTGTCTGGGGCTTGTTGGGATTAATAGAGGTGCTTATGCTCACTTGAGTTGGCGAGGTGCTTGTCTCTTGAGTATGCTTCGCAGGCATATCTATTGCCACAAGTGGAATCTTTGCTGACCCTGCACGGTATATTCAGTAGAAAATTAGAAGTCATTGTATAACCCATTCAAGATGAAACTTACTCAGATATTCTCCTTCATCCAATTCGAAGCCTATGGTGAGTAGCACAGCACTCAGTCGTCGAAAGGTGTCTGGATCCTTATAGAAATAAACAGAATCCACAGTCAAACTGATTCTCTGGAAAGCCTCTGGCTCCTTCGATTTGTCAAGTTTCTCGCCATCAATTCTTTTGAGTCCAGGAGAATGGGCCATCATTGTAAGGCAATATGCAGCTTCAAATGGTCAGATCAGCATTTTAAACTTTGGTCAAGTGTTAGCGACTAACTAGGTTGTAGTTGGGTGAAGGGACTGAGTTGAGTTCAAGTGAATAAAGCAGCTGAAGAAAGATGGCAACTTGGCCGAATTTAAGTATCAGACTTCATTCAGGCTGTCAAGACTAGCATCAAAGTTTCAAGGTATAACAGCATATGTGCTCATTTTGTATTAGTTAGTATTGTATACTATGTATTGTAGGCTGCGCTTACTATACATGAGAGCTGAAACACTATTAGATATCAAGCTAATTCAGAGAACGGCACAGCTCAAGTTTATTACAACATCTTGGGTACTCCCTCATGGATGATTCAATCCAGGTTGTTGATTTGCTACCGGCTTGCAATAACTAAAATTGATTGATTCACTACACAATTGCGAGCTTTGTATGTACAATGTACATACATATGTTGCAAAGACTAATTCACCATCAAAACCTCAAAAGTACTAACTTGAGAATTTTCTGATTGTAGTCAGTTGCTTTAACATCATAGGAGCTTAAGTGAGACTAACTTCATGGGGGCTTTCGGCATCACAATAATACAATGTATACATGAAGAAAGAACTGATCATATATAATCAAAGGAGATGCTCAATCAGGCAAAATGTATTAAGAAATGCAGCTGAGCTGATTAATGGGAGGAAACTCAGAAAGGAATGAGATAGCACACAAACCCTGCAATTCAATGATTTGAAAGGTGGGAGGTACTTACACAGTGTGGGAGGAGCTGAAGAGCACTAAAACAGGCTCTCATCAACAGAGGTGAGTGAGTTCATTAATAGCTACACTTCCCATTCACGGAATCTATTAATGCTTCAAGGCTGCATATCTACCTGGTATCATTGCTAGTGACGGTAATTCAACTATATTAATGGGTATGGTGTTCAGCCTGCCATGATCATCAGTTGGTCCAGTACTAGAGGAAAATACAGTTTATGTCAGATCCCGCAGAAGTATCCGAAAGATCACTGCTTACAGGCTCTGATGTGCTTTCAACCATGCTGCCCTCAGCCCTAGATTCTCCGAGTCATGCTCGTCTTTACTCAGCGCACACTGTGCCTTCTGTGGTTCATAAGGAGTGTCAATATCAAAGTACCATCCATCATGCTTCAATCTTGATTCACGTCTAGCAGTGATTGGAGCAACGAGAAAGTGACAGGCACTATTGAATAGGCCATACTTTCGACTATGTAGGTAAAGCTGGTTCTGAATGCACAGCCAGAATGGGAAATGTTGCTTGCCATCATTTGGTCCATGCACAATGATAAGCAGATGGATATTGCTTGGATAATAAGTGTTTGTGTCACCACGGAAGGTCCTAGAAGCAAGTCAGAAGAGCCTGCAATGTTGACATTTTGAGTCAATGATATACTTACCAGCGCAATTCTTTTGGAGATGGGTGGTATTTGACATGTTTGGGAGATAGTAAGATGTTGAACTTCTTTTCAAAGTCGTACTCTGTGTCTTGTCCCATATTGCTGACCTCTATGTTCGCGAAGCTTAACGTCGGAGTAAAATGCACAATCTTCTTTCCGTTGATCTTTTCAACGCATACTTGTTCATCATAGGAGGGACGGCTATGATGTATTTCGACCTCAAGTTCAGTTCCAGAAGGTGCCCGTGCCACAAGCGGCAGACCGGCAGACTCTGTGAAACCTTGCATTAGACTAAAAGTGGGATTTATTGAACATGATGGAGCAACATACTGAGAGATTTTCCATCCGGCAATTGAAAGCACACATTGAGCATCACCGCGCAGAGCTGTCTCTCCTTGTCAGAGTAGTAATGAACAGAATCGACTGCGACGAGAAGCCTTTGAAATGCTTTTGGCTCCTCGATAGGATTGATGCGGATTGAGTCAACTCGCTTGAGCCCCGGCGCGCTATTGGTTTTATGCCCCATGCTTGCTTTGAGTTATAAGATTGCCCATTGTACAGTGAGTGAAGGTATATCACCTTGGAAGTGGCATATGTTGTTAGCTTGATAATTGACTCAAAGATCGCGATGGATAAGGGCAAGAGTTGACGACTAGTAAGTAGGTAGGAAAAGCCCGAGCCCGTTCTTTGGAACAAAGTGACCTGTGCCCCTCATACTTATATGTATAAGTGTGTATCAATATATGCGCCGACCTGAGGGCCCGAGAGACAGGAAGAATGTGGCAATGTTCCTACCCAATCCAGCTACTTAGTAGCAGCAGCGACCCCCAATTACTTAGTCTGTACAGAGATCCGGCGAGTCTCCTTTCATTGATTATCCCGCAGCAGCAGTCACAAGCGCCGACCACAGCCGTGTTGATCGCAGGACATAGCACTAGCGCTCGTTGTTCCTTTGAGTTGTAGGATAATGTACATTTGATCTGTCAGCCAGGCAAAGATCAATTGCAACAGCAAAAATATTGACAAGAATAGATTCACTGACTACATTACAACATACGACACGATTACTACCACCGGTAATATCCAGGCCTAACTGGGTACTATGAGTCTAGGATCGATGATGAGCGGTGGGGTCATACGGTCATCTAATTTGCTGCCAGTGTGAGTAGTGATGTCTGGAACATTGTGTCCTGGCGGCTAACATACACATCCAGTGCACAAGATCTACACGGCACGGTCGGGAGGTTAGATCTATTTTGTGACATGAGGTTACCCCCAAGAACGACATACCTATCCGGTGTAAGATGGTTCAAATGCTCCGCAGCTTCACCCGCATTCTCCACGAAAATGAGATGACATGCTTCGTCATTTGCAAGACCGCTAACGCATCCCGAATGTCAGTCTGCCGTCGCGCCAGACGCCCACAACCTTCCAGTCCATGGGGTTGTCCCTGCTTTATCCCATCTTTTCGTCGGCCCTCGCCTTTGCCTGATTCGATTTCGTTTCGGAGTCGGCCTTGTCGACGTCTGCTTGAGCTTTCTTGGAGTTCTAAGGCGAGAGTGTTGAGCGCCTAATGAACACGCCGAGATGAGTCGGGATGAAGACTAACCTTGTCATCCGAGGGTAGTCTCCCCTAGGCAACTCTGAGCTGCGGTACTCTTGACAATCCGAGGTTTTGAGGTGGAATGTCACTTCTATATTTGCAAACAAGTCCGTTGTAAATTGTGTAGGGTTAGCTAGCGACTTGAATGAGCACCACCAAAGCGCACCTCGTCGTTGGAGGCTACTATACCTCGTCTCCTTAGATCCAATTCTTCATCGGTAGAAGAGACAACCCGTCTTCGGTTATCTGAAGAACGCATGGCGTGGTCCTCGCGAAGCGCGTTTTCTGTTGCGTGGAGAAATGGAACGCGTTCCCTATCGAGAAGAGGCGCGCGAGGAGTAACCGACGAGGAACTACTTCAGAACTACTTGGAGTAAAAACCCGAGAGATGGTTGCAGCTCCCACTTCATCGTCTTCCGCATCGCTGGCAAGATCTAAGGTGAAAGAGCACTGGTATTGACGCGTCTGGAAGCTTGGGTGCCACAGACGACACCTCAAGTTCACAGTCGTCGTCGGAGGTCAAGAAGTAAGGCGGAGGAATCTGCAGATATTACATAATCTGCGCGTGCTCTTCCTTGTCCTTGATGGACATGCTTCAAGCTTCAACTTCTCTAATGCAATTTTACACCTCCTCTCAAAGATTACTTACCTGACTTAAAGAAACACTACAAGCAGTATACATGGCTCAACGGGAATACTCACACTATTAGGCATAATGAAGCATTTCAAGTAAGGACCGAGATCGGTGGATAATATTTCGTTCGGTACTCTTTTTGCGACAGGATAGCAGTATGCAACAGTCAAACACGTTCTCCTTCATCGGGTCAAACTTCAAGCTTCACGCTCAAATAGCGCAGATCTCTACAGCCTGGCATCTACAGAAGTAATAAGCACACTGTAGGAAGCAGTACGATGCAAGAAAACACTTACGTCTGGCTTCCGACAACCCCACAGCAGATCGTACCCTCTGGACCTATCAAAAAGCAATGAGATTCCGATTCAATGGATAATTACGAGGTGTTCATTTACAAGGCTGAAAAAAGAGCGTCAATACACAGCTTTAATGGCACAACAGGACACTCACACCAAAGAGACCACCTAAAAGAAAGGAATGACAAGGCAATTTTAGCGTCTAATCAACTCAAAGATATTGGCAACATACATGATCCTTCGCCGTCAGCTCTCACCTCCAGCGAGTTGGCAGATACCAGGCTGAGGAAAGCAAAGAGGGCGAAAGCGGTAGACAAGAATGTGCGCATCGTGGATATACGAGGGACAGAGGATGGTGAGTTGTGTCTGGGATCTTCCTCTCTCCCTCTTCGTTATATACCAGTTCGCGTGCTGATACGTGTAGAAATACGTGATCATGATGATCAAACTTGACACTTACGGAGGTCCGATATCGTGCCGGGCATCCGTTTCGGTACCTAGATTAGCTCACGTAGATACATATATACGTCTTAATGTGATCCAGGAACCCCCACGCGCTTGCTTCGGGTTCCCTGCTTATACTGGAATTCTGTCGCTTTTCTTACTCTCTAAGGCCGAAATCCAACAATACGTAAACTGCCTAGGGTTCCAAGACTCCTACGTATCATCACAGCTGTCTGCTTTAGCAGGCACTGCCACATAATTGAACGGACTCTTCGGAGTATTGTTGTGTGCGAGTGAAGGTGGAATGGAGTAAGAACTTGCTCGCCGAAAGCAATTGCGCGTCGTTTTCGGATTTCATCGGATCAAGTTCCGGGTTCATTATTGCTGAAGCTATATAGTCGACAATGATACAGGGAACTATTTTGTATCTGTGTCCGTCAAGTTCGAGTATACCAAGTGCTGGACAATAGAACAATATACATGCCAAGGATTATACACAGGGAGCAGCATCGGTATACATCCCAGACCGACCAAGCACAATATTACGCTTCTCAAGGGGCTGAGTCGTGCTGTCTGAGTCGTGCTGTCTGTCACTACTGGTTCGATGTACACTACACGGACGCAAGAAGTATGTACATGCAGCTCAAACTAGTTGGCGTGCCAGAAGTTCAATCAAGCTTTTCGATCAAGGAGTGATGTCGAATCGAAATGAAGGCTAATGAAGGGCATTAATGATGCATCTATGCATCGTCACAGCAGTCAAACCACACACGTTCTCTTCAGGACAGAAATACATCAACGGGTTCTACTACGCTTTCAAATTTGCACATCAGAAGATGCAGACCTCTACAGCCTCGCACCTACAGAAGCAATAAGTACATAGGGGAGCAATACGATTACAGCAACAACGCTTACGTCTGGTTTCCGACGACTCCACAGCAGGTCGTACCATCTGGACCTATCAAACAGCAATGAGGCTTAGTTTCAATGGATGACTCGGGACAGGAGGTATTCATTTACAGGGCTGAAAAAGGAGCGTTAGCAAGCAGTTCTGAACTGCAATATGTATAGGACACTCACACCAAGGGAACCACCTAGAGTCATTGACAAGACAAGGCAAATATCAGCGTACGTTCACTGCACAAGATGTTGGCAACGTACATGATCCTTCGCTGTCATCTCTCATAACCAGTGGGTTGGAAGATACCAAGCTGATGAAAGCAAAGAAGGTGAAGAAGGTAGGCAAGAACGTGCGCATCGTGAATTACTTATGCGAGAAGCAGAAGATGGTGAGTTGCGTCTCGGAAACCCTCCCTCCTTAAATACCAGTTCGCCTGCTTGACACGTAAACTGCCTAGATTTCCAAGACACTTAGGGAGATCTATATCATAGCAAGTAATTGAATGTCTGCCTTAGCAGGCACTCCCGCATAGTAGAACCATCGGTCTCTTTGGGATACTGTATTGTGGAAGTCAATTGTCGCGTGGCTTGAAGGACCCTGTCAAGCTCGCGGTAAGCAATCGTACTTCACAATATCATCGTACTACAGTGTAACACTTATGCAACACGGGACCAAGATCCGATTCAATAGCCTACACTGAATCTATAGAATGGTACCGGGTAGTACTTATTCTGTGTCCGTGAAGTTCGAGTACGCCAAGAGTAGACGGGAAACAGCATCGGTTTACCAGCCCAGACAGCAATTCGAACGGAACACAGTATGGTTAGCTCCTCGCGCGCACGCGTGATCCTCTGACCTTTTTCTCTTTACACTTACAATTGTATGCCCCTTGTGCTGTAATTCAACACTCGGTCTACAATCCGAGGCAGTCATAGTTCGAAAAGTTGCTTATCGTAGTCTTATTACATATATCTAAAGCCACATTCTAATAAGTAATGAACCGTCTCAGTTGTTCGACCACTCCATTTTCAGGGAGAACTATACGAAAAGAACTATGAACTGGCGAGCGACCAAGAACACGAAAGCAAATACATACATTAATTTGATCTTCATGGGTGCAGATGGTCCGTTGCTCTCTTTGCCTTTGACATAAGGGACGACAGTAATGCCCATGCGCCAATCAATCTCTTGAGGGACCGACTCAAACTCAAAGCGGGGAATGAGAACCGAAAGAACAAGCTCTAAAAACACAGAAATAAGTGTCCTGAACCATTGCCATAAAGGCTGAAGAACGCACTGATTTCTAACAATGCGAATTTCATTCCACTAGAAGGATAATATCTATCAGGATAGATTCGACGAAATTAATCGATTCAACTCACGGGCACGCACGTCCACCACCTAGGAAGGTCATACTGTTGTTTTGATGATCAAAGGTCAGCAATCATCTTAACGGTTTATATATTCCAGCGTACATGTTCGAGTAGATTCCTGGCATCTTGACATTATTCACACTGCCTTCGACGATCGTCTTGCCCAACCATCTTTCAGGCTTAAGTTCGTTGGCATCAGGGCCCCAAATTGCAGTTGACCTATTCGCAGCGCTGAGCCCGAGGTAGATGGGTGTTCCCTTCATGATGTGTAGTTGTCTCGTCTCTGTACCCTGCTTTGAACCAGGAATGGGGAATTGCAGTGGGACAACGCAATCTTCTTTAGTTCTGACACATCATGGAAAGCTCAATGAGTGCAATATCAGGGCATGATATATAATGGGCGTACTCTCTCCATACAAAGGTCACAGGGGCGAAAAGACGAAGTGCCTCACGGCATACAGCATCCAAGACAGGGAGGTTGTTGATCTCATTGTAGTCGAGCTCCTCACCCCCTTTAGCCTGAGCAAAACAAATCAGTTGAGAAGACAATGCTTTATGACGCCGGAGCCCTACTTTACGAGCGGCCAGAATCTCATCTCTGACACGAGCCTGCAGTTCGCGGTTTTGAACCATGAGGCAAAGGAGACGAGTGAGTGCGCCGGAAGTCGTTTCCTGACCACCCAGGACGATAGAACTGACATCAAGGAAAGTTGTTTGGTAGGTCTAAAGGATAATCAAGGAGAACACATACCTCATATTCGCCACAACGTCTTCGTCGCTCATTCGGTCTTCCTCATCCGCTTGTGAGTTTGCTGCCACTAAAATTTGCAAGGGAGTGGTCAACAATGAAGTTCTCATGGACACGAACGTTATGCACGAACTGAGTAACGTCGCGAGGTCCTTGCCGCTCCCTGTCATCTTTTCTACTACCGAAAGATCTCCCTCGTCAAGCAGTTTCTTCTTTTGGAAGAAAAGTTTTTTGCAGACTGGGTGCATGACGTCGCAGGCGTGCTTGAACTGAAACAGACAACAAATTAGAGTCAAGCAAACGGTCGTTCAACTGCTCGATTCTGACCTTGCGAAGAGAAGGCCAGGGAACAATGTTAACGAGCGATGCCAGGAATCTCCGGAACCATACAGGCTGTATCTTGCGCCAAGACTCCAAATATGGGAGAACAGGGAAAATTCTGCCTGACATAGGACTACCAAAGCTGTAGGGATCACTCTTGGAAGGGTAAAAGAAATGACGCTTACAGTACAGTCATAAGAGCTTCGTGGAACTCTAAGAATTCTTTGCTATTATTGAAAGAATTGAAAGAGTGCCCAAGGCCGCCTTGGGAGATGAGCTCTAGTGCGGTACGAGTGAGGTGATCGAGAAT
Organism: Omphalotus guepiniiformis; assembly: GCA_028554645.1. Classification (NCBI taxonomy): domain Eukaryota; kingdom Fungi; phylum Basidiomycota; class Agaricomycetes; order Agaricales; family Omphalotaceae; genus Omphalotus; species Omphalotus guepiniiformis. The sequence continues at coordinate 723,791 of JAQOOI010000019.1, forward strand.
GTCAATGACGCGCCCGTTGGGATAATCGGCGAGCCGTTTCGCAAGCTGGTCTCCGGACTGTAACGAATCTAGATGAGCGATGCTTCAGTTTAGGAACGAAGTGTTCGTACCTGGTAAGCGACGTTATAAAATACTGGAGTTAACTTAGAAACGAAAGCTGCTGTAAAGACTGGATTGAGCATCTTGCGCTGTTTCTTATGGGCTTGGCCTGTGAGGCATGCACAATCAATAAGAGATAGAGGAGTCGTGGCATGAATGCATACCAGCAACCGAGGCAAGAGAATTTCCGTGATGGATGATACCGAATAAGCTACGCAATGAAACCTCAGTATCATCGAAGTCAGTACCAAGAAATGTTGGATATACCCTGAAAATTCCACCGATTCCGGGAAGTTCTGCTGGTCGCGAATTAAGATGGAGTTAAGAGCCAAAGGATCGGTGATGTACAAGGCATCTTTCTGTAGCACAGGTAGTTGAAGTAGTTGAAGTATAGTTGAGAGGCAAAATAAGCGCTATAGACTTGCTTATCAAACATAAAACTCACCCCGAACAGTCCACCACGAAGCCTAGCTACATGACCGTACTTTTCAGTCATGGAGTAGTGATAGCGGAACAGGGATGTTTCTGAATGTAGTGTCGGCAGGTAGCCTGCGAAAAAAAATGGTATTTAATCAGCGAACGCGCTCAGATCATCACCGAACACATACCTAGCTGAGACTCAAGCTCCGGACCAGGAATATGGGAGTACGGGGACTTCCTCAGCAATCTGCCCAATATGACGAAAGCGAGAAAAGCGCCGCCGAAAATGATACAAGTCTGTGTTGAAACATAGTTCTGACTCTTCGCGAGGCTTTGAAGGGAGCCGATTTGGGCTCGAGATCTGTCAAGAGTGTACTGATAGATCTCTGACAATGCTTCTGGGACCTGCACAGATTCGAGCTGAGCTCGAGATTTGTCGAGGATTTGCAACGCGCGGTCTGACCAACTTGAAGCCATGAGCGCTAAGTTAAAATGAAAGTTTGGCAAGTTCCACTAGATATAGACTCCATCAGGTCTACCCAGGTCATTCTCTACGCCACGGCCGCTCCTTGAATAGTAATCGCCTCGTTGTGTAGTCTTGAAAATTCTTCAGCGGCATAGGCTGGCGGCTGGCTGGCGGCAAAGCGGATTCCAGTGAATAACGTGACCGTAACAAACCTTCTCAACTTGGCCCGCCTGCATTTGGACTATGCCACCGACGACGAGTACTTTCAGTCCTGATCCACCACCAATGAACTTTCTGCCTCTGCCGTTTCCGAGTTTTCTATTTCAATTCGGCGGCCGCTTCTTCCGAAAATGTTCAATATATACTTTGACTTGATAAAGTTGCTGGAAGGATCAAAATTCTTGAGGGCCATTCATCATGACCAACGTCCTTGCGATCTTAGGAGGTCTCACTCTCGTCTTTATCGCCTTGCGTAATATCACTACTCCTCCAAGCAATCTTAGGCACCTTCCTCGTCTCCCTATTCTCCCAGTTCTTTGGAGTTACGCCAAAGGAGAAGTTGAAGACGTGCGAATCAAGAGACTCATTGTTCCTTTCGCGTCTCAACATAAAGCAGGCGTCGTGCTAGTATATGCCTTTGGTCGATGGATTGTGCACGTTCTTGATCATAAGGTTCAGCAGGCTTTTCAACTGAATAGTTCGAATTTCTGATCGAGATGTCACAGATTGCTCGCGACCTTTCAGCTGACATTGCGACCTGGCCCAAGGAAGAACCCCCAGGTATGCAAACGATTAAAATTTTGACAAATGAGTAATCATCCAAAATTCTTCCCCACAGATGACATGATGCTCTGGCGATTCGTAGGGCGGACCAACGTGATTTTATCCAACGGGAGCAACTGGCAGCGTCACTCCAAGGTGGTGAAGTCTGCACTTGGTCGCACAATACCCATTGGAGATTTCATCAACCTCGCCCATAAATTGTTTGACCGTATGGGCAAAGGTGGTTGCCTTCCATGGCATGACTTGACAATGGTTTGTGTTGCTGTTTCGAGTCTTTTCGTTCATACTAACCCAAACTGAAGCGTTTCACTCTTGATGCAGTCGGTGAGAAATACTCTTTTCCCGCCTCAGTCGTCTGTACCTGATCCTCGTATCAATGCAGGGACAACTACTTTCGGCCACGATTTTCAGGCTATCACGAATGAAGACAGCCCCTTCGTTAAGGAGTACAATACCGTGATGGACAGTATTGCCTCCATTCCGTGAGTTTCTTTTAAATGCCCTCGCAATGAAATAGTAGCTGATTCATATTATTTCAGTTACATTGTATTCCCAAAACTTGAGCGTTGGATCCCCCGTACTGCTGTGGTTGAAAAGATCGACCATCTCATTGCCATGTTCGACCGCCTTTTAGAGGAGAAGAAGCACAACAAAGGAAACGATATGTTGACATTCATGTTAGAAGATGTAAAGCTTCTTTCCTCCACTGTTACTTTCACCTTTCCTAATGACTTTTCTTCGATAGCCTGAAATGTCCGACATCGAATTCCGAGATAATATGGTGGTGTTTTTCATTGCTGGACATGTAAATATGACGCCAGACACTGCCTACTCCTTCGTTGTCTAACAAATGATTTTACTAGGATACAACGGCCGGGGCAATGTCAAGCCTGGTGTATTACCTCGCTAAACATCCAGAAATGCAGCAGCGCGCTCGTGAAGAAGTTCTAGCTGCTATGGGCCAAAAGGAGCCTGACATGGATAACATGCGTAACTTGCCTTTCACCCAGGCTTGTATTAGAGAAGCGCTGCGTGTCAATACGCCCATTGTCAGTCCTTCCCACAACTTCCACTGAAGTATCCGTGATTAACATATCTTCGCCAGACGTACATGGTTCCACGCTCATCGAGGACCGACTGCAATCTCGTTTCCTCTACCGGGAAAGGCTACTTTATTCCTGCCAACACCTCCGTCATTCTCAACATTACCTCAATCCACTATAACGAGAAGTATTGGCCTTCCCCTTACGAGTTTAACCCTCTGCGATTCATGGGGAATGACTCCAAGGAGGAAGCACGTCTGGACGCTAGCTTGTGGCTGTGAGTTATCAGCAGGTCTTCTTTTTCGTCTCCCTCCTGACGCACGCCATATGTTTAGCCCATTTGCCCTTGGACCTCGTCAATGCCCGGCTCGTAATTTTGCTCTGTATGAGCTCCGCACTCTCGTGTCGATGCTGTTGCAAAGGTATACGTGGACGCTCCCGGGTGACTCGATACATAAAGATTATATCAAGAATGCATTCTCGCCATTTGCACTAAGCTTGCCGATGAATATGGATGTAGTTTTCAGTCGGATCAAGAAGTGATTCTTATTTAGTGCTTAGAGATGTATGTAGAGTGGTCAGTCGAATGATAGTGTAGCAAGAAATTGTCGTTAACGAATAAATCTCCGTTTCCGTTAGCCTCTGTGTTCCTTGCTGGTGGCGCTAACTCAGGTCTGTACACACAATTCCAACAATATATGGATGGTGACCTACTTCATTCCCCGACCCGTCTCGTGAAAACCTATTTTACCATCTCATACAACCCCTTCACCTTTCTCGCGGAGCGCTGAGTGACGGAAAAATGGACTCTAAGTCTCACGATTAACAGATTAGTATTATTACATGTGAACATATGTACACGAAAGAGCGGACAATGTTCAAATCCATCTTCACCTCTCTCGCGGAGCACTGAGCACGGAAAAATGGTCTCCAAGTCTCACGATTAACAGATTAGTATTATCACAAGTGAAGATATGTACACGAAAAAGCGGACGTTGTTCAAATAAATTACGGAGTTGGAAAGCTTGATCTATGTATACGTATGAATAAGTATATTGACAGCAAAAACGATCTTTCTAGTCCATCGTCATCTATTAAATTATGCCTCCCCTGTAGGCGAAAATCTACTCTGTGCTCGAAGACGGGGGCCAAAGTGCCAAAGAATGAATGGACTATAGGTCATAGATACACATTAGGGCTCACGTACAAGTGAAAAGGTTTCCACAAACTCACATGGGACAACCGAGAACGATGGATATCGCTGCGAGCATCGAGGAACCTGGACCATATCCTAGTGCCTTGTACATAGCTGGTGCAAACAGAGGGAATGCGAAACCTGCGATGGACCGGAAAAATGTGGCCGCAGCAAGCGCTTAATGAACGAGGATCTGTGAGCTTTGCATCTTCACATTTATCTTCGTTAGGGAATTCTTACCCGATGCAGCATTGAGCGTAAATGCGTCTATGATATACGTTGTCATGGGCTGGAAATTCAGGTCTGTACCTGCGGCAATGAAAAAGAGCCCCTAGAAGCAATCAGTATTGACGTTGAGTCATCACCAAGGCATAGCATATAAACATACAATATCTGGTGCGATCCAAGGGTTTTTTGGAGCAGACGTCCACCCCAAAATGAACATACCGATAGGTAAGAAGATTGTACCTAAAATCATGTTCGCTGACAGGTCGAAACATCAGCGACGAACATGTCTGCAGAACAATTTGAAGGACGTACGTAGACGAAACTCTGGCTGACCAACACCATCTGCCCGAGCTTTGAGATGACGATATACCGGGTCGATTGTCATCGCACTGAAATAGGCAGCACATACGGCTCCAAGGCCATGAGCGATGTAGTGGAGTCCAGACATTCCCAAGGATTCGCCTCGAAGAGTTATGAAGATATCCGGAACAATAGTGATGACGAGATAAACTATTCCGTACCTAGTGAATAGAAAGTGAGAATGAGTCACAGAACGGAACGCAGGCAAGAGGATACTTTACACAAAAGCCATGTACGCAGCAATAGCTTGGATGATAGGTTCCTTAGCGAAGAGCACGAAAGGGCGAGCTATTGCCTTGCTGAAAAACTTGGTGTATCTAATGAAGAAAGATGAGCCGTTTATCTCAGTGGAAAGTATGATACATTACGATTGTTCTGGGAATTCGAATTTACTCCGTACAGTTCGCATGTCGCCCTTTGGAATTCCTCGTTCACTCCGTATCTTGGCCGCTCGACGAGCTAGCAGTGTAGGGGCGTATGCTGAGAATGCGTACTTGGTCAAAAGAGTCTTTCACGATGATCTGATAAGTCACAAACATTCTTCGACGAAATAGAAGAAGAGCGCGACAACTGCAAAGTCCACTGCACTAGTTGACCAAAACTGAAAGTAACTGAGTTTATGTATCCACTCCACAGCGTAACCGCTCACCACCCAGCGCCATGAGGCTCTTTCAGCAATCCAAGCTCCAACCACACCGCCAATGGCGGTCCCTAGAACGGCGCCGACGGTATATAAGCCATTGGCCGTGCCACGCTCTTCGGCATCCCAGATATCACCAAGGATACCTCCGCTGATAGAGAACGGGGCGCTACCGCCGAGACCCGATAAGAAACGAAACGCGATTAGCTGGCCCGTATTTTGAGAAAATCCGCAGGCAAGATTGAACGCTGAATGCAAAACACCTCAGCATTGTACCGACAACGACAATGTAACACAAAGACGATACCTAAATATATTATGTTGGCCCCTGTACCAGCTCTTGAGCGTCCAAAGATTTCACTGAGGGGCCCAAGAAAAAGAGGTCCAAAAGCTGGAGGTAGTGAGATGAGTATGAATTCGGGAGATGTTGGATTAACCACGAGTTCTACTCGCCATAAGCTAATACAAAAATTGAAGTGGTCATGGCTATGATAGTTGGATTGGAAATGCCAAATTCTTCCGCGATAGTATTCCCGGCGGGTGCTATCATCGACGACGACAACGGTGTAAGAAAAGTCATCGCCGACGCGAGGCAAGTCGCCACCATCTTTTTCGACCTAGGCCAGCTGATTCGAAGAAGCGCGTGAGACAAAGATCGACATGAGGAAGAAGAAGAAGAAGAAGCGGCTCGACTAACGAACTTCTTGGGATTCTCGGGGTCATCTGGTCCGTCCCAGTCCACTATGAGGGGTTCCGAGCGGACCGCATCCTCAACAGTTACAGCCTCTACAGAAACACGAGTGGAAGAACGCTTGTTCTTTTCCTTGCTTGAGGTTTCTTTTGCTTGACCATTTGCAAGAGAGGATGGTTTGTTCAACTCCGTTAGAGCATATTCAGAGTGAGGACCTGTATTGGACATGGAGGTAAGAAAAATCGGCAAATCACGGGCAAAATGCTACAGAAGAACCAATACTTCTTTGCGGCAGTTTTGAATGGGTGTATCATATACTGACTGCTTGAGCCCGCATTGGGCAAGCCGCTACATTTGATGAATCTAGAAGGCGGTGAGCAGGAGAGTCAACGGAGTGGTGAGCGGCACTTAGCGGCATAATACCATCACATGATCTGCCGCTCCTTGAGATTCACGGCAGGTCGCGCCCTACTTACTCTGGTATACCACTAAGTCGAATTTCTTTCACCTCTACTTCGGTCTCTATGTTTCAAAGTGGAATTAAACTTTGCTTATATACCCCCTCAAATATGGTATAGTCAAAGCCACATACACCATCTTAGTGCTTATGGGGTTGATCCAAGTTTACGCTTTTCCAGCGCTGAGTCTCGCACTGGTATACTATCTGTTAGTCAAGCAGATCATACCATTATTCAGGCGTCGTTGGGCTCTGCGAAATATTGCGGGACCTTCTAGTGTCTCTTGGTGGAATGGTACGTGTCACTTTCATTAACACCAGTCAGAGTACTTAGCTAGTACATTCAAGGTAATTGGCACCAGCTCTTTAACAATGACGCCTGGGAGTTCAAGAAGTACATATCCGAAACTTACGGCAGTGTGCTTAAGATCAACGCGCTCTTTTGGGTAATGAACTGGAATATCTGCTGTTGGTGGCACGCGCTAACCACTCGATTTTCGACAGGATCAACAACTCTATGTAACCGACCCTCTCGCAATCACACACATCTTTCAAACGGAACGTGCGCTGTATGACACCAATGCGTATCATCTTCTTCGGAGTCGACTTTCTTTCGGATGGGGCTTGGTAGGAACAATTGGTATGTGGAATCGTATCTTCAGATCTCTTTGGAATCTTGACGCTGTTGAAGGTGATGCCCATGCAAAGCAGCGTAGACTCTTGGCACCGTTCTTTGCCACGAAATATCTGCGTAGTCTTCTCCCTATCTTCTATCCATTTGCTTATGAGGTGAGTCAGGTCAAGCTTCTCGCACCTAGAGGACTTTACCTGAGCATTTTATAGCTCAGCGACAAGATCACCAAGATGAGCAAGGAAAATGGTGGCGTGATGAACGTGCATCATTTGATGTCTGTCGCGGCTTTGGAGTATGTTGGCACTGGCCTCGGGTACAGATTTGACGGCCTGAACGAGAGCAAACCAAATGAGTACAACCTTGCCGCCAAAGCCCTCAAGTGAGTTCTCATCAATCGCTCCTTTCGGCTGATGCTAATATATATTTCAGCCCTTTGACCTTCAAACTGTCGACATTCCGTGTTTTCGTTCCCTGGGCAGTGGAGCTCGGTCCCGCATGGTTCCGAAAGGCGCTCATCGACTGGGTTCCCTGGCCTGACCTTCACCGCTTGAAGCGCGTCATTTACAAGATAGATTCAATTGCGCAAGATATTCTCAAAACTCGTCGTACCGACTACGAAAGCGGAGGCATCAACGGCAAAGATATCCTTAGTGCAATGCGTAGGTCTCATGTCGAGCTCTATGAAGCATATACCAATGCCAACTTGTTGCAGTGCGGTTCAACGACGAGGCAGACGAGGACGAGCAGATTGAAGATGTAGAAATCATCAGCCATATCACGTACGTTCTCAATTGATATAAGGCGGTAGTAAAAGTCTGACCATCATATTCCAGGACTACTCGTAAGCCAAACCTATTTTCATGTCACTGCGATGCTAAGGTGCTCTGCAGTCTTTGCTGGCCATGAAACGACAGCAGGAGTCCTTTCCAGAATCTTTCATCAGATGTGCTTAAATCCCGACGCTCAAGCCCGACTGAGGAAGGAGGTCACTGAAGCTCGTCAAAAGCACGGCGATCTTGATTTCGAGCAATTGATGGAACTCCCTTACTTGGATGCCGTATGTAAAGAAACGCTTCGCGTGTATGTGATGTCTTTCAGTGGCCATATCGTCGCCCTAACTAAATTTCTTTCAGCTATCCCCCGGTCGATCAGCTATATCGCACGTAAGTGCACCAGATTTTCTCTCGATACAATGCATCGACTTATTTCTATTCTAGTACCAACACCGACACCATTCTTCCCTTCCTGTATCCAGTCCAATCCGCCGACGGCAAGGAGACCATCTCGAAGATTGCTGTGCCACAGAACACTGATCTTATTGTCTCGATTGTTGGATACAACCGGAATAAGAAGGTCTGGGGCGAAGACGCTGAGAAATGGAATCCCGAGCGTTGGTTAGAACCTCTTAGAAAGTCTGTTCTTAACGCGCAGCTTCCCGCTGTGTTCTCAAACATGTGAGTTGATGCGTCTCGGATATTGATGATGACGGCTGACGCTACTGGCTCGCGTTTTAGGATGACTTTCACTCTTGGACCCAGGGCCTGCATGTAAGTTTCAGCAAGACACTAATTATATGAACAATCTTGAATGCTAACACAATACATCAGCGGGTACAAGTTTGCAGAGATGGAAATGAGTGAGTGAGCCGGCTCTCTAGCGAGTTCAAATTGCTGACTGTACTCTTGCATAGAACTCGTTCTTACCGTGCTTCTCTCGAAGTTCGAGTTTTCCATCTCGCCCAAGGAAGAGATCTTCTGGAATATGGGTGGAAGTATCACTCCTGTCGTGAAAGGGTCGGGCGGTATTGAGCCCACTCTCCCTCTCAAGGTCACCCCAATTGCTGCATAACTCTTTCGTGCGGGAATTGTAGATAGAACAAATGTATGCGACATCGACGGTGTCAAGTAATTAGAGCGCAGGGCATGTTTTAGAATGTTGGCATACCCTCGACTTGCGATTGAATATAATACTGCTTGATTTGTCTAGCCTGACCAAATGAGCCAATGACAGCGCTGGGCCACGATTTCTCTGGAGAAGTGCCACCTTCCTGTCTCCTGTAAGCATTCGAAGACAGTCTTTCCGACAGACCACATTCCTACAGTTCCTTCCCGCAGAAGTTATGGTCTGGTCTGTTGTAGAAACGCCCGCCGATATCATGTCCAGTCCTCCTCGCAAATACAGGGATATTGAATGACTCCGTGTTCATTCCAATTACAGTAAAAAGTACACCTGCACTAACGCAAAGATGAGTAAGGATCAGGAGTGAGTCACAGCAGCAAATACTTGCCTAGGATACAGAGATATACACCATGCTCAGGCATCTGACTCAGTAAGCGTCAACTTGTCCAAAGCGTCCTCAAAATTGTCCTCATCACTCCCAGAGTCTTCCTCCTCTTCCTCGTCTTCCTCCTCGTCTTCTTCCTCGTCGTCCTCAAAGTCAAGCTGAACAAGGTAAACGATCAGTACTTTCACAAAAAGGCCGATGAAAGCTGCTCTGCTTACTGGATCATATATCACCCGTATGATCAAACTGCAACTTGGACATGTAGCAACATCCTCGTAATTCTTCAGCTGCTCTCGAGATATCTCGAATCGGTCACCGCATGGGCATGGATAATGGTACACTCTCTTCTCTGCGTCCCATGCCATGTCTTCAATTTCAATCTCGTCGTAATAGGCTCCCATTTTCTCTGTCGTGTTAGCGAGGATACAGGGCAGGCATGAAGATGAAAGAGTAGAGTAGAGGAAACGAGAAATTTTTCGGGCGGATCTGACAGATATCCGGGCCGGCGTGCGCTATCGGCCCGTTAATATCCGGCTGCACGACAACCAAACTTCTACATCTACCACCATGTACATTTGAACGTGGAGACGTCGATGAATCATTTAGGCTTTTACCCCGTTCTATCTCTTGATAGAGTTTAGCATTGATAAACATGCGTTGAAAGCACAATCGACATCACCTGGAACCGAATGCGTGAAGAATGAAGATTCAAAACTTTCTCGAGCGACAAGAAACAAGCATCATACATACTAGGTGAGTCTTTTTCCTGGTACAGCTCGTACTTAGTACATATTCATAATTCATACAATCATACAGGTACACTGGCAAGCATGGCGCGCTAAATAAGATAAATAACAGATAAATAGGGCCGAGAAATGTGGCTAGAAATCCTCGTCGCCGGTACGAGTGCGTATATCGTCCGAGAAAATAAATGCACGATAGGGTTTCAAGGTTTCGATGCTTCGAGCTTCTTCACCTCTTTCCGACATCCGTTAAGTTCTGCCAAGAGGCGACCTTCCATCTCGTTCGTTATTTCTTGCTCAATCATCCTCGCTTGGTGGCCGAGCCTGAGCTTCTCGATCTCCTGAACAAGACCTCGGTAATCCTTGAACCACTCTCCATTCATCTCCTGGATTTCTTTCTCGTAACTTTGCTTCATCTCCGTCATCTTCCGCTTACCCTCCTGCACCTCCTCGATCATATCCTTCACTAATTCCTCGATGAGTCCTTCCTTCCTCGTGTCCAGTACCATCTGCTTGGCCGCTCTGGTGATCGCCTTGACCCTCCCTTGCTTCATCTTCTCGATCTCCTCCTCCAAATGTTTCATACCCGCCTGCTGCTTCCAACCCGCATTCACCAGTAACAAACGGTCGCGGAACGCTGCGAAGGCGTTAGCTCGCAAGCTCTTCTGCGACGAAACCAACGCCTCCTGTACCCTCCCTAAGTGTTTCTCCTGCTGCCAAACCCTGTTCTGCAACACAAGTCGCTCCGTGAAGAACGCGAAGGGCTGCCAGCGCAGCTCCTTGTCCTTACACTTGAGCTCGCATCTCAGCCGTGCATTTTCAGCTTCAAGTCCGGAGCATTTACGCTCGTAGTCTTCCTCATTGGACAAGAAGTGCCGTTCGAGCTGGAGGTATTTTGCATGGCTGGCCGCAGCTACGAGTTTGAGTTCCTTATACTGACGCTCCTTTTCAGCAAGCTTCTGCTCTAGCTGATGGTAGTGATTCAAGAGCCATTCGATGTCGGAAAAGGATGAGGGGGACGGATGGGTCGGTGAGACAGGAGACTGCTGCTGTTGTCGACGGCAAAGTACTCTGTCGACGGAGATGATGATGCCGATGGAGGCAACGACTGCGATGAACCCAGCCATTGAGTTGAATAAGGCTACCGCTGGGATATCGTGGAACATCGGGCAGTAGATAGAAGCAGGATGCATTTCTGGGTGGTGAAGGTAGAGATACGTCTTACCAGAAAGCTTTCCAATGTCTGGGACTATAAATGTCTCTTCGGATCTCTCTTAGTGAGCAACGGATGGATATCGCAAGGCAGAACATGCGCTGATGATCAGTAACTTTTTCCACCTTCATATGTTAAAGAGTCGTGTTCTGCTCGAGGAGGCCTCGAGGATTACAGAGATATCGATTATATATAGGGGCTAAAAACCAATTACATCAGCACTTTTCACTGCCTCTTTCATAATTCATTGCTTTTCCCGGTCCGGCATGCCGAAGCTCTGGCTTGCACCACGATGAACCCTCCGAGTAGTCAACTTCATCTCTCTTCATGCATCAATGATGTTCTATCCGTTGAGCTTCTCTCTGAGATATTCCTATTCTGCGCCGGTGGCCCTACGGAGCATGCTCAAACCGTAGCGACACCGCTGAAAATGTCATGGGTCTGCCAGTATTGGCGATCAACAGCGCTCTCAACCCCACGGCTTTGGAGCCGCTTCTTCATCAAAATTAATCGCGCAAATTCTGTTCTCCAGACAGAGAAGACGAAAACTTGGATGGATCGCTCAGGAGGATGCCCGTTGACGATTTTCGTGTTTTGGAAGGAACAAGTGCCTGGCTTCGCGACTCATACAGCTCTCGATGCGATGATCAGTCATTGTCATCGATGGTATCATATTGTCGCGTACCTTCCATCGTGCGCGTTCCCTTGCTTTAACCCGGTACGAAGGAACCTTCCGCTTTTGAAAGAGTTGAGCCTGGGTACCAACGATCTTAGAGCGCAATTCGAGTCCTTGGATGTCTTTGAGATCGCTCCAAGGTTGCGTACGTTTAAGTGCCAAAACATCGACTCTTTCCGGTTCATCCTTCCATGGACTCAACTCGAGGACATTCCGATGATGATGATAGCACCCCAGGAGTGTCTTGAGTTGCAAGCACGATGTCCTCGTCTTGAAAAAGCGAGCTTTGTGCTACCATTCCACTCGAAGGCGCACCTTGGTTCTCCCCCTTTGGTTCGGTTAGAACGCTTACACACTGTGAATTTTATAAGTTCGCCTCGGGCCACATTCTTGGATGTGACTCCTGTATTCGAGCATGCTACCTATCCTAATCTTCGAATGCTGCAGCTCTGTCACTTTAAGCTGGCTCCAATGCCTCATCTGAGCTCTTTTCTACTGCGCTCTCCCTGTCTGCAGACACTCATTCTGCGAGGAGTGAATATCGCGGAGACCGACTTGATACAGTGCCTTGAAGCGGTACCGTCTCTCACTCGTTTAGAGATCTTCGAAGAGAAGCAGCTGTTATTTGGGAATGTAGTTGGGGAAGTCACTTTGCAGCTGCTCTCACATCGGGATGGGGAAGCTCGTCATATTCTTCCCAAGCTAAAACGGCTACATATATCGACTTCGAGCCTACCTCTAGATTCATTTCTGGACATGGTTGAGTCTCGGTTTCTCAACGAGCTTTCTTCTTCGCAACTTCAGGTGGTCAGACTTGACACCCCAGTGGAACTTGATGAAAACTCCGCTAGGAGACAGCATTCTCTCCGTCAACTGGGTCTTGATATCGTTGTAGCGCCACTGTCCTGGAGATAGTCATTCCCTGCTACTGAGCGTAGCGGAACCTGCCCGGCTTTCAAGTCTATCAGTTCTCGCCACAGTCGACGGGCCAATATACCCAATTCGCTATCGACCCTCATCTCGTGGTCCATGAGCAGGATTAATGTCATCGAAGCTGAATGTTTTCTCCCCGTCCGCGTTGAATCTACCACCGAGCATGGACTCTTCTCAATTCCTGTACTTCATCTGCTCAATCATTTAAGCAATAAATTTCCGCTACGTGTTTGCTTGTCATAGGTTCGTCTCAGATGTACAGATGCAAGTGGGTCAATGAAGGTTATCGGACGAGGGAGGAAACGACGCCTATGCTCAGTGACTTGTGTTTCTCCCGAGTTTCTAAGAAAGGCAGACGAAGATGCATCGTGTTGCAGGTGCCAATGCCTTTGTTCAATCATGGGCCGTGCATGATGCCATGAGTCCGTCCAATATGGTTATGAAGGAATCTGACGTCACAGCCCAGACCCCAGTTACGAGACGATTCGGACCACCATTCAACATTGGTGCTTCGATGAATGCGGGTGGGCCGCAGATAACCCAATGCCCTTCAACTTCAAACGCATCAAACGCGGCGCCGCTACGCAGTAACGCCTAATAAGCCAACATTGCTTCATTGGAACGGTAGACCCTTGACGCTTAACGCCTATGTACTTGGATACGGAAGATGAATATCAGGTCAGATTCCTGGGACATGCATGACTATACAGCTGACGTTAAATCTTACTATTTTCTCAGAAATTCTCGGGAAAGGCGGCCGGTTTGTGTCACTGGATGAAATAACCACAACGGTGGTGTAATCTGGTCAACGTCTCGCAGGTGCTGTTCGAAACATGTCGGTGGATTGAGTGGCGAGTCTCAGCTCCTGCGATTCGTGCTGCGGCGCCGACCAGCTCCAGGAACTAGATCGAGTCTGTCTGACGACGGTGCCGTATTGCACTTCCTTCCTAACTTGCACTTGGTTGGCAGTAAACGGTACTACTGTAAGTAGGCACATCCGAGTCATGACGTCGACGTCGCGAACCACTTGTGCGCAAGGAGAGGCAAGGAGTACGTTGCCTGACGTAGATCAGTCACTATATTCTGATTTCCGAAGTCTCTGCCGCTGTCAGTGATTGGTGTCCTGGGGGTAATAGATTTTGGCGCTTGCGGGGATACTTTGGCAGGAGTAATGCAAAGGTCTATAAACGCCTTAGTATCTTACGGGACTCTAGGGAATGTCGGCAGTACGTATTTGTGCATCATCGATTCAGTGCTAGATGGCCCGAAAATCGAAATCAAGCCTGCGCCTGAGTTATGGGCAACCGAACTGTAAGTACATATTTCTACATATCTGTTCAAGTTCTTTCGTGTTCGTGATGTACGGTGATGTGCAGCGTTCAATTCATTCACAATGCTGTACCCTCAGTTACCGTTACTAGAACGAACGTTACTTATCATCGATGATGATTCGAAAGCGATATAAAGATACGGATAACTTGTAATTTTCTGCGCAAGTCTTTACAAGGCTCACCTCTTCCTCAGCCAGTGGTGCCAGCTTACTTTAGAAACACTATAACCTTCCGATGTCGTTAACACTTCCTCTGGAGGACCTTAATCGCCTTCAAGTATCTGCGCAATTCTCGAAGGATGGATTCCCTGAACTGTCTCTGAATCTTAAACCAATCGCTCCCAGGACAGAATCTTCCGAATCATATTACTTACCAAGTGGTGTTCTCATCTCCTTCCAGCGTTCCATCTCAGAAGACGGCTGCTGGTCGTTGTCTATGGCTGCCTGTTGTCAAGGATTAGGCCCTTCTCTATTGCTTCGCAATCAGCATGTCGCTCTAACAGGCAAGTAAGAAACTCTGAAAGAGGGATTTTGAATCGGGCTGATCAAAATGATCAAAAACATGTTGCTTGCAGATTCCACTGGTACTCTACCTAGTAAGTATTCAAGTCAGTATCATGCCCTGCAAGTAAAGATACTGATCACACGACCACTGATGCAGATTTCATGATGAACACGCCATCATCCGAATCGAACTGGCTATCATCGGCCATTGGCATGTCTCAACTGAACGTTCCTTCAATGGCCTGTCAGCAAGACTCGCCTCAATCATTGAACAATCCTGGTTCGACGTCTCCTTACCTATCATCGCCACTGGGCACAAGCCCAACTGTTTCGGCAATGGCAGACATCACAATGCCAATGACAACAGGGCAGCCGACGAGTTCAACAAGCACCTCAGGCTCGGGCTCTTCTCAAGGTACGAGATTTATGTTTGCAATCCCATACAGCAATTTGAATGTTAAAAGCTCAAGAGATCACGAACATGCTCACTGGAGGTACTGCTATGTATTCTCAACCACAGTACTCCACCTTGTCCTCCGCCTTGTCCTCGATTGAAATGCCCTCAAAGTGTACGGCTTTAACGTGCTCACCTGGCAGTTCATCTCTGGCACCCTCCATAGATGAAGAGTTGAGTGACAACAACGTTGGAGAACACTCTGAATTATTCGTGTCGAATAGAGATGAAGGTGAACGAAACAGGAGGGAGGGTGAATATTCCGCTCGAACTCCCGTTCGACGAAAGAAAGACCTCCCTTGTTTTGATAGGCACTGCTATCAGCGCTTCATGAGCGAGCACACACGGAGAAGACATATGTCAGTACACCAAGAAAAGATTCGAAAATTGTTCTCCTGCACACAAGGGTGTACGGAGAAGTTTTCGCGGCAACACGATCGGTTTCGCCATGAGGTATCACAGCATGGCCTTCAAAGCGATTGGACCTGCGAGACTTGTCGAGGGTTCTTTTCTAGTGAGAAATCTCTCAGCAATCATAAATGTACGACCAGCCGGAGCAAGCGATGGAAGATCGGTGTTCCTAGTGAGTATATGGTCTTGGCTTTGATTGAGCTTCGCTGAACTAGGGTGTTCCTAAGACGCAGAAGGCGAACAGTAACCACAGACCTAACGAGCAAACAGACACAGATCCGTATTCAAAAGAGGTAGAAGAGGGTACATCCATTGAATATTGAATGACTATAGTAAGAGGTCTTCTGGTGAGATATTAATGAACTACATGGGTAACTTGTTTTCTGATACTTACGAGTAGCGGGAAAGTTGCGCAAGCTTTCAAGGATATGTATACATACATCTGAAGGAAGGTTACGTATATGTAGGTGGCCTCGCCAATGCGTTGAGATCCACTGCAAACTAAATGTCCATCAGAACTTGATGAAACTTTCTCGTGATGATGCATTACATACCGATGATAAACTCCTACTCCTACCTACTCATTAACAAAGCATGGATTGATTTGATTTTTAGACTTCCACCCGTATGAAGCTAGATGCCGGAACGTCAACGGTTGAGATAAACATGAAGATGACAAGGAAATAGGAATTGCTACCATCTGCACTGCGGCATAGCTTGCTCTCGGCACTCATTATCGCAGAGTGTATGACAGGAATTTCATGATCTTGAGCTGGTTCATTCGACCGAAGCAAGTGCGAAATGTCTATGTCGGACATGTTGAGTCTTGAAAGCGGATTTCAAGCTCCTTCAGTCAGCGTTTTTCGCGCGTAAAAATGTTTCGGGCTCACGATGATCCTGGAATATCATATTTTTCCCTTGCAGTCAGTACGCAGACTAGTCTTGAGGCCTGTCGTGCTTGGAGCGTGTTAACAGCCCAGTTGCTTCGAGTGGATGAGAAGAAAAGACTGTATTATAAAATGTTAACCCCAGGGGTTTGCAATCTACATGACTGATACCAAACAAGTTGGACAAGCAACACGTGCATTGAGTTATGTGCATAGCACGTAGATTTGGAAGATGTGTTCATCGAATGATCCATGATAGTTGCATTCATTACATTCATACTACATGCTACAGTGGTCATCAATAGTACCCGACCATTACCCTCAAACTATAAAATTAATGAAAAGTAGACCGTGATTTTGACATACAGGCGTCGCCACTGCTGAACTGAATTCACCATAATCGTCCACCCTCTTTGACGTCCTTTGCCGCCTGGTATAATACCTCCTCATATGCAGGAATGAAGGCTTAACGCCCTCCTCTGGTTCGGAACCATCTAACGTCGCTTCTTCCGATCTTCACGTCTTCTTTCCCTCCTGCTCTTCCTCCAGTGTTTCTGGAGATTTCGCAGGTGTAGACCCAGAAGGCGTGTCTTTCTTCTTCACAATCTTCACCCCTAACAACTCTTTCCCTTTTGTCTTCCTCTTTGTCCCTGCGTCCAGAGGGACACTACTGCTGACACATGCGCCACTCGAAGGCGTCAGTCGTAATTTTTTGGGTGCCGGCTCCGCATTGGATAGAGGCGCAGGGCGTGTGGAAGATGATGAGGTGGAAGAGACATAGGGAACAGAGGAACGAGATGACGGGGGGCCAGATTTCTGGAATGCAGCCTTCTGGTATATCGGCTGGGAATTAGAGGAAGGGGAGGACCGATAAGGTTGGAGTCCAGGCATCGTAGAGGGCGGCGGCTTCATGGGAAGAGAGGGATGAATCGGCAGCGTCGATGCTGACGTTGGAACGTCTGACCCAGACCTTGTCTGGGGTTTTGGTTTCGTAGCTTCCATTTGACGGAGCTTTGCTTCCATCAAAGCAATTTTATTTGAGGTTCTAGAATACGAGTCGCGTCAATGAGAGATACCAGACAGACATGGTCCTCGGGCTACACACCCGTCTTTATGTTTGCCTCCTGTTCCTGTCTTGAGCATGCTCAATGTCGTGGGCCGACCGGTTTCCATCATAGTCTTTCGTTGTCGCGAAGCGCCACCGTCAAGGTCAGGCGGTGCTTGATGGGCGTAAGTGACTATCAGTTTGCGACCATGCAGAAGTTTGTCGTGGGCCGAGGTTAGAGCTCTTTGGGCTTCCTGAAACAGGTAGTAGACTCATGGTAAGCAGCCAGCATGGTGGAGCAAAGGAGATAAGAGGAAGCGAAAGAGAGCGAGACCCCGGGTTCATACGGCTGATTATCTCAAGAATGAAAGAAAGGAATGATGATGGTGCGATAATTTTGTGTGTGTACGACGACCCAAAAAATCAAGATAACCGGGGTGAGCTCTCATAACCAAAAAGCGGAAAGGAAAGCTCACGTCATTGCTCCCGTACTCGATAAAGGCATAACCTCTGGGCTTGCCTTTCAGCGCCCCCGCTTTGTGAAACAAGAAGTCCAACTTGGTTACTTTGCCGTACTTGGAAAACACTTGTAAAAGCGTGTATCTAACGCATATATCAGTACTGGGAGCCAAGCTCATACAAAGAGCGCACGTATTCGTCGACACCAGGATGGAGATTTCCTACAAACAGACGGTCTTTCAAGAGTTGACGAGACGAAGTACCGGTAATGTGCACTGTCGGATTGGAAGTGCTGGACGTGTTCTCAGCATTCCTACTCGGGAAGGACAGTAAGTCAGAGATTGAACTGGTTTCCATCTCAGTGACTTTGCCAGTATTTTCGCCATTCGGTACAGGGCTAGTCATGATGGTTCTCGTTGTCAATCTCTCAGGTCTAAGTGCAGCGTTCTGCTCAGAAATGCCGGCTAGTAATGCTTGTCACGTGACATACCCGGCATTTGCCGAAAGTACCTTGCAACTAGCCAAAGCTGCAGCATTCGTTCGTTCTCAACTCTACTTCCACTCGTTTCGCTCAAGGCCAGGTTCTGGATTCATAAAGGAATACGTATAACATCGAACCGTATGCGTCGGAATCGCATGAAATACACATATATCCTTCGCTAGTACTTTCAGCCGGGGACATCATCTATGAACCGGGTCCACTCCCTAGAAGTCCCTAGAGCGTGGTCAGAATTCAGTATGGTGATAATTGTCAGTGATTCTCTCCAAAATTGGACCTATTCAGTTGATCAAGGCCGCTTCCTTTCATGCAGAATTTACAAAAAGAACGAATTGCTGATGCCTACGCTGTGACTGTAAGCCGCGTCTACCGCTAGCGAACGTAATTTCAGAACTGGAGAGGTGCTGTCAATTGATAGGCAATATCTCATTCGACTTCGCCAATGAGGTCGACGCTGCAAGTTTCATCCGCAATATAATCCTCGACTATTGTACTCGTCCCTGGGAAGATGCAAGCATATAAAGACGACCCAGTGTCGAAGCCTTACAACTGCATTCACAAGCTCGATGTCTTCCGCTGTACCTGTCTATCCATCTTTCGAACTGTCTTTGACCGATGTGCTCGATTTTCATAACGAGCATAATCCGGATTTCCCGGCGTTTGTGTATATAGAGGATGGCGCCAATAAAGCCACCGAAATCTCTTTTCGCGAGTATGTGCGGGCAATTCATCGCGTTGGAAAGGCAGTACTGGGAAATCGTACCCCTTCCCACGAAGTTGTCGCGGTGATAGCTCAGGTGGATACGATTGTCTACCCGACGCTCGTTCTTGGACTACTGAAGGCAGGAATTACTGTGGGTCTTTGTTAACAGATTGTATGCTATGGTCTACTGACACTTTTACTCCAAAGCCGTTTCCTATCTCCCCACGAAACTCTCCAGTGGCAATCGTCCGGCTGATGCAAAACACGTCTGCCCATAGGCTTCTCACCACGCGTCAAACTCTGCAGGACCTCATTCAAAGTGTAGAATTTGAGTTTCAGTCAACGGATCCGTCTTTTGCCTTCATTGTCGAAGAAGTTCCACCTCTCCAAGAGATCTTCCCTAAACTTGGCAAAGAGTCTCTTGAAGATCCTTTCACTCCATTACCTTCCTACGTATCTTCTGACACAGACATTGGCATGTTCCTGCATTCGTCGGGAAGTACTGGTCTTCCGAAAGCAATTCCGTTAACGTTTGCGTCTCTCAAGGACTACGCTGCGTCTAGTAAGTCAAATATCAATGGAACGCGCATACATGGGCCTGACTGGTATTTTAGCTGGAATCCAAGCTTACAGAGACTACTCGGTCACTCGCCAAGGCGTGATGGCTCTTCCTTCGTTCCACATGCTTGGTACTCACATGCAAATTCTCTTCGCGCTGTATACACCGGTCTCGAATGTGGTGTATCCTCCTGCGGTTTTACATCCTAGAGCTCTTCCGGTAATGCCCTCTCCCGACAACGTGATTTCGTATCTCCAACGAACGCACTGTGATGTGTTGATAAGCGTACCGACTTACCTCCAAATCTGGGCTAGTTCCCCCGAGACGATCGAAATCTTGAGCACTCTAAAAGCGGTCGTGCGTGTGTCCTCGAGAATCATTTTGAGTTGCTGATCCCGATTCTGATGAAATTAGATCTATGCCGGCGGGCCACTGTCTCCTAAAACTGGCGACTATCTTGTTTCGCAAGGCGTGCATCTTCGTTCCTTGTACGGCGGAACGGAGTTCGGTGTCCCTACAGTGTTGAATCTCGACCCTTCAGTTGACAAAGATTGGAGGTATCTACACCTCTCCGACAGGGTGAAACCGAGGTGGGTGCCTCAAGGCGACGGAACATTTGAGCTGCACTTCCTGGTAAGGCATTATAGCTATTGAACGGGCATCATTTTATGAATTGACTTTGTGTTTGTGATTAGTCGTGCAACACGCACCACATGGGAGTTGAGAACCTGCCTGATGTCAAAGGTTACGCAACTCTGGATATCTTTGAGCCTCATCCGACGAACCCCAGTCAATGGAAGATGTAAGGCTGTGCTTAATTGTGGACTCGGCTCGCTGCTCATTCTCCTTCCATAGCGTTGGTCGTGCTGACGATGTGTTGATTCACTCATCGGGCGAGAAGACCGTTCCAGGACCGATGGAAGCGATCATCAACTCAAGCTCCTTGTCAGTTTTAATTTTGCTGCAATGATTTTGCCTTGTCCTTGCTGATAACCACAAAGGATTCAAGGAGCAATTATGTTTGGCCGCCAACGCGACCAAGCTGGGATTTTAATTGAGCCTGTTCCTGAATACAAAGTCGATACCAACGATCCCGTTCACGTCTCTGAATTCCGCAACAAAATATGGTACAATCGGTATTTTCGCGCAATTTACTTGACACTCACCTGAGATTGGCCTGTCCAGGGCTATTGTTGAGGAGGCAAACAAGATTGCCCCAACTTTCAGCAGAATCTTCAAAGAAATGATACTGATCACCTCCGTGGATAAGCCTCTTCCAAGAGTTGCCAAGGGTACTTTGTCGAGGAAGGCTGCAATCAAACTTTATGAAGAGGAAATCAACAAACTGTGAGTTTTGTTCAAACTAAATCCATCCTATCCATGGTCTCTCACCAAATCTCCTTAGGTACGAAACGATAGAATCGCATTCGGGCGGTGAAACAGTAATTCCGCCTCGGAGCTGGTCAACCTCTGATCTACGAGAGTGGCTGTTGGTTCAAACGACTGACATTCTCTCCGAATCGGGAACAGCGCTCTCTTCAAGTTCTCGGGATATCTTTGAACAGGGTTTCGACAGGTGAGGTCATCGATCTCTTTCATATGGTGATCAAACTGACTGAGAGGATAAATGACCTCTGCTCAGTCTCTCGGCTACCATTCTTCGCCTGCGTATAACCAGCGCACTAAGTAAAGCTGAAGACCCTACAGTACGCGCAGTCGCTCAGCATTTCACGCAAATGACAATATACAGTCACTCGACTATCGATAGTCTCACGGCTTTCATCTTGAGTTCGATTTCCGGTGAAGACGCGTCTAAAGACCACGCCGAAGCTATCGAGGAAATGATAGAGAAATACAGTCAAGGTCTTGACGCACCTCTACCAACAAACAACGGGTTCAACTTGATTGAGGAGAGTAACAAGACCGTGGTTCTTCTTACCGGCTCTACCGGAAATCTAGGCGCGCAACTGTTGGATTCTCTGTTACGGAACGATTCAGTTGCTCAAGTGTATACCTTGAATCGGCCTTCGAACCGAATCTCTATGTTGGAAAGACACAAGGAACGATTCGAGGACAAAGCGTTGGACGTTGATTTGTTATCTTCGAAGAAGCTTGTGTACCTGGAGGGTGACAGTGCGCAGCCGAATCTCGGACTATCTGACGACATCATTTCCGAGGCAGGTTTTCATCCATAAGGGGAACCACCAACTAATTACTGACTTTCAATTTTTGCTGCAGCTGCGCGATAGATTGACCATGATCATACACAATGCTTGGAGATTAGACTTCAATCTCTTTCTGCCCTCTTTTGAGCCGAATGTCAGAGGCTCTCGTAACCTGATCGATCTGGCTCGTTCTAGTCGCCATGCCTCATCAATTCGGTATCTCTTCACGTCATCAATTGCCTCTGCCCAGTCTTGGGATGAGACGAAAGGGCCTTACCCTGAGGAACTTATGATGGACGCCAAATACGCTGTCGGCGGAGGGTACGGTGAGAGTAAATATGCGGTTGAACGTGTGAGCTCCGTGTCTAGCCGATAGCCAGGCGTTCATCTGAACTCACATTCATCCGCTAGATACTCGCAAGGAGCGGATTGAAGGCTTCGTCCTTCAGGATCGGACAGATCAGTGGTGGAAAACCTAACGGTGCTTGGGCTATCACGGACTGGGTGCCAATTATCGTCAAGTCCAGTGTAGCTCTTGATATGCTTCCAAACGCTCACGGGGTCGGTTTGGCAATGATTCATTCTGTATATCAATTTTTGACTAACTCCGACTTCAAAGGTCGTCTCATGGGCTCCGATGGATGCTGTTTCTGATGCGATTCTTGAGGTAGCTCTTGATATGCTTCCAAACGCTCACGGGGTCGGTTTGGCAATGATTCATTCTGTATATCAATTTTTGACTAACTCCGACTTCAAAGGTCGTCTCATGGGCTCCGATGGATGCTGTTTCTGATGCGATTCTTGAGGTAGGGAGTGTCAAGGAGGGGCTTCCTTTTGCAGTCAATGTGGTTCATCCCCGACCCGTTCCCTGGTTATCTGTCATCACTGCAGTCAGAAAAGTTCTTATCAGAGAAAAGGGACTTGCCGACAACGCTCTTCAGCTCGTATCATTCCAAGAATGGTTCTCCGAGGTTGAGAAACGCGCCAGTGATACCTCGGAAAAGAATGCACAGGAAGTCGTAAGTATATTGCTGTGATCAAGTTCCGTGCACGCTTTCTGAAAAGTCCTTGCTTAGCCCGCGGTCAAGCTAGTTGAGTTTTTCCGAAAAGTCTCTTCAATCGATGAGGCGATTGGACGGTCTAGCGAAGTAGCTACGACTGAGAGTATCGGGCTCAAAACTCTAAGCACCGCCAATGTAGAGCGACTCAGCCCCAGGATGAAGAGTTTGGAGCAATTAGATGAACATCATGTCGAGCAGTGGATCAAGTATTGGATGCAAGTCGGTTTGTAGTCAGTATAGGCAACATTCACATGGACAAGTACATTAGAGATAAAGAGATAGAGAATATTCGCCTGAATAGAATGTCAGAAATAGAACAATAGATTGACGTGTTCTCATGTCCAAATTCTTTTAGTTATTGAAATGTCCCTGTCCTGCTGTGGTAAAACTCTCGAATGTTTATGTGAGTGACCGATTCTTGCCTAGTCAAAAATTAGCAAAACCACTGATTCTTTGTGCCTCAAAGTACGTTGCTCGTTTTTTCTACTTTCACATTCTACAATCAGAAAAAGTAATACGGGCTACATACATTCCATATGCAAGTCCAACGCTTTCTCTAAATTGGCAGACCGAGGGTCAAAATACATACAAAAAACCGATGAGTATATGCACCGATCACCAGCACTCGGAATAAAGAAATCTATGTTTAATCAAGCCGAACCAAGAAATCCCAACAACCAACCAACTCCTAAAGCACCTACTCCAACGCCCAGTGACCTATCCGTCGCCATCTGTCAGACACAAGACATAGAAGTTGATTTTAATTCTGCTTACCAGTTGCTTGGTCGACCGAGTTTAGTAGACGTTGACATCCTGAATCGAACCCACAGGAGCCCTAGATAAATGACAGCAATCAATCAGCACAAACGCCAGAACAATAGGAAGCAAGGCGCACAGAGTACGCGTACCATTAGCTAGACGGCTCAATAGGGTATCGTTCACCGAAGTTGACATGGGAGCCTTGCTGTTCAGCTCTCTCCCACGATGACTTGGTGGCTCGTGCGAGCGTTGTATAGCCTTAATCGCCAAAGCTGTCGTGAACCCTCTATTGGCGATCCGGACCCCGTTGGACCCATATTTGTAAAACCACCCGTCTGGCCATCCTCCGTCAACTTCTTGCATCTCGAGCAGAGTTGCGATGTCGACAGAAGCGTCAATTCCTCGTGAGTTACAGCATATGATACGCATCGCTAGCGCCAACGCATCTGCTTTGACACCAATACGTTCTCGGCAACGAGCCTCGAAAACAGGTCCGAGGCGAGCTTGGGCTTCAGGGGAAACTGCGAGGAGTCGGGAAAGGAAGCTATAAGGGGTGTTTAAGCTTGACGTAGTCAGAGTTGGAGCAAAAGACGTACAACAAGAATGCTTCAGCCGGTTCATAGTACCGAGTACCATCACTATACGCGCGGTGTTGCAATACAGATTGCACCCAATCAAAAGATTCTTTGAGCTCATGTCCTCTTCCGTATGCGTGGAAAAGGGTTAAGACGTTGACACAGACAACAGGATCAATCCTCGGTCTAGCAGGATCAAAGTACACCTGCAGTATCCCATCTTCATTGCGCAATGCAAGAATCTGATCCATGATTCGATGTTTCGTTTCAAGGGTAAGATGTTCGGAGCAAGTGAGACCGATAGAAGTAGTATCAGCGTCGCAGGGAAAGACGGCGCTGGTAAACTGTCCTTCCCCGCGGAAGAAGTTGAACAATCCATCATGTTTGACATAGTCAACGAGCGATGAATCGCCGGTAGCTTCAAGAATGAGAAGCTGAGCAAAATTCTCTTGAATAGTTTGACCTTCGGAAGTGTAGGACAAATGATTCCCGGCGTGGTTCTTGAGGAAGGTATGCCCTCGTGCGACGGGATCGAAACAAAGATTCCGAAGCTTTTGTTCGACATTGGTGAAGGTGTCGTAGACGATTCCCGTAACACCAAGGGATCGTGCGACAAGGACGTTGTCTAGTTTATCGTCAACGAAGATGGTACGTTCCGGATTGGAGCCAGTCTGCTCGAGGACATGTCGGTAGAAGCCAATGTTGGGTTTGCGCTCTCCGGCAGCAGCGGAGGTGAACACATGATCGAACAAGTCCCAATCGGCCTTCTTGGTTCGTAGAACCTCCCAGTCGGCAGCGGAGATATTTGACATAGCATACACTCGACGACCTGGTTTGAGCTCGCGGATGAGGTCAATCATGAACGGGCGGCTAGTGAGAGAGTCCCTAGCGCCCTGGAATGCGGCACGAACGTCGTCAGCACTGAGACCCATTTCCTGCGCGACAGCAGCATAACATTCGTGCTCGCCAATCCTCCCTTTCTCGTACTCGAACCAGGTCGCGGTCTCGAGTATCTTTCGGAGAGTTTTTGGAGAGATGCAGGTCTTAGTTTCAGCAGACCAAGTGAAGAGAACGTCTCCGAGATCGAAGATGAGTGTGTCGAAGTTGCCCATAGGTCTCGTGTCTGTCATATCTGAGGTGAACCAGAAAAAAAAGAAAAAAATTTGTAACCCGTCTGGTTGAACCTTGCTCTAGTATATGTATATCTGCAAAACACCTTAAGGACTTGCAATTCTGGAGAGCCGGCATTGGACGAAAAGAGGAGGCGGCCGGCGGCAGGTCAAAGCGGCAGACATACTGTGGCTCATTTGGCTGAAGATGGCTTCGGAAAGACTTATCACCAAGTCGTGAAGCAGTACTAGTACTCCGGCCGCTTCAATGAGTTGATGTGACGTAACTAGAGATGTTCTGATAAGTACGGTTTCGCCTGATTGAATGAAGCCTACCTTCACAAATGGGCGTACTCCAAATTCTTGTAACTGTCAATTCTGACCAAGACGCGGCGAAAAAACCCGCCACAAGCCTGCAGAATGTCGAGGGAATACTTGGGTAAATGATCGAAATGAAACAAGTTTCACTAAACAAAACTTATTCGGAATCTTTCAGAATTTACAGCGGCGTTCAGATTGAAGACCCGTCCTGCGTACATTGGGTGATCCGTGAGTTCATTTATTTTATGTTCGAGATACATACACTCACCTTCTGTCAAGACTGGTCAGACCTTGAAGCCCAGAAAAAGTTCCAGGCATCTGACTCTTACAAGGAATTCTTAGAGGCAGCTGGTCCACATCCAGAGGCGCCAGTGCCCGTAATCGTCGAATTACAGCCAGATGAAGATATCCAGGTCACGCTGCGTACACCAATTTCGGAATTTGCATTCGCTGCACTGAAAGAAGAGTCACAGAGGAAAGAATGGGAGGAATGTCTTCAAGTGACGCTGGGTGGCATGAAGGCTACGGAGGGGGCAGTGGCTGGAGTACGTGGAATAGCGGAGGGTAATTCCTCGTTGTACGTCTTCGTGATCGGATGGACTTCGATTGAGGTATGCCAG
The DNA here is from genome assembly GCA_028554645.1 of Omphalotus guepiniiformis. NCBI lineage: Eukaryota > Fungi > Basidiomycota > Agaricomycetes > Agaricales > Omphalotaceae > Omphalotus > Omphalotus guepiniiformis. The sequence goes on from JAQOOI010000019.1 coordinate 750,117, forward strand.
TGCACCGAGACAATAATCTTTTCTCTGAATCTGACTGTTCATCGTCCAGGCCCACAAAAATGCCTTATCCGCCCCGTACGCGCAGGACATATACAATGAAACGCTTAGATTGACTAAATTTGTCGCTAAACATGCTCCCATGCAGAATAGATATACCAAGTAGTTGTCAATGTATTTGCTTTGAATCCTTTCGAGTCAGTCAGATTTGATATCTCGTAAATATTTCAATGCTGCACACCTATAAATCAATTGTAACGAGCACGAATGATCTCTGTTGTGAGGGAAAATCGAATATGGATGATTGAACCTGTATTGTTAGGATCCGTGAAAGCGGCGCGAGAGCTACAATTAGAAGAGAACGAGTGAAGGTCAGGCACATTTCGACATCCGCTTTCCACTCCGCTGACCTTTTTGGCGCTTGTTTTTAATTTTAGCGCTCATGCCGTGACTACCCTGATCGGCATCCCTCAGCTTCTTATGTAATATGTTGATGCCGCGGTAATCCAGCTTCGGCTAGGCTGTCGGGAAACTGGATGAACTGGTCGTTGACTTGTCCTGTTCCAGTCATCACACATACGGCCGCTCCCAAGTCCGCTCAACTTTATGTAGTTTTGGCGCTTGCACAACTACAGACTCGTAACTTAAAACAGAAGGTTTGTTATTCCCCTGTCTCCACAGTCTTTTCTCATGTTGACGAAGATTTCTTTGTCTTTTCTGCTCTTGGCTTCAGCAGCCAACGCAGCTCAGAAGTGCAAGTGTTTGCCAGGGGACTCCTGCTTCCCTGATGATGCTACCTGGGATGCCTTCGCGAAGAATCTTAGCCAACCTCTGATCGCCAATCAGAGGCCGCTCGCTGCATCTTGCTACGAAGCTTCTGCAAACTTTAATGCAGATACTTGCACGTCGCTTCGCGCACAGTCGACGTCGCACGACTTACTCGCCGCTGCATCGAACGCGCTACAATGGGTCAATTGGGAGGAATTGGTCACTAACACCACCTACGAGACTTGCGTCTTTGATCCTGCACCCAACGCGACTTGTTCGCAAGGACGTGTACCCAGCTATTCAGTCAACGTCAGTACGGTCGAGGACGTCCAAGCCACGATTCGTTTCGCTGCTACTCATAACCTTCACCTAGTGGTGAAGAACGCTGGGTAAGCCCATTTCAAGTTTCCTAGACTCCGCCGATCGTCGTCTAATTCCGATCTCTCTCAGGCATGAAAACCTCGGACGGATGTTCGGTGTTGGATCAGTGGAGTTGTTCGTACACGACTTGCAAGAATACAACTTCTCCGATTCTTTCATTCCTGAAGGTGCTCCGGAGGGTACTGCTGGTCAAACAGGTAAGTTCTCATGTCCCATTTCAGCGATTCTTCGAGGCTGAGTTCTCTCTACAGCCGTCACGATCCAGCCCGGTGTACAGTGGGGAAATCTCTATGCCCTTGCTGATGCAGCTAATCATACCGTCGCTGGTGGTATCGGTGCTGGAGGCACTGTCGGTGCCGGTGCTGGGTGGCCTCTAGGCGGTGGCCACTCAATTCTATCGCCATACTATGGTCTTGGTACGTTACACCCATCCTGAACACACCTCATCAATTAACATCTCTTGGCTGACAGGTGTTGATAATGCGCTTGAGTTCAAGGTCGTGCTCCCTAATGCGTCGTACGTAACAGCCAACAACTACCAAAACACCGACCTCTTTTGGGCTTTGCGTGGTGGTGGAGGACCGAGCTTTGGAGTCGTACTTGAAATGACCTACAGGACTCACCCTAACCCTCCGTATACCGCTGTATTCTACGCGGCTACTGCTAGTTCAAACGAGAGTTTCATTCAGATTTTCGAAACATTCAACAAGCACCACAATGCCATCTTGGACAGCGGTTGGGCTGGCTTCTGGCCTTGGTCAAACCAGACTTTCTACCTGACTCTCATCACTCCTGGAACCCCGCCAACGAATGCCTCTGCCAACGCTACCTTGGAAGCTTTCTATGCTGATGTGAACAAGCTGGAAGGCGTGGACGTCAACCTGACCCTGACGGTCAACTATACAACCTTCAACCATTGGTATCACAACAACTTCATCGATAGCTCGCTAGGATTTGGTTTCAATTACAGCCAAGGTGACGCTGGAGGTATCCGAGTCGCCGTCTCGTCTTTCCTCGTTCCTCGAGATCTCTTCGACACCAACCCGACGGAACTGGCTCAAGCTTGGGCTAACATGCCTGCTGGCCGTCCATTGTACGTAACCTGACCTTTTAGATGGTGCTCCAAGACTGATTTTTTGCGGTTAGCATGGTCGGAGGAGGTGCAGTAGCTGCAGGAGATCCCAATTCTGCTGCGGCCTGCCCTGCATGGCGCCGCACCGGAACTGACATGACCGTTGCAAATGAATGGGCAGAGGGTGCGACGTTTGAAGAAATCCAAGCTGTTCGTCAGGGCGTCTATGATCAGATTCAACCTCTACGAGAACTAGCTCCGTACCCTATCGGTGGTCAGTATCTCAATGAAGTGAGTCCATTTGTACATCACCTTGCTTCCATGCGGCCAAACATTGTTTTTTGTTTTCTAGGCAGATTATCTCGAAGAAGATTGGCAATTGGCTTACTGGGGTGATAACTATCCTCGCTTGCTTGCGCTCAAGAAAGAAGTCGACCCGAACGACTTGTTCATTGTCTACAAGGGCGTGAATTCGGAGGATTGGGATGAAAATGTCGTGTGCAAGACCATCTAGGGTTTTAGTGACCATAGCGACATCACTGGGACGTGAAAGACAATCTTTGTGTTGTGCTTGGACTCATGCCGGGTAATTTCCTTCCTTCCTTCCTCCCCTCTTCGGTCATTACTTGTGTCACTGTATATTTATTATTATAATCGTTAATCACAACGTAGTTTTTGCTTCGATCTGTGTTCATTGACTGATACGGTGCAGTCCGGTGTTAGTGGAATGAAACGTGATTGCTATTATAGATGCGGTGAATACAAGTAGAGAAACTTGATTTCGCAAGCTTCAGAGTCAAAAGCAAGGGGATATTAATTCTCTCAATGGTACCGTACCGCTGGTGACCGTAAAAAACGGAGTTATCTCCCGGGCCGATACAACCCGCTTTCTTCTTTGACTCGCACCCTCTTGGACCCATGGTCCTAAGCCGGGTAACTTACTGTAACTTAATTCCAGTTAATTCCATCCTTTTTTAACGAGCGCTTCAACGTCGCATAGTACTCTGGGTCGCCTTCGATCCGGCAAATTTAATCAAAACTATGAAGCCAAGGCCGTTACTCTAGGACTGCCCTCAACGCCAATCTTTGATTATCATCTTTCTTCTCGCAGGTCGCCTAGTTCAACAGAACCGATGGAGGCGGAGGACCTTGTTAACTGATAGCGCTGGCATACCGTGGCTGGATCCTTTGTTGACGGACGGAGTCACCAGCAACGATCTCTTTGCAGTGTCAAGAGTCAGGGAAGACGCTTGGAAGTTGGAACTGAAGGTGACTTCTGGAGAAACAGGCGGAGAAGTACATGTACCTTTCTTCGCCATCCTTGCAGTATCAAGAGTCAGGGAAGACGCTTGATTGGAACTGAAGGTGACTTCTAGAGAAACAGAAGTACAAATTTCTTTCTTCGCCACATCCTTGCAGCAGGGAAGACGCTTGATTGTAACTGAAGGTGACTTCTGGAGAAACAGGTGGGGAAGTACACATTTCTTTCTTCGCCGTCTCCGGCTATACTATCTCAACTGTCCATGTTTCAGCCTTGGCATCTGGCATAAAATTCTCTTGTGCGAAGGTTCGTCAATAGTTCTGATGATCACTGTTGCTGCGATATAAATCACTTCTACATCCGGGGCTCTACATATCGGCGGATCCCCTCGGATCCCTCAGCCAACTACTACATCTTACTACATACACGTAACCTTCCAGGTTCCTTCAGATGTGATATGGTATACATCAGTATACATCCCACTTCAACCAGCGAGTTCTCCGAATGCACAGCTTTCTCGCAATTCGCATCAGAAGAACAAGTTGCACAATGTCCGTACAGTCGTCCAGTATCGATGCGTCGTCCCCTGTTATCCCCAGGAGAAAATTTCCCATCACTGCGGCTGCTGTTCACGAAATACCTAACGGCTCTCCGTCTGCCTGTTCCATAGATCTCTCAGTATGTGCCTCTGCAACGCACTGATTTAGCAAAACTCGATCGAAATCACGGACCCAAGATATTTACTTACTAGGAACACCGATCTTCCATCTCTTGCTCCGACTGGTCGTGCATTTATGATTGTTCAGTGATTTTTCGCTAGAAAAGAACCCTCTACATGTTTCGCAGGTCCAATCACTTTGGAAACCATGCTGCGAAACTTCATGACGAAACCGATCGTGTTGCCGTGAAAACTTTTCCGTACATCCTTGTGTGCAGACGAACACCTTTCGGTGCTTTTCTTGATGCACTGCCATATGCATCCTCCGTGTATGCTCGCTCATGAAGCGTTGATTGCAGTGTCGATCAAAGCATGGGAGGTCCTTCTTTCGTCGAACAGGAGGCCGCCGAGAAACTTCACGCTCCCTTCTGTTTTGTTCGCCGTTTCTCTCATTCAACGATACTGCAGATGCATCCGAATATTCTTCAGCGTCGTTGTCTCCGTAGCCTTCATCTATAGAAGGTGCTATAGGTGACCTGCCAGACGTCAATGCCGTAAAATCCGGAAAATCATTTTGAGGTTTTGAAAGCAATGCGATTGAGGACATGGCGGAGTATTGTGGCTGGGAATACAGAGCAGTACCTCCGGTGAGCATGTCTGTTATGTCTTCAAGAAATTCAACATTTTAATCCTTGTGTCAACTGGCAGAAATAATTATCGAATGTGTACATACCTTGAGATGAGCCCGAGGTGCTTGCTGAGCTCATCGGTTGCCCTATTCCCATGGACATGGCGATATCTGCTATGCAAAGACAAGTGAGCATATGCCTGTATAGTAAGTGAAGAGATACTGACCTATGCTGTCGTTCAATGTTTGGCAAGGCGAGCCTTGCTGAGAGGATCTCAATGAAGGAATACTCGATTGAGACATGGCCGACGATAGCCAGTCTGGTTCAGACGATGGTGTATTCACGTAACCTTCATGTCAGTGGCCGTGTGATCAATATCATTATGGAAGTCTCAATGCTGACTTACTTACCAGGTAACGAAGCAGTGGGATCTGCAAATAATAAAATTATGATCAGAAAGAAACCCGAAGCTGTGTTTCGGTTATTTACCTATCATGTGCTGGTTCTGAAGTAACGGCGACAGGCCTGAGCTTACTCGAGAACAGGCAGCCATAGACAATGACCAGAAACCATCTTCTGAGACGGAGCGTTGGAAAGAGATGAAAATACCACTTGGTAAGTTGGGTGATGATCCTGTCCCGGTCGACTTGAGATTTAGAGAAAGTACAGGGAATCCATCCTTAGAGAGTTGAGCAGACACTTGGAGACGATTCAGATCCTCTAGAGGAACTGTCAAGGACATTTGGAAGAGATATAGGCCGATAGGCAGCCTGGAAAGGTTTGGAGTTTCTAGGCAGCAAAGCAATATGATGATACCTTTTATACTGCCTGCAAATCCTCGACGCTCAGTGACGCATCCAAGACCCCCCTGATTACGCTTTACTCGAAGTCATCAAACCAACATTACCGAAAGTGTTCGAGTCCGAATATGAATAAGTGTAAGGAAGGTAAGTAGGAAGGTGTATTACGGAGCGTTACTTTCTTCAAGTTCATCATCAAAAAGTTATGTTCCGCATTGCGATGGGAGGTAAACGGCCTTAAAAGCCTCGCTAGGAACTCCAAAGGCGCTAATCCACTCACTCATTAAGCTTGAGCTTGTGCACTTGAGCGCTTGAGCTTGAGCAACCACCTTTCTCTAGCGGTATCAGGCGCTCATTCCTGCTGCTGGCAGATCCCCCATTGGCTTGAAAACTGGAAACTACATCTGCATATTCAAATCGATCAAGATGCCCTCAGTTACCCTGGCCCAAAGGTGACTTGACTTTGGATTTTCACTGGGGATAGATATGAAATTGATTCCGAAATTCTTTTATTAGTAACCTACCGGACTGTATGTCTCCGGATAGGTCACTGACTGTCACTGATAGGCTCTGATAGAATACCCTTGTATACTCTAGTATTCCTGACCTTGAATTTTCACTGGGGATATGAAACTAATTCCGAAATTCTGTTGACTACCGGGCACTTTCCGGACAGGACAGAATAGATAGGATACCTAGTGTACCCACAGTATAACCGGAAGCGGAGGATTACAGACTTGCAGTTTTCTAGATGAAGGCGCGATCAGTCGGGAAGGGGCTTTGACGAGTCGGACTTGAACAAATTCTCCTGCGCTTGCCAATTGAATACCGCGATGTCAGTAAGTTACAAAGTACCTCCTCCCAGGGCCATTGGAGTCAGCCACCAACGTTTCCTGAGCATGTGTTGTTATTGCCGAAGTTCATAGCTGGTCCTTCAATATGTATTTAAATCAAGAACTTGCTCGAGTGATGCAAAGGCGAAGATCGTCCCGGAGACTCGAGTATGTCAGGTATCTGGGCAGGCATTTTCCATGTATGCGAGATAAAGAATTTCTACCACAGCGACATTGCGTGGCATCAATGCATCATCCTCATGTATGTATGTGGTGATAATCGGATGTGCAGGGGCAGGGTCGCTCAAGCTCTCCTGCACCGACTGCACCCTCCTGCACCGACGGAGCCCTGGCATATGGCGTGAGAGGGCGCTCAAGCTCAAAGGGTCGGGCTCAAACTTAGGGGAGCCCGAGCCTGCCGTGGCGAGCCTGCCTAACCTGACCCTGCACCTCCCTGGACATCACTATGAGTGACTATGTCCTTCCTGCGAAGTCACGCAATACGAATATAAAACACTTCTCTATGTTGAATGATGTTCATCATGATATGTCAATCGAAGCCTCGTTAGCGACTTCGGCATGGGTCGTCCATTGTGTCATATTGCGAGTTTTGTCAGCCCTTTGCGATGAGCCACAGCACTCCAGGATTTGGTAGGTGATTGGTAAATGTGTTTTTGCTCACCCAGTTCTAAGTAAGACGGCTGCAACACTACTCATTTACAGCTTTTGAGTTTGTCTCGCCCTGATCTCCCCTAGACTCGTACCCGCCACGCGCGCTGGCCTGCGCTGTCCCGTAAATTAGGGTCAAACTATAAATACCATGATACCATCACGCTCCATTTCACTCCGACTGTGTTTCCATTGTCCCCTCTCACTTCTTCAAATACCAATACGCCTTGCCCATCATCCAAATTAGGAACGAGAACTTGAATTTCGGATGATCATGAGCAATCGCGCAGTCTTCATTGAAAATTCCCTTGATGGCTTGTGGCCATGAGCAGTCCTGCGGATTACATAACGTCAACAATGCGCCCATCTCGGGAGGGATCCGAAGGAAGGCAAAGATTTACTGGTGAGCGCCTAACCAGCCGAACAGCGTTCAAAGTTGCGTGTACCTAGCATACATCAGTGATATCGCTCAGCACATCTGACTCTTGCGACACACGACTGAATTGAATGACCAGATCTCAACATAGGTCCAGATAGCGAGGAAGGAAGTATCAGAAATTGTCTACCTCGCAACCTCCTCCATCCCTCTTTGTTTCTTGATGAGAAACTCGCACGCTCGCTTCGAGTACGAGCTATTGGAGACTGGAGTAATTCTCCCCCACAAGGAGAAGACTCTGGAGCGCGAACATAGTCGCGTATGTAAAACAGATTCCCCAGGAGCCGAGCCATCTGCTTTCAGATTTTTGTGCAGTGCGTAAGTATGTTGCTTATCGCTGAATGGTAGATCTAAGCACGAATTACCTAGTTAGGTACTCGGCGGAAGAAAGAGATCGAATTGAATATTTACTGGATGTCTTTTGAGCGATGGAAAATGCTTGCCGGAAAACGGAAAGCCGGATAATACTCGAGCATGATGTCACCTAACGGAACGGGATGGAGCATATTAGAGACAGTATACATTGGCAAAAATCTAAAGCGAACGGAACACCTGCACAGGATTGTAGATTTCGATCCACAAGGGTACACGCACGAGCTCGTAACTTGCGAGTCCACCGTTAGCATTTTGAAGAGAAAGCATTGTATCGACCCCCCAACACGTTCGTTCCTCCGATACGAGTTTTGGTATATGCCTATGACTAACATTAGTAACATCCAGCGAAGTGAAATCAGCTGCAAAGACGTACTCCAGACTTTGTAGGAAAAATAACAGACTTGAGTCCTCCGCCGGTGCAATCACTGACCGTATACCCCTGCTCCTTGATACTGAATCCCCAAGCACCCCGTGTCCTATGCCTCAACGCATTCTCGAAATGCGTTGGTTTTTCAAGCATCTGCGCCTGCTCAAACCATTTCAAAGCCTTCTTCAAATCCCCTGGAGTTTTTCTCCTCCAGTTTTGCCAAACCACTCTCCACTACCGCCTGCGGAATGACTCTCCCATTCGTTCCGCGCATCATCATCATACCCTCAGCTTTGACCCACATGAAATCCCTCAGCTTCGATCCACATGAAACCCGCACCATCGTCATTCCCTCTCGGCTTCGATCCACATAAAATTCGCCCTCTCTTCTGCGCATGAAGCCTGAACGCCTCGGATTCACGCCCTTCGCAATATGCATGAGCGACAAGGCTGAACATCTTCGATACGGGTCCGAGACTCTGGTACAGGCATGCTTATCCTCTATGACGATGAGGTCGTACGCTTTGGCTAGAGCTGCCTTGCGAACTGGCGGTAGCGAACAGTTCTCATACAAAGATAGAACCCCGCTAATCGCATCGAACAGTGCACTGTGCGGGAGAGTATAAATCTGCTTCGGACACGTTCCTCTGTGCCGGCCAATCGATAGAGGTAAAAATTCTGCGGGTAAAGCTCCTCTCTTAATGCTAATCCACCACCGGCTGGGGTGAGAAGGGTGTCCTTGGCGTTCAACGGCAGCATCACTGCCGATGGCAATACACCACAGGAGCCTTCACTAGAGGGGAACTTTGAAGAAGACGGGGCAGTCGGCATCGAGGCCGCGGATGATGAAGTCGAAAAAGAGTCCCTGAACGTGGAGTTGCAGCCAATAACTGGCAACCCTCAATCATCTGCTCGCCTTTCCACATCAATAACGTCAAATACGACGCCGTCTGATGAGCCTCTATACGATGATCTATCTGAATTTGATGATGGAGAGGGTGAATGGATCACAACCCGACAACGTTGGGCTACATAAATCTCGCGCACTCGATTTTCTTCCTGATGGTGATTCAAACAAGAAAGGAAAACGGAAGCAGAAGGATGAATACGTTGATGTAGGATGCATGACCGCCGACTTCGCGGGAGCGAGGATGGAAGGAGCCAGAGTTCGGGCGGGACAGGATTATTGCCTGCCCAGTCGTATGCATTTAGCAGGGAGGGAAAGCCAAAATTTCCCCCAGGCTGGGATGGCACAGGCTCCGCCGAGTTTGTGGCGTGCTTTGACGCAGACAGGGTGGTCGGGAGCAACACCGAGAAGACGTAGAGAAGTATATTTGAGCGCAGTGCCAAAGAAGGTTGAGTCGTGGCTAAAAAAAAATGGAAAACGACTATTAAATTTTGTTGACTCTGATGATTGAAGACTCGGACATTTGCCTAGAATATCGAACTAAACGAAACAGTTGACTCACATGCGCCAACCACCATCTTCAGGATGTGCACGGTTCATGAGGCCTTGAGGTATCGAATCATTTCTCGCCTTTCATCGTCATTGAGAACCATCCCAAATATTTACGACCCCAACAACGAGACCAAGCAGCAAGAACTTGGAACCTCCGTATTCGCCTGGCCACTGACCGTCGTGAGCTTGCAAAATTTTTTGCCGCACACCCGTGTTTAGCAGTTTCAAAGCAGGGCTATTGTGGCAAATCGAATCATAAGGAACTGCCTGCCCGTAAAACGAAGTAATTCCTAGACTTACCGTTGGTAAGCCCAACCAAAAATCGATTGTACATGTATTCTGCGGCCCGTAGTGACTCTTCCTCTGACTTGAGATGATATTAATGCCAAGTGTGCCGCCCATTGTCGTTTACAAGAAGTCTCCATTCTGAATAGTCTGTGAAAGGCTGGTCGCCAGATTCCGGCAGGTCCAATGCGGTTGTACATGGAGGTAAAGCAAAAATGACTCGGAGTCGGAAGTTTTTGTACATGTTGACATCGTACCTATTCGATGTATGTATGTAACTGTCCCACGAGCGCGACGCGACTTTGTATGAGTCACAAGTAGGTGCTGAAATTTGATAGCTTAAGATGTTTCTCTCACCTCCTCATCTTGCGGCTTATACATATGGTTAATTCCTGACTTAGGATCAAAATATGCCTGGAGGATATCAAGTGAAGACCTCATCTCAAGGTGAGGTTGTCGGTTACATGAACCTTCGTAGTCTGAGACAAATGAGCATTCATTTCCATCCAGATGTCCTTCAAGTTTCCACCGGAATCTTCAGCACCTCTAGCGTCGCCTTATTGACTCCCATTCATGACCATTTACACTGCGTCTTGACCTAAAAGCAATCCTGAAGTTCCCAGATAATCTACGGTGCTTTTGTTCATTTCTCTACCCATTGTTCCTAGCTGACTTGGCACCGGGTGCTTTGACGCCAGACTACGCGCCGTTGAAGCTGCTTTGACCTGATGAACAAGGTAGAGGAATATCAACACTGAAAACATTGAAAACAAGAACAGAACCCGATCTCGGAACTTACTTACAACGGGAGGGTTAAAATCTGAAAAACGGGCTCATAGGCCTGGATTTGGTGGACACATGCGCAAGAAACATTTGGTTGTTTGATCAATACCGGCAGAAGAGATCGCACCTCACAAGTCGGATGTCGATCATCTTCCTTGCCAGAATAGCTTGTAGGAATGGGCGCTCGTACGATGTAAATGCCAGGATAATGAATTGGAGAGGATATAATCGAGTCACTTGAACAAGCTAAGTACAAGGTAAGGTTCAATTAGCATAACAAATCATGAGACCCATGCTAGGTGTCTTCCAGTACATGCATGACTTTCCATTGCCAAAGGGAACCCAAGAATCGAACCTTACTTCGGACTCAGCAAAGCCCGGACGACCGTCAATGGCGAACGCACGAGTCATGACTGTAACAACTGATAGCCTCCCAGATTCCAAAGCTTGGAACAAACTTCCAAAAGGTTTCGTCGACGTCGACGTAATAAAGCGGTCGTTGTATCCAAAGCAGGTAGTAGCCTATGAAGACGGCGATATATTGAAGTCCATGTTCGTGTCTCGACTTGCTCAAAGGTTTGAAACTCGTACTCTTTCAGCAAATATACAGCGGTGAGCACTGCTGATGCGAGGCGTGGTTTCGATGCTTAAATAATTGCGTGGTGTCGACTCTGCAGTGCTAGAACCTGATGAAGAACTCGAAGTTCGGAATCCACTGAAGGAAATGAAATGGTGCAACGCTCGACCAACTGTCAGTAACCGAGACACATCGAGGTCAGTTCAATCGAATGCGAGCTGCACTAGGGGGGAGGGGATCAAACATCCATTGTCAGTCGAACGATCGTGCACGGATCAAGTTGGCTGGGGAACGAGAAATGGGAGTCAGGAATAGAAAGTGGCAGAGGATACGAACGTACAGATTGTTCGAGATGGCAAATATCCGCACCACCGAACGGCGGGGTTGACATGGTCGGAAAGACGCTGCTCGTTGGCCTCGGAAGCAAACACAGAGACAATGAACGCGCATGATAGTAGGCAAGCAAGTTGATCAAGTGTAAAAGAGGATAGGGTGCGCTGTGTAGAAGTGATGAGGAAAATGCGTAGGTAGGTGTCGAGGTTATATAGCTTTTTCGTTTGCGAGAGACTGACTACCTCCCAGTCTAGAAACCTGCTATGGATCACCCCAGAAAGGACAATTACATCTGGTAAATTTCACCCCCATCCAGGACTCGGAGGGAGTGTCTGGCTGATAACCCCACATTCCAGGTATAACTAAGATATCAGTGATATCCCGAATGATGTCGAGATTGTAGACGAGGACTCTTGCACCAACTATTGAGCTGTTGAGCGATCATTGCTGGAGGCTTGTGAATAGTTGAAGTAGCTAAGTTGTGTTTGGAAAATTCACTTTGAGTGTTGTTTTCGCGTGAGTGATTGCGAATTTGACCGACAAAGCGCAGCAAACACGATAACTGAGGAAAAGGACCCATCGCCGCAGCTAGGATGCATCAAGCTTGACCACACGAACCACCCCACGAGTTGTCACTTCAGCCACAGGATTTTATCGACATCCGGGTTAAACATAGACGTGTTCATTCCGTTCACATCTATAGAGTCCCTAAGTCCAACACAAGTTACCCTGAGCTCAATTATCGTCCAAGTCTCAAAACACAGTCCTAATACTCACGTTGATTCTGGAACCTTCGGCTTTACCGGTACCCTTGGCACAAGCGGCCCTAGCCAAACCAGCAATCCAACTCTCATATCATCGTACAGTATCTCCATGAGCTCCCGTGGAGAAAGCCCAAAGTTCCAGCCCGTACCGTTGGTCCGTTTGTGTTGGAGTAGCCATCGGCATTTTCGCTAGTTCAACCGAGCCGCAGGCGCATTCAAGACGCAGGTGAATGACGGAGAGAAAAAACGACATCCCGCAAGTCGATGTCAAGTCCGAGGAAAAGCAATGGATGGATGGCTCGAGGAGGGACTGAGTCAGAACCGGCGGTAAGAAGAAGAGTATGAGTTTGGTTACCGGCGGCAAGTTGTCACAGCCACAACCTGAACTGGACTTTTCCTTCAACGCCGCAACTTCGTCCTACATTCCACCCTATTCAATGTTTCAACCATCGTTTGCTCATTGTTCAAATATGCCAAGGATACGGATACATGATGCCTCGGCACATCTACGGCCCGTCACTCACCGCTCGACTCTTCAGCTGACCCTCTCACAAACGGTATAAGTATACCATCAGAAACAGTGCAACCCACAAAAAAACATTAATATCCGAGTAACATAACACATGCGACTCCTCACCCGGTTCACTCTACTCTTCCTCCCCTTCACATCCGTGACCTCCCTCCTAAATCCAATACTCCCAGGATGGAACCCCGACCCAAGCATCCTCCACATAAACAACTCCTACTTCCTCACAACATCCACATTCGAATATTTCCCCGCTCATCCAATTTACCATAGCGAAGACCTAAGTAATTGGACTCTTATTTCACATGCTCTTACGCGTCCGTCGCAGCTTAGTCTCTTTGGTACACCCTCTGATGCTGGTGCGTGGGCGCCCACTTTGAGGTGGTACAAGGGGAGGTTTTACCTTACTAGTACGGTTAGGTATGTATACACGACTGAGTTGAGGCTCTTCCCGAGGAGTTTTTATGTTTGGACAGAAGATATTTTTGACTCGAATGGTGGATGGAGTGATCCTGTTTATTTTGATTTTTTAGGGTATGATGTTGATTTATTCTTTGATCCTTTTTCGGACGATGTATACGCGACATACTCGTCGATAAACAATGCCTCTTCGAACATTTATTCGATTTACCAATCCAAAATATCCCTTCCTACCGGTACATCACTCACACCTTCCAAACTCATTTTCACTGGTACACTACCCGACAACACCACCGCTCGCCCCGAGGGACCTCACATCTACTTCATCAACTCGACATATTACCTCCTCATTGCTGAAGGTGGCACGGATATCCACCACCGGTCGACAATTCAGCGAGGACCGACACCCGAGGGTCCTTGGGAGAGTTATGCGGGTAACCCAGTGTTGTTTAATGGGATGAATTTGAGCTTGGGGGTACAGGATACAGGTCATGCGGATATGGTACAAGCGGACGATGGGAAATGGTGGGGTGTTGCGTTGGGTGTTAGACCTCAAGGAGGGAATTTCAGTTGGATTCAACTTGGTACGTACGTTTACCGTTTGGTGTTCCTGGACTTTCGACTTATTTACTTTTTGGTATGATAGGTAGAGAAACATTTTTATTCCCAATTACGTGGACTGCAGATGGCTGGCCTTTGTTCAACAATGGTCAACCTCTCAGTGAACATATACCCAATGTTCTCACAGACGAACCACATGTTTCGAGTTTTATCGATTACTTCAACGAATCCGAAACCGGAATTACATCCCCTTCTTCATCATATTACTTCCTCCGAACACCTTATAAACCCTTTCACACTATCATCTCCTCGTCCTCCGAGTCCCCGCAACACCCCGGCCCCCGCCTCCGTCTTTATCCTTCCCCGTACGCCCCAGGCGACCGCGACTCCCCATCTCTCATCCTCCGCAAACAAACTTCGTACAATGAACATTTTTCCACTGTCCTCGAATCATTTACACCTCCGCCGCTGCTCCCTTCGACTCCTAGTATAAACGACACGGAAATATACGACCAAGGTCAAGGTCCCGAAGCAGGTATAACGATATTCTACAGCGATTCACTACACAACGATATCGCCATCGTCGGTGGAATCCTTCCTTCCTTCTTGAATGTCACCTCCACCCTCAACCTCAACCATGGCCAGGTCCAAGGTCAAATACTAAACCCAATCCCCGAGTCAAACGAGACCACGGCCCGGGCGCATCAGCGATACATCCTAACACGTCTAAAAACCCACGCAACGCAAATTGGTCCTTGGGCGTTGACGAGTACGAATAATACGTTAAGTCGTGTTATGTATACACCCTTGAGGAGTTTGGATGCTCCGGTTAGGTTTGTTGTTAGGGCTAGTGGGGATGGGTATAAGTTGGGGTTTGAGGAGCTTGTTACCTCAAACCCCAGTGAAGAGGATCCGGGGGATGGGGAGGACGATGAGGGAGTGACGTGGACGGCGGAAGTCGATGCGGGTGAGATGAGTGTTCCTCCTTTTGGGTAAGTCGTCAAATTGTTGGTTGGTTTCTCAGGTGTTGGGGCTCATGTAAGTATGGATTTCCAGCGGGTTCTTCTTCAAAGGCGCTTCGTTTGGGATATATAATACGGGAAATGGGAAAACTTCACTCCTTCCTGCTGATTTTAGGTATTGGAAACAGGTTCCTCTCGAGGAGTGATTTTTCAATGTGTAGTGTGAAGCGTGAATTATGAATGATGATTCCGATTCGAATAACACAAGGTGTAGATGATACATAGTATGCAAAGTATTGATATTCGTGATGTGATGATGCGTGTACGCGAATGAACGTTAAACATTTTGAGAGTCCGTGTATGAGGGTATATGCTATATCATCGTCACTTATACTTTTCGTGTTTGATCCTCCTCCTCCTCCTCCGTCCCTCCCCTTAGTACGCCCACGTTCAACACCACATTCGAATCCCTTGACCTCTCGCACTAATACCTCGTACCCCCAGCCCCAGCCCCCGCTCTCCTAGACCCACAACACCGACAACAAACTATATCCGTAATCACATGGAATATCGATGCGATGACCTAGAACATCAAGAATCAAGTAACATCCCATGCCAGTGCCAGGCAGTCAATATTCAATCGTTAGTCAGTATAAACGGAAACGGATAACTGGGAGAACTACGTACACTTGTAATCGCACTAACGATAGCCATTATAACGTTCGCTATGGCTGATATGATTGTGTTTATTCCTCGTCCGATTGAGGAGAATATTGAGCCCTGGGGTGATGTGAGGGTTTACGTTTGGGTTTTGAGTTGAAGGACGGAGGAAGGAGAGGGGGGAGGGGAGGGTTTGGGCTTACCATTTTTGTGGGGGTACCTTTGATATTCGGACTTGACGTCGACGTCGACGTGAGCGTGCGCGTTAACAGTTCTCCTCCACACGAGTACGTCGGTCTTTATATACACAACCCAATCCAAGAGTCCCCGGCACGGAACTGCAGTCTGCAACGGAACTCACCCACGGAGCTGAACTTCATTGAAGTATTCAGTATTCAGTTATTCAAATGTTCAATACTCAGTACTCAATACTTATTCAATACTTATTCAATGTTATTTGAATCGTACCCCACACCCCCGCAGCCCACCCCGCAGTCACTGAGGTCAAGACTCAATACACCCGCAGCTGCTGAGATACATAGTCATGATCAAGGGTGTTGGGTTGGGGACGTCACTTGATTCGTTGATGATTTCATTGACTCAGTGTATTGTGGGGAAGTGGGGAGTGGGGATGACGTCACGCGCCGAGGACGGACGTGATTGATGCGTACGCGATTTGGGCGCGTCGGGATGTGTCGGGAGACTCGGAGGTAGGACTGCAATGAGCGGGAATACACAACTAACTATTGATCGGGAGCTATGAGTAGTGTCTAAGCTCAGCATATGAATTTGGAGTCTCGACGTCGCCGGGAGCGACATGAACATTGAGATGGTAGACAGTAGCTATAGGCTTTGCGTTGAGGATTGTGACACAGACAGAATTGGTTGAGGCAAATGCGATGGATTGCTGCACCTTATATACTAGTATCATTGGCAAGAGCTCATGAGCGCTCAACGTCAACCATTGTCTGGCGGAATATCTGAAAAAGGGCCCTGAGAAAGGGCCTTTGCACGACAGGAGTGATGCAATAAAATGGATTGAAAGTGTTGAAGCTGTCTATATCTGATTTAGACCAGAATCGGTTTTCTGCAAATCCCGAAGTGCTAGAGTGTAGTCCGTGGAATGTTCCGTAACTTTGTGATCGTAACATTGTTCCATTGATTTTCTCTCCTCGGAACATCTGTCAGTTCTGGCATGATGAACTTTTAGCATTCGAATAGGAGAATACAGAAAGTATCGGACTTTTCGTCAGTAAAGTTTTGAAGATGACAACGACTTCACATGGATGAGGATAAAATTTATCGCATCTTCGCATGGGATGAATACACGAATGGAGAAACGGTATTGATTCCCTCGATTGCTGTAGATATTGCGCCAGGTAAGCTCAAAAGAATCATTATTCATACTATAGTTCCTTACCGTAACGAAATAGACCAAGCAGCTGTTATCGACTCTCTCAGTGTTATATCCACTGCCCAACGTCTACCCAAGCAATGTGGTGCAGTTTACGTAGGGAACGACTGGGTCGTGTCACTCGCATTGGTCTGGCATGCAGTCTGAACGGACAGTACCGTTCTATATGTGACTTCCAAAGCCGATCGGAAGCGGCCCATTCTATCATGATGTACCACCGTGATGCAAAGCAACGCTAAATTCCGGCGCTCAATACAGTGTATAACACCATGTAATCTCCGCAGGTGCATCTAAATGAAAATTTACTTTTACATTCATGTACATGATCTTTAACACTCACCTGACCCTACCAGTTGGTTTGCCGAAATCAGCCAAGCGCCTAAGAATGTCGTATGAAGATGATTATCATTATTGAGAGTTCTTGTCACGGATCATGTTGAGTAGAGGCTTGTCACTGTGAGGACCATGTCGAAAGTTATTGCATATTCACAATGAACGTACTCGTGAGGAGAATTAGATTAATCAACGCCGACTCGGTCAAAGCAGCGTATACTGTATGTTCATCTGGTTAGACCGGATCAATCTCCGATTCGGCGGCGGCGACGGCGGCAATCCAACCGATGATTTCGAGTCATTTGCGCAATCCTAAGTCATTCCTTGACCTTCTCTGACAGACTAATGTCCTCTGAATCCTTGCCTTCACCAGTACGAGACGACTTCTATTTCCCAATCCCGCAGGTACTCGAAAACGAAAGAGTAAAACTAGTTCCATTCATAGTTGAGCATACCTACGCATCCAATCTAAAAACCCAATGCCGACATACCTCTCGAATAGCCATCTGACCACGCACAGCAACTGATCGAAAACACAACCAACACAACATGGTCGTATATGCCCTTCGGGCCCTACAAAACCGCTGCAGAATTCATCGATGGACTCTGGAAAGGTTATTTCCAGAACGACCCATCGGCATTTTTATTCGCCGTATACGACAAAACACGAACTCGCAGTGACAGTCTCGATGAACATCCAATGGCAGGAGTAGTGGGATACGTCCACACCAGCCCCATGGACCTAATGACTGAAATCGGACCCGTCATCGTGTTCCCTGCCTACCACCACACCCACATAGCATCGAACATGATCGGGCTTCTATTGCACTACGCTCTAGATCTTCCCGAATCGGACTCGGAAGACGGACTGAGAAGAGGAGGGCTAGGCCTTCGTCGTGTACAGTGGGGTGCGAATGTGAAGAATGTAGCTAGTGTCGGGTTGGCGATGAAGATGGGTCTGAAGAAGGAAGCGGTGTTTAGGTGGGCAAAGGTTTTATCGCCGGAAAAGGAGGTTGGAGGGAATGGGGTGATAGTAAGAGGGAAATCGGATTCCGAACTGCCTGGGAGAGATTCAGTTTTATTGGCGATTTGTTGGGATGATTGGGAGAGTGGGGGTAGAGAGAAAGTTGATCTTGTTATGAATAGAAAGTAATTGAATGTATTATGTAGGTCCATTTCATAAAAAGTTTTAATTCATTGAAGACTGTATACTTACCATGAGGCAATAAAATATTAATGAACTCCGTCCTGATTCTCAGAAGTGAAAGAAAGGTACTTACTCCGAAGGATTTCGTATCAGAAAATCTCCGAGTATACGAAGCGCATAGATACGTTGCTATAGCTGTAACATTGATTTCGCGAAATATGGCAGCCAGCTCGAAACAGTCCCTTGATCCAAGTTGGGCTGATTCCTGAAGGTGTTTATCTCTTCTTCTCACGCACTGACCACCTGTAAACGCGCTCTCGTCAGCCAACTAATTCCATCTTCCTTCTCTTTACCATGCTCTCCATGATATCTACACTCGGATAAGCTATTGAATACAAGCGAAAATGAGGATACTATACTTTGTCTTCTAGCCTGGGCGATATCTCCAAAACTTCCCGCGGTCGTCTCATGGAGAGGTTCTATTCAATGCTATTCCTCCCCCCGCAGTAAAGGTACATGTACTTTCCATTTATTTCACCTGCATGAAACGTTAAATGATACAGCTATCGAAGAAACTCAACTCGGGCTACGCAAGAGCTCAAATTCAGACTTCAAGGGGAGATGCAAAAAAAACGTTCAAATCGTCTTTTCTCCGACGGGCCTCCTTATCCTCGACGAAGAGAAAATAGCTTTTGGATCAGCCAACTCTCTCGGAAAAACCTCATCCCTTATTGTGTTTTTGACCGGTTCTGCTCACGGCGGCCTTGCTTCGTGATCTTCTTCGACTTCTAGGACCTACATACACCTGTCAGCAGCACTGCCGCGTGTTTTCCTTGTCTCTCTAGAGTCTCCTTGGATTGTTGTTTCCACATAAAGAGTCGAGCAAGCGAGCAAGTAATCTGTATATAAGGAAACACAGGGAAAGCTTAAACCTATCTTTATTTGGTTTTTCTCTCAAGTACAAGCATCCTTCCACGTTTTCTCGATTTAACCCAATAATCGAAAAAAAATGGGTCTCACCGCATTCTCGGATTTGAATAGCAGCAGATCTGTTTATTGCAAATCTGCTGATCAGACAGAAATTTACGCTGAAGCTCGTGGAGATCCTTCTAAACCTGCTCTTGTCTTCATTCACGGGTTCTCTCTGAGCTCGCTCGTGTGGGATGAAATTTTCGTAGATCCGAAATGGGTTGAACAGGCCTATCTGGTACGTTGTTGATCGTGGTCTCTCGATCAACTTCAATTGGATGCATTGGTAAAAAAAAAACTTACGCGACATAACAGGTACGTTACGATGTGCGAGGTCATGGAAGAAGCGGTAAACCGGTCAATGAAGAGGCATGGCAATCAGCACGGCTCGCTCAAGATTTCCAAGCGGTAGTATCCGAATTCCGTCTTCACAAACCATTTATAGTGGGCTGGTAAGGGTTATGATGACGCCACACAGATAACAGCTTTGATATGGTTCTTGTCATTTGATCACAGGAGTTTAGGTGGTATGTTTGCTCTCTATTCCATTTCATACTAGCGCCCCTCGTGTAATTTTTGCATCATGGCTTTGTTTGTTAGCGACGAATGTCGCGGACATTCTGTCTTTCACACCTCCGTCTTCCCTTTCGGGTCTAGTATTTATCGCGGCTGTTCCGTTCATGGGCCCGGGGGTCGGCTTAGTGGGAACGGGTCAGTAGTCCTTGTTTGTTTTTCTCGTCATATGAACGCGAGAAAAAAAGCTTACCCGCTGCTACACTTTGTCAAGAATGCATTCTGTCCCTGCTTCCTGCCTTGATGCAAACAACCAACGTTGACGATTATCAGGATGCGGCCCGGACTTTCGTCACGAAATGCTCAAACACCATGAGCTTCGCTCTACATCAGGCGTGTCTGGGGAACGTTATGACGCAACCTAGAGCGGTTACGATACGACTTCTCTCGCGAACCCAGGACGAGAACCATCTTCTCACAGCTGGGAACGAAGGATTACCGCTTCTTTGTATCATCGGTGATTCTGATATGGTCGTTAAAGGAGACGAGTCTGTCAAGGCACTGTCCTCGTCATGGAAGAACCTGAAGGTCGTAACGGTGGAGGGCGGAGACCATATGCCCTGGTTAGCTCATGGGGACAGAGTGAGAAGCGAAATAATTGAATGGATGAAAACTGTCCCGGGTCTTCCGATGGCCTGATTGTAGGGCGATAGTCGACAATCCTTTTCGGAGAGTTTACGGCTACTATGGACTGAGAGGGATCTTGATATAGAAACATGATGTATGTTGGCCCCCCTCGATAATGCACGTCATTCAAAAAGGATCTGATACATACATTCCACCTGAAGGGCGTCCGAATCGAAAACCAAAGGCGTGAATACTGTAAGTAATACATATTATTCTTCGCTACCAAGTTAGGCGGGTCAGAACCAATGTACATTCAGCATGCTGTACATCAAATATGTCGATATTTGATCGGCTTCTGGCCAACCTCTGTTTAAGCCCTACCGTCTCCTTCGGGCTATGGGTAACAGAGGAGAATACATAACAGAATTACAGTGCGGCTGCGTGTGATACCACGTGAACGGGTCATCTGCGAGGGCTCAGGGAATTCCATGGGCCCACGCAACGGTGTCTAAATAGCTGTTCTTAACATTGAAATATCATAACCATTCGTCCCCCATCTCCGATTGGCCTTGAAACTACTTACAGGTAAGCTTTGTGGTAAAGTGAATGTGCGAATTGATGATCTCTCCTGGCAGATTACCTCGATAACATAAAAATTACATAAATCACCGCCGACCTGGAGGGGCCCTGTATCGACCAACTGGAAGTGGGACTTTTTCACTTTTATTTTGGTATAAATCAGATTTCAAGCAGCGCAAGAACGTTCAGCTAGCTCGGATTTGACAGCGATCGAATTTGAAGTGTTGGCTCTCAACAGGTCTATATCTTCTCAGCCGCAGGCCCTCGTGCCGAACGCGATTGTCAAAAGAGTCCGAAGGAGTCCCATAAAGATCCACAATTTCCCCGCTCCGGTATCGCAGCCCTTTCTCCTCCCCTCCTTAAACGCCTTCATCTGTTTTTACGAGGCTCTAGGCACCCCTCGTAGCCAAATTTATCTACACTTCCGACTGGCCCTCTTACGTTCAACTGTCCTATGAGCTCCTTATCCAAATCCTCGACATCCTATAAACCCACTGTCTCCCAAACTGTCGCAGTTCTTCTGCTGGTTGATAATAACCGTCTTACACACTCAGCTTGGCCTGATCTATGTGATCATTGTCTACCAGCTTTGTTCAACGAACTGAGTGCCACGTATCCCTCAGTTCCGATCACGACAATTGTATTGGAAAGTAATCCACATGACCAAAATTCTACTCACGCATCTACTACTCCCCGTCAGTATCAGGTATACCAAGATGCTGTCCGGGACGTACGTTTCAACGAACTGTCGAGTAATAGACTTACAGTTTCCTTGATACATAAAGGCGTCGAGGTGGGTTCGTGTTTTGATGTCAAGCTTCAGGGTCTCATTTTGAAACTATTAATTCAGGTTTTAGCCGCGACGAGCGCAATAGCGCGTCATGCTATAATTCTGGCAGGGTCGCATCCTGCGGAGAGCACCTCACAAAACAACTCCGTTCTTCCGTTGTCGGCTTGGCGTACTCTCGCACAATCCTTCGCTAAAGTAAGTTTGGGGAATTGGGGGAATTATACAGCTTTTTCAGTCCTTCCCTTTCTGATTTCTAGTCCCCACAGGAAAATATTTACTGTCACCTCATGTTGGCCGCGAATGTGGACATGACTCTACTGAACAATTTGTTTGATGAGATCGTGAGGGGCCCACTTCCTCGCCGCATGTTTCTAATCCATATCTGAAATTCTACTAGCTACGGTTGCAAGGCCTTGTTGAAGAACGGCCGTGGTTTATGAATGACAGATCCAGAATATTGCCTCGCTTGTCGGCGGTGCGTGGGCCAGGTTCGCCTTGTTCATTCTATTCGCTCTTCATAAGCGTTGAAATGATGATCTCTGTATTTATTTTATTTGGTGTCATAGGCCCGAAAGTCGATGTACGTAACTTTTTTGCTGGAGAGTCTCGCTTTGTCCATGAGAGCTTATAGACCTACCCCAGCGATCTGTCCACCATGTATCTCCAAGAGTCACCCATTACGATTACAGTGTGCAACATACAGCTCCAGTAAGGAGCGTTACTTCGCTGCCTTCTCAAGTTCAACAACCGCCCCCTCCTCCTCAAGAATCATTCCCTAGTCTCGTCGCTCAATTGCAGCAGGTGGACAGTCTTTCATTCTTGTCAACCATAACCGTATCACTAAAAGTAACTCTAGGTTCATGGATTGACTAAGAAAAAAGTCTACGGAGCTAAGCCAGTGCGGAAGCCTTTTGTGTCTGGAGAAGTGTATCGAGAGCACCCTCGCAAGTCTGTGTCGTTGTCGCCTGTATCTCCGTCTGAATCCAGCCACGGAGGTCGAGTGACCTCTCCATCGATAGCTGATCGATTGACTCGAGTCTACCACAACGGGCCTATCTCTTCGAGCCCCCACAGTAATCTCGTACGCTCTCACAGTGACATAGGGTCCCCTGCCTCGACCTTCAACCATGAGGCGTTATTTTCCTATCATCCGTCCACGGCTAGTACAGTCTCATCTCCAACATCTCCTGTATCAACACACAGTGCCCCCGCGTATTGTTCCAGTGCCGCGGCGATTTCACCTGCCTGGCAAATACAACAGCATTCGATCTCATCTACCTATCATGCGGAAAACCTTACTAAAGCATGGCTTCCACAGATGGGCCTATCAGGAGCGGAAGTCTTTACCTCGGAACCCCCTTCTCAACAATCTTATGAAGGTGAGCGAGACATGCATTCAGTGCCTGCAGACATTAATTCCCGTTTTCAAGATCTTCGAATGATGATCCCTGAGCCCAGTCATGCCCTTCCGGAACGCACAATCCCCCGATCTATCTACAGAGATGAAATGCTCTCGCATCTAGAATCACCTTCGTTGACGAAATCCACTGGACCCACTCAACTGCTCTCAAAGCACGTCCCGTCTGAGTGCCTGGGGAGCCTTGCTTCCCAAGGTACTGCAGGCTCCTCCAGCAACTACGACCCGTATCTTCCTCTGGCCTCATGGCAGACACAGCCTGGAACATCACTCAGCCAGATTATCACTACGCCTCAATACGGGGCAGCCGATACCATACCCGATTCTGCGAATACCCCTCACCCTTCTCCTGTGTCTTCTAGTAGTAGTTCATTGACCGGTTGGGCAGGCTGATTACTCACTGTAGCCTCGTCCTGGGTATCCTCGTATCTCACTGACTCTCTAGTACGTGATGCTCCGCGGTTCCATACATGCTTATGTATTTTTAAAGTACTTCGTACTGAACAACGGGACTTTGTAGTTATCTATCTTCCGTGGAAAAACCTTGAGAAGGGCCCGCATTACATAGGCTCCGAACGGCCTATTCATTCGGGCCGGAAGTGTAAGTGTAGTTTTTCTGCTTTTGGATCGCAAGAACTTAGTTATATGTGTTCCAAACTTCCAATGCCCCTTGAAACATAGAGGGGCAGAGAATCGCAGGAGTTTTAAAGAATACATTACTATACAGTATCGATGCAGAGATAAAAATCAGGTGATAATACACTACTGGGATTGCTCGGCATAGACCTAAAGAATAACACAGGCGAGTCATGGTCAATTCAGATCTCGGAAGGCGGAACCTAGCAATGACATACCTTGATAGTTTTATCAGCACCACCAGTAATCAGGCGAGTACCAGTCATATCAAATGTTGAGCAGAAGACGCCAGCTTCTGCCTCCAGGGACCCGGGCTGTGGTATGTCCTCCATATTCTGGAAGGGTGTTCCAGTATTGTAGTCCCAGAACGTCAGACTACCATTATCAGCTGTTCCTCCACTATCAGATGTGACGCAGAGTCGTTAGCTAGGTAATGACTTACCACCAGAGAAAAACACGCCCTCGGCATTGACTGATAGCGTGTTGATAATTGCGTCATGGCCACTGAAGTTGAACACAAAGGAACCCTCAGGGCACTTCCATTTCTTTATATTGTTTCCACCAGCTGACCCAGAAGCAAAAGAATACTCTGTGGGATGGATCGCTAGCGCTCGGACAGACTTTTTGTGGTGTGTTAAGGTAACCATAGTCTTTCCTGCGGCCAAGTCCCAAAGCCTTCTCTTAACGTCAGCGGTTGTTATTTGGAGAGAAAAGAACACTGATTCACCGAACGGTCGTATCCATACTCCCAGTGATTACTTGAGGATCCGACTCTTGGCACTTCACGTCAGCTACTGTCCCGGTGTGCCCTGAGAGGACATGGATCTGGGCCTTTGTGCGCATATCCCAAACTCGGGCGGAGGCATCTCTTCCCGACGTTACGAGGACGTCAAGAGTAGGGTGAAGAGCCAACGAATATACACCTGATAGATGACCATGGTAATGCCGTATAACTTTGTTAGCTTCCAGGTCCCAGCATTTAACCATCTAGGTAGAAGCCGGTCAAATTTGCTTCCTAACATCATTTAGAATCTTCGAGCTCACCTTGTCCTCTCCGCACGAGAACAGGTACGGATGCCGCGGAGACACCGCAAGTCCCCTGACTGTCGAAATATGTCCAGTCAAAGAGAGTTTGAGTTCACCGGATGCGAGATCCCATATCTTGATCACTCGGTCGCCGGCGCCCGTGGCAAACCACTGGTTTCCTGGTTCGACTGCCACGCTGCGAACCCACCCCAAATGACCAGAAATGACACGGACAAGTTTCCATGGCGGATGATAGGTGGGCTTGATTGTCCGCGTAGTTTTGTGAAGTGTGAGGGCCTGAGATAATCTACTTGAAGACGTGAATGCAGACGGTTGTGGTGTGGGGGTCTGGTCAATTTTGGCAATCATTCGAGAGGTTTCTGCATCTACAAGTACGCGTCAGTAAAGCACTTGTAGTGCCAGGTATACCAGCGCACCGCCTGCAGTTATCATCTTCCTATTTTCTTTTGGCCTTGAAGGTCCTACAGCGCCCTGTTGCGCGAGAAGAGCCGAAGGCAGCTCTTTAAAACTTCGGTATTCGTCATGTATCTTGACTGCGAGCCGTAAACGAACACTGACGCAAACTTGTAAGAAAGCTGATTAAGAATATCAAACAACACACCTTCTTTCTTCGTCCTTTATGCTATCATCAGGACAAGACGCGAAAACTGCGTGTGTTCGTTTGGCATTTCGCTGAAAAAGAGGTTCGAGAGGTGGTAAGGCTTCCGTAGTCATGTATGGATGTGACACTAGCTATAATCGTAAGACGAGTGCCAGAATGCAGAAGATAGAAATATGGTCGTCGCGGTTGCAGACGATGAGCTCGGTTCTAGGGTCTGCCAAATTGCAGCGTTTGAAAGATATTAGTCAGCAATCCTGCCAGATCCTGCCACTGTCACTGACTATCTATCTGACCACAGCTGACCACAGCAGCACAACCGTTTGTTACACTGTACTTGTCTTGTTCAAAGCTTTCGTAGAAAAAAGGGTGGTGCAGGTTACAAGAACGTCGAATTACTCTTTGTACTACTACGTAGACTTAGTTGAGCAGTCATGTCGGATCCAGCAGAGTTGAAAAAGCTGGTAAAACAGCTGCAAGCCGCATCATCAGACTCGGTACGCTCGATTTTCTGTGAATCCCCTTGCTGAACCCTTTTATTTTCTAACGATCGTATTTTAACAGGATGCCATTAGCATTTTGAGCGTTTTAAAGAGAGACTTTCAAGTAAATGAAGCAATTCTGAGGGTGAGTGTTTCACGTCGTTTTCTCACCTTCCCCTTGCATTTACGTCTGTTTCCGTACCTTTCCATCTTTAGGAAAGCAAGGCTGGGCTGGCTGTAGGGAAGCTGCGATCCCATAACTCAAAGGAAGTAGCGGATGCAGCGAAGGATCTTGTGAAAAAGTGGAAGATTGAGGTGGAAAAAGCAAAGCAAAATGGGAAGCCTCAAGGTGAGTGATATTGGCCATCAACTTCCATCATGGCTTCTCCTCATTGTTCGCATTCTCGTAGCATCGAGAAAAGCGTCGATGTCCTCAAGTGGTCCTGCCACACCAACATCAGGCAAGATCACTCGTACTGCCAAGTCGGACGGCGTCAAGGCAAATCTCACTGGGGATACTACTAGGGACAAGTGCATAGAACTCCTCTACGACGCTCTTGCGTCCGATTCTGGTGCACCATCAGACCTCATCGTTCAACGGGCAAAGGCAGTCGAGACAGCGGTTTTGAAAGACCAGGGGTCCATCGGTCAACCATACAAGGCTAAAATTCGCTCGCTTTTTGTGAATTTAAAGGACAAGAACAACCCAGCTCTACGAGAAAGTGTTGTCAGTGGCGAAATCGCTGCAGAGAGGCTTGCAACAATGTCTAGCAGTGTATGTGCTCCTGTATTTACGCCCATGCCATTTCTGATTTTCGTTTTGTTCCAGTGAAATGGCATCTGAAGAGCGTAAAGCAGCAGACAGTAAGATCAAGGAAAACAACTTCTTTGCCTCGTTGGGTGCCGGAGAGCAACAAGCAGAAACAGATGCATTCCAGTGCTCTCGATGCAAGCAAAGGAAAACCCGCTACCGTCAAGCCCAAACGAGAAGTGCTGACGAACCGATGACCGTTAGTCTTTCGTACTCTTTCTTGCGCTCCCGAAATCTGATAGTTATTTTCTTCGTAGACCTTTGTCACGTACGTAACCCCTTGTCCCTTGTGAGAGCTTTAGAGCTGATATTTGATCTTAGCTGTGTAAATTGTGGAAATAGGTCGGTTCCTTCTCCGTATCGCATGTTCTGTGCCTATCTGATTTTTGACTAGATGGAAATTCTCCTAAAAAAAGGAATACTCCTCATTCCTTCTGGCGACCAGTACATTTAGCTTCCTGTCTTTGAACAGTATAATTCACCTGTGGATTGGTATATAAGTGCTCTATTCCCTCACCTTATCCTCCTTACCCTGTTTTCTCCCGCATTCGGCTTAACTCATGTATTGAACATTCCTTGTAACTAGTGCTAAGTCTTTGATCAAGTCCACCTCTTCTTCGAGTGTACAAGTCGTATACGTTTTGCTTCTGAATTTGATTGGTAATGGTTTACTCAAGTATTGGCTGCGTGCACTGGGCCTTCTCTTTGGCATAATACAGCAAGTCGATACAGCAACTCGATACAGCAACTCGATGCAGATGTCTTTCGACTTTCACGTCCTCATCAAGTGTATGCCCGTTCCTCGCGTCGGGCTTGAACGTGGAGTCAGACTTCCAGATACCTCATACACCGAATAGATTCAGTGTTTACACGATGATAGGCGGTATGAAGCTGATCAGGTTTGATGGTCTACTTCGTATCATTGGGAGGGATAGCATCTGATAGAACTTAGTAAACAGCCTGGTCTAAGATTTCATTCAAGTTCGAAAGGTCTGAAAGTCTAGGCCTGTCTTTCTACGGAAGCTACGGAAGAAGGCAAGCGGGCACGCTGTGGACACATTTCTGTTTCCTGTGTAATTATTAGCAGCGACGAGCAACGCAAAACAAGCATGCATCTAAACCATACCCAGGAGCGGTACTATTTCTATTCGGTTTCATCCCGGGTTTTCAAATATCTCCCCGAATCACCGTCCCATGAACATCGCGTGAATGACGGTCGTCCGATTAGAATGCATCTAAGCGGTTGGCTAGGGCTATATGCCTGGTATTTCATTTCAGATTCCATGCCCGCAACCCAGACGCTTCAAGCTTCCTATGAAGACATCCTCGGCCCTCGAGTTCATGAAACCAAGGAATTGTCTCCGAGTTTCGTAAGCATCTTTGTTGAATCTTTTGAATGGTGCAGAATGGCACTAGCTCCACTTCATCTCGCAGCTGTGACCATCGCAAAACGATTGATCTGTGGTCCAGTCCGAGGACATGAATGGTTCATTGAACAGAAGACTGGCCCCCAGGGAATTTACCTTCGTGGCTTAACCTCAATGCTTCGAGCGTTCAAACGGTACGCATTCCCACAGATGTTTCTTTCTCCTATCCCGCCGCATCCATTGCAGGCTGCTATGAAACCAGTCGAAGGTCGAAGATTCTCCTGCATCATTCGCTTCGAATGACTTCGAGGAAGCACAAAGGTGTAAAAGTTGCTCCGATAGGGAAGTATAATGCTAAACGCCTTCATCATCGTGCGGATGAGGATGATACCACCTCAGGCTCTTCCGCGGGACAGACCCACCTTCAATTTCTCGAGGAAAAAATGCGCTGACTACGTGCGTTGTCATTCGTTTGCGCGGTAGCTTCTGTTTCCAATTTCTCGATCATTTATTGACCCAGGCTTACTTGAAGGCGACTGCCATTAACAGTCCTTACCGAGCAGTAGTGGAGTGGGAAGTGAGTAGAATGTTTTTAGTAAACAGTAGACCTCCGACTGTGGCCGAGCCAGAGCTTCACTGGGAGTCAAGTTATTCCACTGGTTGTGCAACAGATCAAGGCCTGCTCGGAGAATTGAACGAGGCATAGATCTACCCGGTGAGCAAAGCCTAGTGACGAGTCCTTTACAAGCACCCTCTGGTTTATCATATACCACTTAGCGCGCGGCTGGCTTTCGACGGTAAGGCCACACGGGCCATTAGTCTTGTTCAATGGATTCCATATACATAGTCGAAGAAACGTTCAGAGCAACTCGTGTTCCCATATGTATTTGTTCCTAATATGTATTCAACTTATGCCCGGAAGGCAGAGTGTTCAATTTTGAAGTCTTCCCCTTAGATTTGTCCCAGGAGTTACATACCCCAACCTTTCATCTACGAAAAACTTGATTTGGAATTGAAAAATCAGAAGAAACAGCCATGTTAACCGTGATTCTGGAATTTGACCAGCTGCTACTAGCCTCAACATTTATTCATGAACACCGATGACCTCGAAATCTTCTGTTTTCTTGGTTCTTCTCTCTTGAATGTATATGCATGAATCATGCATCTCAACAGAGTGATGAACAACAGATGGAGAAATTGACAGATGCAAATCATGAGATCATTCTTCTGATCAAAATCGGTGAGTACACAAAAGATCCATGAATTTAGGGACTGGCCCGTTCTATCCCTTTTCAATGTTGTGCCAAGGACTTCACCAGAAGGACTGGGTGAGCGATATCCAACGGTCAGACATAGTCAGACATGTGAGTCGATTATGACGATACCATTCGTCGGATAAGCGATATAAATAACAAGTCAAGAGAAAAAACATCTCTGCCTTCCATTTACATACTTCTGACGGTTGGGATCATGATGTTTATTTTATGCCCTCCATTTACTTATGACGGTTGGGATCACCATCAATGATCACGAGTGGATGGGATTCGGAGATCATAGAAGAGGAGCGAATGTATATAATATCCCCATCCTTTCTCTCGCCACGCATTCCTTCACGCTTGAGATATGGTTTATGAAGGTGTAACTTTCCGCGGCTCGAGCACCGGCGAAATAGTCAAGTCTACTTTCACCAGGGATAGTCTAGCCCCAGAAGAGGTCGCCATCGAAGTAACACACAGTGGACTATGTGGGACAGATCTCCACTTTCTACGTGCAGGCGTGGTCCTTGGCCATGAAGGTAAAGTTCGAAGACGTCTGACAGATGCATTGGGTTGAAAAATGTTTCAAGGTATCGGGGTGGTGAAAGAAACTGGTACAAAAGTCAAGACCCTCAAAGTCGGGGATAGGGTCGGCTGGTGCTATACCTTTAAAAACTGTGGAACGTGTCACGCCTGCCTTACTGCACATGAGTCCTATTGTCCAAATTCTGAAAAATTCGGGACGCACCACGCTGATCAGGGAGGATTCGGCAGCCTTGCTATAAAAGCCGAGGATTGGCTATTTAAGCTCCCAGATGGACTCAAATCCGAGCATGCTGGACCTTTAATGTGTATGAACCTCTGTCTGGTGATATGCCTTGTGCTGACTTTGCTGTTAAGGCGGAGGTGCCACTGTCTTCTCACCTCTGATAGAGTACCTGAAACCGACCGATCGAGTGGGTGTCGTGGGCATTGGAGGACTAGGCCATCTCGCTGTCCAATTCGCCAGAAAAATGGGGTGTGATGTGGTTGCGTTTTCTGGAACAGAGTCGAAGCGTGAGGATGCCCTGAAGCTAGGTGCTCGCGAGTTTTACGCGGTGAAGGGCATAGAGGACTACAGCACCCTGAATCTCCCAAAGCCTCTTGATGCTCTAATCGTAGCGGCATCAGAGAATGTAGATTTGTCCAAGTGGTATCAAATCCTGAACCCGGTAGCAACGGTCGTGTTCTTGACGATTTCGACTGAAAACATAGTCGCTCCAATTTTAGCCACAGTAGCGAGAGGCATCAAAATTATCGGGTAAGGCGAATTCAATTTATTCTTCTTCCTCTTATACCAGCCACTGACATGGTCGGCCCAGAACGGTGCCTGCATCTAAGCTTATAACGTGAGTGAAGGAATCAGAATAAAGCGACTATTAGCTGAAAAAACCTTTGTTTTTGTCAGTGCGCAGACACTGGAGTTTGCTGAGCGAAACAACATTGTTCCGATTATCGAGAAGTTTGCTATGAGCGAAGAAGGAATCACGAGCGCGATAGACAAGCTCGCGAAGGGGAATATTCGTTACCGAGGAGTGGTAACTTGGGAGTTGAATCAATGAATGCGAAAATGAGGCCCACTGGCCAAGTGTCCCACATAAGAAAGTAAAAACTGTATTGGTGTCTTGTAGTACCGCAATCACGATGTGCAATGTAAATTTCTAGTTTCCAGTCGTGGTGGATAGAAGCTAAAGGGAAAAAGCTCAAAGTGGGCGCTTACACTAGACGCTCGCGTGCTCAATGCTCCTTCGAACGAGAAGGTCGTTCTGGACTTCCTTCCAACAGATACATTGTCGCCGCCATTTAACCTCTGTACCTCCAGGGAATGAATCATCCTACGATGGTAAATACTATCGTTTCTGAAAGGATAGCTCCGAACTCAATTTTCTGTTTTTTAGTATGCATAATTGGCGGTGGACATGCAGGATGCGAAGCAGCTGCAGCTGCTGCCAGAACAGGTGCTAAAACGCTTTTATTGACGCAAAGACTCGACACGATTGGAGAACTATCATGTAACCCGTCGATTGGAGGAGTTGGGAAGGGGACGCTAGTTCGTGAAGTGGATGCTTTGGACGGCCTCATGGGCCGCGTTTCTGGTGTGTTGTCTGTTTATATACGCGAAATTTACGATCTAAGGGATTTTAAGACAAGGCTGGTATTCAGTTTCATATGCTGAATCGTTCAAAGGGGGCCGCAGTATGGGTTAGTGCGACGGCTAGTGTTTTTCACGACTCAACGGCTTATGCACTCTCTAGGGTCCAAGAGCACAAATTGATCGAAAATTATACAAAAGACATATGCAGGAAGCACTTTTCGAGTGCCCTAACCTTGAGATTAAGCCTGCCAGTGTTTTCGATTTAGTGTTCGCGGAGGCTGGAGAGAACAGATGGGCTAAAGTGGCTGGTGTTCGTTTAGGTGCGTCTCCTCACGCCTCATGATCCTGCTTATAACGACCGTCTCTCAGACTCTGGAGAGGTGTACAATTGTACTCAAGTGGTCATTTGCACTGGGACTTTTCTTTCGGGGGAAATACACATTGGTGAATATACACTCTGGCCTTCATTTTACCGTTATTATTCAACCGTCTGCTATAGGTCTGAAACGTTTCCCTGCCGGCAGAATCAACGAAGCACCTTCAATTGGCCTATCAGCTTCTCTCAACGCCGCCGGGTTCAAGCTACGTAGGCTACAAACTGGCACACCGGCGCGCTTAGACGGAAAGACTATCAACTTCACCGACCTTGCCCGCCAAGAAGGAGATGCTGATCCATCGCCCTTCAGTTATCTGAACAGCAGAGTAGACAACGTCGATAACCAAATATCCTGTTTCCAGACCGCTACTACTACTGCGACGCATCAGATCGTAAAGGACAACATTCATCAATGTGTTCATATCCAGGAGACCAAAAAAGGTGTGTGCACACATCTCCTTTGGAATCTCCTGCTTGGGCTTATGTTTGAGTGCCAGGACCAAGATATTGTCCCTCGTTAGAAGCCAAGATCCTTCGCTTCGGTCACCGTGACCATCACAACGTTTGGCTGGAGCCTGAAGGGTACGATTCTGGTAATTCTGCACCTACTCCGTCCAATGCAGGCAGCAGTTAACGGTTCACTGGCAGACATCATATACCCGAATGGTATCTCATGCAGTCTTCCTGAAGAGATTCAAGAGCCAATGATGCGCACCATACCTGGGCTGGAGAACGTTACAATGGTGCGACCTGCTTATGGCGTTGAATACGATCATGTCGACGCGAGAGAGCTGGGACGTACGTGCGCTCCACTTTTTATACATATTACAAGCTTTTAATCGCTTCGCTTGTATTCTGTTTCTCTAGCCACGTTGGAGACCAAACGGATACAGGTTAGCATTTTCCGCACAGTACAAGCTTTCGATAAGTGAAATGTGTCATTTTCTTTTTCCTTCAATAGGGACTCTTCTTAGCTGGTCAAATTAATGGTACGATCCACTCTTGATGTAGCATGCTACATGTTGCTCAAGCGTAGCGTGATTCGGTTAGGAACCACCGGATACGAAGAAGCTGCCGCGCAAGGCATCGTCGCTGGGATAAACGCAGGACTAGCTGCGTTGCATCGTGCACCCTTTGTACTCACAAGGGCGGATGGTTACACTGGCGTCATGATCGACGACTTGATCATCAAGGGCACCGAAGAGCCTTGTACGTGCTTGTTTCCCATTTCTACACAACCATGACGAGCGGGAATTGATATGCTGTGTTTTAGACCGAATGTTCACATCTCGGTCGGAATACCGCATGACATTGCGGAGCGATAACGCTGATCTGCGTCTAACGGAGAAAGGTGAGATTTAATGGGTGGACTACATACAAATTGTGCTTTTGGCTGAATGATAATTAGGTAGACGTGCTGGTATCGTTTCTGACCAGAGATGGGCATCTTTTCAGAGAACACGAGATCAATTAAACAACGCTACTGAGTTGTTGAAGGGATTACAGCTTTCACCGCAGGTCGGTCCTTGTTCTGTATGACACGGTTGGTTTGTTAATTCATTGAACTAGAGGTGGGCGGATCATGGGTACCACGTCCCTCTCGATGGCATTCGGAGGAGGTAAGGGCTCCCTTCGCCTCGCTTTTTGTTCGTATGAACTCCCGCTTAAATTTCACTAGTGCTTTCGATATGCTCCGGTATCACACCATAACCTCAATCGCATTGCAACCCTTGATTCCGGAGCTCGCGCAATACGACCCCAGGATCCTAGCTCGCATCGACATTGACGGTACGTTTCTCTTCCGCGGCTCTTCCTTCTCATCTCCCTCCCTTACTGCCAAGTACTAATGACTGCTACTTCACAGGCCGTTACAGCGCGCAACTTTTCCGTCAGGAAGCTGACCTGCGATACTTCCAAGAAGACGAAAACCTTATTTTGGACCCACAAATGGATTATCATACCGTCGAAGGACTGAGCTCTGAAGTTCGTGAGAGGCTGTTCAGGGTTCGGCCTACGACTATCGTTCGTGGTTTCCCTTTGTTGCGAGTTTTGGTTTACTGAGTGACGGCTTTCCTTTCCTTTCCGCCTTTCTTTATTCATTCTTGTAGGGCGCAGCAAAACGAATGGAAGGGATGACACCGACGTCGATTGTTTCGCTCTTACGCCATGCTAAGCGGACGTTCAGACAATACCAGGAGTCGCTTGTCCAAGAAACTCAGGCTCAGACATCTTGAGCTGGGGCAAAACTTCCCTTGCTTGTGTACCAAACTATGGGGGTCATGATATACCTACTATCACTCCGTCGTCAAGATTCGCGGAGCAAACCTCAGCTTGCTTCTGGAATGTAGCAAGACCAGAGCTCGACGGCTTGTCACTGGGCAGAAGAGTATTACGAAAATGAGCTTGCTCAATCTATGTTGATACTGCCTTGATCTGCAATTTTTCATTGAATCAGTCTAGCATAGTCTATCTTATCCCCTCATCTCATCGAGATAGATATTCTCATCATAGTATGCACAGTGAAATTCTACTTGGTCTTGTCATTCCACCTACACATAGATATGAGTTCATCTAACATCAAGTGAAAACATCAAAATCAACCCACAAATCCATAAACATCTTCCAAAGCACCGAAAACATGAGCCCTTGCAACCCATTAGCCAAAATCCTCGTCTTGAGACCCCTCCCGAAGAGTCCCTTCAGCCCGTCCTGAGCAATGACAGCCTTTGCAGCGTTCAAGTAACCGATCCGGGTCTCATTTACTTGGCGGTAGGTTTTGAG
Source organism: Omphalotus guepiniiformis (assembly GCA_028554645.1). NCBI lineage: Eukaryota > Fungi > Basidiomycota > Agaricomycetes > Agaricales > Omphalotaceae > Omphalotus > Omphalotus guepiniiformis. Next base: position 784,970 of record JAQOOI010000019.1, read on the forward strand.
TACACGGAGAGAGTTTGAGATGGTATCGGAGACGACGGAGGCGACGAAGCCTATGAAAGCTTGCCGTAGAAGTTTCTGGGCTAGATGGTCGGGCGTCGGGATGTGGTCTTGGAGGTAGTTGTATGTGCCGAACCACTGGAAGGGAAGGGGGAAAGGTGTGAGTGGGTGTGAAGTAAAAGTTATAAATATGCACATAAACACCATACCGGGTAATGTCCGACGAACGTGGCAGCTGCGGTGGCTAGTGCACCATACCATAACGTTCCAATACCATACAACTTGATCTGCACAGATTTAACACGATAACCATCGAAATCAATCACAGTAAATTAATATGTGTCTGACTTTCGTCCTCACCCTAGTTCTCAGTATAGCCAACCCCTGCCTTCCTTGCGTCTGCATCGTAGTCTTCAGAGTATCAACCGGTGTCAATATCATTCTAAAACACGCCGCGGCTATCGAGGCAAACACCGTCTTGGCGAGGGAGGGAAGTTGTTTCATGAAGGTGTTGGACTCCAGGAGGGCGAGGATACCGACGTTGGCTGCTGTATCGCCGAAACGTGATACAGGACCTTGGAAAAGAGCTGGTAGGAGACCTTGGTAGTATCGCGTCCAGCCGCCATCGTCGTAGAGTATACGGATAGCTTGGGTTGTTGTGGTACCGTAGCGGTATTGGTAGTTCATGACTGTGCGTAAGGGCTGTAGGTCCTCTGATCAGTTAAGTGGAGTGAGGAGAAGAAAGGGACGTACCATAAGAGTTAGGACTTGAAGGACCATCGCTGTATGAGGGAGATAATATTATATTAACAGATGCAATCAAGTTAGCCCATGATGATCCCACACACCTGCAGCGCCTGCCAGTCCTCCTCCAAGCGCTGACTTTAGCGCCTTCTTAAAGTCGAACTAGAAGCCTATCTTCAATCCCAATTGACCATCCCGCTGCAAAGTCTATCATCACACACCTCTGTATCATTAGATTCGATGATTCCCTTGATAAGTAGCGCCAACAAAGCAACACCCAGCACAAAGCAGGCAACATAAAACACTATCGTGCTAGTACTCCATGTCTTCGCTGGTAACGCCTCAGGCTGGCTCTCCTCATCAACTCTGACTTCACCCGCATAGCTTTGGTTGGGTTCACTGTTTAGTAAAAGAGGCTGTGATTCTGAGTCTATGGTCGGAGACGTAACGAGGACTTTTGGTGGATCTGTGGCCATGGCCGTTGGGGTGTGGGATGTAGTCGTGGTGAGAGAGAACCCACTGGCTAAAGCTGGCTAATAGTAACTAGTCTTACTCATCGTGAAAGAAGGAGCAACTGATAAGATAACGTGAATGTTATCGGCGACCGTACCATATATGTACTTGTAGCCGGAGCTTCGGCACTTCGCTTTCCATATATATAGTCACTTCTCGGCACAGAGTCCGGATTCCGGAGTATGGTCCCTTGAGAATTTGCCAACCAGTATGACGCTATAAAGATGAGCTTCCTCATACTGCGGGGATTCGAAGACACGTTCTTCTTCCAAAGATACTTAAGAATCATAAGATCCCGCTTCTGCAATGGGAATTGTACCTTGTCTGAATTCTGGGACCCACTCAGGGAGCAACTGCAGTACCTACATGGAGGTGAGAGAAAGTACTGACACTGATTAAGGAACCTTCTGCGGACACCGATTTATCAATTCTTGACGCACGAATACAAATCTCAAGCATAGCAGTACAAACTACAACCCTGATCCCTCCTTACCCCACGAGCGCAAACCCAGAATCCAAAATGTCAGACCAACACGTCGACACAGGTCACAGCTGCCGCAAGTGTTTACCCACCCGGGCTTACTGACCTCCATACACTGCACAAGAAATACACCCTTCCAATCTTCGCCTACTCCACCTTCATAACCGAATTAATCCTCGCAGACTGGATCTGCTTTCGCAAGTCTTGCCATATAGGCATACCAATTACCAATGTGAGTGCCACATAAGCAGCCTAATTATCCAACAAAACCATCAGCCCCCAGACAAGCGCAGAAAGGCACGAATACTTACCCCCAGTGCAAATCCTGTCTGATGTCTCCTGCAGAGCGTATACGTGTACCCCGCCTCGAGAACATGTAAGCCGGCGCCAATCTTGAGACCCCAGACTGACGCGGTGCCGAGGTACGGGTAGAGGACTTTTGCGGGGAGGAATAACGGTGAAGTGCTTTCTTTGGGGAAGTAGGCGAAGTAAGACAGAGCACCGAGCAGTATAAATGTCGTGACCGAAGCTAGGGGAACGTGTAAGGTTGTAATTCGAGGTGTTTTAATCTACGGGTTTCGAGCGTTGAGATTTGAGAAGGAGTAAGCTTCAAAGGAATAGACGTACCATCCCTAGTCCTTCTTGAGCAATAGCTTTCATCTCAAGAAGACGAGGTTTGACATCATCATAACCAGCCAGAGGCGGGTCCAGAACGACGCGAACTTCCTTCTTTGCTCCCCCTTTCATCGTACACGTCAGCGTCATGCTCTGCAACAAGTGCATTTCGCACAATTCAGCCAAGACCACAACAGCAAAATCTACGCAACTGCACCCACCTTGGTATCAATAGCAGACATCTCTGCGCTCTGAATAGCCCCATCGACTTTCCCATACCATTTAGCATACGCTACGAGAGTATCCGGATGACTAGACATGTACATCCGTAAGAATCCTGATTTTTCTGCTACTGGGTCGCCCATTGCTGATGTTTTTGCGAACAGAGGGTAGAAGGCGAGTGGGAGACAGAGCGTGGAGAAATTACTGTCGTGGTTCGTGTTAAATACGCCCTCGGTGCCTCGGTGGTTGACTCGGGGTGCACGGAGTTCCCCATTTCATCGGACTCCGAGAGTGGGTCACTAGCTGATTGTCCGGGACAGCTCGATTATATCGTTTATATGTGTCTCAAGCTACTTTCATGCGATGAGGTTCACCTGACGAATTGTGTCGAGATAGTTGGTGTTTGAATGAGAGCGTAGGGCTGGCGTAGGTATACCTCTGCCGGGGAGCCGGCTATCCGGCCTACCTCGCCTGCCGAATTCCCTTTGCGCCTACAATGGCCCTACTCCTAACTCTTCAGTACTCCTTCGGCTTTTTGTTCCCAGTAGGACTCAGATCTGGACTAGCTCTATGATGTTGACCTGGTGAAAAACAATGTAACTATCTAGAAACTTTACCCTTCGCGCGCACCCATTTTTCATATCCCGAATAATTCAGTAGGAGGCTGGAGCCAAGACCGACGCTTGCAGCTGCGATGGTGTCCACAAGAATGAATTTTCACGGCGTGTCTATAGCCTGCTCCGACGAACTAGCTGGTGCCTTGCACAAGATGAATGGTAGTAAATGGCCCTGGAGCCCGGAGTTTGGTCTGACTGCTAGCCAAGTCAGCTGGGAACCATGGTAGACAAATGAACGAGAATAACTGAGGACTTCAGGATTGCTTAGGTGAAGACGCAGTGTAGATGACCATCAATAAGGTACTAGGTGTGCTGAGGATCCCGGTGGAAAGGATATCTGGATGGAAATGAATACTCATCGGAGCGCTCATCTGCCGTCTAAGACTATATAACCGACAGCCTCAGCCTGAGGTGAGGTCTTCACTTGATATCCTCCAGGCAATTTCGAGCCTAAGTCAGAAGTTGTATAAGCCGCAAGATGAAAAGATGAGAGAAACATCCAAGCTATCAAATTTCAGCGCCTAACAGCAAGGCGCTTAGTGTACAAAGTTGAGAGAAAAGTCGCGTCGCGCTCGTGGGACACATCGAAGTAGCTATAGCATCGTACGATGTCAGTAAAAATTTCATTCTTGCTTTCACTCCATGTACAACCGCATTGAACTACCGGAATCTGGCAAGCAGCCTTTCACAGACTATTCGCGGTGGAGACTTCTTGTAAATGACGGTGGGCGGCATACCTGGCATTATCTCAGGTCAGACGAGGAGTGTCAAGAATGGCCGCAGAACACGATAGACAAATTTTGGTTGGGTTTACCAACGGTAAGTACTATAATTGCTTTGTTTTACGGTAGGCAGTTCCTTATGATTGCTTGCGAAGGATTTGCCGCAATTAAGCCCTGCAAAAGACGCACTTGAAGCTGCGAAGAACGGATATACGTTCTATAAAAATCTTCAAGCTCACGATGGCCATTGGCCAGGCGAATACGGAGGTCCTATGTTCTTGCTTCCTGGTCTCGTTATTGGGTCGTATATATCTGGGATGGGGTTCAAGGACGAGGAAAGGAGAGAAATGATTCGGTACCTCATGAACCGTGCACATCCTGAAGATGGTGGTTGGGGCATGTGAGTCAACTATTTCGTTTAGTTCGATATTCTAGGCAAATGTCCGAGTCGTTGTTCTTTAACCATCAGAGTCAAAAAAAGTTAATAGTCGTTTCCCTTTCTTTTAGCCACGTTGAAGGCCACTCAACCGTCTTTGGTACTGCGCTCAATTATACTTCTCTACGTCTTCTTGGTGTTGCCCCCGACCACCCTGTCTGCGTCAAAGCACGGGGAACCCTCCACAAACTTGGCGGAGCCTGTGCCATCCCAGCCTGGGGGAAATTTTGGCTTTCCCTGCTAAATGTATACGACTGGGCAGGCAATAATCCAGTCCCGCCCGAACTCTGGCTCCTCCCATCCTCGCTCCCCTTTCACCCCAGCCGGTGGTGGATCCACACTCGCAACGTCTACATTCCTATGTCCTATCTTTATGGAGTACGCTTTCAGGCTCCAGAAGACGATCTCGTATTAGCGTTAAGAGAAGAGCTTTACCCGCAGAATTTTTACTCTATCGATTGGCCGGCACAGAGGAACAACGTGTCCGAAGCAGATTTATACTCCCCGCATAGTGCACTGTTCGATGCGATTAGCGTTGCTCTATCTTTGTATGAGAACTGTTCGTTACCGCCACTACGCAAGGCAGCTCTAGCCAAAGCGTACGACCTCATCGTCATGGAGGATGAGAATACCTCTTACCAGACTCTCGGACCCGTATCGAAGATGTTCAACCTTGTCGCTCGTGTATATTGCGAAGGGCGTGAATCCGAGGCGTTCAAGCTTCATGCGCAGAAGCGGGCGGATTTCATGTGGATTGGAGCCGAGGGAATGATGATGTGCGGAACGAATGGGAGTCAGGTGTGGGATCTCGCATTCATTTCGCAGGCGGTAGTGGAGACTGGTTTGGCAAAATTGGAGGAGAACAAGGAGGATTTGAAGAAGGCTTTGGAATGGTTTGAGCAGGCGCAGATGTTGGAAAATCCAACGCATTTCGAGAAGGCGTTCAGGCATAGGACACGGGGTGCTTGGGGATTCAGTACCAAGGAGCAGGGGTATACGGTCAGTGATTGTACTGGCGAAGGAGTGAAGTCTGTTATTTTCCTACAAAGTCTGGAGTACGTCTTTGCAGCTGATTTCTCTTCGCTGGATGTTACTAATGTTAGTCGCAGCTATACACCAAAACTTGTATCAGAGGAACGAATGTGTTGGGCGGTCGATACAATGCTTTCTCTTCAAAATGCTAACGGTGGATTCGCAAGTTACGAGCTCGTGCGTGCACCCTTGTGGATCGAACTCTTCAATCCTGCGGAGGTGTTCGGTTCGTTTTAGATTTTTGCCAAAGTATGCTGTCTCTAATATCCTCCATCCCGTTAGGTGACATCATGACTGAATATTGCTATCCGGAATGTACAACCTCTGTCATCACTTCTCTTTCCATCTTTCGCAAGCACAATCCGCACTATCGCTCAAAAGACATCGAGTACGTCTTCATTTCGGTCCTTTTCATGAATCGAGTGCCTAACTAGATCATTCGTACTTAGAACCACCATCCAAAAGGCAATAACGTACCTACACGCTGCACAAAAACCTGAAGGCGGATGGCTCGGCTCCTGGGGAATCTGTTTTACCTACGCGACTATGTTCGCGCTCGAAAGTCTTTCCCTTGTGGGGGAGAATTACTCCAATAGCTCGTACTCGAAGCGAGCGTGCGAGTTTCTCATTAAGAAACAGAGAGGGGATGGAGGATGGGGGGAAAGCTACAAGGTAGGATTTCCGAAATTTCCTTCCTCGCTATGGACTCATGTTGAGTCATCATTCCAGTCGTGTGAGAAGGCAGCATGGATTGAGCATGCGGAGTCGCAAGTCGTGCAGACGTGCTGGGCGATATTAGCATTGATGTATGCTGGGTATCCCCACCCTGAACCTTTGGAGAAGGCTGTTCGGTTGGTTATGAGCAGACAGTCACCAGTAATTTTTTTCCTTCCTTCCTTCCTGACTTGGGCGCATGTTGACACGTTAATTCGCAGGACGGCTCATGGCCACAAGAAGCCATCGAGGGAATCTTCAATAAGAATTGCGCTATTGCTTATCCGAACTTCAAGTTCTCGTTCCCAATTTGGATGTTGGGCAAGGCGTATTGGTATTTGAAAAAGTTGAGAGGGGACGTTAATGGAGACGCGGTTGGAAGGATCAATGGAGCGTGATGGTAGCGGTGTTTTGGACGGTTAAAGTCCTTGTACAAAGTAATATCTTGGACTACTGATAGATTATTAGGTCTGAAAGGCTTCGCCGCCGTACCGCAGTCAAGCCTAGGAAATCCACTTTACATAACTTCCAGTGACCGCAAAAAAATTATGCCCCCTTCCTTATATGGAAGGTGACTTTAACTGCTTCATTTCAAAAGTACCACTTAATGTTGTGAGTAGGACTCATGTTAGATGGTGTGTGCTCATATATGCTCAAAAGAATTTTGTAAATACTTTGAGGAGGTTGTGAGCACCTTGAAGAGCCTCCGGCAGGCAAGCCCACAGCCACCTTCCCGATGGGGACATGCCATCATTCTTTCTGCGGTCACTGCGACGCTACCTGGCTCAAAAGCATGTCGTCTCTTGTCTTAAAGGAAATTCTGGTGTAATAGCGCTTCCCTTTTGCCGATGAGCGCTGAGCCTGTAGCTAGATGAATTTCTCCATCCTCTGGTTCTATGTAGAACCACCCCCGCTACGGCCATCTCGGACAGGATGCGGTACACCAGTGGTATGGTACGAAAACAGATGACTGAAGCTCCTCTGAAGGTCGATTACTTGGAAGGAAGGAAGAGAGTACAAATGTAAGGTCTTCGTGAACTTCATGTCGAAGTCACTGACAAGTTTTCTTCTTGAATCTGAATTGTTTGAATATATGAACATCGTTCAACATAGTATTTCATTCATACATGCGTGACTTTGGCGATCACCACGTACAGTAACATAGGATGCTAGAGGATGCCACGCAACGCTCCCTATCTCGCAGAAGGGGCAAATGCAGAACATTGGCCGTGGCGCCCTCCACAGATACCTGCAGGACCTGACAATCTCGGGTAAGATCTTCTTGAGTTCTCCATTGCACCACCCGAGAAATCTCCTTATACATATCTTCTATCAGCTTCTACTATCAGCTTCTATCCGACGGATAACCCTCTATAATCCTGCTATGAACTGGGGCGCAATAAAGGCTGTTAACGACATCACATGCTGAAACGCTGATGGCTGACTCCAGGTTTGGCAGAGCAGAAGTTGACTTTGTTCAAGTCCGACTCGTTAAAGTCCCTCCCCGACTGGTCGAACCTTCATCTAAAACTGTAGATCCCCCGGCTGAACTATATTAGATTATATTGGTATGCATACTCCTGCTATCCTAAGTATGTCGTTGACTAACAGAAATTCGAAATCATTTTCATATCCCCAGTGAAAATATGAATTCAAGCCAGGATAAATGACAACCATCATTTTCAATATGCAGATGTGGCTTCCAGTTTTCAAATTTGAAGCCGGTGAGGGATCCTGCTGCGCCGTCGGTAAGAGGATCCGGCGGTATGAACTCCTTCGGAGAAAGGTGGTGAAACTTGACGCTCGAGCTCAAGCTGAACGAGTGAGTGGGTTTGGAGTTTCTAGCGAGCCGTTACCTCCTATCGAAATGCGCAGTACAACTTGTTGATGTATTTGAAGACAGTAACGCTCATTACACTTCCGACTACCTTCCACTCATCCATATGACTCGGTAATCTTTTTTTGATTTTGTATGTTTGGAGGAACGTTTTCCGCCGAAGCCAGCGAGGCCTCTGGCCCCGGCCCGTTGGTGGACGAGGGATCGTCACCCCGTCATGGGACACAGGTACATGAAGTAACATAGTATTTTCGGTCATTTTCGGTAATCTTGGCCTTGATGACTTCGCGATCGAGTAGAGCGTAGCCCGCAAGTTTCGGATGGCATCAATCGTTAAGCGTTGATATTGAGGCCTTGAGGATTTGCAGGCGATATAAATGGTATACATAACCATATTGCTTTCGAGTTGCTGCCTAAAACACTCAAACTTTTCCAGACTGGTGCTTTCGACCTATATCTCTTCCAAATGTCGTTGACGCTTCCTCTGGAGGATCTGAATCGTCTTCAAGTGTTTGCTCAACTCTCTAAGGACGGATTTCCTGTACTTTCTCTGAATCTAAAGTCGACCGGTACAGGATCATCGCTGAACCCCAACTTACCAAGGGGTATATTCATCTCATTCGAGCGCTCTGTCACAGAAGACGGTTGCTGGTCGTTGTCTATGGCTGCCTGTTGTCGAGTAAGCCAAGGCTCAGACCTTTCTCCGTTAAATCAGAACCAGCACATGATAGGTAAATACCCGGAACACAGCTTCGGGTTCAATTCTTCGAGTGTAGTGAATCAGGCTGATCATAACTTTATTGTTTGCAGATCCCACTGCTTCGTTACCTGGTAAGTAAGTCAGCATTCAGACCTCCATAATGATATTGAACACACGGTCACTGACATGAAGGTTTCATCATGAATACACCGTCGTCTGAACCAGACTGGCTATCGTCGGCCATGTCTCAATCCAGTATTCCTTCGTTGAGATCCTCAGCGCAAGGCTCGCCTCGCCAAACAATGAACGACAACATAGGTTCAATATCTCTTTACTTACTATAAACAGGCATATGCTCAGTTGTCTTTGCATAGTAGATATCGCAATGATGGGAATAGGGCAACCGATGAACTCAACGATGAGCTCAACAAGCACTTCGGGCTCATCTCAAGGTAGGTACACATTCGAGAATAATTTCTGCCAGCTGACACAATGTTCAAAATTCTGAAAAATTTTCAAGACATAACAGACATGCTCGCCGGAGGTACTGCTATGTATTCCCAGCCACAATACTCCGCCATGTCCTCAATCGCATTGCTTTCAAAACCTCAAAATGAGTTCCCAGATTTTACGACATTGGCGTCTGGAAGGTCATCTATGGCACCTTCTATAGATGAAGGATTCGGAGACAACGACGCTGAAGAAGATTCGGATGCATCTGCAGTGTCGTTAAATGAGAAAACCGACGAACAAAACAGAAGAGAGCGTGAATCAGCTCAGCGGCCTCCTGTTCGACGAAAGAAGGACCTCCCATGCTTTGATCGACATTGCAATCAACGCTTCATGAGCGAGCATACACGGAGAATGCATATGGCAGTGCATCAAGAAAAACACCGAAAGGTGTTCGTCTGCACCCAAGGGTGTACGGAAAAGTTTTCACGGCAACACGATCGGTTTCGCCATGAAGTATCGCAGCATGGTTTCCAAAGTGATTGGACCTGCGAAACTTGTAGAGGGTTCTTTTCTACCGAAAAATCACTTAACAGTCATAAATGCACGACCAGTCGGAGCAAGCGATGGAAGATTGGTGTTCCTAGTAAGTAAATATCTTGGGTCGGTAGTTTCGATCGAGTTTTGCTGAATTAGAGCGTTGTAGAGGCACATACTGAGAGATCTATGGAACAGGCAAACGGAGAGCCAACAGGTCTTTCGTGATCAGAGAGGAAACGGTCCCAAAATGTTACACCAGCAGCCGCAGTGATGGCGAAATGTCTCCTGGAGGGATAACACATCGATAATAGACTGGACGGACATTTTCTTTTCTGATACGAATTGCGGGAAAGCTGTGCATTCGGAGAGGGATGTATATCATATCACATTTAAAGGAACCTACAGGGTTACGTGTATGTAGTAGTAGTTGGCTCCGCCGATATGTAGAGGTTCCTATATTAAATCATATCGCAGCAACAGTGACCATCAGAATTATCGACGATCCTTCGCATGAGAGATTTTCGTGCCGGATGCCAAGGCTGAAACATGACAATTGAGATTAGTAGAGCCGAAGACCGTGATTCACGGAGAAGAAAGGAATATGTACTTCCCCCACCTGTTTCTGTAGCCGGGTTCAGTTCCAATTGCGTCTGCCCAGTGCAAAACGTGATTTATGGGTAACTCCGTCCGTCAACAGAGAAGTCCAGCCACGGTGTGCCAGTCAATAAGGTCCTTCACCTCCGAGTTCATCGGTTCTGCTCAGCATTGAATCATGTAAGTCGAGAGCCAGGTGAGTCTTGAAAGATGAAAAACTAGCTTGAGCACCTAGAGTAACGTCTTGGCTTCGTCTTTTGATTATAGTTGTCGGGTGGAAGCGAGCCAGCACTATGCGACGTTGAAGCTCGTTAGAGAAGGAAGGAAGTATACTGAGGTATATAGTCAGGAAGAACCTTTCAAGTTGTGGCTGTGACACTGATTTGCCGCCGGTAACCAAACTCTTCTATTTACCGCCGGTTCTGAAAAACTCACTCAACCACTACCGCTCACGTTACACAAATTCTCTGGCGGTGAAATTCTTTAAAAGAGGTCAAAGAGGTTCTCAAGTTGACTGGGTGAAAAGGCGATGTTTAGGATATGTTCTCCGAGTTCTAGTCAAACGAACGAGTGCGCAATCGTCCTACACAGGGCTTTCTCCACGGGAGCTCATGGCGATGCTCGCTACGAGACTTAGATCATAGATGTGGGCTGTATCTGCATCTGGTACGGCAGGGTTATGGCTAAGGCTGCTTTTGCCGGGGCTAAACCCGAAGGTTCCAAAAAATATGTGAGCACTAGGATCGTTTTTGATACTTGCAGGATGACTTAGTCTCACGGCAACTTTTGTGTGTAGCTTGGGTCTACTCGAGCTCAAACGTGAACGGAATGACTACGCTAATCCGGATGTCTATCACCGCCACCTCACTCACTCAACTATAGTATTCATGCGTACGTCAATTCGAAAACAATCAGAATGCAATTCTCAATCAACGATACTCAAGACAAAGTAGCTGCCATTATTCTTCTCGGACTTCCTGAGGCCACAGTCAAGCCAAAAATAGATCTCTCAAAAATTAGTGCAAGAGGATTCATCTTCGATCTCGACACCATTCGGGATATCACTGATATCATAGTTATACCTGCAAATGCGAACGTCAGTCTTGGCTTGGGGTCAACCTCCACATCCGAGGTGGGTGAGAATTACCAGATATAATGTCCCTGCTGCGTTTTTCCATAGTTCAATCGAATGCGGTTGCACTGAGAAGGGAGGATATGTTAGCACTACGAGAATTACAAGAACGGCGGGGGGACGACGTACAGGTATCTCGAGGTGACAATCATCTGCACCGCCGTGTGGCGGGCAGTTGATCAAATCGGCGGGGTTGCCTGGGTCCGCGATCCGCCGCTCGAGGTTGGCCTCGGAGGCAAATACAGAGACGACAGACGCAGTGAGAAAGAGCAAGGTGAACTTCATAGCAGGCGAGCGAGTTGTTCAACTGTAAGAGAGGATAGGGTCACTGTGTAGAAGTGATGGGTGTATAGGTGGGTGTCGAGATTATATAGCTTTTGCGTTTGCGAGGGACTGACTAAACCTAGGAGTCCGCTGACCTCGATGGGTTCTCGTTTAGATGCTCGAGAAGGGCGTACTGTTCGTTTCCTACAGGTTGGAATCGGAAATTCGAGTTCCTCATCAGGTTCTAGCACTGCAGAGTCGACACCGCGCAATCTAGCATCGAAACATGGCTCGCATCAGCACCGCTGGATAATTCCATAAAATGTACGAGCACCAAACCTTGACCAAGTTGAGACACGTAGTACATGAAGTTCGAAATTTCGCCGTCTTCATACTACATACACTGGATACAACGACCGCTTTATTAAAAGGTCTCGAAGCTTTGGAATCTGGGAGGCTATCAGTTGTTACAGTCGTCAGTAGTGCGTTTGCCATTGACCGTCGTCTCCGAACTCATCTGGGGTCACCGGGGTTTTGCAGAGTCCGAGTCAAGTTTGGTTCTTGGGTTCCCTTTTGAAAGTCGTGTATGTACTGGAAGACACTAGTAATGGGTCTCATGATTTGTTATGCTAATTGAACCTTACTTTGTACTTAGCTCGTTCAGGTGCTATATCCTCCCCAATTCAGAATACTTACTGGCATTTGCATCGTACGAGCGCCCATTCCTACAAGCCATTTCCAAGGAGTCGACACCCAAGTCGTGAGGTGCGAATCCCTTGTGTAGTAAAGCCGGCTTACTGACACAGTCTGAACGTTATATATACATACTTAAAATTTTTAAGCCTTGGCGGTGTAACCTTGCTGCCGGTAACCAAACTGGGACCAAATGTAACTCTTCCACCTGGCCATCGTTCAAATCCTCGAAGTCGTTTATTTCTTGCGCAGGCAGGCTTATGAGCTCGTTATTCAGAATGTTAACCCTTCCGTTGTAAGTTTTGTTCGCTGGTCCCTCCGCAAATACGTATTCAAACACTCAAAATTCAAAGCAGATTCTCAACGCGTATACATGATACAAAGCAACTACATAAATTTTCCCTCTCAAACTTCACCTAGCCACATCATACCGTCTGTACACATCAAGCCAACAACGATCATTCAACAGCTCAATAGTTAGTGCAAGAGTCCTCGTCTTCGATCTCGACACCATTCGGGATATCAGTGATATCATACTGGTACCTACAATTGCGCAGCGTCAGTCCCACATTCTCTCGGGGGTTACCTCAACGTTGCCAGTAGGGTGAAACTTACCAGATGTAATGTCCCTGCTGCGTCGATCCATAGTTCAATCGAATGCGGCTGCACTGAAGGCGGAATCAAACATCCGTCAGTACGCATCGCGGTTCAAGGAGGAAGACGTACAGGTGTTTCGAGGTGACAATCATCCGCACCACCGAACGGCGGGCAGTTGATCAAGTCGGCGGGGTTGTTAGGGTCGGAAATACGCCGCTCGAGGTCGGGCACGGAGGCACCGAACACAGCAACGACAGACGCAGAAAGAAAGAGCAACTTTTTCAAAGTGGTGAATTTCATCGCAGGCAAACTAGTCAGTGAGGTGAATAGGAGAGGATGCTTGGGTCACTTTGTGGGTAAGTGATGAGGAATTTCATGGGTAAGGGCTCAAGTTTATATAGCTTTTTGCCAGGACTGACTTTGTTCTTGCTTTGCTTTGCTGACCCCCGTTGGATATCATTAGATACTCTCAAGAAGTTGTAATGAAATCATTACTATCCCGTCCTGCGGAGTCAACAAAAGATCGGGCTCTTCTTCATCAGGTCATAGCAGCAGCTCCAACAGCGCTCAGTCTTGCTGGATATGTGCCGAACGAGCTATGAATGAGGACTTCACAAACTGTAGAGACCTTGGGTAACGTGTGGGCCTTGGCGAGTCGGCGGACGCGTACGGAATTGCCGTCGTCTACGTCGGATATTGCGCCTGTGCGGCCGAATCACCCTTCCTGCCGTTTCGAGGGCGAGTCTTTCAAAGTTTGTTCCATTAAACACTGCCAGCATGGAACGTTTACGCGTTACGTCGTACTCAGCTCAGAATATCTGGAGTCATCTGTTTGCATGCCGCCATCCATAGCTTCCACGGAGCACTTCTTCGAGACAGGTTTAGACTCGGACCGTACCCATGAATGTTGTAAAAATTGCATTGCATTCTCGCGGTATACATTTGTGCGCAGACTGAGGTAGAACTGTACTTTGGAGAAACAGCTTGGAACAGATCACAACGTTCGTCAACTTACGACAGGTCCATCGTGAAACTATACAGACTCGGATGTAGTGAACTTGCGAACCCAACGGAACATAGCAACGTTTGTTCATTCAAGTTGAACAGGTGGCCAATATCATGGAGTATACTATTATACCTTGTAAGTTGAACAGATTGAACAGCCCTGTAATCACCACATCCCCACATGAGCTGGCATCCGCTGCATTGTCGTATTGTCGGTTACTTGTTCACCAATTGCACCCCACATGCAGCTCATGAATAAGTACTAGAATGATGTACTTACCATATCGCAATATCAATCATCGCAAGTTCAGATGTGATCAAACCATTAACATACAGCTTTGTTCTTTGTATCTGGACAGGTTGGAGTATTCACCTGTGTATGTTGTATCATACGTACAAGCGCAGACTGAGATACTAATAGATATGAACGAGTAGGAAGGACAAACGCACATATACTTGAATCATAACGTAATACAAATCGTCGTACTACATATTGTACAAGTACTAATAGATACATCATAGACCAAATAATACACATACAACTAAAGATATAGAAAACAAACGACGAAGACCCTTGATTAAACACACGTTCATGCACCGATATCACATCAGAGTCATGAATGTATGACTCCTGATATACATTCATACCGCCATGCCATCCCATCAGAAGAGGAAGACCACGCCCTACAGTACCACACCGAACCCCCGAAAAACTACTCCGGTATAGAAATATAATCCCACATATTCTCGCCTTTAGACCCAGTGATAGGAACAGATCGCGGAGAGATCGGCGGCTCCGAAATTTTATTATCACAGCGATTTCTAGATCTATAAGCCCCAGAGATCGTATACCCATCGAACAAAGGCGCGTCTTGTTCGGAATCTTCGTCGCAGGGTATGGGGACTGGCAATGGCGGTAGGTCTGTGAGATGATATGAATCGGTGGATGGGTCTGCAAGGATCGTCGTCGTCGATAACGACGAGGTATGAGACTCGGAACCGAAATTGGAGGCATGGGTAGCGTAAAGACCTGGAACTGCATCGAGAGTACGAATCTGTGGTTTAAAACCGAATTGAGAGTCGATGCGGAGGAAAGAGGGTGGCGTTGGAAATTTCTCAAATAGGTTTGTGAAAGAACGACAATGAGTCAACGCGATGTTGACAAGAATGGAAAGAATGAGGGACTTACGTTTGTACTAATTTTAAGGGTAGACATTTCTGCATCGATAGAAGGAATGTCGTTCGTTGGTACGAACGCGAGCGCTTCTTGAAGTTGAGAATCGAGGAATTCACCGTCCGTATTGTCTTCGGTTTCGTCAGAAACGAGGGTGGCATCAAGACTGAAGGAAGGTTTTGGGGTGGCGTCGAGGCCACATGAATCAGAAGATGGCGATGATTTCACGAGTACAGGCGAAGAGTTCCTGGAACACGCTGGCGGAAGAACATCATCTTCCACCTCAACCTTGGGTTCAGGCGAAAGTGATCGCGCAAACATATACTCAGCCTGGATCTCCTCGCCACTCCCAACATCGTACTTCCGTTCTTCTTCAACATCCCCCAAGCTCTCTCCATTAATCAATCTCATCGCGAGCTCTTCACACCTCTCAATATCAGCCCTCTCCTCCTCCTTCGACCTCTTCTTCTTCGCTGAACCTCGCCTCAACCCACCCGGGGTATACTTGTAATTCGGAAACTTCTCCGAATGCTGCTTCTTCAAGTCCCTAGCCATTTTCGCCCACGGCTCGCGTTGAGCCGAAGTCAGGTGCTTCCACACTCTTCCAGCAGAACGGCTTACTTGACGGTGGTCAGTCTCGAACGGGTGGTCTTTCTGCGCAATCCAGTAGGCGGAGCGAAAACAGATGAATGCGTTGGGCGGACGCGGAATGTGGTTTTCGGCGCGTCCGCGAGAGCGAGAAGAGCTGAAGCCGAGTTGTTCTTTTGATGCGTGGACTAGGTAAGGCGTGTCGCAATTGACAGGGAGGGAAGTAGAAACCGGAGCGGGAGGAGGCGAGTCTGACTCGATTGAAGTCGAGGTTGAAGCGGATTCTGATGGATATCGTAATGTGAAGTCTGGGTCTTCAACATCTGAGTCCTCTGTTAAAAGCTATCAGTATCGCATCAGGTTATCTGATTCATGGATAGACATACCGTTGTAACATTTTGGAGCTTGCAGTGAAATTCGTCGTGACCGGTAGACTGCGGGAACGTTTCTGATAGGCGGCATCGTTTAGTTCGATGATGATGCAAAATCTGTCTTTTTCTATGCAAACAGAGGGAGTTGAAAGACACGCAGGAGTGCTGAAGGACGTGTAAAGAGACCAAAGGTTTGTCGAAATCCACCACAAGAGCGCCATTGCTTTTCAACGTATCTCCACGACGCCTCTTTTTCCCTAAACAAGCCCGTAGGAAAAGTACCCCTCTATAATAGCACGTCGAGGCAGCCATGAGGCAGCTCGATGTTTGGTTGAGCTTTTCTCTTGACATGATTGTCACAGAACAACTCCCAAAAAAAGAGAAGAAGGCTGCGTGGCAGTTCTGGTGCCATGCCATCAACAGATTTCGTGACTTCTCGACTGACATGAGGCGAAATCATCCCTGAAGCAGGTGAATATTCTAGGGAACTGTGCATTAAATTAAAAAAGAAGCGCAAGAATGATGATGATAAAGAGGCTGACCGAGGTTGTATTCATCTAAGAACTGACTCGACAATGCTTATCGTACTCAGGACAAAGAAAGTGCGTCGTTAAATGAACAGCGAACAAAGAGTCGTATGTATGCAACAACCGTGTGATTGGGCTTAAGGACAAGACTTCAGGGTAGTTTCGAAATTGGCTGGATTTCTGGATTTCATACATATTCTAAGTGACCAACTTCCATGAGCTCCAAAAATTCAAACACAGTAAGAAACACGGCGCAAGTACCTCATTCACTTTGATTTTTGATACGAATGATATCAAAGCGTCCCCCGTTCAGGTCAAATTGCCACAAAGACCTAGGGTTTGCCTAGCAAAGCAGATCTAGATGGCAAGAAATCAGCTCGCTAACACTTGGAGCTCCATAAGTGCAATCGTTGATCATGAAGAATAAGATTGAAGCAGATATGGATACGACGATATGCAAGGAACAAAGGCGCGACGATTTTAGGACAAAGGCAAAGCGTGCATGCGCGCTTGCGAAGGGCGGCTAATGATTAGTATTTGTTAATGTTTGCTCTCAGCCGGACCGTCCCCACCGATGTAAGACGGCACTAAGACTGCCGCACTTGCGATGAATGTTTGCAGCCTCGTCGCGGGGAACGGGTACATTTAATTACAATGGAAATCGACACGAAGTAGTGTAATAATACAAATGCCTAGAGCAAAGTTAGACTACCAGCACACGTACTAATCAAATAACAAATTTCTTGAAAGCCTCATAACATTGTAGAAAGGCACGTCGATTGTCGAGGGGTTTCATACCATCGTTGAGCCTCCGATTAGGACGTGGGATATCAGGGACATGCCCAGTGACTATGGTGGGTGTATGTGGAAATTGCCTTAATGCAACACATCGAGCAAGTTCGCGAGTGACGGGGATCTTGAAGAAACTGGGAGATGTCCCGAGCATGTTTACACCGGGGAAAACCTCTATGTCAAAGGTGGATATAAAGGGGGACAATGGAGAACTAGTAGTAAATTACATACCTTACTGTCCAATATATCAAGCCCCATCGATGACCTTCGAGTAATAGTATCCTGGAATGCGGCTATAGCCTCGACAACAAGTCCTGCATGTGGGTCGTTTTTACCGAAGAACCGTTTATCGTCTTGTACGACGAGTATAATATCGTTCGTGTCTCGATCGACGATGCAGACGTCAAGTTTAGCGTACTTCTCCTCCCCGCAAATAAATAATATGGCAACTCTTTGCGCGTGCGAATTACTCGAGGACGATGGATATATCCAAGAGAGTTAGAAAGTGCCACGGCAAAATCAACGACTGCTGAATCCTCCACCGAGTACAGTCGGAAGGCATCATTGCGAGATCGAGTTGAGTAAGGAGGTTGTAGGATGGGTCATTGGTTGCGTCGTCGGCGGTGGAGGCGGTGAGGATGTCTTGGTGAATGGAGGGCACGGGTAAGGGTGTCTCTTCGAAAACGTTTGAGTATCCTGGAAAGCGATTCTGATGTTATACGCTTCCAGATCGCTAAAAATCCACTTGTCTCCGGACTTGGCTGAGCGTATTTCAATCATGTTGACCATCCATCCAGGTTGAGGCTCAGTTGAGAGGTATGGTGTTGTCCCACGCTCATCTACTGTGAGACTTACATCCGAGAAAGATTGACGACCAGCTGAATGTATTCCCAATAATTGATTGTATGCCTCTTCGACTCTCCTCAATCCGAGTCAGAGTCAGACTCAGGCTTATAAGAAGCCGCTCTCAACTGCTTATACACCTTCTCACTCAAACTCGGCCCAATCTTCCTCTTCCCAGATCCAAGGTCCTGCAGCGCATACCTAGCCTCTTCGACCTTTGATTTCGCCTTCCTCTGTCTCCCAACAGGCTGAGGCGGATTTCTCCTCTCTTCCTCTCTCATCTTCCTTTCATCAATCTCCTTCTCGACGAAAAAGTTATAGAGCGATCTAAACGTAGTGAACTCCTTAATCACCCACCCTACTTTCTCAGCGCTCATACCGTCAATGCATAGAAGCATTCTTGCAAAGGCAGTCTGAACGGTAATGAATCCCGATTTGGAATTCAAGTACTCGAATGACTGGTAAGTCGTTAGGTAAGAGCGGTCTGGATGGGCTTTGCGGAAGTAGGTCTGGAAGGGGAGGTAGTTGTACCTCTTGATCAATTCTTGGGGGATGACATGCAGATCCTGGTCCTGGAATGCAGGAGTCGCCCGTCAGGTTCTTCCAGGCTGAAAATATCGAAGGAAATATCTCACTTGATAGATCTGACACACGGCACGGTGCAAAACCGCATAATAATCCACCGTATGCGAAAGTTTCTTGGTCTCTCGGACCATGAAACCGTCAACAACCTGAGTGGATGAGAGGGCGGTCGCGATGTTCTGCTCGAAATTTGCGCGGTTTTTTTCACTATCTGATAATTCCCATGAGATTTTGGAGACCTATTGCAATGTTCAAATGTGAGAATTGATGCCCACCATATTCTTCAACGACATAGAAAACACGAGTGATCCCGCTGTGATGCAAACGAAACTGGTATACGGTAAGCCCTCAGTCTGATGATACCAGGGAGTCCCTCACCTTCTGCTCATGAAACCGGCCATCCTTGATACTATTACACAAATCATCCAATCGTTTCCTTTCCAGAATCACATCCAACGAAATCTCATCTAATGAGCTTCCATCTTTAAACCTCCTCTTCGCGACCCACGTCACGTCCCCCAGCGCCAAAGCACGCTGCTCAACGGGGATCCCCTTCTGCCCCAATCGATAAGATATTGTTGCGTCCCTCTCACGATTGTCCAGAATGAAGCAGATGTCGTACGTGCCGGCAGGTATAGTGATAGGGCGGAAGTCAGCAAATTTGGTGACCTCAAACCCAGTATAATTGTCCAGCTCGAAAGCGACATCCGTTGCAGGGAGGTTAGGAATGGCAGCTGAGAGACGAGGTCGACCAGTGAGCTTTGCTACGCGATTCTGTGCTTGACTGGGTCGAAGCGGTGGCGCAGTCGGAGGACCCATCGATCCTGTTGTCTGCGATCGAGCTAAAGGAGTGGGATGCTGCAAATTGCTTGGACCAGCTAGAGCATTTGACCCTGTCGTCTGTGACCGAGCCAGAGGTGCTGAGCGTTGCGGAACGCTTGGACCAGCTACGCCCTTCGAGTTTGTGGCCGGAAGACTACTTGTCCTCGAGATGCTTGACGACGGTCGGCTTAACGAGCGGATGTCAGGAAAGTCTTCGTCAAGAGAAGCTGTACTGGCGAGAGACTGAGTGGATGGCCTTCGAGTAAGGTTGCGTAGGCTGTCCGCTTGGCGGGAAGGATCAAGAGTTGGGTATTTGGACCTTTGACTTTCGGCGTCGTTCTCCAGCAGTTCTGATAGGGTGGGTCTTCTCGACAAGGAAGAGGTGCGGGTTGAAGAAGCATGCCGTGGCTCGAGAGGCATGGTGGATACTGGGAAATCGTCTGCTTCGTTCAAAGAGAAGTCCGCTATTGTACTGTCTCCGACTCGACGAACGTTTGTTAGAGCTTCAATTAAAGTGGGATCGTGGAAGGGGGCCAGTTCAATTGCATAAACAGCTTGGCCGTTAGTTATGGTGATGTGACCTTCGTCCCTGGTGGCGACGCGGCGATTTGAGGCATCTGTTTTCGTAGAAGATTCAGACTTTTTGAAACCCTGAAAACAAAACGACGCATCTAAATACCAGAAGAGGAATTGTAGCTGAGGCGTGAACTCAGATGGTACTGAACGACTTGACGATGCAGCAACTTGAGAAGAGTTCCATACTTGGCCAGTGCCACTTGTTGAAGCCACCCTCTTGGCTGGACGAGACTCGTTGCTCGCAGAAGCTTTGGGTCGGCCACGCTTCTTATGAGATGATGACGACGCGTCATCCATGTCAAAATTAAATCCACCACCGCTATTCTCCTCCCTGATCTTGCTCTCAAGAAACTTCTTTATGCTGGGGCCAACGCCATTGACCTTATCGACAGCAGCCTGCGGAGTGGGTAAATACTCCGGGTAGTCGACTATCGCTCTCAAAGCTTTGCCGTATGTGAATCGAATATTGGAACCTGACGCGTTCTTGAGTCAAAAGGCGGTACCTTCGATTCCAACTTTTTTTTTTACCTTCTTCGAGTTCATCATACTTTTCCTGTATCCAGGAAGCAAATTTGGGATTTGCGCAGGATTTAAGGCTATTGCTTCGTCGCGGTGGCATAGTTAGAGCGGTAAGATGCAAGTTAAACGAGGAAACACGAGAGTTCAAGGCAAAGAGTCTTCCATCGCCTTTGTGACAATTGGGAACGCGTCAAAGACTCAAAGCAGGTCAAAGCGCGTCTGGTCACATCCGTTATGGCCTCAAGTCACGCTTTGTGAATTCGAAAACTCGAACCATGAACGCAGTAGAACTCTCCGACGATTCAGAGGTTGAGCTACCTCAAAGCCAGGCTGATCCTCCGCCTTCTAGTCAACCTGTTAGTCCTGCTTCTTCGTATCTCAACTTGCCCCGCGACGACGACAGTGAACTTGAGATCGTCAGTGCCACCCTTTCCAGACGCGCCAGTACCAGTGGTTCCTTCACTTTAGATCTTTCTAGTGACGCGGAAAACGATGGACCGCGACATACAGCTATCTCTGGTTTTGCTACTCCCTCCTCACGCGCCGCTTCTCAACCGGGAACATCTTCATCTTCTCCGTATAAGCGAAAACGCGATTCGCGAGGACATGAGTTCTTCAGGTACGAAGACTGGATGTCTTCTTCCGATGAGGAGTTGGATTCTAGTCCATCTAAAAAGCCGAGGTCTAGTAGCCTCGAACTGGACGAGGTGCGTTTTGGTTGTATACATTCAAGGCGGTAACTAATGCCATACATTGTATGTAGGACTTGTTTGCAAAGTATCAAGTTGACGTTGCACCTCAAAAGACAAGTAGACGCCCTAGGATGACACAAGAGGAAAAGGTTAGGCTTCTTCCCCCCGCTTCCCCCCGCGTTCTTTAAGCGCTTATTAACATTCCTTGCCTCAGGACGCCAAGAAATCTCAAGCGGATGCCGACAAGGCCGAACGAAAGCGTATCAGGGACGAAGACAAACGCCGAAAAGAAGCAGATAAAGCAGAGGAGAAACGTACCAAGCAACTCGAGCGAGCTGAAAAGAAAGCCGCAGCAGAATCACTTAAAGCTGATCAAAAGGCGTTCAATGCTGCGAATGTCTTGCAAAAGGACAAGAAAAAGCTGCTCCATCTTATGGACGTCGTACTGTCTTCTACCCTCGTCGAAAGGCACCCCAATCTGCAACGTGAACTGAGCGGCCGTTTCTTGGATAAAGTTGGCGCGAGGGATGCAATGCCGACCATTTCTACTGCCCCGTCGCTTGTAGGAGGTCGCTGCACCATCCGAGTGAAGAAGACGGATTCGAAGAGGTTCGATCATGTCCAGCGACACTGGAACGTGTGTGAAACGTTCACGGAATACGAAAATACTGCTATACTCTGGCTCGATGTGGATGAGCAGTTCATTTTCGAACTGCAAACGCTCTCTCAGACTGTTGATGACTTTCGCAAGGCGCATAAGTTCCAATCCGTTAAAGACAGGGTCTTCATCTTGATATACGGATTAGAGGGTTGTAAATGTCTGGCTCGACGGCAGACTGAGATTCAGGATGCGTTATCGATGTTGCAAATGACGAAGCATGTCCATCTCATATTTGTGGAGGATGTGGAGGAGGCCGCGGAGCGTTTGTATGATTTCACAGCGGATTTGGGTACGTCGTTTCAGTGGGACACCTTCGTTTTATTCTTCTCACGTATACAACCCCAGGGATCAAGCCTTACAAGTCAGTGCCCTACCACCTGATTCAAGATATACGTACTGACGATATTCCCCTACCGTTTCTTCAGAATGATCGAACGCTCTTATCTCCCGTTCTGCTCTGACGTGAGGCTCAGTTCAGGCATCAATCTAAACGACACATGGAGGAAGATGCTTCACCAGGGCATACACCGTGTTACCGAATCGGGAGCTGGAGGAATTGTGCGTGAGCAGACGACTATACGTGGCTTGATGGAAAAGTATGAGGAAATGCATGTGCAAAGACAGAATGGGGCAATGCTGTTGGAAAACTGTCAGGTTCGTAACTGGCTTTCTCTCTCGAAACTCTCTCTTGAGGAGCTGACGGTCCGTATGATTGATTGAATAGGTTTCGACGAGGAAGGACGGTACTCAAACGAAGAGGTCAAGGTTGGGACCAGCGTTGTCGAAGAGAGTTCATACAGTGCTTTTTGGTGAAGATCCGTTGGAGTTGGTGGATAAGGAACGTTAAGAATTTGTCTTGAAGATCTAGTTTCATAGTCTGAGCATGCATATTTTTATTCGATTTACTCTATACCTTTCATGATGTTTTCATTGTGTAGACTTCGTTATTTTACTCGTTATTTACTAGTCCATACACAGATCATCTGAGATAGCTTCACTCAATCATGAAACCCCGACGCAGCCGCCTCCGTCCTTCTCTTCTCAATCAGCTTTAGTCGTTCGCGCTAACGCTCGCCCAAAGAATCCATATTTTTTCCAGTCAAATGTTAATCTGACCATTTGAAGCCGCACTCAATCTCACGGCAATAGCCTATCCTCCCAGACTCGAAAGAATCCACTCCAACACGAGCCAGAGGCACTTCCAAACCGGAAATGGCGAAAGACGCATTGAGTAAACAGACAGTTTTTTGTCCTTCACCTACGCTTGGCTTGCACCGGGAATTGTCGCAACTCAAGCAGTCTCAGGCGGGACCTGCTGCTCAGTGAGTGGTGCCAAATACGAGGACAAGCACTGTCGACACAGTGTGCAAAGCCTGTTTCATAAGTTTTTGGTCATTCTAATATGTATTCCTGACACTCTTGAATGAAAAGTTTTATCATGTTGGTTGCGCTGTATGAATGAACGAGACAAACCGGAAGGCGAACAAGCAGAGCCGCTACATGGGTAGTGAGGCTGAGAAAGGCTAGCCGCTAGAGGTTGCGCAGTGGGTAGGCTCAGTAATTGATTCCATGGTTCAATTGGATGGAGAAGTCCACGTTACATTTTGCGGTACACCGTCGAATATTCCCGCTAGGATCTCCATTACAGCCGCTATCGCAGAATAAGTGCCTATCTAAATCGCCTATAAAGTTTATCGCAGCGCTAAAGAACGAGGATATGCTGCAAGCTGTTTTGTTGTGGTGGACGACAGGATGAACGACGAAGCCGGTGACGACTGGGCCGGCGGCCCGTCACAAGAATCACACGGTATCGATGGACGCCATGGTGAGCCTGAGCTGGCTCTTGTCGCCGACGTTGACGAGCTTCACGAACTTACGACTATACTTCTCATCTTAATACTTCATGGCGTCTCCAATTTCCGGATCTACGACGCCAGATTCTATTGGTTCGGGTGCTGAAGACGGTGTAGCGTTTCCCAGCTCCGACTCCACGACTTCATCTAGCGAATATGCAGTCAAGAAGTCACGTCGACAAACAGCATTCTATCCTCATGTGAACTCGTCTAATAAGACACAGAAACCGTTTAGTAGGAGTGCTGCTAAGCGTGAAAGTGTTATGGCACTAGGGAGCATCGAGCATCTGCAGTATTACTTCACAAAGACCGGGATAAAAGCGAAGAAGAAGTGAGTTTATGCCTTCCTTGTTATCAAATTTATCATTGAGTATATTCCTAGTCCTCTAGAGAAAAATCATCATGGCCTTGTTCCCGCTATTGGTGGTGAAAATGTACACAACCGGACCAACCCATCTATAACATCTATCTCCGACCTCCCTCTTCCCCCAACCCCTGTCGTTCCAGATCCACCGACCACATCCTTTGCACCTCACATCAAATCAACGGATATCGACCCCGAAACGCTTCTTCCAGGCGTGATAGAAGATCTCTCCTCTGTATCCCATGCATGGCTCATCGACCAAGACCTATCCTCATCATCCAATACAGAGCATCACTTCGACGTTCTAGATGTTCTACAGACTACAACCCACGCCATTCGTTCAACACGAAATTACGTTCTCTCATCACCAGACGAGTCTGCGGGTACTATCCGAGAACATTTCCGGTCAAATAGGCTCGGGCCAGCAGCCAGCAGCTCTTCGTCTGGAAGAGCGGCTGTGTCGTCGCAGCAGCCTGATCCCCTTACGCTCATAAGACGCTCAGCATTGGAGGTGCTGACTTCACTACGTGAGATTGAGGAGAAGACGCGTCTGCCGCTAAGTGATGACGCGTATGATGCACAAAGCGATGGGGGCGCGTCCCGTGGGGCAGGCGGGAGCGGCAGCAGTGGAATAGAAGGGGGTTTGTATTTTCACATCGCTCGCTAGTCCGAGCGTGTACTAATGTCAATCGAATATGTAGATGGTGATGAGCACGAGCACGAGCTTACTGGGTTGCACGAGGTTGACAAGGACATTCCCGTCGCCTTTTCCCTTGTTCAAGTACAGGGAAGGTATGAGAGTGTGCCGGTATGGGAAGACCCAGATGCGGATGGGTTCCATGTTGACGAGGACGAAGGCAAGGAGAAAAAGGACAGATGGGATGAGCGGCTTGTGTTAGGTGGTGGCTGGCTTTACCGTCAAGACATAACTCTCGAGAGCTTGAGCAAGGAGCGAAAGGTCGTTGCGGACTATCTCGATGTGGTAGACGAGGTGTTATTCGAGGGAAAAAAGGGTGCTCAAGGCGGGCAGAGAGGATGGGAGAAGCAGAAGACGAAGTTAATGAATAAGGCCCGGGGAAGTTCCAGACGGCGTGTTAGTGCGGGCGATGTGGAAAGCAGAGGTTTTACTTTCCTTCTTAGTCCTGGCGATACTGCCAGTGGGAAGAGACGGGTATCGACAGGGATGTTACCTGACCTGATGGGCGGGTTGAATATCAGCGAGGAGCCAGCGCAGATGGAGGGTATCGCTGAGGAGGAAACGGAAGCGGAAGAACAGATGGAGGACGTACCTGATAGTGCTCTGGAAGATGATGAACTCCCCGAGTGGGCACGGCGTCTCGCGTTCATGGACAGTGATTTAGGTGAGTCTACTAAGCGCTGTTTGCCTCACCAGTTTTACCTAACAAACCTTGAATAAAAGAACGCGCGCACGCCTTGCTATCCTTCCTATTGCCTCCAGACCTTCATTCTGCACTCTCTCCTGACGCATCTTCCCGTTCTGCATTGCTCGAGTCACTCTCATCCGGGCAGCTTCTTTGCGTAGCCTACAATGCCGGCGTGAGGAAGTCGAAGAAGCCTTGGGGATATGTGAATAAATACGCAATTCATGATATTCTGGCTCTAGAACAAGCGGAGGCCGCTGCAGCAGCAAACGAGGGTGTTGAGCTTCGCAAGAAAGGCTGGACGTTCCGAAGGACCGATAATTTGCGGTTGTGGGTTGGGTTAGTGATATTACTCTCATATTGGTATGGTTTCACTAATTAATTGACAGAGCGCTTAAGATTCGTTACATGTTGCCAATCATTGTCCCCACCCAAGTTCTGTCAATGGGAGCCGGCTCTGGGCACGGCACACCTGGCTCATCGAACACTCCGCTAGGTTCTCCGATACCTCTGTCGCAAAAGTTTCCCACCACCGAACCGTCTGTAGAGTTTGATGCGAAGATTGTGGCGCGAAAGGACAAGGGGTGGGAGGATATGCTGGAAGCTGTTTTGTTGCGGTGGATGTGGAAAGTGGTGGATGAACGGCGAACGGATAGGTAATACGTGCATGCGACTTGTTTTCACGATGATTCGGAAGTCGTGTAATTTTTGCATCAATGAGTGGGTTTTTTTATTTCTCTCTAGTCCATGCTGTTGTCAATCATGATTACAGTACATATTGTTTTGTTTTGGTCGATGGAAAGTACAAATCGCAATTTATACCCTACAGGAATACATTTATTACATTTTATCAAGCAAATTTGCAGTCCTTGTGTTTAATGCCACTCATTGCGCAGCTTCTGGCATATACTGTTTCAACCAGGCTGGAACCCAGCCAACTGTAGGCTTACTTTTCGTACTATTTAGTGCATTTTCCGCCAATTCTGGTTTGTGAGGACCAACAATATCAAAGCACCATCCTCTATGCTTTCGCACATCACTCTTTCCATGAATTTGGCGACGTAGGAAGAGGAGAAGGGAGTGATAACTTCGCTTATTGTATGTGTTGATCGTGAGGTCATTTCGCAGACATAACCGGAATGCAAAGGGTCGGGTGGGGTGCTCGGCATGGGAATGGTCATCCTTGTCATCGTATCCCAAACCTGGTTGGTCGACAATCACAAGAAGACGGATGTTATCTGGCAATGAAGCCCCGTTCTCGCATTCCAAGACCCTTGAACAAAGAATTTTAGTGAAACGAGCCCGGTATGAATGCAATTAGCATACCAGGTCAAAGTCGATAGTCCAAATTTGCGCCGTTTGGGAGAAAGATGAATCAGGAATGCACCCGGCGTGTCTCTCTTCCGATTGTAACACCAAAATTTGCAGCGACGCGTGTCGGGCTCCTCTGTCGTTTTCAATCTCACATATGCGAATTCATCACTGGAAGGATAAGTTGAGCGTATATCAACCGAAGCAGTATTTCCGCTATGCGAGAGCTCCTGAGGTGGCGAGGTGCTGCTGCTGCTTTCATTGGGTATGTCCATCACCACGAGTGGAATCCTTGCTGACCCTGCACAGTACATATGTTGGAGGAATCAAAGTCGTTGAATGAAACAAAATGGGACTTACTCAGGGATTCTCCATCATGCAAGTTGAAGGACACATTGAGTAGCACGGCACTCAGTGGTGTAAGTGTATACGAATCCCTATAGAAATACACGGACTCCACGGTCAACCCGAGTTTCTGAAAGACTTCTGGCTCGTCTTGCAGTGTCGTTATTTCCTGATTATCGATTCTTTTGAGTTCATGGGCCTTGCTGTGAGACATTAAGTGGAGTTCAAGAGATAGAAAGGCTGAGACAATCCCGGTCATTTTCGTGTCGTACTGATCATGGTCTAACGTTGGTCTTACGATTCGTGTTTCACTAAAATATTTGACTAAGGCGTTGTTGCACATTCAATGTCAATACTGCGTGAAGAGAGGTGTGTTTTGAGCATGCCATAAGCAAATAAGTAGCTGCTGACTAGAATATGATGAGATAAGTAACTCAAGAGTACTGAGTACTGGCGTATGATAGTGATATGGTAGTATTGGTGTAGCGCGTTTTGTTGAAAGCAAGGTATGCAGATACCACCACAGAAGAGGTCGAAACGAGGGAAGAATATCAGACGAGCTACTCCTTGCCCTCCCTTTATGCTAAACTGCGCGCGATTGTGTTCAATTGAGCCGCCATCTCCGGATAATTCTTCCCGAACTCAAGCTGCGCGACGGATGCCTGACAATAATACCAGTATCAGTAACAACTCCATCTCTCGAGGTCACTACGACGCACATATTTGTATGTCAATGCATTGATAAGCTCGACCTCTGTCCGGGCGAGCTCAGCCTGTTTTTCGAAAAGCTCTACCGCTTTGTCGACTTTGCCTTGTTGTAAGCTGAGTTGCGCGAGCGTGGCTACGGCTGCGTCGCATTCGGGGTCGATCCGCAAAGCTTCGTTACAACACCGCTCAGCAGCACCAATGTTTTGGTCCATCTGGTATAAAGCAAGACCCTTGTTGACCAGCGGAAGGACATTTGGTGGGTTTCTGGAAATTTCTCCTGTAAGACATACCTCAGAAAGTGAATGAGCATGTTGAGAACGTACTTGAGCTTTTCTAACTCGACAGCTTTGTCGAACTTCTCGATGGCGTCCTGGAAACGTTGCTGGTCTAGCAACAGTTCGCCGCTTGAAAGGAAACAGAAGCAATGAGTTCGCCATTTAGCATAGATCTGAAAACTTGACTGACTAGTAGTTGAGCGGCTCGCTTCTCTGTGGGAAAGCCTTCATCGTCCGACGGAACTGTGCCATCGCACTTGCAAGGTTTTCCGATTTGTACTGCGCAACAGCAAGCTGTATATGACTGAACACGAATTGGTCATCGAGCTCAGTAGACTTGGTGTAGTTCTCGGCAGCTTCCTTGAACTGGCTCATGATGAACAGGACTATAGAAAGAAGTATTGGTAGGTGTATCGTTTCAGCGACAAAAGACCCCACCTTGCCCGCGGTGATAGTAAATATCCGGGTCGTTCGGGTTGTGTTTGATTGCCTCGTCAAAGCATTCAAACGCTTTCTGAGGGTCAGTTTGCTCCATGTACACACTGGCAATCTTGACCCAGCTCTGAGTGAAAGACGGTACAAGTTTGAGAGACTCGTTGAAGTCCGACTTGGCGCCCTCGACATCGCCAGTTAGGAACCTAAATCAACTGTGAATCAGCAGGGGAGAAAATAGGGCGAAATAAGACCATACTTGTAGGTTCCACGGAGATTGAGCGCTTCAGCTTTACCAACGTCCCACGAGATACCGTGCTCAAGGGCTTCGTTAACAAGAGTGACAGAATGAGGATAGTCAAGAGCTTCAAGAGCTTCAAGGGCAGAAATAAGAGTCTGATCACCAGTCGAGGGATTTTCGGGGAGTGTAGGATGAGGTCCTGCGAGCTAAAATCAACCTCTGTCTCTTCACGTCAGGAGGTTAACAACTTACGGGGGCGGAAGGCAGCGAAATAGGCGGAGATGAAAGTGAAGGATGGGAGGCGAGGCTCCCTATTTTCAAGCATCTCATGAGCCGTTTTCGTAGACATGGCTTTAAGCACGCGTTCGACGGCTAGCGCAGCACTTTGATTGGTGAACTTTTCGAGGATGGTAGTGGCAGTAAAGTCTGAGAGACGCGTCAGAATGAACCACTAGAGGGTTAGAAAGCGCGTTACCGCGTAGAGCTTCGGGATATCGTTCGAGTTGCTCCAATGCCAATGCTCGCCGGTTTAGCGCCTTGACGTAGTTGATGTCCAATTTGATAGCTTCGTCACAGTCTTGGACTACTAATTCATGTTTAGGTGGCGACATGTTCATGTAACCTAAGGTGCTTTCAATACAACATTGCTGGGTAAGAAGATGAAAAGTGACGTACAAGCTGCCCGATTGCTATAGAATACGGGTTCTGCTTTGGGAGACATCTCGATTGCACGAGTGTAAAGCTCAGCAGCAGAAGAGAATTTTCGTTGTTTGTAGCAGTCGTTCCCCTTCGCTTTGAAGAGACCAGCAATTCTGCCTCGTTCCTTAGTGGGATGTTAGCCACATTTGTGAGGTATGCGTAATCCAGCTAACCTCTGAAGACATAGCAGCAATCTGCTCAGCAGAATAGCTCTTCAATTCATCTGCCCAGGGTTCATCATTCCGTTCACCCGTATATGTGGTCACTCATCTTCAGCCTCGGTCTCCACCTTAGGTTTCCGCTCCTCCAGAATAGGGCCATCTGCGTCACTGACAGTCTTCTTTTTCTTCTTTGAGGACTTTGAATCCTTCTTTCTGTCCTTCTTCTCCCCCTTTTCCAAGTCGGTAGGCCTCGACGACGATGTGGAAGCGTAGTACGCAACTCCACCCACAGCAATTGCAGCGGCAGCAGTTCCAATGAGTATGGCCTGCTTGTTTTCTGACACGAAGCTTTGTACGCGCTCCACGAGGGTTACGGTGGAATCTGAAGAAGACATTGCAACTGTCGTCCCGCTGTCGTCGTTTGACAAAAATGAGAGAGCGAGTCTGACGAACAGTCTCGGCTGTTCTGCCGCGAAAACTCACGCGGTTCACCCATGGCTCGGTCGGTTTTCATCGGAATCGGCGGTCCGGTGCCGGAAATCGCCTTACATCTGTGTCTAAGTCCCTGTTATTCAAGAGAGCTACATACGTTGAGTTATGAGCTTGCAAAGAACGAAATTGTCCTTTAGATCAGGGATTTTCCCTACTCGAGTCAGGCCTCCAAAGAGTGAATCTCTAATTACAGTGAATACAGGCCCAGACTCCGTCGTCTCCTCGCCGAGCCGTTCTTATTATGAAGATCTTCCCATTCGTAGCCGGAAAACAAGACGGAACAGCTTTGCCATGGAGAAGCAGTTTGATTTGATTGAAAATCACCGAAGTTGAAACAAAATCGTCAGAAGTGGAAAGAGTCGGGACAGTCGGGAAGTTGGATAGATCACCCATTGGAGTTCAAATTAATCAATATTCTAAGTCCCAAATCTTCAAATGTACGATGCTGATTCACAGCTCAGTACCAGTATTGTATTGAGCGTTTGAACAGTGATTTAAATGAGCCAATTTCATTTCGTTCTAGGAGTGTTTATGACAAGAGACGCAGCCAATAGTCCAAGATTTCAATGACAGGTCTGCTATTCTAATGAACCTGTCTGGCCGACCTGTTCGTCGACGTGGAAGAGTGAAAATAATTTACATACGGTCCCTCAGCCAGGAGCCTGTGAAGAATAGGCACGAACTCATGCCGCCGGAATTCGTGCTCGGATCGGCAAACAAATGGAACGCCTCTCATTGGCTGGATCTTTGCTTGAAAAAGATCCAGCTACGCGTTCCCGCCTCGTCTCGACCGCTGCGATATATAAACGTTGTCCAGAGACCAGAGTGTCATCAGGACTTTTATGGGCAACTCGAAGCTCTACGCTTCTCTCGTCGCTTTGCTAGCTATCTTCGCGTCGTATAAGCTTTACAAAGCTCCACCTGCTCGTCCAATTCTCATGGCTGGTTCTGAAATGAAGACGTTTGAGTCTGCGGAAGTCTTGAAACATGTGGACCATATTAGGTGAGTTCAGCTGTGGCGAAGTAAACCTTGCACTGAAGTTGGATACCAACGACAAGGGCAGTCGCTACAGCGCAAAGGCCAGCGCTGCCGTCTGAAAGGACTGCGTGGGCAATGGCATGGCTACGTGGAGCATTATCTTTCACTCAACCGTTCGGTGCTGAATTGGGTTTTAGGCTACACCTAGTAGTGTGGAACTCAGTATGTCAACGAGGCTGACTGTACGGCCTAAGTTCTGACGCGTTCACTATCAGTGGAAGAGTGCCTATTTCTATGCGGACAAGTTTCCCAAGGAGGACTTCAAGAGTTACTCCGAGTATGCCCTGTTGGCGGCAACGTATCTCGTGGTGTGTACTACATAATGATAGTGTATTCTATGTCCTCACTTTCATTCTAGGATCATCATAATGCCGAAGAGTCCGCGTTGTTCCCCACGATTGAGAAGAAGGTTCCGGGATCAATGGAGAAGAATGAAGCTCAGCATCAAGCTTTCCTCTCTCAGGTTCGATATCTCGCACCTCTTGTCATTTCGAAGTGCATATACTCAACATTTCCACCACAGCTCACGTCGCTGGTAGAATATCTCAATTCGGCCCAAACATCCGATAAGTTTGACAGTGCGACGTACCGTGCTAAGGTATGCTTTGACCTCAAGAGTCTTTTCAAGGAGTCTAGCATCTCACACTATTTAGGTTGATGAAATTGTTGGTCCCGTTATGCAACATCTTTCCGAGGAATTAGATACGCTAAAGAGTACCACTGTCAGTGTCTTGTTCTCCCAGTACTTTCAGCGTTCATTGACGCAGACTCCTCTTGTAGCTTCTCGAACATTTCTCTGAAGACGAGATCGATGCAATCAACAAGGCAACACACGCCGCACAGCGGGGCGACAACCATAAGCTGCTTCCGTTTCTTCTCCGTAAGTCCGTTTTTCTGCTTCACCAAAACGTAATGCTGAACATCGTACGTGGATGGATTTGAACAGAGGTAAGCCTCTCTACGCTTGAAACATTTGCCTCAAAGGCCGCCCGCTCATCATAGCTTCTTGCATTATAGAATCTGCCTCCTGGTTGTCCGTTCCCTCCTGCTCCTGGATTTGTAAAGACCCTCCTTGGCCCGTGGGTTTTCTACTGGAAGTATAAAGAACTTTGGAAGGTCAGTCATCACATCTGGCAATCTTATTTCGCGCCTCGTACTCACATATTGCGGCTTAGTATACTACATATCCGATGAAACCTGTACTTTCGACTTCTGCTCCTCTGTGAATTTGGTTGTAATGAATGAAGGGATTTGGATTTGTCTACGCTGTCGTACCGTGTATTATTTACGGATTCTGTACTCAATCTGCTTTCTGATATAATCCTGCTTTACGAGTTTTTTTCAGTATGGACGACAGGTTACATCGAAGCAAATCTCTCGCACATTGATTAGGCTAAACTTCACATAAGGTGCACAAAACTCGTCGCATTTCCATTTAGCCACCACTGACATTGTCGAATATACGTCTGAATAAAATCTAATCTCATCTACGTCACTGAGTTTACTTCAGTAACCATACAGGACAATCGACACTGCGCCGCGCGTCTTCAAACAGAGTTCCATCCTCTTTGTTTGAAATCTTCTAGTGAGTCTTTCATCGTCTGTTCCTTTGTCCTGTATTTGATTCCAAGAATCTTCACAGACCTCGAGTTATCATGCTTCTAGGTATGGGATGGAATCTTAGCATTTGGGAATTTGTTGGGCAACGAAGGGTAAATCGAGTGTGCAATGTTGACTGGAGGAAGGTCTGTTGTGAGTTCAAATCAGGATGCGCGAATGAGGGGATCTTACTGAAGTCTTGGAAAGCCCAATGTCCTGAAAAAGAAGAAAGATTGAATGTTTTCGCTTAGGAAGGGGGGATGGTGCCAACACTACTCACCTGCCAAGGTTATGAAGCGTCCAGTGGCATCTTCTTTTGATAGTGCGAAGGTATGGGCATCGGCGATATCCCGTACATCAGCCCAACTATTACCCTCCACGAGGGTCTTTTCATCCATTCCGCCGTGATCTGGGTGAGTAACATTGCTTAAGAATAAGCTCATGGATTGATTTAGATCCGACACCTCTCGAACTTCGTGTAAGATCGGCTGTTGCGCTATTATTTAGTTCATATCAAACAGATCGGTTCAAACAAACGACGTACGCCGAAGGTCTAAGGGATTTCGATTGGGTGTTAGCCTACAGTAACTGAAAAGTTTGGAGAAAAATTTGACCCAACGTATGCAGGTAATATCGTCGCAAGGTCCCACTTTGCGGTGTCCTTGACGCTTTCGTATTATTCAAAGGCGCCCTTCTCTGCTAAAACTTTAGATGCACAATACATATGTACTGGTGAGGCTTCGGTCCCTTTCGTTTTAACCTCTTCAACAGATACTTCATTCCAATCGTCCTCGGTGAACACGTCCTTAGTGGGACTGAAGTTGACCGAAGCAACAGAAGATGTCACAACGACGCGTTGACGGAGTCACTGGCTCGCTGTGAGTTCATATCTACTTGTAATTATCAAGCAAAAATCGTTACCCGTATTTCTGAACGCTTTTCAGCACACCGATCGTACCGTTCACGGCGGGAAGGATGTAGTCTATAATTTGGAAGCAGTGAACGCCTTGTAAAGAAGTCAAACATAAAAACATACCGTCGGGATGGGTTTTCACGAAATCGAACGGAGAAGCAGTATGGGCGACACCAACGATGCCTTTGACTGCGTCATCGAATGCCCCCTCCTAGAGTCATGAGAACGGTGAACCGAAGGCATAAACGCGTATCCTAGCGAAATTGGTCCTTGGTGATATCTTCGACTACGAGGAGCTCAAACTTATTTCCGTAAGATTTGAACTTTTCCTGCAAGTGTTTACCTTTGCTCAACGAGCGCACGGTTCCACTGACGGAGAAACCATGGTCGAGAAAGAGACTGAACGACCCAGGCTGCGATGTAACCATTCGCGTCAGTGACGAGGACCTTTCCGCTAGTGATAGCAGGCATTTGTAAGATGTAGTTTGTGTAGTTTATGAGTTTAGGGCTAAGAAGTACTAGGAGAAAGCTAGCCTGATTTTATACGCGAATGGCATAGCTAAAACCATGGAACAGTTTTGCGATGATGAGTCACACATGAGCCAGCGTTGATTCATTGTCTTGGTGTCGATTGATCGTCAAATGAGCTAAGAAATTGATGACAAGATAGTCCAGAGGGAAAGGGAGGGAACTTTGCGATGAGTCACACATGAGCCAGCGTTGAGTACGTTGAGTCATCGTCTTGGCCGGCGGCTGATAGCGTCACCAAATGAGCCAAGAAATTATTCATTAATATGCAATGAAGACAGTCCAGGGGAGGGAAAGGGAGGGAAACTTCGTATGTAACTCAGTAAGGGAAACACCACATTCAATTCAATTTCATGAGTTCCACTACTAAAACGACCCCGTCAAGCGAATATCCTTGATCGATGCACCAACATACACCGTGAAAGTCCCTGAAGGCTTCACCCATGACTGACTAACAGTGTCCCACGTACTGTGTTCCAACAATTAGAAATCAACCTCCCAGCGACCACGGAAGAAATACACTCACCTCATCTCCTTTTGACTAACCGTCATACTGACAGTCTGGCTACCCCCTACCTTCAAAACAACCTCGTCGAATCCTCTGAGGACTTTCGGAGGTTCACCCGCTCCGCTAGGGAAACCGAGATACAGTTGGGGTATCTCCGTGCCATCAAAGGAGCCAGTGTTCTTCACCACGAAGTTGATAACTTTCGAGGTACCTGAAGATGTGATTGAAAGAGAAGAATATGTAAAATTGGTGTAAGAAAGTCCGAAGCCGAACTCGAAGGTTGGCGTGATGTTGTTCACGTCCATGTAGCGGTAGTCGAGGAGGAGTTGTTCAGTGTAAGTCAACTGTATAGGATAGGGTGGGTGTATTCAGATAGGTCAGTTATGGGACTGTATAGCGAAGTTACTTACAGTTGGGAAAGCGTCTAGGCCGTAAACGATTGAAGTCCCGAAAGAACTCTCATCCTTCACGCAAAACGCGAATATCAAAATCTAAATTCGCACAAAACACAGAAGAAGTGCTCTTACCTCCGCAATACTGAAAGGTAACCGTCCAGAAGGATTGACAGCGCCCCACAATACATCCACGAGCCCAGGTCCGGTTTGTTCTCCCGGTGCACCTGCGTAAATGATTGCAGTGATATTCGGATGTGTGACCCAACCTATAGGTACAGGCCCCACGGAATGAATAACAACAATGGTATTATTGTTGACTGCAGCTGTGTCCTCGATCTAAGGAAGAGCACGTAAGTCTATACCACATTGCATGAAGGCACACCAACTCCACGTACCAAACTTCCACCCTTCCACCATAAATCGAGATCGTTTCTGTCCCCCATGTTTCCATCTACGGTGTCATAGAAACCAAGCTCACCACTCATACTGAGGGGCACATGAGATCACAATGCCCGTTAGTTATGTTCGTCTACATAGTCGAATAGCTAGCTCGTCAAACCACTCATAGCATTAGCAAATACAATCGCGACATCTTTACCCTTCGCCGCCGCAGGCCCCGCGCTAAGGTCATTCGACAAGACCGAAGTAATCGTCGCACTATCTCCAACAAAATCCGTGATAGCGTCAATTGGAGGCACGATAAAGTCGAGCAAATTGGAACCGGACCCCCAGCTATAACAGCACAACAAAACACCCCACGCCGTCAGCTCAGCTCAAATGAGGGAGTCAGTAGAATCGGAGGATAAACATACCCGATGCTCATCGTCCCATCATTACACTCATTCAAACTATTACAGTTCAAATTCGGCAATTTGGCATCTTGTCCGATTACTGCAATAGTCTTGATTCTATCTTTTGAAAGTGGCAAGCCGCGGATAGTAGTGCCAGTAGGTGTACCTAAAAGTATGCAGGGGTTAACCGTGTTCGGCGATGAAAATGCCAAGAGGCGGCTGGACTCTGGTTTGACAAAGAAACCCAAAAACAAACGGCTTTAGATGATTGTTCAACTCACCATCAGTCGTCGTTCGAGTGTTCTTCAACAGCACAGTACTAGCAGCAGCGATCTCCCTCACCAAGGCCGTATGGGCATCCGAGCGAACATTAACGTGTAAGTTTAAGTTACCGGACCCGTCAGGATTTTGGGCGTCAAAGTTGATTGCGGGATAATCCTTTTCAAGTTTAATTACCGACCTGTAAGCGGATCAAAAACTTTGCTCGGAAAACGTACTTGATCTTGACCTAGACGGAGCCAGGAAGCTAGGATACGTGTCACCATCTCATTTAGTCTCTGCCAGATGATAAGACTGAGTGAATAGGCAAAAATGAAAACACAAAACACGACCTACGGAGACGGGTACATCGCCACTCTGAACAGAACTTTCCAATCCTCCAAAAACACCTCCACCTAACATTCATGGTGCATCAGCTGGGACTTGTCCATGTCAAGGAATAAAAAGCCTTTACCTATCAGAATCCAATCACCCGGTTGCTCCATATCAAGACCAGCAAGTGCATTATCTGAAGCCGAATCGTGTGTCGCACCCCAATCGCTGACAGTGAACCCTGCGGTGAGCATAGGGTGAGGAAAACTGCCTGTTATGGAAGAGCACTTATGCCGAAACCAAAAGTACATACCCTGGAAACCTTCTCCCCACAAGTACCCATTATCGCCAATGAGAGCCTCATTGTGGCACGCAGAAGTCCCATTCACTCGATTATACGCACACATAACGGACGAAACATTGGCCTATAATGTGTCAACTGATGTGAACATCTAGTTTGGATAGCAAGGTAGCTGTTCTCACATCAATGCTTCGCATGAATGGCCATAAATGCATCTCACGGAAGGTTCGATCGTCTACGTTTGAAGTTAAACCATACCTAGTCCATCGTTACTTACCAGAAACTATACGGTCAGCGGATGGCGTACCTCCAATGTTCTTGATTATACGCAGCAAAGTGTTTGGCGCATGCCTGAACACCAACGCTCTGTACACCAACGATAGTTTCGTACGCTCCTTCACCGCTCAAATACGGATCAGGACCGAAGCTAAATGAATGTAAGCGTCATTCCGAACATCTAAGACTATAAAAATAGGTTTGACATACGACTCCCATGCTCTGCCTGCTTTAGGGTTCCTCATCTAAAGCGCCAATGTGGCGTTGTGAAATATTAGTCACTCGGCGGTCGTCGAAGAATGATCCACATCTGAATCTTACGCACAAGATCCATGGCGGGGCCCAAATATACATGAACACCTGACTCAGTTACAGAATAGTGAGCACACGACAAAGAACTGTTTTCAACCTCCGATCTTGAATTGGGAGGCGAGTAGGAAACGGTGTTACATAGAACCCTTTGCTCACCTTTGCCTCTGAATTCCTCTCCGAGAGCTACACCCCTCGCTCTCATCAATCTCCTGCTGAACGTACTCGCCACGTTGATACCTGTAGGGAACCCAGTGACATTTTTCACGAGTCGTAGACCTGCCGGGCCGTCGTTGAAGCAAAGAGGAGGGATAGTGATGTTGGTGCCTGAGACGAGAAATGAGCGTGATGGCGGTTGTATATTTCCTACACAGCGGCCTAGGGTGTGGGATGAATTAAGGATAAGTGTCGATAAAAGTATATTGTATGCTGGCTGCTCACTGTTAAATTGACCAACACCTCTAACCATTCCAACTTTCTCGTCAAGCGTCAGCAAGGCTACTGTCTGGTTCGCAAGGTCGTATGCTTCAGTCCAAGATCCTGTTCGAAGGATAACTGTGTCAATTTCGAAAAGCAAACTTTGAGAAAGAACGAGGGCATACGCGTCACGAAACCATAAGTTGCCGGAAAGAGCACACAGAGCGCTAAGACTCTGAGCGCGAACGAGGACAATGACATCTTGCAGGTGTCGTCCTCGAGATATTAGATGTAAGGAAGGAATGTCAGTGAAAAGCTGTTTAAATGAGAGAATGAAAGTGGAAAACAGGGACGAGAAGTTTTAAATCCGACAAGATCAATGTTGATGACCGTCATAAAAGCCCAATATTCGGGTGCGCGTTCTCCAAGTATCACAAGGGTTAGAAATTCTAGCAACGTAATATTACTATGAGTATATGCATACCAAATCCGAATAGCTGGGCCCGGACGTCGGAGTATCCTTGGCCATGGCATAAGTATCTTCAAGCTCGACCAACTCAGTCGAGAATAGGATAGGACAAGAACAGGACATGAATCGAACACAAAAGATGTGATTGACAACAGGTGCTTGAATTGGAGCAATAGAG
This sequence comes from Omphalotus guepiniiformis, assembly GCA_028554645.1. NCBI lineage: Eukaryota > Fungi > Basidiomycota > Agaricomycetes > Agaricales > Omphalotaceae > Omphalotus > Omphalotus guepiniiformis. The sequence continues at coordinate 823,599 of JAQOOI010000019.1, forward strand.
GAACCAGCTCGCTATGTATGTAGTACTAGCAGGAACGCTTGGATCACTGAAATGATGTGATTTATGGCAGGGGCTGATGAAGATTCTGAGCAATGAGCATGTGGTGGCATGAGAGCGAACGCTGCTCAAAACGGTCACCGTCAAGGGGAAGCTGAGCTATTTGAGAATATATGCTCATGATGGAAGATGACCGCCGTGACATTGGTTCCGAGATCAGAGTAGGACCAAAACTATCGACCTGCCCTAAAGATGGTCCGTGCGTTGCCTAGGCGGATTGGTATATATACCTCGCCCCAACATTTTGAAACCTTACCACTCTGGCCTTTTGGCTTAGATCAAGTGTAGTATCTGTTCTTAATAGTTTAACCACTATTACGAGGGCACCGCCCTCCGTATCTGGTTATCTAATTTTTGCCGCTCCTGTCCTCTGTGCTCTGCTTGCAACACGGAGGCGCGATGACCTTGCTATTGCAGTACTGGCTTGTGTCGTCGGGGGATTCTCTTTTTTTCCTTAGCTTGTATTCAACGCCCAGTTGTCAGTTGACATTTGGCGGGATCAAGCTAAAGAAATCTTGAGAGTTTTGTAATAATTGTAGAATAACAATGTTTTCTTTTACTGCGAAGTGCTATGTTTTACCGTTATCTGCATTTCCTCCATATCCTCTTGCAATCCCACTCCTTCCCTGCTCCAATGTACTAGGTGTATCTTCGCCCAACCTCATTTCCAGACCTTGATATGAGCGAGTCTGAAAGAATTGGCCTACGAAACTTGTTAAGCTTAGCACGAAGTAGTCAGAAAATAGCCGCACCAGCAGCGCTATTATCCATCAAAGACAGCGAGTTCTCTTGGTTCCTCAGCGCAACAGCCGAAGTTGCAGCATCGGGAGGTACATCTGTATTCGCATTTATCTTCGCCGCTCCGAAACGTTTCGCATGTCGATACTTCCCCGTGACAAGCGAGAAAACAGGCTGCTCGTCGTCATAGTCATCCCCTCCTTCACCATTTACTCCAGAAGGTTCTTGACTCTCATCGTGTTCCGCGAGAAGCTGCTCAAAGTCCAGCACGTATCGCCCCGTCCAACTATGTTCCGCTCGTAATGCTATTTCCAACTCGTAAGGAGTTATGATAGGTCGATAAAAGTCCTGAACAAACGATATCAGCACCAGCTCGTGATAAGGGAGAGAAAACTGACTTTAGCATCGATAAGGCTATTTTCCGGACACGCAACTAGCACGAAACACTCAATCTCCATGAAATTGGCCAACTTTGCTGGATTGAGCTTGCCGACGCTGATGGTATAGCTCTTCTTATGTGATGCAGCTAGTATAGTTCGGATGTGTTTGATTAGAGGTAAATATGATGCTGTGAGGTGTAGAGGCGTGTTAGCGAAATCTAGAAAAGTTATCGTGATAAATTCAGAGCTCACCAACACCGAGAGTCCCTACTAGAATCCCAAAAACATCTGCATCTTTTGCTTTTTGCACCACTGCGTACCGCCTCATGAGAAGTTTGTTCGTCCGAGCGGACTCGTACCGACTTGTTTTGGATGTGGGAGAATACGTGAAGACCTGACGAGACAGCGTTGTGTGATAGCCAAGGGGACACAAAGAATAGCTGGACGTACGTCACAAGTTGAATGGGTCATAAGAAGATTCGTCAAACCCAGACTTTCATCGCCGAGATAGAATACGGTGCAGTCTTGTATTGGTGGACCATGCGATGTTGGAGGATCTGAGCTTACATTGTCGTTATTTGACGAGGGAGCGGATGGCGGGGACGGTAGGAGTTTGGTAGGTACTTGATCATACAGTACTTGAGACCCTAACGCCTGAAGAGCCGTTCGTAGCTTGGTGACAATTTGTTCTATTCACGACATGTTAGCCGCAGAATCTTTTCAGGTAAAGCGTAAAACTCACCTGCTTGATGTGTGAACACAACATCGTGACGAAACACGATTGTACCACGACGATGACTCTCTTCACCATCTCCATCTTTTGAATGCGAAGAAAAGACATCGACAAATTTGCCGACGCAATCCTCTACATCGATACTCCTCTTCCCGAAGACATATATAACCGGCAAACGATACGTCCTTGAGAAAAGAAAAGAAAAGATCATCAGAACACAAAACTAAAAGATTTCGTGAAATCACGCAACTGGCTCATACACGCATACCCATAATGCACCATTACATCCGCATCAACATGCTGAGCCGCAACCTCATCCACACAGCAACTTCATTTGACGCAACGGCGCAAGCAAAGAGGTATCGGAGGGAAGCAATTGTTGACAAATCACGAAATTCGATCCAAAACAAATCGAGAGGTCAGAACGACAGACACTACGAGGAGGCTTAATGCCAGAAAACACAAAAGAAGCCTACCTACCATAAGATGTATCCGCAAGCACATAAAGTTCCCTCTCTCGTCCTATCCTCCTCTTCAACGAACGAAAAATCGGTACCGAATCATGTAAGAGCTCATCAGGAAATTGAAGAGCTATCTTCACAACAAAAGAAAAGCAAAGAAGTACATGAGTTTAATGAATTTCTCAATTTCCCATCCGATGATTGAAAGAAAAGAAATCGTGGGTTTGAATTTGAAGGGAGGGCGTATTCTTTTAAAATCCCCATCTTCAATCTCTCTTACGGTTCGATCGATTTCGTAGAAGTTGTTGAATTCTGTTGGGGATGAGAGTGAGTCTGCGGTTGTGTCGAGTTGGATGTTGAGTTCGCGGGTTATTGCGTCCGATCCAGAGGTTGAGAAGGCGGTATTTTCGGTGGTCATCGAGGGGAGACGGAGACGGTCAAAATTCAGAATTGTAATTGTAACGCTATTGGCGGGACCGGGACCGTGCGCGTGACCTCCGACCAATGACGTTGTCTCACAGCGTCAGCTGGCCTCCTACTGCCATGCTCATTTTCTCGTGTCAGGAGACATGTCAAGGATCTGTATCCCCCGCCCGCAAGTTCTCCTGCTCCTTGGAAGAAGATCGATCAAACTCTACGGCCGACATTCATACAAACACTGGCAAGGTCTACGTCTTGAACATTTGAATCGTCGAACTACACCCGAATTAGGTCCCAGAACGTGTTCTGTGCAACTTACCAGGTCCAGAGACATAACTCTCGATCTACGATGTAATATTAACGTCCTACGTTCTGATGCGATATTTCCAGGCCCTCCTCTCCGAGTCTCAATCAATTCAGGATGTTGTTTCCCTGTTAGAAAATGATCAAGATTCCGTGCGGCCGTCGTTTGCTATTGCTTAAGTTCACCATTACAGTCGCCGCAGTAGTACTGAATAGTATACAGTACATTCTGTCGTTCAACAGTTCGGGTCGAGACTATGTATACGTCCAGCAAGAAATCAATTAGTCACTTTTGAATTGTGTGAGTCCATGGTGAACACTCATTTCATACGTTTCTAGACGGATGCACGGCTGGTGCCGTAGTATATATGCACTAAGAGGATCCGGGTAAACGAGTGAGGCCACAACCATTCAAGAAGAGACGTGCTTACTAGCTATGGGTAGTAGCTTGAATGTTGGGCGGCGTACCCCAATTCCCATGCATCGGAGACACGCAGAACAAATGCACATAACCGCTAAGTAGTCAAAGCTCCATGGATCCTGATTCCAGATACACTTACATACATCCAAATAGAAGAAGGATGAAGATGTAATACTCAGAGGAGGTATTACTATCCTTTTGTGTTTCTTCCTAGCGAGGTGTTTTATAATGTGTGAGTTTCAGTTCTGCACTGAAGGACTGCGTATGGAGATATCGCTGGAACTCACTGGATCTAGGAAAGTTGCACGTTCATCCGAAGGGCATTCGCTTTTGAGCCGTATGTACATGGTCCGTACATTGCTACATATAAATGAATAATGAGAATGACTGATACAAAGGGATTTTCGGAGCTCACAGACTCGGATTATCATACTTACGGATTTGCCCTTTTTCCTCACATCAAATACTCCGATTAATTCGGCGGGATCGACAGAAGCATATTTTCGATCCAACGAGCTGCTTTTCAAAAGTCAAGCTTCAAGGTTAACTCCATATGATAATGATGGAAAGATTGGCTTTGTCAAAAATAGAGACCAGAGGCTGATCCAAATATCGTTGAAAAGCAGGGGGACGGAATTTCAAGTGTGTTCATTGAATTTCAAGTTCATCGAATGAGATATGCGGAACGAATTCCAGGGCCAGGGAAGGGGAGACAGTCGGAGATACATCCTCAATTACCCAAACACTCTGGATAACAGCTATGAGATTACATATCCGCAGATTCCATTTTCCCCTCAGTTGTGGAGATGGGCAAACACATGACAGGCCAGCCTCGCAAGCACGGACGATAAGGCCAGAGTCAAAGCCGAGGCTTATGCTGTAGTGTAATTTTATGAACTTATTTTGACAATAGAAGACCCCTGGACAACGAGGAGGAAGTGTTAAAAATGAAAGAAAGGCACACAGGGACTATGTATTGCTTACCAGGCGACGACATAGTTTTACGCTGTTTTCTACTCTGGTCAGTTATTAAAGCCATTTACTGACAAACAAAAATACCTTCAATTGAATGTTGAAATCATCGCATATATATCAGTCGTCATGACCATACTGGAGGAAAGAGATCGTCAAAGTTGTGAGGAAGTAGATTATGTAATGTCGCCGTCGGGCGCGGGGACAGCTTGGTGCCACTGCCAGCGGATAGCTCGAAAGCCCTTGATGGTTCACTTCCTTCGACTTGAACGTTTGAACATATCGTAATCCCCCTTCGTCCACACGGAAATGTCCTTCATGCGACTTTCACTCGTACGGCCTTGCCGTATGACCCACTCTATGGCATACACTCGTCCCTGCCTGTAACCTAATAGCGGGGAAGTGAAGCAAAATTGGTGAGCAACACCGTCATCACAGAATATTCACAGAATCCTGTACAAACATGTTGGATTTCGAAGTGAGGCCATTCCTATCAATTGGCTATGTCAATCAACTGCGATATTGTGATTTACTACCATTTCAAAGTTCACTGGACTGAGTGTGTACTGGGAAACGAGACTCTATACGCGTGAGTCACTCAAACAATCATTTCCGAGTCAAGTTCGATTCTGACTCACTTCTAAATGGGCTGAAATCATTGTATTCGCAGCATCTGAGCCCGGGCCTGAGATCACTAGAAAACTGTCGGACCTCCATACTCTCTGATATCTTTGGAAGAATCTGTGTCCCGAGTCCCGACATGTTTCAAGATCGTCAGCGCATCCACACTAGACCGAGTTTCGCGTTGCACACCGTGTCCTCGGTCAAGGTCAAGACGCTCCATACTATCGAATCCCTCGGTCGGTCTTGTCTGAACCTGTATTTGTAACGAAGAGGTTTCATTCTAATCAAAGCTCTGTTGATATCTCAAGATCTAATGGTAAACATCCTGGTCATCTCAATGTTCGGGCTCTGCATTCCTTCATTTCTGACTCCCGAATAGCGAATCCGTCGCATTCGGGCGCAGTCCTCCAAGTATGTATACAGTTTGTAGGGGTTCCATGCCCCCTCTATATTTGTTTTTCAAGGACGTACTGTAATGATCCCTTGGTTACGACACCGGCCAAGTTCCAAGAGCGATTCGTTGTCATTCCCGTCAACAATGACGGTCGAAATGCTTCAATGCTTGTTCCTTCTTATCTTCGGGTGTTGAAAAACTTAGGCATGCCAGTTAAAGTAGACGCTCAATCAGGGCAGAGAGTCTTGTCAGGACTGCTTCTCGGATCACGCCTGCTTTGGTCGAGGGCATTCGCGTGTCTAGATTGTGTGTCCTATTGGGGTACAGCATGTGTTTCTGTACCTGGATTCCGCCGCAAGGCGCGAGGGAATTTGGATCTGGAGAAACTCTGCTACGCTTCCCCCTTTTGAGCGCTCGGGGGAAATTCCTTTTGGTTTTACTTTACTGTTCGCAGGCCCTCCGATTCATTTACTCAGCACAGCTGAGTCGTGTATTTCGCGGGATTCGTACCCTGTCCAAGCTGCTCACCGCTACACAGGTTAACATCCATACCCTTAAGATCCGCGGTTGGAGGCATTTGGGCTCCTCGACACTTGACACAGCTTGAACATCAGGTTTCAATTCACAAGTGGGTGCCTCAAATCAGTATTCTCTTCCAATGTAACTAACTAAGTGTTGCACAATTCAGTTCACAGGACGGATCATTGAGCGCTGTTTGCACTTACCTGATGATTTCCATACCGCTTCTAGCTGGGATTTGTGTATGTGTGTAATCATAACCATAGTACCCTGCTCCGTTGGGTATTTCACCGGCTGGAAGGAATGTAGAGTCCCCGTTTCTACAGGAGAAACAGCTTCTGGGCTCGGTTACGGTGTATCCGGTGAGAGTACTTATAACTCGAGAGGGGATTCATGGAAGAGACTAATTTTACATCTAACAGTTACCTAGCTATGTGTGGTATCTCTGCAGTCAAGCTTGCTCGCCATCACGCCTGTATCCCTCCGTCCCAGCTGGACAGGCGACTCGGTGCTTCCTTGAAGGCAATGGAACACAGAGGGCCTGATTCTTCGGGAATATACACCTCCGATGACGGTCTTGTTGGTAAGGATACCTAGGAATTCGATAATTTCGAATCAAGTATGGTTGCTGACCATGCTTCATCTTAGGACTTGCGCACACGCGTCTAGCTATTATCGATCTCGAAGGCGGTCAACAACCTCTCCACGACGAGTCTGGACACGTACACGCCGTAGTAACGGGCGAACTCTATGACTATGCTACTATTCGAGCAGATTTAGAAGCCAAAGGATGTCGATTCCAGTCCTCTGTCGACTCGGAGCTTATCGTTCATTTGTGAGTATTTGCTCTACATGTACTGGAAGCCAGTCACTGATGATTGATGATCTATGAATGAAGATACAAAGTTTATGGTCAGAATCTAGTTCACCATCTACGCGGGGAGTTTGCGTTTGTGCTATATGACGTCAAGAGACAGCTCGTCCTTGCTGCCAGGGATAGATTCGGGGTTAAACCCCTCTACTACACCGTCATCGATGGATCCCTACTCATCGCGAGTGAAATGAAAGCACTGCCGCCTTTAGGATGGGAACCAGAATGGGACATTTCAAGTATCGCCGAAATGGGAGAATTCTTTGATCACCGGACAGTTTTCAAAGGAGTATTCAAGGTGAGCTCGTTTTAATATCTGTCATCGTTGCTCTATGTATATTGACAAGGCGTTATAAGCTACCTGCAGCCCACCTGTTGACATTCAACAGCGCCGGACACTTGGAAAAACAGATGTACTGGGATCACGCGTCAAGTTTCCCAAATGCCAATGTGGCGGAAACGCGAACGGTTGATGAGATGATCCAGGGCGTTCGGAGTCGCCTGGTCGACTCAGTCAAAGCCCGTCTTCGCTCCGACGTGCCATTAGCTATCTATCTAAGCGGTGGGATTGATAGCTGTGCTGTGGCAGGTATCGCAGCCTCATTGTTGAAGGAGCATGATTCCACAGCAAAACTTACTACGCTTACACTATCGTTTCCTGGTAAGTTTTTCGTTACTTATTCTACGTATCATAATCTCATCATGAACGTTTCTTCAGCCCGAAAGAACCTTGACGAAGGACCAATTGCTAAACGCATGGCTGACTTTATCGGCGCAGATAGCTTTTCAATTGCACCTTCCGAAGCTGACCTAGTAGATCGTTTCGAAAAAGCCGTCTATCACTGCGAAACACCCATCTTCAATCTTCAAGCCTGCGGAAAGGTCATACTAGCAGAATTCGCTCACGAGAAGGGCTTCAGAGTCGTTCTCACAGGCGAAGGCTCGGATGAGACATTTGCCGGGTACACTCTATTTGAAGTTGACTACTTCCGCGCAGCGGATCCTGCTTCCAAGAATTTGGGCTTCCCTCTACCGACACCTTCAGAGCTCGCGAGAATCTTGAAAGAAGCGGAGGAGAGACCCGCTCCGCAGGATTTCATTTCTACGCGTCAGATGTCGTTTGCGGATAGTCAGCTTGCGAGGGGAATGCTTGGAGGAGTGGCTAATCCGAGGCTATGCGCGAACACAGTGGTTAATCCAGTTATCGATAAGAGGGTTCTGGAGAGTGTTGGGAACCCGGAACCTGCGTTGACCGTGGCGGAAGCCATTACACCTCAGACTAGGGAGAAGGCGATAAAAGGGGAAATGCATCCCCTTCATGTAGCATTGGTATGTCTTGTTGAAAACGTGCGTGTGTTCGACTAATGTTTGACTTTTGGCTCCTAGCATGTTACTAGCACCACTGTACTTTCCAATATGATACTCAACGTTCTAGGTGAACGTACCGAGATGGCAACTTCTATTGAAGGTCGTCCGGCATTCCTAGACCATTACCTAGTGGAGTACGCCAACTCCCTACCGCCGTAAGTACTGATTCCCTTGATCTCCTATAACCTGTTGGCCTGACAAAGAATGACGCTACGCATAGGTCTGTCAAAATCAAACCTTCACTAATCGAAGACGAAAACGACAGCAGATCCAGTCTGATAAAGAAAGATCGTCAGTGGAAATTCACCGAAAAATGGATCCTTCGTGAAGCCGTCAAACCATACGTTACCGAAGAAGTATACAGTCGGACCAAATCCATCTATAACGCGCCTATTGCCCGCTCCCCGCCCCATCTAAATGGTACCGCGCCTACATTGACACCGATGCAAGCTCTATTGAAGGAAAGAATAACAAAGAAGGCGATAGCTGAATTGGGTTGGGTGAACGAAAGTTATGTTCTTTCGTTGTTAGATGGGTACATTGGGTCCGCTGAGACTCCGTCAGATGGTGGGATTGATAGACGGGCAAGGTTGTTGCTTTGTGTGTTGAGTTTTATTATATTGAAAGAAAAGTTTAATGTACGTCCTCATAGTTCGAGTGCGTTTGTTGTACCGGGTCGGTAGTGTGTAGTTGTAGTAGAGTCTTTTTGTGTTTAGTATCGATAGTCGTAATGTAGAATGGACTTCAATAGCCACTGACGATTCGTCTTGATGGTATAATTGCGCGCGGGACCGCAGTCGTATAAGTAAGGAGAAGACTTGGGGTGCGACCTTGCGAGGAGGTGAATCCACCGTGGGAACCTACTAGTCTTTTTCGCACAAAGTTCCAATCGCTTCTTCAGCCTTTCACGTCTTTTACACCCAACAAATCCTTTCTATTGCTCAGAACGCGAACCCTATAACGACTACGCGAGGTGAACTGACGCGGACGAGTGAGTTCAGATCCGACAAACTCACAGTTGATTCCCTCAGGCTCTTCCCGTTGTATACAACGTCTGCGCATCGTTCTAGTAGCACAACTGTATGATGGTTCTCCCTTGCTGCCACTACCGTAAATACTTTGAACGGTTTAGGTCTATACAATCTCGCCATGCATGAGAGCTCAGAAAGCATACTACTGACGTGCTGCGGGAGATGGGTCCCCGAATCCGAGTCTTTGGCGGCCTCGACAATTCATTTCAGAGGTCATTTCGTATCTGATTAGGTGTTGAGGGGGAAGGATTGAATAACGCTTGTGAGTGTAATGGGTTCTCCACTTACCAGTTCTATATCTTCATTTCTGAACTATCCACATTGCATCGTTCTAGTAAGCGCAACTACATAATGTTTCTCCCTTGCTGCCACTACCCGCACTGCCGTGAACGGAATGGGTGTATATGATTTCGCCGCCATGAGAGTTCATAAAGCATACTACTGACGTGCTGCGGGAGATGCGTCCCCGAATACGAGTCTTTGGCGGTCTCGATAATTCATTAGGTCTCTATCAGAGGTGTTTTCGTATCTGTACAGTAGGCGTTGAGGGGGAAGATTGAGTAACTCTTGTGAGTGTATTGGTTTTCCACTTACCAGTTTTATATCTTCATTTTGATTTGAACTATCCAGGAAATCGAGCAACTCTCTTGATCGAGTACCGAGTCCTTGTCTCGACAATTACTCGCCCCAGTTCGAATTTGTCGTAAGCCTCCTCACTTTTACCAACCCGCTCGGCACGTACTGATAGCTTGATGTCTTGTACTCGCCAGAGACTCGGTCGCACACGACTTGCAAGTTCCTGAACCAGACGACTTTCATGGACGTACGAGGTATTTCGTTCTACCCATCTAGTCGCACTGGACACTCGCTGCAGTGCACGAACACACTCTCTGAGGCCTTCAACTCTGTCTCTGTTTGTGGGCCGGCCTACCACGAGTAATCTCTCTCGGAGATACATGATGTTTCCCCTGTGAGATACGAGGTGCCGGGTTAAGAGCAGGTGTTCTGGAGATTGAGAGAGCTTAGACTATAAATAAGTTATCGATCAGACTTTGGTCTGCAGTGCTTCGCACCCGAAATGAACCCGCTACAGTCCTTCCAGGACATTACCGACGTACTCCAACCAATCCCTAGCTATAGGGTCCCAAACATGTAAACCTGCGCGAACCCACATACCCCATCTACCTTCTCGTAATACAGTGGCGCCAACGATGTTCTGAATGGCTTTTCTAGTGGGGTAAGAGTTATGTGTAGTAGCTGAATATGTTCGTTGGTGGTGCTGTGGATTCTGGAAGTTCGCCTTTCGGTACGACTCCGGGGTTTGGAGGTGAGTCCGAAGTCAACTTTATTGAGATGCTCTATATACTCCACTCTGACGGTCTTCGAAGAATTTTTAGCCTAGAAATTCTCTAGGTTTGCTCGCGCACCGTACGAACGAATGAGTCTTATATTTCCGTACGACCGCCGTCGTATTTTGGGAACCACCTACCCTACCCTACCCTTCCCCAGCTATGGTTATGGTTATGCTCGACTCTCCACAAATCCCAGTATGACATGTAGGGGTATCTTCTACGTACGAATTCTTCGGTATATCTTGCCGTTTCGTCTAGTAAACTTCTCTGTGGAGTCTACACATCGCCCCGGTCTTGAAACGCTTCTTCGACGACTCATCTTGGACAAGGTGTACCCCAGTATCACTCAAATCAACGGTACAGTCTTTGCCCTTTTCCCCTTCAAAGCTTGTCGAGCTTTACGAGAGGTGTAACAACAAGTAGATGGACTTCCGAATTGATGGAGATGACTAGAACCGTATCACTGTGACTATGACTTGTCTTCATGTGCATATCGAACCAGTGTCAAAGCCCAGTCTACAGGCCAAGGAAGTGCGTACATGGGCTCTATTGTAGCTTCGATCGCATGTACAGTATGTACCTCAACCCGAACAAAAAATTCAAAACGTCCGGGTCAAGTACCAACCGGAGAACTATACCAAAGTTGGCAAGGGAATTACTTTATTTGGGATTTGGCATGGCGCGTCACAGATTACAGTTTGTCAATGAAAAAGAAGACGTCACTGCGCTGGTACGCGTCATTGAATCCATCATGAATCATGATACCAATTCTGAAGTCGTTCCTAGGCCTGGTTGATCCTGAATCTGAATCTGATTCCGGGTGAAATGTGCGGGAAGCTGGGAAGTTGGGAAGTAATGCCTTTTCGAATTCTGCCCTTGCTTATTTACTTACTTACTTACCTGTACATAAGACCAGTGATGAATAGAAATTGAGCTTGAGCTTGCGGTCATATCTGATACATCATGAAAAATTTGACTAGTGCATATGAACACTTGGTTTCTTGTTTTCTAATGCATGCATGTGGGTGTATGCACCACTCTTCTCGTCTTTTGGACGTTAGCACCACGAACCTAGACAGTAACAACCTACGTAGCGTAAGTAAGTAGCGTTGCGCCCTCCCCTTCTCTTTCAAATCAAATCAAATCATCGTCGCCCTCAAATTGCTCCATCTTCGTACGTAGTAAAAGGAACGTACTGTTTACCGCAGATCATATATCACGTACATATCTCCCTTGAGCTCCCTCCCTCATCTTCATTCGCAGACTCGAAAACCAGAAAAACCGCCTTTTGATCCGGTCCAAAAGCCAATTCATTATCTAAAGCTCACTGGATAGAGGAGACAGCTCGGTTCGACAATTCTAATTATAACAGATGGATGCATAAACTGCTGGTTCGATTGCTTTGAAGCCTTGAGGGATTCCCTGAGGTTGAGGAAAATTCGGTAGTGTACGAGAATGGGGTACGTCGCTGCATGTACTTGAATTATAGAACCTTTCAGTCGAAACCACCCACCAAATCCTAATTAGCTGACAGAAAAAAAAGGCATACAAAAGGCATACAAAATAAGTCCACAGCGACTAGTACAAGTATTGACCACCGCAGGGGTCGAACCTGCAATCTCCTGATTCGTAGTCAGACGCGATGCCATTTCGCCAGGCGGCCATGTAAATCAAGTGATACTACAAGAATATACCCAGTACAGCCTACGCTATAACAGCATGCAATGAATATTCCTGATGTATTCCGAATTCATGATTCTACGCTATGTATAAGTACGCTATACTACACAACTTTCTAAATTATAAAATAATACGGCTGTTCTGTATGTCGAAAGAAAGAAAAAATAAAAGCAACGAACGAAACGGTTCAACGAAACGAAACGATAAAAAAAAAGCTAGCGATATTTACTGAAAGCATAATCAACACCCAGCCCATTCCCTCCTCAACTGTTCAGCCCAAGCCATAACACAATAAACAACACCAGCGGGTAACATACACTTCTTAACAACATCACTCCAATCCCACCTCCTACCACCCCATTTACCACCTCTCCATATTTGCCAATCAGTTTGCCATCCATCCTCCCCTCCGACTCCGACTCCACTTGTATTACCGACTCCACCACCATTAGCACCCACCTGCCTTCCCTCCCACCAAAGATTACTAGTTACCCAAATCTGCACGCTCCTACTCGCACAAGTCGTCGTACCAACCACTGCCCAAACCACAACAGGTCTCTTACCCACTTCAAGTACCTCAAGTGTGAAATGAGTTGCTGGCCAACATATCGCTTGTAGAGCCAGTAACCTAATTAGCGTCGCGAGGGGTGGGTAGTAGAGTCTCCATCGGGTGAGAAGACCAGTGGTTAGGCATAGACATTGGTACCCTGTTAAGAGTGCCCAGAGGGAAGAAATGAAAAAGTCTATGCGGGAGGGTGAGTGGGGGGTGGAGTGGAGTTGAGGGGGTGGGTAGAGCGTGTAGTAGGTGTTGTAGATGAAACCTAGGAGAGCTGGGACGATGGAGAGGAGACGAGAGAATTCGAAGAGGAGGGGGGTTAGACGTTGTTGGAGGGTATTTGGGGGTATCAAAGGACCGCGGAGAGGAATTTTACGCGTTGTAGGGAGGTGTCGGGGCTAGCAATGATGGCCAGTGAGTAGAGAATGTAGCATAGAAGCAGAAAAGAACTCACAGGCTCGTCAATTTCAGTTTCGGTCTCACCAGCACCTTTCTCACCAGGTTTAGTACTGATAAGTTTCTCTCGTGGTTTAGGTTTGAAATTCATAACTCTTGTGAGTTTTTCACGAATCGTATAGCCTGTACTCGTAGTCGCACTCGTACTCTGAGGTGGTGTGAGCGTGAAGGTATGTGATTGTTGTCGTTGTGCTAGCGGGAGTTGGTCACGCCGCCAAGAAGTACAAAGCATCTCTTCGTCATCGTCGTCGTCATCAAGCTCCGAACTACTCGAATGAGGTGGTGGTGGTGGATGAGGATGCATAGACCAATACGAAGGTGGAACAGTTCGTGTACCGAATGACCTCGTTCGTGAACCTTTCTTTGTCGTCTTGGGAGTGAGCGGCGTGAGTGCAGAGGGGGTATATATCGACGGTGATGATCTCGTTTTCTTTGTTGTAGCTGTCTTTGTCGTCGCTGCAGCCACTACCGCCGCCGTCACCGTTGAGGTCGGGGCAGAGCTAACCGTCGCGCGACGTCTGGGAGGATAGCGGGTGCTGGAACTATTCGAGGGCATAATGATGTCGAAGAGGGAGTGAGTTGGGATTGCATTTCTAGATATGAGGACAAGTATTTGACTGACTGAAAGTGAGTCTGACTTGGCTTGCTTGATTCGATTCGAAAAAATGACGAAAGTAGCGAGCTAGTCGACCTTTTGCGCCTTGCAATTGCCAGGCCTTCTGCGAGGAGAGTGTAACCTAAATTGGATTTCAAACTCCGATTACATGTGCGATTTTGTCCATATTCTGGAAGGTGAGACACGATTGGCTTTTAGAGTTGTTTGTCCCGTGGGGGATTGAAGAGGGGGTAGAGATTTCTCTCCACATTAAACGGTGACATTTTCAGAAATTTCATATTTCATATTTCGTCTCAATACAATACCTCAGGCCAGCCTCTGGCCTCAAGCTTAAGGGTATCTCATTATCTCCACCGGCGTGTTCGCGTTCAGCACCTTTCTCGAGCTTACCCCGACATAGCCCATACACTAGACACAAAAACAATGGCCGCCTGGCGAAATGGCATCGCGTCTGACTACGAATCAGGAGATTGCAGGTTCGACCCCTGCGGTGGTCATATTTATTGGTGAAAGGTCTAGACAAGGGCTGGAGGACGGGCTACTACCGCCTATCGATATCTTTTGTGTTTCCCCGACATTTCGGAATGGATCTGTGTCTGTGGGTATAGAGTCAGATTCTGCCACTAATCTTGATCTGCTCGACAATTCAATTCATTCCTCCAGCGGCCACCCGACGCAACAGCTCGAGTATCGCAACTCAGGCAGGCAACAGACTATCGACTATTCCTCGCGAATTTTCTTATCGTTTTCCAACGATTCGACGAACTCAAACGAAATGAAATTCTTTATTTAATGATCGTCTGTGTCGTTGTCGGCGGTGTCGCCTGCTTGTCGGGCGCACATCCTCTGATTCTGACGTGAGACAACTCGGAACCGGTTCCGGAACCCTGGAAGTAACAGGAAGTAACGCAGTGCTTTCCGTCAAAACTCCCGGACGGTTCTCCGTTCTTCTTACCCTTGTGCCTTTCAATACATTCGCTTTCTCACTTTCTGATTTCGTGCGTGTCGTGTACTTTGACTTTGACTTCTGAACATTCGAATCGAAGAAATCCCTCACGAAGACAGGAAGGACATCATAAAGACAGGTAAAGAAGTATGGTAGAGTATGGTGTATTGGTGGTTCGGATGATATCAGTGGACTCTAGCGTGAGTTAGGGTATAGACGCAATACGATACCACGCGCGGTTGCAATACTTCTTCGATTCCAGGCTGAGATGTATTCAATCTACGTTCATTACTACAAAGAGAAATCAACCCGAATCTCACCAACGGTACCCACCGTTCAGTGTTATCTAAGGCTGCAACACCCACTCGCCTCGCATGATATCCGAGCAGAAATCAGAATTTTGGAGCTCGAACTTGACATGGACAACCCTTGTTGACAGATCTTCGCTAAATCTTAGACTCAGAGCAACAGTTTTCTGATCAGCGAGAAAACAGTGACGTAGGAGAGCAGGAAGAGGAAGAGAGGAGAACCAGGGGGAACCCGATTCTGCTCTCTCCCTCCTCCGCCTCCGACTCGGAGGCACTCCCCTTCGCGGGAACCAGGCGTCCACCCGGTACCCTCCGCTGCTCACAGTGATAAGTAGAAATAAAGTTTTGATGAACTGCGCACCTAGACCCCCGGACGGCGTAGCCTGCCTGCATCATGATGTCGGCCTATGACTTAGTCTCCGACCTCGGCCTCGAATTAAAGACTCGGAGCGGAGCCATGTATAGATTCTCCATTCCTTTGAGGGTGCGAATCACGAAAGAAACACCCTGACATTCGCAATGAAGGATCTATACACGGCTCCTGTATAAAAAAGAAAGGAAAAACAAAAAGAGATTAGATATAGAACATCGATCCTCTCATATCTTCATGAAGCTAACATATCATTCACGCATCAGCACCACATCTGAAACTCGAAAAAAAGAGTAACAACTCACCCCAGTACCCCAAGCTCTCTTCGCAGCCTCAAACACCCTCCTCTTCTCTTCCGCCTTATCCGCCCTCCCTCCCCCGCCTCTGCCTACTCCTCCGCCCCTCCCTCCTCCTCCTCCTCTGCCCCTCCCTCCCCCGGACACAGAAGGAGAATCAGATCTACTAGCACTAGCACTAGTACTAGCATCATCCCCAACCAAAAAATCATTCAAATAACACCTCCCCCTCTCACACGCCAAATCAGCATAATAAGCCGGTGGAATCAAACTAACAGATCTCGTCGCACGAGCATACAGATAACTCGTATCGTGAGCTCCTTTTTGAATTTCATCTGCTGTGAACTTGGCTTCGTCGTAGATTACAGTGTAGTGTGTTGCTTTGACACTGCCTTGGATACCTGCGTGAGCTTGGAGGTAAAAGTCAAAGTCGAAGCTGTCGGGTGGGAGCGGGGGTGTTTAGTATGATCGATCTGTGGAATAGGTGATGGAGAAGACTTACACGCCTGTTACACCTCGATCAACTACAGTACCAGGTCGAGTATTACCGTTCCGGTCGGCAAATTGAGAATTTGTAGGGAAGAATCTAAATATGAAAGAATCTGAGAATGCGCTCGTAAATACAAACTCAGAATAAACTCACCTTGCATGATGTCGTTTCCCACAAATAACAATAGAAAGTATCGGTCTATAAGGCGTCTTACGCTCTGCGGTATTAAACGCCTCGAAAGCTTTCAAGATCTGCGAAAGCTCCTCTGTTAAGACTGTATTGTATTGTCCCTAGGCAACGGAGGAATCATTAATCGAACGAAACTATTTATCGTTTCCTTTGAAAAACACCACTCACCTCTGAAACGCCATCCCGAAATACGAAAACCCTATTCGGCAACTTCTTGTTGACGCTTCTGTAAGCTAAAAGACGTTCAACAAGCATGTCCTTCAATTCATCAAGCATCTGTTGGACCGTGTGAATGACTCCCCAAATGTATTAGACAGCGATAAAAAAAAAAGTCTCACCTCCTTGACCTCCTCAGTCTGTTGAATCCTCAAACTCGCAGGGAACTGCACGAAATCATCATCAATACTCGCAACAACAGCCGCAATCGACGGTGTCCCCTCTTTACTCCCTGGACCTCGATGTGTGACGTCGATGCCGACCATCATTGTAGAGTCTTTTCTCAACCATCTCATCGCGTTGTCGTCGAGCTGTATTCGGATAATTGAGTGGGCCAGGACACACGCAGTTGACCATGACAACTCACCTTATGATTGATCCCACCCAACTTGGTGTTCACCTTTAAAGCAACATTCGACATGTACTGATCTTGCTTGTTCGGTGATTCATTGATGACTTTCGAAAGTTGCATATGAACCGTATGTATACCCAACTCGACGTCCCCAATACGCTACAAACCAACATCAGCCGTCATGCATCAATACGAAACAACCCCACAACGAGTAATCCTCACCTTGATCCCAGGATAGATATACTTATCTCTCTTCGACAAAAGCACCAACACAAACGAAGGCTTCCTCCCTTTCGCTTTTTCCAACATTTCCTTGAACGTCGTCCTAATACTACTCAACGCTTGTATCCTCCCAGGATCCTGCCACTCGGGTTGTAACTCTGGCGTTGGAGCCAACGTCGGCATACCCTCAGGTACAACCATCCCACTCTTCTGCAACTTACTCGTGAACGCCGTTACCAACGTTCTCAATCTCACATCACTAGGCCCCCCAACAAGTGTTTCTCCATCCCTAACCACCAAAACCCACCAACTCCCAATCCTTGCCCCACGATGAAACTTCACATCGAGAATATTCCATAACCCATTCAATACTTTCGCAGTTCCTTTACTGTAACTCAAGTTCGGATGAGCGAGCTCCCGGCCAGGTATAACAGCCATTTCGTTGCTGACGGATACGCCAAACTGCGTAAGAGGTGATTGAGAGGGTGAGAACCCTAGTTTGGTGAACCCGTCTCCGACGATGGCTTGAGCGTTTATGGCAGGGGGGTTACATGCGTATCGTATCATTTGAGACGTTTGGGTTTCGGTTAGTCGACCAAGGTAGACTTGACCTGGTTCGATTTCGCATAGTTCAGCTGGGACATAGGTCGCTTGCCTTTTGCTTGCAGGACTGACGTCCACTACGGGGAGCTCGGTGGGATATCTGAGTTTAATGTTGTATGCTGGAGGGGGCATGAACGTAAGCAGGAAGGCCTTGAACTTGGACTTGAGTTACTTTACCTCGTTGGAAAAACACCTCAACCGAGATTTCACCGTATTGTTCATGTTTGAACTTTGTATTCCGAGCCGAAGTCGTACCGATAGCTTTTAACGGATGTCGGCGTTTGTAACCTAGATGTCGGGTTGTGACTTTGATATTCTTCACCAAGTCTCTCGGCATGGTAGGCATCGCGCCTCTAGAGTTTCGACCAAAAGCAAACAAAGAATCCGCGAGATTCCCTGGCTCGACAAACGCTGTCATGCATGCATTGCTAGCCATAGACCATTGATTAGCGTTGAGATAATACGGAGAATAGACTGTACTTACACGTTCACCATGAGTTGCTTGAACGACGGACGAACAGAAGTGAAGAACCCCTGGAAAGCAATGACTCCAGGGCTCAACCTATACTCCTGGGAAGATGTAGGAAAGAAATATTTATTGTTCCCAGCTCTTCCGACTCTCACACCATTACGCGAAGCGTGTTGCTGTAAAATCAGGTTGAGAGCCGAAACGAGAGGAAGAGGATCGTAATCCTTGAACTGAACTCCTCCTTCGACATATCTAATACCCTTTGATAAGATTCAAATCATTAAAGGAAAAAGAAAAGAAACATATTGCGTAATCTCCGACATATTCAACTCCCTCGTGAACGTAATACCCACATTATACACCTTCCCACCCTGTCGAGGCCCATTATCCCCCGCTTCATAAAACGGTACACGTATATCCAAAGGCTGTGGTAGCCTCTGCGCAGAAACAAGCCTCTCACTCTTATCATGAGCAATAGACCCCACGAAACCCTGACAAGCAGGACTCTGTTCCATCAATTCGAATATCCTTCCCTTAATCCTCCCAATATCAGCCTTGGGAGTGATTTCGACAGAGTAATCGTATATAGGTTTCGTGGGTACGCGTACAGCGAAGAAGTTTGCGCGGAGGGTTATTGGGATACCGGAGGTTCCGTATCCTGGACGAAGAGGACGACTCGGGTCGGAGGTTTTGACGGTTTTGAAGGAATTGATTAGTTGAGTTTCGGCAGGGCCGGAGAGACGTTGGTCGATGGGGGCTGGGGAACCAAAGATGATGGGACCACCTGAGCCACGACCGCGACCCCCGCCGCCGCCTCCTCCGCCTGGTCCGCCTCTGCCTCGTTGTCCTCCTCTGTCATAGCCACCTGGGCCACCTGGGCCACCTGGGCCTCCAGGGCCTCCACGTGTTGGCCCACCACCACCACCTCTGCCTCGTTGTCCGCCTCGGTCGTACCCACCACCTCCACCACCTCCACCTCCACCTCCTCTAGGTCCACCTCTACCTCGCGGTTGTTGACCTCCTCTGTTGCTCATATTCGTAGTTCAGTCAAAAGATATGTGTTGTGAAGGGGGCTGTAAATGCGGTACCCTTGATCTGAGTCAAGGTTTAAGTAGCATACGTGTGTATGCTGTTGTGATGTCCCACCACGCCTTTTGCAGCCACTCAATTACAATCGGGCGCTTTGTACCTTCTATTTGTATAGGATATGAATATATTCGGCTTCTCGCGGTTACTGACGCTTGGGTATTGCCCTGTGGTTGAGTACGTGTACAGGGAGCGTGTTTGTCGTGAATCGATACCGAAGATAGTTGTAGCAGAGATATTCTCATTAGGAGAAGGCAGAGTCGAAGACATTAGAGTAGACAGAGAGCAAGAGTGCCGTTTTCAGTGCCGTGATAAACGCCGGCGGCAAGTTAAGTGCTGTACAGTCCGAAAGCGGAACACAATGACATCATAGCCAAGCGTCGTTTCTTACACACCCACACAATCGCAATGCAAAGACCCATCCAAAGAAACAACGACTGTAGTAATCCCTCTTAACAACCGCAGTCTCCCTTGATATCCAAAAGCAACAACAAAGAGGTATCTTACCCCTGTTGTGTAATGTGATATCTACGTCTTCGACGAGGGGTTAGATATCCCGAGCGTTGTATTGGATTCTTCAAAGAGCGAGTGGCGGCGCGTTTCAACTCACAATGTGATACATAGTATTATACGATATGAAGCTTTAAGCTTTAAGGCTTTCAAGTGAAATCACGAGGTGGGAGGTAGAATAATGACGAGTAGGTAGATGCTCCTGTCGTCTACTTAAACGAACTTGACGTTATTGGAGAACGGAACACATCTTCATACAAGTCGGAGAATCCAGATCACAAGAAACTCGAGGGATAAAGAAATATATCTATCTACATACACCCAAAATGGTTTACTCCCACTCCCACTTTCCCTCTCATTCCATCCTCCCTCTTCTCATCGATATCTTTCGCTCCGTCCCCGTCCACATCAATTCCCCAATTCCGCATAGCAAGATCCTCCCTCGTTCCCCAACACCAAGCATCAACTCACCCGCAACATGCACACCAAGTTCACCTCAAATCTTCCTATCTAGCTCCACCTCGACTCGGACCTCGACCTCTAGCGAGAGCGCCGCGGGGTATGCCGTTGGCTCGCAAAGGATGTCCGCCCCGTGAATTGGGACCAAATGTGATGGGTTGCGGGCGGGGGAGCTGGGGGTGGATGAAAGCAGGGCCTCTGCCTCCGCCTGGTCTGCCTGGTCCACCTCTACCTCTTGGCCCGCCTAGACCGTAGCCACCTGGGCCACCTGGGCCTCCACGCATTGGCCCACCACCTCTGCCTCGTTGTCCGCCTCCATGAAACCCGCCAGGTCCTCCTCTACCTCGCGGTGGTTGTCCCCCTCTGTAACTCATGATCGTCACTATCGTAGTCTTCAATCAGCAAGAGTATGCGTTATGAATGTGGGGGTTGTAAAGAGATAACGTTGATATGAGTCGAAGTATACTTATTTATGCTGTTATGGTGTCCCTCCCCGCTCAATTCCAATCGGGCGCTTTGTAGCTTCTATCTATA
Organism: Omphalotus guepiniiformis; assembly: GCA_028554645.1. Taxonomy (NCBI): domain Eukaryota; kingdom Fungi; phylum Basidiomycota; class Agaricomycetes; order Agaricales; family Omphalotaceae; genus Omphalotus; species Omphalotus guepiniiformis. The sequence goes on from JAQOOI010000019.1 coordinate 844,601, forward strand.
GTATAAGGTTGATTCTGGAATGAATCTATTCCGCTTCTCGCGGTTGATCATCAAGTAGATACATACTTACTGCCGTGATTCATCAGGCCAAGTTGTGCGAGAAATGAACCGTTTCGAAGGACGTTTACTTCTTAGGTGCCATAGAATTGCCATAGAACGAATTGAAATGAGGAAAAGATGAAGAGAAAACTGATCACAAAGTTGGTCACATACATCCTTCTCGCCTACCCCATCCGATAGCTGTTGGTTCTATAGATACTCTCTGGCATCATTGAGTAGGATGAAGGCGCAGTCAAGACCAATGCGCCGTTTCCGAAGTGCCGTGATAAGCGCCGGCGGCAATACGAAAAACACAATGACATCATATCCAAGTTCAGTCCTGAGTCACACTTCACTCTTACGCTCACCCATCTTTCGAACTTCATACACCCAAAATCGCAATGCAAGACCCATCCAAAGAAATAACAACCGTCGTAACTCTCCTAACAACCGCAGTCTCCCCCGATATCCAAAAAGCAACAGCAGAGAGGTATCTTACCCCCGATATTGGATTTAGACATCCTCTGTGTAATGTGATACCTTCACCTACGTCGAGGGAGAGTTTGTTGGGGATATATCAGTGTGTCGTTTTTGCTTTGGGATTTGAGTTTAGGTGGGTTAATGGTGCGAATTAACGTTGATGTTGAAGGTGGTATCGTGTTATGTCGCCGAAGATTGAGGCGGAGGTTAGGAGTGTCGGTGAGTGTATGCTATACATGTGCTACGGATGTTAGCTGATTTCGGTATGTATGTAGTACATGATAAAGAGAAGAACGTAGTGTTTCTTGATGTCGTTCAAACGTTCCATATAAGGTTCTCGCCTTTGAAACCTGCAATGTCTAGGTTTGTCATAGTACCATTGAGCATCACAAGGCAATGCTAACGAACATTCCATTCCTTTTGAACCCCTCGAAGACTCCTTGTTCGTCTTACTCTACGTGAAATCGGAGGGTTGTATTATATTTCGTTCCAAGAGGACTTCTATCATCCGGATGTACGTTGTTCGACCAAACATATTTCAAGTTCCTTTGGCTAACCGCACGATTCGAATACTAGGACTTTGCATCCCTCTTGATCCCACCTTTGGCTCCGCTCATCCGGCTCGCATTGAATGGGACTAGCCTAGCGTCCAACGTTTACGCGAAAATTGCACAAACGATGGGTTTTTGGAGTGTTTCGGACAGAGCTGAACATATCAGTGAACAACATGATGGGGCGACGGGTACGAATGGGCAGGATAAGTATAAGAAAAAGGATACTGGAGGGTTGTATGATGGGAATAAGAGGCAGGATAAGTATAAGGAAAAGGATATCGGAGGGTTGTATGATGGGAATAAAACTGATTGAGGTTTTCGAGGTTTAACTTATCCAAAACGGACATGTGTACAGATTCAAGACGCGTATAATACACGTAGTTAATACATAGTCTTTTATGTTCCAGCGCATCCTCTTCTCGCTTGTACAACTGCTGTTTGTCATTCTTCACTCAGCGCAGCAACATGATAATACAATACAAGGGTGTCAAAATTCCGTACTACTTACAGATAAAGGAAAATCATCAAACAAGGTTTACACACTGTATTGACAGTCCTTGCCCTCGTATTTGACGCCGCTCACCGAGCAGCATCTCCTACTTGAGACTCCGTTGGACGCGTCAATGCCCCATGCAAACCAAGCCTAGGCGAAACCCAATAATCCGCTTTATTCAACGCATCTTCCGCTATTTTCGGTTTGTAAGAATCAACAATATCAAAACACCAGCCTTTATGCTTTTTGTCGCGGTTGGTGTACTTGCGGTAACGACGGGAAAAGAAGCTAGAGCTGTTATTGAAAACCTCAATTTCTAGTTTAGGCCGAAGCCATAACCGCCATGGAAAAACCTGAGGTTGGGTGGCGTGCTCGACTTTTGGTGCGTACTCGCAGACAACGATAAGAAGAGGGATGTTTTTCGGAAAAGTTGCGCCGTTCTCGCCTCGAAATACCCTTTGAACGAGTACGAGAAATTTTTAGCGGAACAAGACCGTGCTATGAAATGAAATCATGGGGACTAACCATTCTACAGTCCCTTTGAACGAATAGGGAATAAATTGGATTGTGAGCCGTTTCGGATTCATGATGATGTCGCGGTGCTGCTGATTTGAATTCTCAAGTTTTTTGAGACATTTCTGAACTTCCACTGGCACATTCGTTCCGATCACATGTGCGTATTGGTCGCTGGATGGATAATCATGCAGTATCTCAACCAAAGTTTCTTGGTTTTGGTTAGTTGAAGTCTTCTGATTCGCCGTCGAGCTAGCTGGTGAGGGCGAGGGCATGTTTAAAGCCTCAATGGTAATGCTTGTATCCCCTGCACGATATATCACGACTCGGTCCGAACTTGGATAAACAGAACGGGACTTGCTCAGGTATTCTCCTTCCTGCAAGTTGAAGGACAGATTGAATAAAACAGCACTCAAAGGTTGAGAGGTGCGTGGATCCTCGTAGAAATGGACCGACTCCACAGTGAAGTCAATTTTCTGAAATGCCTCTGGCTCGTTTTGCGGTGTTGTAATTCTTTTGAGTCTGGGAGGACAGGCCATTGTTGTGAGACTGAGTGCGGCTTCAAATGATCAGATCAACACTTTGACTGGGAGGAATAGAGATACTTTGGTCGAGCGTTAGCCACCAATTTGCTTGTAGCTGATTGAGAGGCAGTTGAATGCGTCGGGGGGTTTCATAATTGAGTGATGTTGTCTCAGATGACTCGGATCTGTTTATGGAATAAAACATCATGAAAGATGTAAATCGAGTGAAGATATGCATTTACCTCGCGTATGCATATCCTCATACTTTTCCATTAAGCTGCGTATCGTCGTCTGCTCATGCAATTTATGTCGTGATGAAGCATTTTCCCGCAGGTGTCTGGAACGATCGAAGGAATGAGCAAGATCAGGGAGGAGAATGGCGGTGGTGGATTTAAATTTGATATGGATGATGCGTCGTCGTCGTCGCCTAAAAAGCGTGGTCAACCCAAAACCTCCGCGAGTCCAGCCAAAAGGGTGGCTTCAGCAAGTGGCACTGGCCAAACTCTTCTCAAGTTGCTGCATCATCGAATCGTTCAGTACCACCCGAAATTCCTCAGATAAAAATTCTCTTTTGGTATTTAGGTGTGGTGTTTCGTTTCTTAACTAACCTCTAGCTGCAAGCCTCACTACCCCTGTTTGCTGCAGAAGCGGCCTCTGCTTCTTCGCTTTTGCGGTTTGTCCATTCATTCAATCAGCATTCATTCAATCAGCGCAACCACACGATGATACTTCCCATTCAAGGGTGTCAGGAATACATGTTACAAGTATAAACGAAAATCATCAAACAAGTTTTACACACTATATCAACAGTCTTTGTCTTCGTGTTTGGCACCACTCACTGAGCAGCAGCAACTCCCGCCTGAGACCGCTTTGATTTCGACGATGCCCCGCATGGCAAGTCACGCGAAGGTGAAGGACCCGTAAGGGTTGTTTTACTCAATTCCTCTTCCGCTATTTCCGGTTTGTAAGGACCACCAATATCAATACACCAGCCTTTATGTTTCTTGTCACGGTTGGTGTACATGCGTCGACGTGAAAAGAGACGAGAAAACAAGTTGGAGGTCTTTTTGAAAACCTCGATTTCTAGTTCAGGCCGAAGCCATAACCGCCATGGAAAAGGTTGGTTGGCGTGCTCGGCGTCTGGTGGACAGACAACGATAAGCAAACGGGTGGTTTTCGGGTAAGGTTCACCGTTCCTTGAACAACAACGACGAGAATCTTTTAGTAGAATCGCGACTACTATGAAAAGGAAGCGGCGTACCGGGATATAGACGTGGGTTCATCGGGTTTGGGTGGAATAGTAGAGGCTTGGAAAGTGAACACATTTTCTCTGCGATGAATCATATACAAAGACTTTTCCCTTCCACCTGATTTCATTGTCACTTTACCGGCCACATGAACGCGTTGGTCATTGGATGGATATTCTTCGCTCATCTCACACATCCCATACGGAACAGTATTTTGCTTGCTCGAAGTCTCCTGACTCGGAGGCACGCCTATTACCTCAAGTGGAAACCTTGTTGACCCTGCATATGTTGAGAGCGATTCAAAATACACATTCAGAATAAAGCATACCCAGATATTCACCCTCCTGCAAGTTGAAAGACACATTGAGTAGAACAGCACTCAACGGCAGCGAGGTTTCTGAATCTTTATAGTAATGGATAGACTCTACAGTGACGTTGATTCTTTGAAAAGCCTCTGGCTCGTCTCGGGGTGTCGTGATTCTTTGAAGTCTGGGAGGATAGGCCATTGCTGGTGAGTTGACTGGAATGAATAAAAGAAACTTTCGTCAAGTGTTGTTTGTGTTCTGACAATTTCTGAGACGCAGTTGAGACAAATTTCCGAGTCCGAGACATCGACGTTCAAGTTGAAATTCCCCAGGTCAGCCGGCCGCAGCTCGACGATCACCTCACCAAGGACGAAGGTTATATCGCATACAATTGAAATAAACATCCATCGAGTCGGAGACACTTATCTTTGAACAAAGTCCAAGCAACCTACTTAACCTGCTTCCGTTGTGCTTTCCATATTTCCAACTTTTTCCTTCTCGCTAGTATAGCAGCTGCCTCTCCATCTATCTCATCCCCCTCCTCCTCCTCCTCTACATCGCTATCCCCATAATCAGCCAAAACACCTAACCCCACCTCCTTCTCCTTCTCCTTCTTTTCCTTCTCCTCCAGTTCAACCCTAACCCTCGCCTTAACAGTCCTCCAAGACCGACTCCACCTCCCACGTAAAAACGCAAATCGTTTATCACTCCCGTGATTCGCGAGAATACGCATTTCGAGTTGAGCGGGGTTGGGTGAGGTTAGGATTGATTTGGCTGTTTTGTGCATTATTTCTTTGAGGGAATCTGAGGGCTGGTCGATGTACATTGTATGTAATCAATGACAATGTCAGCGACAGTGAATAGAACACAAGACAAGAAACGCCAGATTAACTGACCTCCTCATCACTCCCACCCCAAACATCCTCCCCGTCCCCGTCCCCGGCGTCCCCATCCTCCGCCATACGACCTTTCAACCGATCCTCTCGTGCTTGATCAAGAACCCGCCGACGTTTTTCCCTTCTGTAATCGTCTACTTCATCGGGTGTGAAGAAGAATGTGTCTTCGGTGTCTGAAGGTAAGTCGGACCAGCCTGTAGGTGAATCTGGCGTCGTCGATAATGTTGTTGTTGTTGAATTTGGTGTAGTGGTGTCGGTGTGCGTTGGGGGGTCGAGTAAAAGTCTCGCGTCGTACCTATAGTGTGAAAGTGAAAAAAATGAAATGCCTCGTTAGTGAAACCGTGAGGTGGGAGATAGAATAAGGAGGAATAGGAGGGATTACATACTACTCGTCGTTCAGGAAAAAATGTTATGAAGTGGTCAAGCAAGTCACATACACTCAGTCAATAAGAAATCCGCATCTTTATAAAACTCGTAGAATCCGAATCATAAGAAACTCGAAGAATAAAATCCGTACCTATCTACCCAAAATGATTTACTCCCACTATCATTCCAATTCCCTTTCTTACCCTCATCAATAGCTTTCCCTTTCCCCTTCCCCTTCCCCTGGGTCTTAGTATTACCCCCATCCCCATCCTCATCCTCATCCTCATCCGCATCCGCATCAAACCCACCCACAAAATTCCCCGTCTCCCCCCAACCCCATCGTATCAACCCACTCCCAGGTTCTAACCCCACCTCCACCTCCAACGACAAAGCAGCGAGGTGCGCACTTGGCCCGCGAACGATATCCGCTTCATGGATTTGTACGAAATGTGATGGATCGCGGGACGACGGGGCGAGAGCGGGGACAGGGGCAGGGGCGCTAGGTGTAGACGAAGGGATGTACGTGGAGGTTGACTCGGAGGTGTTGCGGTATGGCACTGGGTATCTGAGTTGGTGTTTGCGTTTACGAGAGGACGACATGGTTCAGAGTTGGAGAAGCGTGGGATACTTTGATTGTCCTTGCGACTCCTTGGGCAGAGCAGGGATAATAACGACAATAGCAATGTACTGTATATACACCAAGTTATTTTCGTAATATCTACATTACATTCCCTTCTTCTCCTTCTTAACCTGGAACGACTCCAATCCTTTCAATCGTTCAGTCAACGTCGGGTGGGAGTGGTGGTATGCAGAGTATCTGTTGCGGAAAGCAGGGCGTACATGTTAGTTGCGAATTCGACATGACACCAAAACAAAAGAAGAACACAACTCACAACCAATCAACCCAAACAGTCGAAAGATTCTTAACATGCAACGTAATAAGCGCACGTCCCAACCTCTCACCCATATCACTCATCTCCTCCGCACTCAGCTTTTCTTGGAGCTCACACGCGAACCTATCAGCTTCCCATTCAAAGTGTCGACTCACGGCGTTCATCCCGATACTGATGATCGCTTCGAGGGGTGTGAGGATCATCTAGAGAGGGGAAGAAGCAATGAGCGTCTAGTTCGGCTGGTACTGACTGGGAAGACACAACATACCTGGAAAAGCAAAAACGCAACAATAGTAGGCGGCTTCGCAGCTACAGCTTTAGGAAAATCAAACGAGCGTAAAAGCGGAGGAGCGTGTAGGAATGCAGGGAATAGAGCTAGAATGGTGAATATGTGGATTTGGGAAATAGCCATCATCTTGGTTGGGTGCATGTAGTACCAATGACCGAGCTCGTGGGCTGGAAAGAGAGGAGGGGTTAACGTCGTCAGGAGAATTATAAGAAAGTATATGTAGCAAGGACTTGCCTAGAACAGCTTCTACTTCTTCTGGTTTACTTTGTTGCATCAACGTATCAAAGATGACGATATGTTTGCTCTACGAAAAGAAAAAGTCAGCTTTCACGAAACAACACACGGCAACGGAGAATGTTGAATATTACGCACCCAAGGCAACCCAAAGAAATAAGCATTACTATGCGAACTACGTTTCGACCCATCAATCTCATAAAGGTGTTTAAGCGGAAAATGAAGTTTTCCAGCTAAACTCTCTACTCTTTTCCTGAGGTCACCATTTTGAAGCGGAGTTAGTTTGTTGAAGAGTGGTTGGATGACGGTTGGGTAGAGAATGACCATTATTGCTTGGAAGGAGATCCTGTGAGGTGGTTGGTTAGTAACGGACAATACTGGGAATGGGGATTTGATACTCACATGAAACCCATGAGCCAAGGAACGAATCTATCTCCTGCCCATTTAAAGATATAAAGGAACGCAGCGAGGAACGGAGCGCCTAGAGCTAACGCTACAAACCAACTCTTGATAAGATCCGCTACGAAAAGTCCTGGTGTTGTTTTATTAAACCCATGTTTCTCTTCCAAGATGAACGTGGAGTAAATCGTCAGAGGTAGAGTTGGTAAAGACGATAGCAAATACATCGTGAATGAAAACACGATAGATTGCGAGATCTACACCAGGCAAGGAAGCTTAGGGTTAGCCATCACCACGTTGCATCAATGCAGCACCACCCCTCACCTCATATTCATCACCATACCCAACCTTACCCAACATCCACCCAGCAGCAGTCCAACACCAAGCATAAAACCCATACTGAAGCATCGCAGAATCCAAACATTGACTAAACAATTTCGAAAACAAAGCGAATTGTGCCTTGTCTTTACCGTACTTTTGAGACTTTTCAAAGTCGGTTTGACTGATATGGGGTGCTAGAGCTGGCGGTGGGGTAGTTTTGGAGTAGAGAGGGTATTGACGTAGTCTGAGAATTAGGTGGTCGTGAGCTTTGAGGGTATACTATACCTAGGTACTTAGAGACTTACAAAAGGTATGATTCAAAGAGTGTTACGCCCCATGAAAATACTTGAACGTAGAATTTCCAGTTTATAGGATCTACGGCTACGAAGGATAGTTGATGTTGGACAGAAGATAAACCAGAGTGCAGAAAATCCATTCTGCACGGGGTGAGGGTGGGGGTGAAGGTGAAGGTAAGTTTTTGCGTGTTGAATGTCAAGCGGAATAGACGCACGACACGTCCACGTTTGCCACGTGACTACGCACCGCCACAAAATATTTCACCGAAATCTCTTGACTTGAACTCAGCTTGAACTTCAAAAAAACATACTCTATTCACTACTAAATACAAACTGTTCAATAATCGCAGTCCCCTTCTCATGCCCCGGCTCAAAGCCCAAACCCCTCATTCCACCACTCAACTCACCAGACCAACGCGTATAAACCCCTACATCCATAAGCTCATTCTTCGTTTCCGCCTTGGCCTCAAAAACCCCATGTTTCCCTAAATCAATCTCAATACTGAACCCTTCAGGCAGCGCAGAACCCAAGACAGGAGGAAACGTCGTATTTGGGCCTAATGGGCGGACTTTTACGCCAGAACACGATACACCTAGGATTTGGCCGTTTTTCGAGACGTATCCGCTGGAATACTCTGTTCCGTCGGTTGATATTGTGTCGAGCCAGACGATAGAGTATGGGCCTAGTCTTCCGTGTCCCCAATACCAACTTGAGACTGAGTCGGTGAATGGTTGGTCTCCCCAGTTCTACATGTATCGATGAATGTTAACGATGAATATGGTCTAGATTCGAACATGAATGGTGAATGGAAATGTGAATACATACCTTGTCATGGTACCCAGACCCAGTAAACGCAACATGCTTTCCATTAATTTTCAGATCGACAATGGCTTGGGCGTCAGGTATAGCTATTGACCATCCTACATGGGGTAAGATTTCCATATTCGCACCGTTTGTAATGGTGTTGCAGGGGTAATGTGCAGGGCTGACCTTGAAATTCAAAGGGCAAAAAGGAATCAATATACTTGTCATTTATCTTTACCCACCACTGACATGAAAACGCCGAAAGAAAGTGACGGAACGGACGGAAGAAATAGAAAAACTTACGGATTTCATAATGACTGTCCCAGTAACCCCCTGCGCCTCGAGGAAATCGACAGTGTAGGTCCCCAAAGCAGGTGAACCAGTGAAACTGCTACCTGTCCCAGTCCAAATACCACTCGCACCGTTACCCACAGTGTTCACCAGCGCCTCATGCGCATACGCTGCATTCGCATAAAACACGTCTTCCTCCGGCGTCTGCACACTCAACAAAACCTCGAGCGTCTGTGTGGCGCTTAGCGTCAACGGGAAACTGGTATTCGGGGAAGTGAAGAATATAGCGTTGACGGAGTATTTGTTGTCCAAGGAGACGGCGTCAAAGTACCACCATTCGAAAGAGGATGAATTGATGCTTGACATTTTTGGTCCGTCGAGGCCGGAAGAGGTTGATACGAAAGAAGCTTTACTGGTATCGTGGGTGATGGTGGATGGGAGAAATTTGAAGGATGTTGGGAATCGTGTGCTGTGGATTGCGGGGACGTAGAGAGCGACTAGTAGGAGCGCAACGACGTTGGTAGCGGTGAGCATGGTGGAGGTCGCTCGACAAGAGACAAGGCCCAAGGGGTGCGAAGGGACCGAGTACTGAAGAGAGGCGGAAATAGAACTCAAGGCACTTGGACACGTATGTAACTTCTACTTACACCCGTGGGTCGTAGACGTCGGATCTGGGGTGTAAGTGTCAAAAATTCGGCTTTTGGGCGTTTGCAGGTTTTTACGGCGTCTCCGAGAAAAGACGTGCTGAGAAAACATACCCGTTCTGAAGTTGAACCTGCGTTAGCTACGTAGGTATGTATATGGATCTTACAGTTTTGTCGTGGTGTCACTCTGTCGAGGAGACACTGCTAGAGCGGCAGATCCTCCAGCTCCAAGGAATATTCCTGTATCACAGCTGAACGAATTCAACCATTTCAGCCGGTCAAGCAGGACCGTCTCTGGTTCCGGCATTGGCAAGCGCTGGAGCTGGAACCGAGTCGTTTTGCCAAAAGCGAAAACAACTGCCCGTTTAACGTTTGAAGTCACGAAAACAATACCTTCCATCTATGGATTGCATTACACATACAAGTTTGAGTTCACTCCTCATTAAACCTCTGCCCTTTTTGCTTACTTACTGTACCAGGTCCACACCTGTCCACGCTGGGTATTGAGGTGTTCCTGACCATAAGGAGGGAATGATATACCGCTTCGAGAAGAAACGCTCACCGGGGTGCGCTCCATTCAACCTGTCAAAGTCGGGGAAATGATGTGACTTTTGAGTTTGGGATTGACGAACGTTGTGAATCATTCTGGTTCTGATTCTTCGGTCGGGGGGAAATCGTCTGCTTGGTTAGAAGAAAGATGATCGTCCACCGGCAACGAAGGAGGGAGAATGGAGTTGAGTATAGCAGAGTATAGCCCAAAGCATGGAAAGAAGAATGTACAGAGTTGATAGGAGGAACAATGAAGAAGATGATGCAGTGACATGAGAAAACTTCAGGTACTACAAGTGCCAGAGAGAACTTCGTAGACTCCGAGGAGATTCCACTGTAATTCGTCACTTATTATAAGCACTAGCAGCATAGGCCTAGCTTCACATGTTTCAGCATCGGACTCGGAGAAAACGCACCTGCAAGTTCACTCATAAAGTACATCTGATAGTGTCTTATATAGGGAGACAGCCTGGTATAGGCAGGAGAGTCACCGATGGAGTCATCAGCGTCTTAGAGCGAGGGATAATAGTGTGTTCAAATGATGAACATTGAGATCTAGGAGATCTTAATGAACGGCATCGAAGGGACCCCAGGGGGCCATGAGAGTCAGGCTAACTTGAGGTACGGCAAGGAGTCTGGGTCCCTAAGCCGCCAGGCCGCAAAAGCCGATATCTAAGCTTGAACTCAAAACTGTAATGGCCGAACTTAAACGTTAAACCATTCGTAAGTAAATCATTATAATTATCATCGCTATCGAGGGGGTCATAAAATTCGTACGATTATCGACAACCGTGACCTGTATGCTGTCAGGCGTCCGCAGCAGCTCCCATTGAACTTCCGACAGATAGATATGGGGACTGGTATGTAGTGCCAAGGGATCACTTAATGCTCCGCCCCTACAGATCGTATCAGGTCTTCTGCTTGTCGACTTCTTGGTTTAATGTTACACTTGAAAGGAGCGGGGACACTGAACGAGACGTCAGAGTCAGTACACCACAATGCAGCAACTCAAACCCGGAAGGAAGGATAGCAGGAAGCAGAACTCACCAAGCCAATGAAGAGATATATTCATAAGAAGGTTCTATAACATTTCCATTCTCATCGAGAGGTTTTGAAATATCGAATACTGTCAACATTGAAGCTACCGCAATCCATATCGAGGAGTAAGCCATGAACCGTCCAGGACAAATCCTGTCATCGAGTAGGAAGTCAGTCAGTCCGGTTTCTCGGTGAGTGGGGAGGAACTCAAGAACTCTAAACTCCACGTACCGTCGTCCGAATCCAAATAAAGCAGTATCAGGATCTTTCACCGAAGGATCAATTTTACCGTCTTTCCCAATAAACCTCTCTGGTTTGAACGAATGAGGTTCCGGGTACGTTTCCTAAATGGGTAACACAATTTAGCCACTAATTCGCGCTTGGAATAGAATAACCCCCCGAAGGGCCGACACGTTGCGGGACATGCTGCAAAATCCCTGCAACACGGGGGCCAAAAGGCACCGGTACGGTACGAAACGGGACGCAACGAAAAAAGTTAAGTAGATTTAGTGACCCTCACCTCGTCATGAAGAATTGCCCTAACGGGACAACGACAAGTCGTGTTTCAGTTTCAGCCAAGTAAACATGTATACCTTTGAACGGACTTACCAAATATTGGGCACCATAATCGATCCGGCAGGAATCCGATACCCGCGGTATAAGTCCTCAGAGACAGACGCATGGGGTATACCTAAAACATGAGGACGGCGACGAGACGAAACGAGGGACGAGACGCGGACACGGACACGGACGGAGGATACCGATGGGAATGTATACTGGAGTATCAGTACAACCGACTTTCGAACAATGGCATTTCGAGTGCGTACGTACCGAGAGGAGTCACATTCTTCCATCTCATGACTTCCTTGACTATAGCGCTCACAAAAGGCAAACGCTCTTGATCACAGAACCGAGGTAGTTCACCGGGTTGGACGACGGAATCGATTTCTTCTTGAGCACGTTTTTGTGCTTCGGGGTTGGCGAGCATTGCTAGGATGAATGTGGATAACACGGAGACGGTCTGTTGGTAGGAAGTTGTAGCGATACGTATGAATGAAGTTAGTTGGATTTAACATACAGAATCCGTTGCCCCTAGAAACAGTAATAAGTGAGAGGGGCCGGGACTTCATATTAATTAGGATATCATTACCTGTGTACATGGTAGCCGCCGTGGATTGCACTAAACGCTCTTGCTCTGCGACATCCTCAGCCTCATCCAGCTTTTCGAGGCCGTACGAAGTGAATGACGGCCTCGCCATTCCAGAGGCCTATAGGTATATATGTACTCAGAGAAATAGCTTTCAAGAAGAATAAACTTCCGCAGCTTACGATGCAATTTTTAGCTGCATTAAATGGCATTTCCCGCATTATCGTGGAATATCGCGCCCATTCTTTAGCCTTGCGTTTAAATCCCGCCCCTGGAGCCACCATAAATGAGCTCGACTTGGCTATCAGGGCAGAGAGCACAATGAGACGTACCAGGGAACCAATCGGGTATGTATTTCAAGGCAGGTATTGACTCGACTAAGAATGCACCTGGAGCAATTCCTAGACCGAGCGACTCTAAAGCCGCCTCAGCAGCTGCGACGTATGGATCATTTTCAGGGAGAACATCGATTCCGTAGGCGATACCTAGGATCGTGGAAGCAGCCAAACTAGAAAAGTCAGAAGTGTTTGTTCAGATCTAGTTGATGAGCGGAGTAGGAAGGGCACGACGCACTGGCGAATATGAAGTACAAAGTTCGTAGGATCATCAAGGAGTCGTAAAAGAAATTGTTGAGTGACTTGGAGTTCTAATGGTTCAAATCGCTGTGCCGCTTGGGGATGAAACTCTTGTTGGAACAGGCGTCTTTGTGCGCGCCTATTATACGTACGCAAGTCAACAGGGGGCACCCATAACTTACGAGACCTACTAAGACACATACCATTCATCACCTATGAATGTGCAAGAGATCAGTCACGGAATGAGATAGATATGAATGCTCGGTCTTACCGTATTCCATCAGGCCAAATGAAAAATTCCAGCCCATGAGTTCATTCACCATCACCAGTCGCGGGCTACAAGTGATTGTCAGATTGACGCTTGTGAGGATGAAAACAAAGAAAACTTACCGATTCGAATGAATAGCTGAATGCTGATCTAACAGTTCCTCAGCTACTTTCGCCGAATTCATGATGACGATAGACGATCCAGCAACTTCGAGATGGATGATGTCCGACCCTAATAGCACGACGAGCTCAGATCAAGTAAACAGCAGTGAATCGAGAATTGGATACATACCAAGTTCTTTGCACCATCTATCATACGTTTCCCACTCGAACGTCGTCGGCATGTCCAGAAGGTTACCTAAAACAGGTAGCTTTTTGGGACCAGGTGGTAGAGGCGCATAATGCCTCTTCGATCCTTTTAGATACAGATACAACACGACAAGAGAGAAGATAGAAAGAAGAACAAGAGGTTCCATAGTCAGGCGCCGGCGTCACTAAGATTACAGCGGAAGAGCTCTCCGAATACTCGGTCGTTACAGACATGGCTCTCTATTTAAAGCAGTGGGTGCTCCGGCCCTTCACGCGGAAATGTGACATCCCTGGCGCAATTGGGGGGGTAGGCGTGGCATCAGCGCAACCCAGGGTGGGCTTGTAACAGAATGGAAGGGACCTGCAGGAGTCAAGATGAAATTTTTTTTCAAAGAGATCTTCCTTTTCAAGATCATCACTGTGACGATGATATGTAGTATAATTGAAATCTAGCCCCGAGAGGTAAAGGTCGGCTCCCTTTCTGTCGGGTGATAAACTGTTGATAGACGAGAAACGCGTGGTCCTTGTAGGTGCCAGTCGTACGAGTGTTCAGGCCTCATGGTAACGCAAAATTAGAAAGACGTAAATGAAAGTCATTAGGACTTACATTTCAGACGATATATGCACGACAAGCGGGGCAACCTATGAAACAACAGAATCACTGTCCGGTCCATTCTGGAGTCACCTTCAAACATTTGCGCGTACATATGTATGTAGGACCGCATGCGGTACCGTCCGACAAAGACGAGATTACCAGGAGATCCCGCGGATCTGCTATGATCTGACACTGGGAAGAAGCAGAGTCCGTAACGATAACATCGCCAATATTTTAACAACACTGCCGTAGCTTACGTAGATAGTGATACGGGTGCAGGAAATCCAGAGCTACGGAAGTCCATTACCAGCGGAGTATTTGTACGCCTGGGCATCCCTCCGACCTCTCTCCACGTCTACGCTCATCAGCACCGGAACAGCCGCCCAGACCATGAACAGGAGAAAGAAGAACGAGTATCGGATGTTGCCCGTCATGTCTGATATGAGGCCGACAATTAAGGGTCCAATAAAAGAACTCGACTAAAATAGTCAATGAGCGAGACGCTTGGGAACGAATGAATGAAATGAAGGAAGCGCACCTTGTCCGTGATCGAGAATAATCCATACCTAGGGTCATTTAGTGACCAGGAACTCATGATGTGGAATGGACGACATACCATCTCGCTTCTTCGCCGGGTGGAAGAAGTTCTGCGTAGAAGCCTCGAGCATACCCTTGGAACGCGCCCAATATAAGACCTGGAGTAATAGTCAAGAAAGTTTTGCTTCCGGTAGTAAGAAAAACGAGACTAACCGAAATAAACTGCAAGTCCAAACATCTCTCCTTGTGTGGTTAAGCCCCCAAACCCGTTTTCGAATATGCTCAGGAAACCAAGGCAACCGTACGCAGGAATCGCGGACGCAAGAACGAGGAGTATGATTAAAACCTTCAGATTCGACCAACCAAATCGACGCTGAAGCTTTGGCCAAAGCAGTGAACCGATAATTCCAGCGCAAGGTACAATGAAGCCAATCAATGCAAGTGCTGAGGCCTGCATGTTGAGAGCCGTCTTTCCGAAAAGAATCGCAGTAGAGGTTATCGTTGTGAACGCTGCAGTGGTGCTCCAATGAGAATCAGCTGTAACGGGTACACGAAGAGAACGCATCAGAAAGTAAGAACCAAGCAGCGAGGAACTTGAAAGTGTTTCTCAATTTCTTGATTTCTGTCCACCGGAGCATACCACCCAGCCTCTTCCAAGCAGCTACAATCTCGCGTCGTATACTCCACTTTCCTGTCGTTTCGACATCCTCCCTGCTCGTCCAGATAGCATCATCATCGATGTCGGGCACACCGGGACTGCCTGCACCAGGCAGCCATATCGCCGCAGGAATCGAGAACACAGCCCACCATACTCCGCTTAGACTAATGGCAAGTCGGAGGGAGAAAGTGGTGCCTTTCATCGACGTTACGAGGATGAAGGCAAAAATGAGAAGTACAATCCCTGCAGAGTAGCCGAGTGCAATTCCCGCAGAGGATATTCGGGAAGTAGCTCTCGAAAACTCGTTCTCGTACTGAGTTCTCGCAGTCTTTAGTTCCACAGACTCTGTACGTTGCATGAGAGGCTGCGCGGAGATTTCGTCTTCGTTGCCGTTGTCATGTTCTCGCGACGCATTTCCCTCTTCTCCGTACCTCCGTTCAGCCCCTTCGGTATGCTCAGCGGCTTTGAGCTCCGCAAGAGCCTTGACGACTTCCGGAGACTCTTTCGCGAGTGACGGAAGATATGCATTCATGGCGACAACCGAAGTACCGAACCCAATGTTGGCAATCACTGCTAGAGTTGCAGCAAGGAACCAAACAGGAGAAGACGACGGGAGTGCAAGGAAAACGATGGCGGAGAAGGCTCCAGATAAGCCAAATGCTAGGAGCAACTTCTTACGATGTGGTGCTAAATAACGACAACGTCAACAGTGTTATTCTGAACGGGAGAGATGACGCACGGTGGTCTGCTATCCCGCCGACAGATATCACGGTGAGCGCTTGAAGCGCGACAGATATTGAGAAGACATACAGACTAGCCGACGCAGCTTCAGCATACTAAAAACATGAGGAATATATTACACTCACCTGAAACTAGCAGTGTCAATCCAGACCCATCCAATCTTCACAACACAACGCTGAGATTCCTGTGAAACAGCACCTGAAACCGCTTCAACGCATCGCTCTGTGCGATCCGGATATAGATAGCCATTATCTCTTGCGAATTGCTCCAAGCATATAGGCAAGAATAGCGTCAGTGACACAATTACGAATACTTCACTGTTCGGAAAACGGCTGTTAGAAACAGCTACGTATGGAGAGCAAAAGGAAGGACTTTATACCTGGCAAAGGCGTAGCTTAACCAACCATTTAGCTTCTTTCTATATTGTGAAGTCATTGACGATGAAAATCTGTTGATGGACGGTGCGTGTAGCGTCCCATTCGAGCTGCTGGAGGCTGCAAGACGACCGTAAGCTGTCACTCGAGAGCGCCCAGTAAGCGCTCTATCACTCGTCGCAAAGTCACGTGCTCACATTGTCGCGAGTCGCGACCGTGACTTGGTGAAACGCGTACCATAGTACCTCGCATTAATATAATCAGATGACAGTATGCTCAAGCAGATGATGGCGACGGTCATGCTATCTTGTAGGCGTTAGTGAGGCTTAACTCGAGAAGTGGCGCAAATTCCCTCATTTTCACGGTTCAGTCCTTGGATCTTGATCATAGAGTGTATGGTGCTAAATACATGTATAAGCTCCAAATGCTTTGTCCTCCTTACGCAAAGATAAATGTCATGACGTTCACCTAACCCCTAGATGACACCACATAGCAGACCGATGATCTCATGACCGAATAGCTGTTATACAGATGAGGCTCCGTCAATGTTGAATCAGAGGATACCTGAGGATACTCACAGGAGGGAAGGACATGATAATAAGAATAGCCACAGGGACGAGCCAGCCGCCCGGATGACTGAAAGCTAGTCTTAGTACTTATTAGGAGGTTCACAAGACAGCATTTCATACCTTCGTAACCACTGACCTGCTGGGGTCAATCCGGTCACAGTAGAGTAGCTGTGAATGGTGCTCGTCTGCTGAGGGCGCCATGGTCAAATGGGTGGATATTTTGTCGGCTGGGCTCTGCATGTGGTTGAAGAGTGATGACATCTACAAGTACAGATGCATGTGCGATCATGATAAGTCAGATATATTGACCCACTTTCCGCAGACTCCATCCAAGTACGTATTATAGCATAACGAAAGGTAGCATCAACCGTTCGAGAGAGCGAATATCTATTGTGATCTCATGCTAACAAGATGATATGTACGTGGACGTGGGCGCAAGGTCAACAAACAGCAAAAACAACGTACCTGTACTTCAAAAGGCGCTCATCCACTTGGGCTGCACACTCACGTCCAGCTCCATTTCCTTCTGCATTCTCTCGATGACTTCCGGAGAAGGAGTTGATGAAGTGTCCATACTCCTGTTATCTGCGAGCGCAACCACAAGCCCGGAAAAGGTCCAGTGGAGTCTGGCCCTGCGCCAGAAGTGTTGAATCCGCAACGCCATAACAGCCACGATCGAAGAGCACAGTTCACTCTCAAAATCCTGTCGTTCCTCTTCGGTGACCCCAGGGTTCTCGACCACGATTTCCTTGAACTCGGGACGCTGCCTCAGGAGCTCGTCGGAGAGGAGGAAGCCAAATACTCTTTCGCGTCGCATAGCGTACAATGTTGAAGTCTACAGAACTATCAGCCGACGTAGCGCCACAATATAGTGTAGTACGGACGTGAGGTTGCGGGTTTTGCGCTGTTTTAGATGATGGTGGTGGTGGTGGAAGGATAACCCCGAAAACGGTGATGTGTTTGTGATTGGTTTGTGAACACCTGTTCGTCTATTGTTCCATACCTTAAAGTTATTGTCATCTGCACTAGTTTTCTTCCCTTCTGACGTGATTGGACAGCTACGAGCAGATACTGGCGAGGGTCATGTCATCTTGTAGCGCTAGTGAAGCTTAACTCGAGAAGTGGTGCAAATTCCCTCATGTTCACGGTTCAGTTCTTAGATCTTGATCATAAAGTGTATGGTGCTAAATGCATGTAAAATCTCCAAATGCTTTGTCCTCCTTACGCAAAGAGATATGTCATGATGTTACTGCTATAGGTATAACTTGTCCAAGTCTCGCGATATACTTGATGCCAGTATCACGTAGCGTTATACCAGATCCCCAACTGCTGAGGAAGAAGTGGATTTAAGGCCTTTCGACTGACTGTAAATGTAGAGTAACGGGCAAGTCAGAATACATACACGTGAAGCATCAAAACCGAGAATATCCTTGAAGAAAGAACTCACCGAGCCTTCCTCCTTTCATAGATAACCTGCGGCTTGATTTCATCGATTTTCTTGGAGATATACCTCGCCGAAGCAATCGTGATAAAACCAGCGACAATAAGAATCACAGCAGAGATGATCTTGTCTTTCTTCGAGCTGGTATTGACCGACTCCTCGAAAATCGTACCGAGGTACACTGTCACGAGTTGCTTTGGTAAAGAGAGAACGGCCGCTGCAACGAATACCCCAATACCCATACCCACAGTGGAGAATATCGCAGTGGTGACTGTGTAGTTGTCATAAAGCGTAAGTCGCGATGCGGGTTCTGCTAAGCGGAAGAGCAACCTACAGTGCGGGGGGATGAGAGAGTACCTCACAATCAGCGCGACTTTAAAACCGCCATCCCGAATGACTCTTGCTAGACAAGAATACTTGAGGTTTCGATTTTCGTACTTGTTGCCTCTGGCTGAGCAACAATATTTAAATGTACTGGGTAATGAGGAATTTCAGTAAAGAGAAGCAGAAAAACAAATTAATCACGTACTAATAGTTGGCGATCTCACCCAAGAGCGTGCCTAACGCGACTATACCGAACCCTTCGCCCAATCCCCAGATGACACCGCATAGCAGACCGATGATTTCATGACCAAATAGCTGTTATTCAGATGAGGCTCTGTCGATGTTGAATGAGATAATACCTGAGGATACTCACAGGAGGGAAGGACATGATGATAAGAATAGCCACAGGGACGAGCCAGCCGCCCGGATGACTGAAAGTGAGTCTTAGTACCTATTAGGAGGTTCACAAGACAGCATTTCATACCTTCGTAACCACTGACCTGCTGGGGTCAATCCGGTCACAATTCGTTTATGGAACACGACAAAGACCACGACGAGGGCAACAGCCACAATGATTGCGACGCCTCTTACTGTAAGTAAAGAACTTCGTAAGGAGGCGTTCACTGTTTGAGAATCGGCAGATACATACTGAGAACCTTCTTTCTCATCCAAAACTCTCGTGTTCTCATTCGTTCCATCGATTCCCATTCAATGAGCCTGGTCTTTGAGTTCAGCGCTTTTCGTTCGCTTGGGGTCGGACTCGGTGTGCGCGTCAGTGTTCCACGATCCAGGGCATTTGGAAGTTGAATACTAGCGTTCCTAGTCCAATCGCTGCTGTTAGATTGTCCATTACTGGGGGTGAGAGACGGGGGCTTTGGGGAGTATTGTGGATTATTTGATTCGTATGTTGGAGGGACATTGGGATACAAGCTTCCTGAAAAATCACGACCGCTTTCAGGGAGGGTGGGCTGAGGAGCAATTATTGCATTGAGCTGGTGTGATTCCGACATGGCTTGAGTATGAAATTGGTGGCCTGCTCGTCAAATGTCCGAGTCAAACAGACGAGAAAAAGAAAGATGCGAAACCTCTGCATGATGAGACATTTTCTATATATCACCGTTTATCGTAATAGCTTTTGTTTCTAATCTGGCGTTGAGGAGTACGAGAGGAGTCCGTGCGCAGTACATGCTCCGACGGGAGCGACGGAGCGTCAGTCGTCTGCGATGGATCAAAGGACTGCGTGAGAACATATTTCTATACGTAGCCATTTGTGCGGTCTGGATTTTTGCCGACAACTTAAAGTTTAGCCTGGGGTACTGTAATACTTCTGATAAATTGATATAAAAGTCATTTTTTCTTTTTTACCGCAACTTACTGAGTGTGGCAACCAACTTTGCTGACTTATTCTTCGAGAGAATACTTGATGTCGGCGCATTCGAGTACGTTAACCTGTGCTGGAGGATATTTCGATCTTGTCCGGAGCTCGCACCTATACAGTAGTGGCGCGTTTGGCACTGCAAATCATAAGCAGCGCAATGATGAATTGCTGTATGTAGTAGAAACTGTCTTGCCTGCTGTTTGAGATTTGAAGTCAAAAAAGCTATTTTCGTCACGAAAATCCCGTTTGTTCCAAGGTAGGCGAACTGCCCCCTGAGGCATTCGGGTCCTTCGGAGGCTCGATTTTCGTTGAGCTTTCTGACATCTGTGCTCTATTGTCCTGGTGACTCATGAGACCCAGGAAATAAAGACAAGACTCCTCATAGAGAGCGATACACTGCGTCAGGTCCGGTGAACCTGAACATCGAACTCTGCGACATCACTGAGAAGTAAAACAATCTCTCACTCCGCTTTTCCAGTAGCAGGCTGCTTTTCTTCTCCCGAGGCATTTGTTGTCGGCGCTTGATTCTCAAAGCGGAAAGATGCCGTAAGTTCTCCCTTTGACGCGCTCTTGGTTCTACGAGAAAGATTTCTTAGATACTGAGTATGACG
This sequence comes from Omphalotus guepiniiformis, assembly GCA_028554645.1. Taxonomy (NCBI): domain Eukaryota; kingdom Fungi; phylum Basidiomycota; class Agaricomycetes; order Agaricales; family Omphalotaceae; genus Omphalotus; species Omphalotus guepiniiformis. Next base: position 865,303 of record JAQOOI010000019.1, read on the forward strand.
GTGACAGAAACCGCAAAGGGGCATGCCTTGGGACGATGTCCATGGGTGATGTAGTATGGTGTTATGATAGATGATATAGTGACGATAAATGAGACACCGGAGCTCGTGCAACTCGTTTTGGTGTGAACGAAAGGTCGAAGATAAAGGCAGGGCCACTTGGTCAGAAGCAGCCGGCTTGTGTAGGATTTTGTGAAAGACAAGATTAATACCAATGCAGAGGAAGGGCGGATTCTCGATACAAATACACGAGGCAAGAAATCAATGAGATATAGGATTATGTGTTATACAACGACAGCCACCAATCTGTCGCGAGGTCACAAGTCAGCCTAGATACAGAATTAAAAGTAAATAACGCACCTGCCCCAAGTGCGCATCTATTAAGTCACCATCTTCCATGCCCAACTAGAGAGTGCAAGCGCATGTTAGCGTTTCAAGACCGCGAATGAACAGGATAATCGTACGCACAGATGCCGGTGTATCCTCTGTATTAACACGATTCCCATCGTAAGTGAACTTCAATGTTCCTAGGGTCGATAGACCATGAATGAAAACGCGTCGATAGCAGGATTTCAAGAGCTCCTACCGGGATCTTTGTTGAAATGTTTCTATGTAAGGTGATATTAGCAGGTGAATAGACGTGTCCGAGAGATCTACGTACTTCAGCCGCGTCAAAGATTTTCTTGAAAGCCATGTTGGCCTTGACTTTGACAGTCATTTCTACACAAGATGCGAGTCAGGACGCCGAACCCAACGAGCGATAAAGTACAATGGTACGCACGCTGGCCTTCATGCTGAACGTTGAGGTTGATCTTTGGCTTTACTTCTTCGGTTGCTTCTTGTGACATGACTGACGCGGGCTCCAAGTTACGATAATCCAAGGGTGGCACGCGTGCAACCATATTTCGGGCGTCACCCTTGTGACATAGATCACGCGGTCACGCAATGCTGTGACAATTTGAAATCCGAGTTGTCAACGCTTTGACCTGCTTTGACCCTCGCCATTGGCTTTGACCTCACTTTGGCCAACGCTTTGCCTCGAACTTCTAGCTTTGGCTACACGTTTTCTTCGATAACAGAACATACCCTTCTCTTCATGTGTCTGTCGATAACTTCTGGCAGGCATGTGTTTGCTTCGGCATTTCGATGCTTTGGCTTCACAATGCCCAGGCTCAGCGAATCTCAGCACAGTCTCCAGTAGCGGCTGAGGAAGCCGGGAAACGACAGTAACGACTGATGTGCAAGGACCATGCGGAAGATTCTTCAAGAGACATACCGATCAATAACGACGAAAACTCTAATTCGAGTGTTGTGTACAAGAATGGAACAATAGCATTTGGGCCCGAATCCCGCCCATGCGCTATATGATAGTAGTAATAGTATGTATCTGGTGACTGACGATGGTCTATGCGTTACACAGCAGTGATTTACACAATTGTTTTTTCCTTATGTAGCAGGGGACAAAGCACAATAACACGAGGGGTCCAAGCGCGTATCGGCCAGGCACTCCGGCTATTCCGTGGTCAAAGCACTAGGTTGTGTTGAGGATATAACTCGAGTGTTTTCTGAGCTGTTTTTATCATCACATCTTGTCTTCCAAGTTCTTGCTACATCAGCTATCTCGTTCACCATGAACCCTCAGAACAACAAGTCCTCCTCGAGATCCCTCGATGAGCATCTCAACCTCACTATATCTGCCTTCGAGCATGCTCGTCAGCTACTCTCGTCTTTGCTTGAAAACTACCAAGGAGAAATCTCGCCGACCCTCGAAGAATCTGCTAGATCCCTTCTTACTCAGATACCGGATTCCTTGTAAGTGCCGATATATTTGCGCTTGCAACTGCTTATGCTTACCATTCTTTTTTTCAATTAGAACGCAACCTGTGTCGCCGTCTGAAACTGTTGAACCGTACGTATCTGTACTGTGTCCTAATGCCACCATCTAATCCGCGGACGTTCCAGAACCGAGCCCTACGTTACTATCGTAGAAGGGATCAACCCTGGAGCTCCTGTTCCTCCTCCTGCCAACGCCTCAAGACAGGCTGGCACATCCGATGAGATCCAACAAATCATTGCTCACGGAAACAACTCTTTCCCAACCAACTTTCCCCCATCTGCCGAGCGCACAGGACCCATTATGTTCGACTTCACTCTTGAGCCGGTCACTAACTCCGAAGGGAGTTTGCCTGCCCCTACTGGCGTGCCGAGGATGGTTCTCACCTTTACGCCTGATCCCAGTTTCAGCACTGAGTCTGGGCGAACGGTGGAGCTCCGTCCTGATGGGACCGCCGAGCTGCGATACGCAACGCCACAGGACACTCCACGAACGCGCTCATCAAGGCCTACAATTGCGACGCCTGTGGCAGGTAGTTCTGGTACAGGACGCACAGCCAGGCCTTCGACTGCTACTAATTCTTCAACTGACACTGGTTCTGCCAATAGTGAGCATAATCCACCCTTTCATTGTACTTTAACTGATCATATCTGTTAATCCAGTTGCTTCGTCGTCATCCTCTTCTGCCCCTTCTTCATCCTCTACTGGTCCCGCTGCTGCGTCTTCATCTTCCGCCGCCGCCTACGCCGCGGCTAATCCTCTCCGTCCCGGTTTACGACGTCTCCCTTTCGTACGTACGGCGAAATTCTACGGAGAAGACGACGAACGCAAGGACAGGAAATATCACGAAGATGGAACATTCACTCACTTCGAAGGCACGAAAACCCCGCCTCCTAGCCCTCCACCTGAGCCTAAACGCGGCGGCCTTGCACGCACGCCCTCTTTCTACGGAGCAGATGAGCTACGTGATTGGGGTCCACGTAGGTGGCTGGAAAATTGGCACCCTCCTACCTCCGTTGCAGGACCTAGTGGCTCGGGCTCGGGCTCGGGATCGAGTTCTCAACCTGCTGCAGAGTCATCAACGGCATCAAATAATGCTAATGAGCCTGCCTCAACTACATCGACATCGTCGAAAAGGGGTAGGGATGATGAAGATGATGGAGACGAATCGTCTCGGCCTACTTCGCGCGCTAGACTTGATGATGCTCCCGTTGCTGGACCTAGTGGCTCGGCTTCGGGCTCTCAACTTGATGAAGCACCTGTTGCTGGACCTAGCGGCTCTGCCTCAGCTTCTCCTGTCTCGTCTGCGTCTAGTGATGATGATGCTGCGTCCACTACTTCCTCGACATCGTCCAAGAGGCGTCGGGGTGACGATGATGATGATGATGATGAGTCTGCTCGCCCTACTCAGCGTGCTAGACTTGATGAGGGTGAAACTGCATCTGATGCTGAATCTTCAATATCATTGCTTGATAACTTGCTCCGGGGCTTGAGGGATGCCATGCGCCGGGTCTAAATTTGCCCTCTGGCCTTCCTGCTTTGTTTCTTTTCTCCTCCTATTTCAAGTATTTAGTCATTTTACTACGTATATTTTTCACCTGCTTTATCTTCTCGTATCACCCCCTCTGTATACCCTTTCCAGTTGTCCGAACTTGTCACAACTATTTATCTTCCCTTCTTCCCCATTTCACCCTTATCAGACTTCTTCGCCTTATTTAACTTATTTCTTAATTCTTTATACTTTCTTCTCTTTCTCTTTCTGTTTGCTCCTTTTTTTCTTTTTCCTCCTCAGTTTGATTGGTTTTGGCTGAATCATAATGTATTATTGCCACTCTCGACTCCGATTCCGTTCATCTACATAGTAACGGCCGAGTCGAGAGTCTGGTCTTTTCTCGGCCTCCTTTGCTGCGTGAACTTGAAGAGTCTTGATCAATTCTGAATTACAACAGCACGCGTGTTGAGCATGAGCTGAGATTGGTATTTCAGTCCAGTTTTAAGCTAAGCTGATGTAGTAAAGCCAATGATGGGCCATTTACTGATCTTCTCCGACGCACTTCATGTCTAGAAATCTGGCATCTGCAAGTATTCATTATATGCACATGTACACAAGAGAACTATACATCCAATAAGTACATTATTGTAGATTACATCGATATTTGAAGGGAAGATCCGACAATTGCTCCAAGTACAGTGAGAAAGGGTCCAACGTCCATTCGAAATAGTCGTGCTCTCCTCCACTGACTACTCTCCTAGCCCAATTAATCCCATTCCTGCAACACCAGCCAATAAGCTGACTACCGCTAACGCCCTCCTCCCCGGTGTCACACCTTCAACTGAGTCTGAGTGGTCCGAATCCTGATCACCGCCTTCAGTAGACTCCTCGCCATGGGAATCATGATGTCCACCGCTCCCGTGCCCGCCAAGATTTCCAAAGACGAAGTCTCCGGCCATCATCTCGACCGTGGCAGCATAGATCAGCATCCCAGCAGAGATAGCAGACATCAAGCCTTGCGTTAGCATCATTCTAGCCTCGGAGGCTAAATTTCCAAAAACAGATGTTAGTTAAAATGAGGCATTCGAAAATGTGAGAGAAAGAACGTACTTCGTCCTCCGTGAGAAGAGAACACCAACATGCCTAAACCCATGCCTGCTGGAGTCGTGATAGCGAAGAGGAAGCTCAAGATAGGCTGTAGCCAATCTCCTTTCTTTGGCGTTGAGTCGTGACTTCGCTTTCGGAAAGATATACATTGTTTTATCCGCGACCATATAGACCTGGGACGCGCACCGAATCCGTATTTAGATGAAGACGAGGAAGAACGGGAAGAGGTATGGTATGGCAAGGTCCCTTCAGAAGATGTATCTGTTACCGGGGGTAGACCTGCTATCCGAATACCGAGACTGAGGCCTTCAAACAATTGGTGAAATATGATGGCCGTGACAAGGGAAGCTGGGAAGATGTGAGCGAGTGTTTCGAGAGGTCAACGAAACGTAAACACACTGAATTCAGTCCCGGAGGTGATCGCCAAAGTGAGGCCAATGACCAACGAATGAATCATTATGCCTAGTTGAAGGACCTACGTAGAGCTCAGCTATGAGCGATCTAACGAGCAGGGTCATTGCGAATACGTACCAAAATTCCAACGATTTGCCTCTTCCGACCTATCCTAGGCCGCTCTGGCTCATCATCGTCATGAGAAGAGTTACTTGCATGCTGATCTTCCTGTATGCTCTGAACGACCAGCTTGGATCGCCCCCTCTCAGGCTGGTTATCCTCCGCGTGCTTGCTAGCCGGGCACACGCACACGCACACACACTTGCCTTTTCCACCAACTAAATGATATTCACCGTTGTTCAGGTGAAAGTTCAAGTCATTGATAATGTAAAAACAATCTGTACTGCGTGAGTGTCGAGGGTTATTGGTTAAGATGGACGAGAGGTAGTGCTGCTGCTGCCCTGCTCGCGGAACATGTGAGTCGTGTGAGTGAACTGAGGAAGAAAGTAAGGCTGTGTGTTCGTCTATGCTTTCCGAATTTGCGAGGTTGGGCAGCTTGCTGGGGGAGGGATCTGCGGAGTGCGGTTCTAAGTGTATGGATCCTGTCCTGGATCTTGATTGGGCAGGAGAAGGAGGGGCAGACGGCTCTTCGTGCAGGTAGTCGACATACGAAGTTGAGATGTCTGACGAGCAAATGTGAGAGCGGTCATAGAGAGAAAGTTTGCTGTACGTACATTCGACTAGGAATATTAATATGAGGGAAGTTAGACTGCACAAAATTTGGTTATTTAGAGACCCAAGGCAATATTAAACTAACGCACATGATGAGTCCTGTCTGATCTCCTACTTCAGGGTAACGATCCTTGACTAATTTTGAGGTCAGAGCCTCAAAAGAGTCTTGCAATAAGTGGCAAAAAGCTGTTGACAATATAACACCTGTAACACGACTTCATGTAAACCCCTGGAGTTTGCCTGGCTCCGCGTACTGATACGCACCTGTTCCGAAATGTTTTCCTACGAAGAACACAAGTTTTGGTATGGTAAAGAAAGTTGACCTTTTAGATATTGCAGGAAAGGACACCGCTGCCAGGTTGATGAGCGAGGATTAGCCCCATATTAATAAGAGCTATGAACCTACATACCTAGCAGAGAGATGGAAAATATAACGGCCATTGCACTCAGCCGCTGAGTAGCTATTTCTGAGTCGTCCATGGGGTGTTTTAAAAGAGACAGGAAGCTGGAATGAGCAGTCGAGGATTCGAGCATAGCTACTTATAAGAAGGCAAGCTTGAACTAAGCTCGAAACTGACGAAGTCGAGGCAGAATCGAGTACCATCTCAGTCGTCATACACGTGGTCTTCATCCAATCATACGTCGTGTATTGCTTCCTATTTAATTCCGTAATCTAATCTTGTTAGTAATACGCGCTTCGTGAATTACGACCACCATGTCCCTCCTCGTCCTCACTGCCGCCGATGTTGAACGAATAACATTATCCTTTTCGCCACTGTATCTTCAGTCACTCATGGCAGATGTGTTTGCCCTCGTTTCATCTTCGACAAGTGATACCGACCCACCCAAGTCATATATGCCTCATCGTATAACCGTGCCAACGGAGAATCACATAGGTCTATTCATGCCTGCTCGGATATGCTCATTGGGCACGACAATGAAAATTGTCTCAGTACCCACGAATTCCGACGATAAGCGAGGGCTGCCTGGCAGTACATTTGTGCTCGATAAGGATTCCGGTGCTGTCAAAGCAGTCGTGAATGCCCGCAATCTGACTGCGCTCAGGAATGCTGCTGGTCAGTGAATCCATTCGAACTTCGTACATTCAACATCTTTATGATTCTCGCCTTCACTTCCATATCCACGCCAGGATCGTTGCTGTCGACAACTCTCGTCGGTCCTGTCGCGCCTCAACGTATCGTCGCGTTCGGCGCAGGTCAACAGGTCTTCGCGAACCTGGACTTACATTTTCAGGCTTTCAAGACCATCCGGACATGTACAATAGTCAATCGGTCAATTAACGATCGTGTGTCGACTGTAATCGATCGATTGAAGGCAAAGCATCCATCCATATCAATCAATTGTCTAGCCAGTACTCCGCCTGTTGGTGGGTTCACATCAGAACCTACTACGGATGCCCAAAAAGAGCTCCGCGCAGCTCTTGCAGAAGCGTCAATTATAATAACTGCAACGCCTTCTCGTGCCCCATTATTTCCATCGTCCTGGGTGCGGAGCGGAGCTCATGTCGTGTTGATTGGCAGCTATACACCTGCGATGAGGGAAGTCGACAGAGATCTAATCATGAGAGCTGTCCACTTAAATCCGAGCAGGGTGACCATCGGAGGATGGGGCCCGGTCTTATTGATAGACTCGCTTTCTGCATGTTTTACAGAAGCCGGGGAAATTCTCGATGCCAGGCTTAATCCGGAGCAATTGGTGGAGATTGGGAAGATAGTTATCGACGAGCGAGAGAATGGTACGCAGCGTAGGCACGAGGATAGCCCTCTTGGAGACTTTGAGGGTCCTATTACATTGTTCAAATCGGTGGGTGTCGGATTACAAGATGTTGCTATAGCGTGTGCAGTGGTCGATAAGGCAGAGGAATTAAGATTAAAGTCGGACAATCCTGCACCTGGAATACTGGTAGATGGATTTGATTGACGAGAAACTCTCGATCTGGGTTCACATCTGTGGATTTTGTACTACTACTACTAGTAAGTCAAATGTGAGACGTAACTAAGCTACATAAATGCGCGACGAGAAATGCATAATACATGATATCAAACGTGGATGGTATAAAGAGTCCTTACGGGTAAAAAAAGCGTCATGAAAGAGTGTTTTCAACGAGCGGAACAATTAAATAAAAGGGCCTGCCCTACTGTGCAAGTTTCCTTCTCGTGCTTCGGCCTTTGATCGGCCTGTCTTCTTTGTTCTTGACCTCGACATTATCAACATTGTCTTCATCTTCCCTAGACCTCTTCGAGCCCTTGCTCAAACCCTTCGCCTTGGTGGCATACGACGACAAAAGCAGTTTCACGCTCTTGATCGACGAGCCACCGTTCTTCTGAGTCGCTAAGATGGACGTTGGGAGGCTGGGAACAGACGCAGAAGCTGCCTTGAAACCGTGTGGACGACGAAGCAAGAGCCTGACGTTCTTGGAGAGGCTGATGAACCGGTGGCCACTTGCATTAGAGCGAGAGCTGGCAGCAATCGACACACGATCCTCGACTGTGTTGTTGTCGAGACTGTCCGTGGAAGGCGAGGCGAAGGTCATGGGCGGGAGTGGCGGTTGCGCTTGGACCGCGGCGACTGCGACTGCCTGCACGAATTCGGCTGGCAAGCTCTCGGGTGACTGGAGCTCTCGTTCAAATGAGAGCTCATCAGAACGAGTGTCATCCTGCGGTACAGGGCGCTTGCCCTCAACGGCGTTCGCATCAGGAGTTTCAGGATCAAATAGTTCCGGCATGCCGAGGTCGGGAGCATAGAAACCGTGGTCAAAGATAGCAGTCGTCGGTGAAGGACATCCTGGACGAGGCGGGAGTGACGCTAGGATATCGCCAATATCTTCCTCCTCACTGGCTGCTTCATCGTCCGCATAATCTTCAACTCTTGTCGAGTCTTCGCTGGCGAAGCCATCGGTGAGATCTTCCTCACAAGACACTCCAGCCTCAATCTCCTCAGGAACAGGAGGAGGTACGGGGACTTCGCTCTCGGGTATCGGGGCAACCTGCACGAAGTGAACGGGTTCATAACCATAACGCCGTCTTGACATCGCCAGATTCACATCACGATGTGTGATGGTAATGGCTGTGCGACAGTTGTAGTACGGGCGTGCGTGGGCGGTAGCTTCAAAAGAGGGCCGAGATGCACACTCTTCGTCTTCGTCTTCGTCACCGGGTCGAGGTCTACAACAACAACCGTAGGAATATCGTTAGATGGTGGATAGGAAGAGCGCTGAGATTCTCACCCTGTGATGCTGATACGCGTCTTGGAAGCGTTCTCAGTCCGGACACGCGTCCCAGAGCCTTCTGCAGTCCTAAACACCAAAGTGGTTTCCAGAACCGAACGACCGCGGCGTCTTCGAGTCATTTGGACTTGAGGTGCCGAATCTTGAACGTCGATTGTGAAAGGTTGGTCTTCAGCGTGAGGAGGCATGTTGCAAAGATGGAACAGGAAAACAGGAAATAGTCAAGACTTGTAGGTCGAGTAAACTGGACTGACTTCCAGAGTCGTACAGTGTAAAAGAGAGACTATAGAAAAGCACGCGAGACCAGGACGAGATGGGTGCTAATTTATAGATTTTGCGAGCGTATTGTCACTTGAAGTGGATCCATTGTAGCTTGTGGCCTTGAAGGTCTGAGCGTCGGGCGTAGTGACCATAAAAGGAAATGCAACAATATGTATACCTGAGACTTATGATATGGGCATATGCACATTGTTTTCCCGAAAGCGTAACAGGTTATGTGGACTAGACTGGGGTAGAAATGGAAGTTTTATGAACGTTCCATGCGACGATAAGTGGACGAGCCTTCGGTGTGGAATTACTTTGGTAGTCTGGAAGTTCACGAAGATAGAGTGTCAAGCTATTGAACGGCTTGAGCTTAAGACTTGAAGCTTGAACAGCTTATACTTGAGTGTATACGTCCGGTAGTACGCTGAAAATCGTTGGGGCTTCGGGATGCTTCAGGAATGTTTTTCTCTGTTTAAAATCGCCAGTTTCGACTTTAAGGTCACGTGATTAACACGTCGTGCCAGTTGCTCACTGTTAGTCGCTTCAGGCGACGACAGTGGGCGACGACCACGACTACGACAGCGAAATGGCAAGTTTTACACCCGACTCTCAAGCCATTCACTCTCTAACGAAGAAAATTTCTCCAGTCCGCTCTGTTCAACTTTCAATCACTTCTCCTGGTCATTCTACTTGTAATATGCACATGTACATATGTTCGTGCAATAGCACCACGACTGGTGGATAGGAATAAGGAAGGGTGCGTCGCAAGCTATTATATGCAACCGTCTCTGATAGTCCGTGCTAGGTTCTTGGGTCTATTCTTCATGGCAGCGAGAATAGGTGCGAATCGGTTCTGTGACAATGTCTGCTTGCTGAATACGATTTGTTTAGGAGAACGCTTGTCACCATATGTCGCTCTTGCATGCGTCGTAATGGCTGTAACTCTTCTGCTGCAATGATATCGCCCGTAACAGCATTTGTTGCCTTTTTCAACGGCGTTAACGGTGCATATGACACGGCGCATGGCTAGAGCTTCCTGCCCCCTCGATCCGACCGGTTTGGACAATTGTACTTCTGTGCATGCACCTTGCGTTCTGACCTGGCTTTCGGGAAAGCAAATGAAATGACGAAGTCGATGATGATGGGAGTAAAAGTACTCTAGTATGGTTCCGTCTGCTTTTCCTAACTCACATATTTTTCACCTTTGCTGTTACGTTTCATATCACTTTTGAATCATCATAGCGTTTGTGTAGGTTAAAGTGCTTAAAACTAATGCATAGGATGATGAAGCTGCTACATATCTAGAGAGATGCAAGACGTTGATACGGCACCACACTTGGCAATATTTCCCCGTCAACTATCATCACCTCGGACTGGATAGGAGAGTAATCGCAATACGCAGGGTCGGTGACCACACAAGCCGTCTTCGCTGTCTGGTTCATGAAAGTCATCAATTCTCCAAGCTCATACCCCTTGTGAGCCAACATACAACCCGATGTTACTCTCAGCTTCTCCATCTTTTGGTATCCTGCAAGTGCCCTTCTCTGCAAGTACCCCACTATCCCGCGATACCGTGACACCGTCAACTCGTCGAGTTGAGGGAAGAGTGGCATGTCCCCGACTGGCGGGCTGGACTCGTACAATACATCAAAGTAACTTGACCGCAAGATACCATACATGACAAGCTTGCGCAATTTCGGAAAAGAGAAGAGGAAATCAGAGAAGGTGATATTGTTGCAGGAGTCATTGATGCCCCACAACTCAAGCGAAGTGAGTTCAGGGAAAGCGTTGGTGAATTGGAGCAGCAAAGCGGGAAAGCGGGTCACTGAGGCGAAAGATTCCCCCAAGTATGGGTGCTGTACGGGTGATTCGGGGGTGACGTAGATGTCGCGGATTTCGAGCGACTTGAGGGATGGTGCATAGACAAGTTCGACCACTCGCTGGATATCATCTGCGTATCCTATCGAGAGGGATTGAAGATTGAGTAAAGCGACGGGATGCTGACTCTCTTCGCTATCTGGAGCGAGTCCGTGATATTTGAAGTGCTGCAACGTATTTCGGCATGATTCCAAGATGTCGTGTAGCTCGGCGAGGGTGGGGCAAGGTCCTGGTTTCATATGCGCGAAAGACAAGGATGTGAGGGATTTGGTGGACCACTGCTCCCATTTCGGCACGCAATGCCTTGTGACGAGTGGTAAGTAGTAGGGATCGTCAGGGGAGACATTTCTCGACAACGTGAGTCTCCTATCTCCGTTGACAACATACTCAAACTCTTCAAGGATGGGGAAAGTCATCTGAAGGAACTTCATGGTCAAGGTCGTGATTAAAGGATGGGTGACGTGCATGACGAATTTTTTGAAACGATAGGCGTGGGTCATGACAATGTCGACTTCACGTCGGAACAAGTCTCGCACTGTGAACAATTCAAAGACGATTGGAGCGCATTTTCCGCGTACGAGCTGGGTCATGGGCCAGAGCTGATGTCGATCTCCTATGCAATCCATTCTAACGTACTTCCAAAGCGCAGGAGTGTGTATAGCAGCGTGGCGCCAGGTACTGCATACGAGGGAAAGCGTTTTCGCAAGCCCAGGATCATCGAGGTGCTCCATGCAGACACAGAAGAGATGGTAGAGCGCGTCAAATGGGAGCATTTGGCCTGTTGGAACTCGTTCGTTATTGAAATCAGCAAGAGTCAGATCGCGTCGCCTACCTGGAGGGCCCATCTGATCGCTGAGCGGTACCAATGAGCATGGTGCCACTGGTGCTAATCTCGCGAGACTCCAATCTTGCGCTGATTCGGTGCCGTCTGCCATCTGAAAGAAATATTCAGCCTCAAATCAGAACGAGTGGCACAAGATAGTACGGATACCTCGTACAAGTACGGTTCCAGAGGTGTGTCGAAGACAGAGAAATGGAGTTGCATCCTTCGTTTAAATGCCATCAAGTGACGTTAAGTACGCTTAAGCTCAGAAAGGGCTCCATTGTCAAAAAATGCGGGGAATGTGCTCACTCGGTCTCTCAAAGCGACTTAACAAAGACACCTTTGCAACCTCAATGGGTTAAAATAAAAAGCTGTCTATGTAAAGCGCGATATATAATCGAACAGGAAGCCAATGAACAGATGAAACTCGCTTTGACAATACGCTTTGACCGGGAATTGAACAGAAGTACGAACTTAACTCGACGAAGGCAAAGCAACTCAAAGTCAAAGCGTAATACAACTTGGGAAAATCAGATAATTATCAAGCGATTGGACCTACAGTCAAAGCGGGACAAGGCACTGCTCAAACCGCAGGCTGCCAGAGATCAGCCGAATCTTCTCAATCAAGACGTATTGTGTTCGTGGCAGTGTAATACATAAATCACCAGCAACAGTATCATTTTACACGGAACCTTGTTCACAGCGAAAACTCTCGTAGCCATGCATGAGTAATTCTAATGCAACCACAATTGTTCTAGAATGTAGTCAAGCAAGGTCCGGAGTTGAGACCCAATTGTGGAAAGGAATGCACAGAAGGAATGCACAGTGACAATACAGTCTATGTCAAGCCGTGAGGGTGACTATAGAAGGTAGAGATGATTCGATCGTCGCTTCGCCACCATTTCACCGGCATGGCCACACAGCTTCCACATGTCCGGGGCAAAGCGGACAAAGAGGTGCGAGGCAGGCCGTCAGGCCACGTACATAAGCCATCCTTGGCTTTCACAGCTCCGCACACCACGCAAGCATCCACTCTATCCACACTATCATCATCATCATGCCTTCAGCTTCAGTCGACATCGACATAAATCTTCCTTCACAGTACGACCTTGGATGTACAGCATCCATCTGCTCTAGGTGTAAGACACTAGCCTTGGTATCGTGCACGATTGATCAATCTGGGAGACATGCTGTGGCAGTCAGGTAGGCAACTCAGCTCCAGCAGACCACGTTGGTGCTTACCATTTCATACATATAGGATGCAGCCAACGCAGAGCGACGGCAATGCACAGACTGAGCCCACACCTTCCACATCTTCAACGGGAATGACCTCAACGTCATCGTCACATCCGCAGCAGGATTCTGCCACACAGACTTCACCCCAGCCAACATCGGCAGGACAAGATGATAATGAGGAGGGTCGCAGAGACCCTTCCCCTCCTCCTCGTCGTTCGACTCGAGCCCGCTTTGCTTTGGTTCCCACGGATCGCGCGACTCCGGTCCCACCGGTTAGGTCTTCTTCCTCAGATGACGAAGCCGAAGATGATCCGGCACCTCGTTCCCCCTACTGGAATGGTGCCCGTACAATGGAGCTTTGGCGGCGCCTCGATGAGAATCGCCGGTCCGGAAAGTCTCTCGATGCCGCCATCCATAGCTTGCAGAACGAGATGTACCCCTTGCTTCCTCCATCAGAGTACACGATACCGTCACCGGAATTATACCAGTCCTTGCTGTCTCGGCTCAGGAGGTCGTACTCAGCCCGACGGGCGGTGAGGAAGAAAGTTGTGAAACGTAGTGAGCCTCGTGCAAAGCCAGTGGCGCGTACAGAGCCTGGTTGGATATCCGTTATCTGGGATTCAATTCTGTCGTCGCCGAAGAAGAGAAAGTTAGTGAGGGATACGGAGGACGAAGACGACGATATGACCTTGGTCGCGCCGTCAGACAGCGAAGGAGAAGATGACTTCAGAGGTGGCAAAAGAAGGAAAATTTGTTAGACAATTGGTCAACACAGACCATGGACTCGACGTGTATTCGATGTGTACTCCGCTGTTGTACGATGGAGCTGTAATTGTACGCGAGAAGGGCGTGTATGAGTAGTAGTGTTGAAGACCATTTACTGGGCTTGAAGTCGCCTATACTTTGATTAACTGTAGTTCTCTGGTAATTTGAATCATTTGTCGACGTTCCTTTCGTCGTCGGCGTCGCGTCGCAGCTGTGGGATGTCGTGGTTGTCGCTCAACATAAACTCAATCGTTCAACAAAGGTCACTCGCACGGCAAGCACGGGCCGAGACTACCTCGTGATGTGCACGTGGCTATGTCATGCATGACGCGCAATAATTGGCGCGGGAGGCTCCCTTCAGCACTCTCGAGGCCAAATCCACCTCACAACTTCAAACAAGCTGAAACCTGTCTATTAGACTCTAGAACCTTCACTGTCTCACATTTATCTTAAATCTCTCTGAGCGAAGATGGCTCCCACCCCCTCGACTCCACCCATCAATGTGAAACTGCTGCTTATAGGAAACTCTTCCGTAGGAAAGAGCAGCTTATTGCTTAGATTCTCTGATGAGCAATGGTTACCGGAGGATGAGAGTAGTGCTACTATAGGTGTGGATTTCAGGGTGAGTATTGTACTATGTTTCTCGGATGGGTGTAGTGTGGAGGAACTTTGAGGACGATTGTATCCTGGCACAACAATCAAACTTTCACTTTCGTCATGTCTGGCTGGCTTGATTCATAGCTGAATTCGACTGTATAGGTGCACAAGATGGACATTAAAGGGAAGAAGGTCAAACTCAGTATATGGGTATGGCTCGTACTACCCACTGTCGAGTCGTGCAACTTACATTCTATGATTCTTAGGATACAGCTGGGCAGGAGCGTTTCCGCACCATAACATCATCATATTATCGAGGTGCTCAGGGGATTATACTTGGTGCGCCACTTTCCGCATTAGTATCCAATTCAATACCCCACCTGAACTCGAATTACTCTTCATAGTATATGACGTCTCTTCACGAGAGTCATTTGATGCCTTACCTCGCTGGTATAGCGAACTAGAGACGTACGTCTCGGATTCGGTGGTTAAGATTCTAGTGGGCAACAAGCTGGATAGGGTAATTGGATATTGTGCGGCCCCTCTGTGCAAATGTATTCTGATCATTACCGCAGGAATTTTCGAGACAAGTACCAACCGCTGAAGCGTCTGCCTTTGCAGCTCGCATGAACTCATTGTTCATTGAAGCCTCTGCAAAGACAGCGGTGAATGTTAGGGAGACGTTTCAAGAAGTCGTAGAAAAGATTCTGGATACGCCGGACTTGTGGGATAATGGGGGTTCTGGTGCTTCAAGAGTACGCTTGTCTTCCTTTTTGCTTCATCTTGAGCTGGGTTAAATTTCTGTTGACTCGCAGGGCCAGCGAACAGATGGTGGAAGAGGAGGTGTGCCTGGAGGTGTGCAAGTTGTTGGTCTATCAGACGAAGATAGAAAGGAGGGAGATCAGGGAGGGTGTGCTTGTTGAGGGCCAGGAATAGCCAGATGATGATTTTCGAGCTCTTGTATTTGGATGGGTGATGTCCCGAATGATTCACGATTCACGTAGGACGATGACTGTTCACGAATTACGCCTTATGCTCGTAGATATATACCAGTGTGTCGCTCTTCGCAAATATTCTACCGTATAATACAGACTGTTCCTTGGTTGTATGTTGCTTGTGACAAAGATTTCCTATCCGACGCTGCCATCCCAAAGGAAATACAACATACAGAACCATCGTTGATTAATATGGATAGTAGCCGCGAAACAGGCGTAGTTGCTCGACAAAAACTACGATATCCCTTCCCAACCTCTAGATCAACTAACAGCAACAGTCTGCTGCTGTGAAACCTGAGCAGCATTCGCGGCAGCACTCGTTCGTGCGACAGCAGCACCCAACGCCTGCGTTCTAATCGCAAGTCCGCGTGTCTTTTCGATGACAGATTGGTAGACTGGTTGAGGCGGGCGTGAGATTTGGATGAGGTTCTGCGATCGGTCAGCCTCGAATGCGTAGGAGACGAAGTAAAAAAATGTTTCACCTTCTCAAGGTCAATTTTAGCATCCTGGCCCATTCTAGTTTCGCGGATGAGGTTGACAATCCATTTTTCGCCTTCGTCGCGGGGTAGATTGAGACGGTCGGAAAGATCGCTATTCGGGAACAAAATCCTTAGTAAAACTCAACGCAATAACGAGGAAGGTACACACCCAATATCGATTCTTTGATGAATCCTGCAATACGCCTCACTAACCAAGCACCTCGCACTCTCCAAAAACTCATCTCTGAAATCACCCAAAAAGAAGTCATTAGCAACGACTTTCTCCGCCTTTCCGAGCTCCTTCTGTGCTGCCTCAAAGTCAAACTCGACATGCAATTGCATCAAGAAATCCGTCACCGGATCCGAATACTGGTAGTTCTCCATTTGGATGACCTTGACGACTTCCCTGACAGCGTTCTTCACCCTCGAAGATAGAGGTGTAGAGTTGGAAGACGATGAAGGTGTCGGGGTAGAGATAATCGCTGCTGCGGCGACGTAGCGAAGGATCCACGGGCAAGCGGTTTGGATCGTGTTGAGGTAAGTCGGGGAAAGGAAATTCTCTAGTAAAAGAGCGCGACCTTGTGGGTGGTTGAAGTAGACGAAAAGAGACCAGTGGACGAGCCATGAACGTGAATGCAACTGGCTTAGTGCTGGGTCTACGGCAGGAGAGTCGGACGAAGCGGAGGACGCGAAAGGAGCTGGGGAACGGGAGTCAATGGCTTCGCGGAGGGAGTTGAGCTCTTCGAGAGCAGTATCCCATTTTCCAGTGAGGATATCTGAGGCGAGTTTACCCCAGTGGGCGGAGATGGTAAGATCTGGGTCCGTAGACAAAACACGGAAGTGGTACAGGTAGTCGGCAGCGCCACTGTAGTTACCATACGAGTATTGGAATTTTCCAAAGTTATACAAAGCAGTTATTTGCTCTAGAGTGAGCTGAAAAGAAAAGTAAATGAATCAGTTCAAGATGATACTAATTAAAGAATGACTGAAACGTACGTTGTAGTTATCCCGCAGATATTGCAGATTCTGATTTTTGTCCTGTCTCAAAGCCTGTGCCACTTCTGGATTTTCTATAACATCAAGAACGGCCTGAGCTTCCTGCTCCAATCTCTCGTGTGTGGAGACGACATTTTGACGCTTTTCATCGAATTCTTAAGAACGATAAGATGAATCAGAAAAAATGCACTCCTTCAACATGAATATCTACAATCTACCTTTAGGCACCTCCTCATTCGGATGAATCTGTTTAAACAGCGAAGCAGCATAATCAAACATGTTCGTTCCTTTTGCCAGTTCATATTGCGCAACCTGAACTTCTTCGGTAGGGAATGCGTCCGTTTCATCAAGATGGGCGAGGAGAGGGAAGGAAAGATGACGGTCGAGATAGGGTATTATCGTTTTTGAGAGGTCGTATTCCGCCATTGTGGGCAGCGGTTTTGGTTTTGAGATTTTGAGGTTTTGTCGACCACGACGAGAGGAATGGACGGATGTGGCTGTGCCGAATTTTTCGTTGACCGGCCGGTCTAAGGCCGTGGTGGACTTTGGACATTATTTTTTCGACTTCACTCGACATTGATATTGGTAGCTGTGTACAGTGTAGCAAACCTCTCTTTTCACGATATACGAAATAATTAGTTGGTCATGGACTGAGGGTCGCAATAGGCAAAAAGAGCGTCACCTGTGCGATTCGAACACACGCGGGCAAAGCCCAACCGCTTAGCTGCCAAATATAGCAGGCGATCCCGTTAACCACTCCGGCAAAGTGACATACTGTGGGATGGAATGTTGTATCTTACATAGGTGCTGCTTGCATGCATGATGTGATAATTTAAATTAACCGACGACCACTATCGCCACAGTTCTCCCCGAGGTACCCCGTACGCCTTACCTTCAGAAGAGAAGAGCTATACAGTGAGGCCAGTAGAGATAAGGACCCGGATTGATAGGGTTCAAGATGTCTACGCCCCCTCGAGTCTTGGTGACTCCTAGAGTGCGAGGGGCAAGGAAATATTGGGGCTCTTGGGCAACGATGCAACCCCAAAATACAGAGCACCACCTTGACCGGACGTAAAGCGCTACACACGCGAAATCGGCGCGAAATGGTCGTGTGCCAGCGGATCAACTGATTTGTACAAGGATGATTCAGACATACTAATTGCAGTGAATAGCCATTCATGTTTTTCCGTGAGACATGCTATCTCGAGAGAGCCTAGCTTGAAATAACACAAGACCATACCGGGATACCTCTGGTGGTTCGAGCATTGGCCAGGCATTGGCTATGATTCCGGGCGGTAGACCGAGGATCACGTTATGACAAGATAAGAAACAATCGTGAGTTATCGAAGCCCAGAGCATCCAGCTGCATATTAGCTAGTCGTCGAGAGTCGCAATTATTCTTGACCTAATAGTTACATGCCTGAAGCTCAGTAGAAGAGCTGAGCTTTTGAAGGTTCGAAGTCAACTCTCTAGACACATGGAAAGCACGCAGCAATCCTATCATTCCAAATTAGGCGATGCTGTGCTAGCTAACGCAAGCACGTATAAAGTGACTCCTCCCCATATCTCCTAATTCGGGTCCCACCCTCTATCTCTCCCTTAACTACCACCACTACACTTTATCTTAGTCCTTCTCTGCTTTCATTTTAGAGAAAGACTAATTACATTGCTCTTCAAGATGCGTTGTTTACTCATCGCGTCGCTCGTCGCTGGCCTTGCAGGCAGCGTCTCCGGCCACCGCGCTCCTGTTACATCTAGAAAGTCGCTTGGTTTCGGTCCTATCCTTCCTCACGCAACATACCACTCGAATCCGTATCAGATTCCCATCAATGGCTTCCTCCCAGAGAGCGAAGACTCTGACCCTTTCGAGGTCGCACGACTCTTCGTGGACGACGTTCTAGGAGCTCAGGGCTCTTCTGCCTACAGGATACGTCCTGACTCGTATACCGACTCCACGACTGGTATTACACATGTGTATGTGCGCCAGCTTGTGGATGGAATCGAGGTTGCGGATGGCAACATGAATATCAACGTGAAGGACGGGCAGGTGCTATCGTACGGCAACTCGGTAATGCTTGAATCCATTTCTCTCGTTCAATGTATCACTAATATTATATCGAACCTCGTTCTATCAAGGGGAAAGCCCTTCTTTCATTGCTCAGGTTGATCCAGAGTCAATGCGTCATCCCCACCGCGAATTCTGTGAAGACCTTAACGCAGAACTGGAGGAGCGATTCGCCTCTTTTGCTCAGCTCCAGAACTCACCAGACGGTCAAGTGGCCATGGAGGGCGATGTAGCTGCCAAGTTTGACGAATTTGCAGGCCCCCTGGTTCACCTCCACCACTCGAATTGTCAATTCCATGACCTTGCCGATGAGATGGCAATGACCAAGCCTTCGTCGGATGTGACTGACATGCGCCCTGCGCTTCTCCAGTTCATGATTGCTGCTACTCCCAATCACGAGGTTGTCAACGATATTTTGGGCAACTATGATGCACACTTGGAGAAGATGACTGTCAGTGGAACGAATCATTTCGCCCCCTCGGGAGACGAGTCCTTCTTACACATTGACAACGTCCCTGACACTGTCAACCCGGTCAAGGCATACCTGGCCTATGTCCAGGTTCCTACCAAGGACGGTTTGTCTACTGAGCTAAATCTCGTCTGGAAGGTGAGTTGCTAGGAACCAGGGATGTTTGCCTTCATCTGACGTTACCAACAGTTCGAGGTCGAGATGCAAGACAACTGGTATGAAGCTGCTATCTCTGCTGTCGCCCCTCACAGGATTGTCTCCGTCGTTGACTGGGCTTCTGATGCTCCCATTCCAACCCCGGAGAAGCCCAGAGAACCTGCTACCTATAAAGTCTTCGCATGGGGTGTCAACGATCCCGCGGAAGGCAACCGAACCTTGGAGAAAGAGAACTATGATGTTCACGCTTCGCCTGTGGGTTGGCATACGCTTCCTTTCGATAACGACCCCTCGTACAAGGGTGTCAAGCCAAGTGGTGCATTCTACCGGAACACGACTACTACGTTCGGTAACAATGTCTTCGCGCAGGAGAATTGGGAAGGACAGAACGCATACCTTGACAATTACCGACCTGATGTCGGTACAGACACGGTGTATGACTACAAGTATGAGCCCAAGAAGACCGACAGTTCGGAGGCTTTGGAGGTCGCACATAGCTACATCAATGCTACAATCACTCAACTATTCTATACCTCCAACATGATACACGATCTCTACTACAGATATGATTGTCTCGTATCGTTTCAAAGCCCTCGGTTGCTCACACCCTATGTAGATACGGCTTTACTGAAGAAGCTGGTAACTTCCAGCAATACAACTTCGGTCGCGGCGGTCGTGAGGGTGACGCTGTCATCGCCAATGCACAAGATGGTTCTGGTTTCAACAACGCCAACTTCATGACCCCGCCTGATGGTTCTAACGGGCGGATGCGCATGTATGTGTGGAACACTGCCAACCCATACCGCGATGGAGACTTAGAGGCTGGTATCGTCATCCACGAGTACAGTCACGGTCTGAGCACGCGGTTGACTGGTGGTCCATTGAACTCCGGATGTCTTGGCTGGGGCGAGAGTGGAGGTATGGGTGAAGGTTGGGGAGGTGCGTTGACTTTGAACAGACGTAGTTTTATTCTGATGCTAATGGTTACATTCTCGTAGACTTTTTGGCGACGACTATTCGTAGCACGAGCAACTACTCCGACTACCCTATGGGTGCCTGGGCTGCTAACAGGGATAACGGTATCAGGAATTACCCGTACTCTTTGGTAAGGTTCTTCCAAGAATGTGTGTGTGTGTATTGTGTTGCTTATCATTCCGCACTTTGAACGACACCGTCAACCCATCGACTTACCAGACCCTCGACAAGCCAGGTTACTGGGGCGTCCACGCCATCGGTGAAGTCTGGGCGCAGATGCTCTGGGTTGTCTCTCAACGCCTCATCGAGATACATGGATTCTCGGAAACTCTGTACCCACCCCTTCCTCTAGAGGATGGCACCGTACCTGAAGGCGAGTTTTTCCGACCTGCCGTTGGCAAGAAGTCACTGGTCCCCAAGCACGGCAACTCGCTTGCTGTCCAGTACGTTCTTTTTCTTTTTGTTGCATTGTTCTTCATTTCATGATTATACTAGGCTCGTCATCAACGGAATGAAACTCCAGCCATGCCAACCTTCGTTCTTCGACGCTCGTGATGCTATCATACTAGCTGATCAAGAGCTTACAGGCGGAGAGAACTTCTGTACACTGTGGAATGGATTTGCAGCGAAGGGGCTTGGTACCGATGCTGAAGTTCGGGGACGTACGCCTTGGGGTGGAGGTATCAGGAGCAATGTGGGTGTTTTTCTCTTGTCATGAGGCCTACGAGTTGACTAACAAATGCTCTTGTGATTTTAGGGTTTCTCTGTCCCCACTGCTTGTGGCTCGAGTGCATAAACATTCCTTAGTCTGGTAATGGCTCCTTGTGACTGATGTGTAATGAGTAACGAATCTACATTCCTTGCTTTAATTTGATAGAGCTACATTTGTGTCCATATACAGTTCATGTTTTTGTTTTATAAATTCCCATTTCTTGATTGTACAATTAAATTTGCGTTGCAGGTAGTCTGCATAAACTCATGTGTCTGTGCTCGAGGCATTACTCGGCTCCTGACACTTATTCTTTTATGCAAGATTTTGCTGCTCCTATGATGTTCTGGCCATCGGGAGTGAATTGTGAATTTGTCGGATTCGTTGCAATATGATGAGGAAACTTCGTGTCGAATACTTTAGACCTAGACTGGGTCGTTTGTGTCTTTTGAGGATTTTGAATCTGGATGGTACCATGGTGTAATTAGTGTGATTCTCTGACAGTTTTTCAAAGAAGGCTACCAAAAACATTTGCTTCTTCGCTTCGAATTGAGGGCCCAGAAAACCCAAAGCTGCTTGACTTTACTTGGACCCGAACCGGTTAATACATCCTCCTCCTCCTCCTCCGGAACTTGGAAGCTTCTTCCTCAAGCTCAGTCACGTGCCACCGTTTCCCCATCGACGAATTCGAAAGTCCAAACTGAAGCAATCGTCTTTCAGTTACTTACAGAACCCGGTTTTTTTCTTTGTGATAGCAGATGCACAGTCCGAATTCACGATCAGATACGCTTTCAAGCTCAAGCTTTCATATATCGATACTGTGCCAAATTGGATTTGCTATCTCAGGGTGGCAGTAGTCGCTGGGAATGTGGGCTGAAACCGGCGCTTTTTGCTATACTCATTGGGTATGTAAAGTGACCGCACATTAGACTCCGAGAAAAACCTCAGCACCAATCAATACAGTACTGAGTACTGATGGGTTTCGGGTCAAATGCACCCTGGCTGCAGTCCGACGATATATTTACTTCTCGAAGTTGTGGGCCCCGTTGAAGTGAAGAACGGACGCGTCTGCCCAGGCATACGAGATGAGAATACAATGCCTTTCTCATCTACAGACTATACTGGCAAATGACTTCTCATGCTATGAAATGGTACCCACAAATAAAACGCCCTTCCATTCTCAATGAATGGATATCCCCCCCTCTTTCCCCCTCTGACTGTAATCAAGGATGATTCTTCAACCAAGGAAAATCGGCGACTCCTTTGTTCACCCTATAGGCTTTGGTGCCATGGGCATGAGCGTGTTCTATGGCAAGAAGGAGTCTGATGAGGAGCGTCTCAAAGTATGTCTTACTTCTACCTCTTAATGGAGCTCTGACGATGTCCCCGCAGGTGTTGGATGCAGCCTACGCTAAGGGATGCAATCATTGGGACACTGCGCCACTTTATGGTGACTCGGAAGTCCTCATCGGAAAATGGTATGTGCAGCAGATATCATTGAATCTTCAACCGTGCAACTGATACCTGGGTTACCAGGTTCAAGAAGACGGGAAAACGCAGCGAGATCTTTCTCGCCACCAAGTTTGGTGTTAATCCGGTGACTTGGGAACTACGCAGCGATCCTGAAAGTGTCAGGGCAGAATGTGCAAAGTCGCTCGAGAGGTTGGGTGTTGACTATATTGACTTATACTATCAACACCGGTGCGCTTGACTGTTGAATGTGATTAGGATGTTCTATACTGATCTGATGACAGACCTGACCCGAAAGTTCCGATCGAGGTAACCGTAGACGCCCTGGCTGACCTCGTGAAGTGAGTTGAACATAACCTAATCCAGTACTTCCCTACGAGACTCACTAATATCCTGGACCTATGTTCCGCAGGGAAGGCAAAATTAAATATATCGGCTTGTCAGAATGTACTGCGCAAGATCTCCGTCGCGCACACGCCGTGCATCCTATATCTGCGCTCCAGATCGAATATTCACCGTTTGCTCTCGACATCGAAAGCGATGAGATTGCTCTGCTGAAGACTGCACGAGAGCTTGGTGTTACAATTGTCGCTTACTCTCCATTAGCCCGAGGTCTAATTACAGGCCTATATGTGCGTTGTTGTTTTTTGACACTTTTAGGCGTTCTGTCAACGTCCTCTTGAATACAGAAATCTCCGGACGATTTCGAACTGGACGATTATCGAAGGACTGTTCCCAAATACGCTCTTTCATCGCTGTGTATTGTCTTCGTCCTGATCGTTTCCTGGCAGATACGCAGCCGCAAATTTCCCAAAAATCCTCGATGTTGTCAAAAGTCTAGAAGAACTTGGTTCAAAGTATAATGCAACAGCCGGACAAGTCACTCTTTCTTGGATACTTGCCCAAGGCGACGATTTTGTTGTTATTCCCGGTACGAAGAAGATCAAGGTAATGGAACTCTATCTTGCAAGTACTTTGTATTTCATCCTAACGTCCATGTTCTCAAACGCAGTACTTGGAGGAAAATATGGACGCCGAGAGGATTAAGCTCACTCCAGAGGAGATTGCTGCTGTTCATAAGATTGCAGAGGAGAGTGAGAAGAATATCCCTGGTACCAGGTACGCCAACATGGCGAGTGTTTATACACCAACTCCTCCATTAAAGTAATTACACATTCAAATGAAAACGAGAGCCATTAGTACATAATTGCTACGATAGTGGAGCCCTTGTAGCAAATCAATTTCAGCCATAAGTATGTATTAACATTGTTCATTGCATTTAAAAGCGAGGTGCGCCGACGGTGCAAAGGCTTGGAACGTAATGTTTTTACACGTCAGTGATAACAACTGCCCGGGTGACAGCCCGAGTACCCATAGGATAAGACTTGTGTGCATTGTCATTCGTCTCCTGCTCCCATCAAATAATGAGATGCACTCTATACAGATGAGGTATACTATACCTGAGCTTCCAGCGACCCGACAGTAAATGTTCCCGTTCTTGACTGAAATCTAAGGCTATCGGCATCGCCTGCGGTGATAACGATAGAACGTTCATTTTGTCGTTTTATGTGGTCTCTTGCATTGAGCCTATGAAATATTAACGATGCAAATTCCGGGCAAAGCCACTTCTACTTACATAGCAACTATGCAGATGATCGTATTTCAGTTTATATAGTGCTCGATACAAGTGAAAACACGTACAGAATGTATTAGCATAGAGCTTTGTCACGTTTACGTGGAAAGCAAGCCTAGAAAACGAGAAGGTATATGTTGTCAGATGAGCGTCTGTTGGTGACTCGGACTGTATCATTTACCATAAGAGCTTTGTTGGAGCAGCATAAAAGGTAATCAGAAGTAGAGTTTGAATGAGTGTGACTAGCGCTCCTCTCTCGATGATGAATTGGATCAACGACTTGATTATTCCATTGGTTCTGAATTGCTCATGACTTCAGCCGTCTTTGATTGTGAGGTTCGACATACCGGGAAATGCCAGTCTTGGATGCAAAGAGCAATGTGCACATTGTGATGGTGGCTAGGATGTCGGTCAACGCGCCGAACCCTTTTGCTAAGCCAAAAAAGATCTATAGGCACAACGATCGAGTCAGAATATTATCATATTTTTAATGGAAGAAAGGCTAAGGTGAGCTTACGGAGAATATCCAACTACGGTTCGATAGAATACCGTGTTGGTGTATGTACATCGTGCTTGTGCAAGCTAAACGAGTCGATTTAGTCACTGCAGTAAGTGAAGTTCAGAGATATCTTCGCACCAAGACCACCAACTTCGGTCGTTGCGGTAAGTCAGTCGCACTGGCTCATATAGTACTGTCCAAAGGAGACTCACTAAAGGCAAGGACTGCACAGATTATCTGGTCATAAATTCCTGAGCTGACCGCGCGTCAATTGAGGGGAAAACACTCTTACAATGATTCCGATGACCGTCCTAACAACAATTCCACCGTGTTTGACTGTAATAAGGACTTGAGTTGGTTCGAAGGCTAACGATGAAGGAATACCAACAAGTATATATTTGATGAGCAAAATACAATTGCGAGCTACGGTATAGTTCGGAATTGGTCAGTCTCTGTATAATATTGTAGAATGTAGGACAACATGCTCACATGAAGGTGATTATTGTGGTAAGTACACAATCCGCTGATAGTTCCCTATGCACATGCCAAAAGGTCAAAGCACCGCTTGAATGACTACAACAGGATGATAGCTTACGGTGTGAAGCTTTGCAATGTATCTAGCGATCCAAAATGAGGTATAAGGTAGTGGTAAAGGGATTGTGCCACGAGAGCCGATGATGCAAGGTCTAAAACTCTACGTTTTTGAGAGTTCAGGTCCTGAGACAGGGGCGGTAGATAATAGGTCGACTAACAGCATAGTTCCAGCCTAGAAAACGAGTTCACATTAAAACAAGAAACGTAGCTTGTGTGTAACGCCTGACCATAAGCTGAACGAGTAGCCTATCCTTTGGATGGGGGAAGTATATGTATGCTTGAACAACTGTGATACCTCCCAGACTATCTTGATTCAGTGATTGCTTAGACTCAGAGACTCTACGTCTCCAATGAACCGAAAGGAGAGACCCACTAGAGAGAGACGAAGAAACCTAGAGAATGCGAGCTCTGAGTTTCAATGAGCATTGTTAGATCGAACAAATTTCGTACCCCAAAACAAAGGAGCAAAGACTCCCGACACATCTAGACCAGTGGTATCGGCATCGGTAGCGTTGAGGGACATAGCACCAATTACGGAGATTAACTTTGAGGGAGGGAAGGAACAGGAAACTTGGGGATCCTTCAGTTTCAAGTCCAGCTATATAGTAGGCAGCTGTTTACAAACAACTTGCAATTGGCGCCAGATGTCCGCAAAGTTACGCAAATGCCCGTCGAAAAATCGCAGATATTCGGAGGGGAACGACTGTAAATCCGGGAATCCTGCAAGAACTCCGAGTCTTCGAGGTTGTCGCCGACGTTTTGAATATCTCCGACTCCTTGATCCGTTCCTTTGCTAGTACTAGCACGCAGTAGGTCGAACAGCAACTTGAACTGTTTCGTAGACGAGAAACCTTTGAACATCTTGAAGCGACTACTGTACATAGAAAATTTACAGCAGGGTCCGACGGAGCCTGGATCCTTTACACGTAGTAGAAGGCAGGTTCATCACAAGTGCTTATGTCACCAGCACAGTTGCCAATACTAACGGAACATCAAAACGTTAAACGTTACCTGCGACTTTTTCTCCTTCCTTTCATCGAACCTTGCTACTCACAATATTGTCCTCTACCGTGACAAGACGTTAGTATGCATAGCTCTAACCTTGCACTCATCCTACACCGCTCTCAAGCTCAAGCCTTGCCACGGTTTGATCATATCGTCGGGTCTGTCGACGAGTCCCTGAAGATTCAAAGCGCTTGCCCTGTGATTGATTTCTTTCGAATTCTCAATACAGGTACTGTACTACTAGCCGACGACCCTCATAGAAGTGCACAGAAGTTGGAGTCTTGGACTCCACAATAGTGGGGGCCGTTTCAGAAATGAGTACTTTTCGAATGTCGATTTTGCTGAAAAACTCACGCACAACAGCGCTGTCTGGACCCCGATATTCCAATAATAATTGACATTTCTGCGATACAATATATGGATATGAATTATGCATGTACTGAGTATGTATAAAGGATATGAATCTACGATGATCGTTTCCGCAAAGTTGCCGCGAAACTTTGAAGGAGGAAGCCAGGAGTTCAGATTTGAAGCTTTGGTTCGTTCATGCCGCATAGGTCGTTACCCGATCTTCATGTAACAGTTCTTGCAGCACCTGTTGAAAACGTAAAGACCACCAACCTCGTTCTTCCCTCTCCATTTGTACCGAATCGTTCACCTTGCCCGAATGAATGTCGCCCAATTGCAGCGAGGGGCTCTTCGGTAACGGAAGTCCAGACGCGAGGATGGAGTCCAAAATACGCTTCTTATCTTGTTCTAAAAGTCGATTTGGTCCATCAACGACACCGTCGTGGGGAAGTCTAGGATCAGAGAAAGCTCGTATTGTTGCTTGGCACGAGCGTCGCAGAGAGGACAACCATGCTTGGCGTGTGGGTAACTGATTTGACGTAGATTTGTGAGGGAGTGAGAAGAAGATGGTTTTGATCCTCCGACTCGCATTTCCATTTCTTGTGTCCTGATCAAGGTCGAATTCAGTAGAAAGAACGTCCAGCTTTATCAACGGCGAATCTATAGTTAGCAGGACGAATTAGCTGTGTTCTCTGCCAACAGCAAGTTCCTGACTTACCGGGATAGTGTTTGTTCTCTTCTTCCGAGACATCGAGCACCCGAGAGATCCCGATATCTTCACACAGTATCCACCGATTGCTTCCTTTTTCTTGAATCTCTCTTCCATGTTGAGCGGTAGCCAGAAGGATGAGGTCTGAAAATACCAACACCTCCACGGGAAGCAAAGGAAGAGGCATCATAACCTCGGCAGACACGGCTGTATCGGAAGACGAGTTCGATTTCACGGAATCGGATCTTGACCTCCTGAAGTCCACCTCGTTGATAGCTTCGACTAGCCTGCTTGCCCGGTTGAACCTTGTAGACATTGTTAATGAATCTTGATTATTGCTGCTCTTCATTTTGTCTACTTGAAGAAGTTGTCCGCGACAGAGTAAACGTCGATCTCTACGAGATAGATGAGTCTCAGCTAACGGAAGTAAACCGGTTATTCGCTTTGACATATCCTTGATGAATTCGTAATCCTCTTCGCGCGCCTTGACCTCCTTTAATGTCTTGACTAGCATAGAAGTAGAATGAACAAGTATCAAAGTCGAAAGACGGTCTTGATGAGCCTTCGGAGTTACATCAAGCAATTTCTATCAGGACTAAGTAAGCAGTGATCTGTTGGAGGAGTGTGTCAGAACTTACTTGGAAGATATCGGGATAAAGACTAAGCCTGTCCACGGGTTCGACCAGCAGGCTTGCCAAGCTTCCTTGAGACCTGCTAGTCTTCTCCTGTAGGCGGACAAACTCTCCGAATTCGCTTGATCGATCTTGAACTAATCGCTCGAGCATCTCAACGACACCATCAACTTTTACCAGGTATGGTTGATATATTTCAAACCTGGGCACAAAAATGCGTAAGCGGTCGGCAACTTGCTCTGCAATGGGATTGTCTGCGGTCTGCGCAAGGAGCAAGGCATCTTGAATCTTCTCGTGCATGTTGATGATATCTTCTAGCCAGTCCAAAGTTTTTGCGATTTCCAGTGGAACGCCCGCAATCCAGGTCTTGCTACCTTGAATTCTAAGAGGAACCATGAATAGGTGGACGATGGACGTGAGACGCTGAAAAAAGCCTTTTTCTGACTCGCGAAGCTCCCAGATAATCTCTTGACGCTGCATTTCGACCTCTCCGTGTTGGTCAAGAAAGGCGTGATAAGAAGTTGCATCCATACTGGCGCGCCATGTCCTGGCGTCGGGAGCAAATCTCCCTCCGAGGTTTTCGCCATCATGACCCTGTTCGGAAAGTCTTCGCTGTACAGGGGTGCGCGAGCGATATCTCGATTGTCTCCGTTCCTTCGACCTGTCTTCTCCGTCGTTGGAGGTAGAAGAAGCCGGTTGCCCGCTCCTGAGATAGCTTCTTCGCCTTTCATAAGCCTGCTCACCTCCACTTAACGTCCTAAATAGGGTCTCCGCACCGACGCTCAACTCATTGCCTCCATCATGATCCCAGCTCTCGACATGAACCCCGGAAGCGATGCTATCTGTATGCGCTATGGGGCTGTCTTCAACGGGCGTCTCATTTGAGCGGTACATCTCTACAGACTCTGAGGGTGGGATACCGAAGGCTTGTCTGTTGCGCACTGCAGCCTCCCTAGAGCGCTTCGCAATCAACACAGACTCATAGCCGTACGAATCCCGCTTGTCGGCACTGAGGGGCGTAGGAGAAGGAATAGAAATGGAAGGGGACGCTACGCGCGGGCTAGAGGTCGGGGTCAAATGACGCTCCTCTAGAAAGGATTTGCGCTTGATAACAGAAGGTATGGGCTTCGTCACTTCAGCATACGAGGATTGATGTGACGTTGGGCTGGACCACTGTTCTCCGAAGTCCACACGCGAAGGAAGGAGGTTAGAGAAGGAAGAAGACACATGTTTCGCTGAGGACTTTGAGGAAGCATTAGCGGTCTTTCCATCTTCGTCTTGTATGGTGACTTTTGGAGTGGAGGCCCGACTCGGCCTAGGAACACGACCCGTTAAACCAGGAACTGTACCCTCGATCTTGTCTTCGAACTCGTATTCGGACTCCGATTCGTCATAGCTCTCACGTCGTGACATAGAGTCGTGGTGACAATCAACGCCTGTAGCCCCTGATCCACTAACCGCCAGCCCTTCCTCACCGGAATATTCACTTTCTTCGGCTCCGCCCAGTACCTTCTTCGCGTTGGCAGTCTGTAGATCAAGACCTTGTACCAAGCCCAGTAATGCTGCACGCCGACGACTGGATATCTCATCCATCAGGTCCCGCGATTGTCTTGAGATATCCCTTCCCATGGGTACCTCTTGCTCGGATTCCTCATCTGTATAGACAGACGCTGCCGATGGGTACGACGTCAAGGAAAAACGTTTATCGTTTCCATAATTGCCATTGGGGCGATGTATAGACGTGTCTTGTTCGAAACCGCCGTGCATCTGGAAATCCTCAGCGGGCACGCCGTATCGGAAGCCCAAACCAATCACGGCTTGGTCTTTGGATCGAGTACTGGCAGATGGCCCTTCTGCGAAATCAGATCTCACAGATTCCACTTCACTTTCTGAGCTGGAAGCAGAGGCAATTACCTCAGCATTAGCTACAGTTAGTTTGCGTCTGCCCCTGCCCTCCATTTCGTAACGATATTCAAAATCTGACTCGTCCGTGAATCTTGACCGATGAAGCTTAGGATTGGCAGCGAATTTTCCTCGAAGGCGTGGAATGTGGGAGCCATATGCCCTCGAAGACAGGGCTTGCGATGCTGGCTGCGGCGTCACCGGCGCTACATTACGAACAAGCTCCTGAGGGGCAGGAAGGAGCCCTGGGTCCGTACGAGAACGACTGCGCGTCCCATTGGGTCGGATGACACTGAAGGATTCTGCTGGTTCATTTTCCTGAAGAGTGAGAGAATTAAGGCTCGAGTTGCGAAAGATGAATCTAAGGTCTTACCTTGGACGCCTTCTTCCCTGATACCGTACAATCCGCTGGGGAAGGCGTAGATGATTTACGCCTAAGTAGACTCCGTACTGACTTCAATGCTGTTCCTCCCATGCTGGATGAAGGCACCGTGTCAGGTAGGTCCGTTTTGGACGAAGACAGCTTCGGGGTGGGTGATTTAAGAGCTGACTTGAGTGCCGATTTGGGAGTAGAGTGTGACACCTTCGGTGTGGACGACTCTCCGAAAAAATTAGAAGCCTCAGGAGTCGGCGAAAAAGTAGAGTTCAAGAGAGTACTTCGTGTATGCGACTGTGAAGGAGTATGCGGAGAAGGTATTTCATGATCAGAATCATGACAAAGTGTGAATGCAGGCGACCTGAATGCAGGCGTAGAGGAGCCAGCTTTTGAGACAACGCGAGAAGGAGGTCGTGTCATACGGTCGATGGTGTCCCGTAATGACGGGAGAAGCTGTGCTTCGACAAATGGCAAGTTTGCTAGTTGGCTCTCCCGATTCTTCCTCGTTCTATCCAAGGCTGTCTTTTCTTTGCCAGATAGATTTAGGCGAGATTCCGCATGATGTTCGTTTGCCATTGAAGAATCCGATATTGAAGCCTGCGCGAGCAGAGGCACTTGGATAAAAGAGTCTTGAGGCAGTGAGTCCACCTCATATTCGCTATCGTGTCTCATTGATTTCGCTCTGTCCGGGAGAGTAAGTCCGCCGGCGGCAGCATAGTGTGATGGCGGTAAGAAAGTGTGTGGCGGGTGTGAGGAAGATGCAGATGGCGGTGCTGGAGACCGAGATCTACTTCGTGCGGTATTGGAGCGTGCTAGTGGCATCTTTCTTTCCTAAATCTGAATTGTGTATGCATTCGTGAAGTGGAAGAAAACAAGACCTACCTTCAAGGTTTGAACCTGTTTAGCACGCCAAGCAGTCCTGTGGGTTTATTCCTTTTGAGGTACGTATACAGGAGCCTGAGATGCTTGGAAGTCACTGCAAGACAATGAGAGAGGGCTCGACGATGACAACGAAGGTGCACAATCGAAGACAATTGAACTTGAACTTGGCTGAGTTGAAGGAGTTCAAGCTGGTCATATGATTGTCATACCGGCGGCAACTACGAGTTACATAAGTACTCGGCACTAGGACCGGCAACTACGCACTTTCAACTTCCATGCCACCGAATTGAGTGAGGCTTTTGGCGAGTAGTTCTAATTCTCGACTTATTTTACAGGTACACAAAGCAGAGAAGCGAACATTGAATGAAATTATGAAGAACTGGAGCGAGGTAGAGGAACTGTGAACAACCTACAAGACTACACAGTACATACATCCAGCGCCAAAAGATCTAATAAATCCCAGGAATAACTCTAGAAGTCACCTTCTTCTCATATTCTTTGTATTCATTCCCGATAACAGGATCGTCCTCGATGATAGATTCCTATCATGCCGAATAAACTAGTTAGTGTCAGTGAACCTCGTAAACTCGCACACCAACTGACCTCAATCGGAATCTTGATGATCAAAGCAATGGCAGTAGCAATGAACCCTAAGAACGGCATGTAGGACCAATACATAGGAATCTGTGTGAGCTCTTGAGCCAAGAAACCGCTGGAGCGACGGAGAACTTAGATCTTGCACTGGTAGGCCACTGAACGCACGTACAAGTACAGAGGGTGGCGGACCCAGCCATACGGCCCAGTAGACACGATCTTAGGCTTCTCACGGAGCTGTTGATAAACGTGAACATCGAGCCAACAACAGTCATCTATCACAGCTAAGGTATCTTACACCAAGGTAGTGCCATTGCGATCCAAGATAATGGAAGACGACACTCATCAGCTTCCAGGTCGCCAGAGAAGCCACGATGCCCGCTGCTTGTATCATGATCTTGCCGTCTTCGCCGTACTTCATGCCCCACTCTGGAGAGAGGTGATATTTAGCGAGCCAGGGAGGTTCTTCCAATCCGTTGAGCGCGGTGCCGATCACGAAGCAAGCAGGAGTGATAAACATAGCGACGAAGTGAAGAGGCGTGACGACGCGAGCGAAGAAATCGGTCCGAATAGCTTTGATCTTGCCCCCCTCTCGTTTGGCTACACCTGCAACAGCGATCTGCTCGTGGTAAGCATAAACGAGAGATGCGACAGTTGTGGCAGCAACCGCAGTGGTCATGAACTGAGGGGTGACTTGCAGACCAGCGATGTAGATTGTCATTGGTAGGCTGAACGAGAAAAAAGCAACTATCGATAGGCTGCAGACTTTGAAACTGTCCTTGGTGGTGCTTTTATACGTTTTCCAAACATGTGTATGTCTGAATGCTCAAATTGAACCGCGGAGTACTACTCTGTCGTGTATGTGGTGAGAACTTGGGTTTCAGGAAGCACAATTGAAGTTCTAAAATTAGACGAGGACAAAGTATCCTTTAGCATCAAGTTACCGGAGGCGGTATAACTTGATTGGGGCTTCTGCAGCTTCATTCTGACGACTGATTGGAGCAGAACGCTGGCCCATCCACGCCAATGACTGGCGCAGACGGCGGGATTTCAGTTCGGAGGTCGGTGGAGAAAGTCGCTGGCTCGTAACCGTCGATTTCCAATGTATATTTGTGGGTCTGCTGTCTTTCGGTACGGCATGACATCGAGAAGAACTTCTTTGACCGTCGAATTAATCAGCGTTGTTCGTGAGCGCACTGTATGCGTTCACACTACAATCCGTCAGACCAATACCATCGCAGCACAAGGCACTGGACTCACTAGGAAGAACTTCCTTGATATATTTGCTGAGTTATTGGCGGCAATGTGAGCATCGTGCCCTCCCTAAGGCTCAACATTGAGCAGGTTGTCGCCCTTATTGGAAGTACTTCTGCCTTTCTCTCGAGACGGAGCGCTCGTGAACATGAGGCAAGGAATTACTTCCTTTGGATTGTAGCGTAATAGTTCTGTGGCAATAGGGCCAGCGTTACGAGTTGTTCCCGCTCATCGGAGACTCACCTGCCATACCCTTGCAACTTCGTCACGGCCATGGGAAATCGATGAAGGAATAGTTATATTCGAGATGTAGCGGTGAGTACCTGTACATTAACGCAAGTATGTGAGTGTAAGAGAGCTGAACTTTCGATATCTCGAACACATCAGGGGATTTGAAACATCTCCTTTATGCAGAAACCAGGTTCACACCGTCTGCATCCATTCGAAAACCTCTTCTGCCCACTGCTCGCCTTGACCACCCCAAAGTGCAAGAGTAACACTGATATGATTGTGGCCCTTGGCAACGATCTTCTTCACGGGGGTCTGCGTGACAGTAGACAGAACCTCCTGAAACTTTTTTCCAGCAAGTATGAAAGCATCAGGATCCCATTCCGACTCGACAAGCAAAATCTTAGGCAACGCTGCGATCTGTTCTTGAGAGGCATTGTTAAGGAGCGATAAGCTACATTTCGCCTTTGCGCCTTCTTCGCCTCCCCAGAACGTTATAGTGGGTGGTGGAACGTGAATCGCATCGTCCTCGTCGTCGTTTATATAGTGCATCCCGGACATCAAAATAACGCCCTTAAGCTTGGAAATGAGAGCCGGAGGAGAGAATTGAGGTAAGAGGAGCAGAGCTGCAGCGGCGCTGGCACCTGCGGAATGTCCCATAAGGAACATTGCGTCGGTGTCCGCGTCGGTGACATTCCCGTGGATGAGATTTTCAGGATGATCAACTATCCACAGCATAGCATCTCGAACATCTTCAACGGGAGCAGGAAAGATGACTTCAGGACTCAGGCGATAGTCCGCGATGATGGTGATGAAGCCCTTCTGAGCAAAATACGTTGCAAGGTTCGCATATGACAAGTCGGCCGGAGGAGGAGACTGTTTGGCCCCGCTCCAAAATCCACCGCCATATACGAAAAACAGGACGGGTGTCTTCCTACCAGCAGGAGGTTCCAAAGGATAGTAGATGTCCAACTGAGATCAAGATTAGCGCAGCAGATCTCATTCTGGAAAAACGCTTACCTGATGCCGCTCCGTTGGACCGTATTTGAATGTTCGTTTCGGAAAGTGCAAGATTTGTGCTCGTTTCTCCTCCAACACAGGTATAAAGATGCCGACAGCTGTCGAAAGAAGGGAGGTTTACAAGATCTTATCAGGTAATTGTCAACAAAGTCAGCAAATGGGATCACGAACTAGGAAACAATATCTCGGCGATCTCTCTAGACTTTAACTGGGCCACTTGATCCATCTTGAAGCGTACAGAGTATCAGGATGTCAGTCACAAATACACTGTGCTGTTGTTGTTGAAAATACAAACAAGTAAGCAAGTAAGGCGATTCCAATTTCCATCATTATATATATCGCTTAGTCGTTCACGATGCCGGCCCGACGACAAACAGGCTCACACTGTGTACATCCCCAGACGTTCTCAAGGAACTTTCTCAAGCTCACAGACGGCTAGGCGGATGTCTTGAGACCGGTATGAGTCAAAATGAAGCCCCGCCGTCACCCGGGCCCGGCCCTATTTCATGAATACGATGTTCATATCCAAGATGTAGAGAACCGAACTTTGCGAGAGCGCAACAATCGTCACGGACCAGTAATAAGTAAATCTTTGCCTTCATTTGGTACTATCGAAACTCGTCAACAACAACATGCAGGAATCCAAGGAACAGAACAATTGAGAGTGACACACGACGAAGCTGAGAAAACGTAGATCTTTCTTTCCTTTGG
The DNA here is from genome assembly GCA_028554645.1 of Omphalotus guepiniiformis. Classification (NCBI taxonomy): domain Eukaryota; kingdom Fungi; phylum Basidiomycota; class Agaricomycetes; order Agaricales; family Omphalotaceae; genus Omphalotus; species Omphalotus guepiniiformis. The sequence continues at coordinate 900,369 of JAQOOI010000019.1, forward strand.
TTTACCACATCTCGCACCCACTCGACTGTCTTTAGACATTCGCCAGGGGTGTGGTCCTGAGATACGGCTGGCGCAGGATATGAGTGTATTTTCAGAGGACCAACTTGTGGGAGTACGTACAAGATGAACCTTATGATCGGGGAACAGTGTCTTTGCTTCTTCGTTATTGACGCTACCATGAACGATGACATCTTCCCCTGAAAAGATATCATCAATAAGGTGAAAAAAACCATGACACAAACAACTACCTTTCTTCCAGTTCACGGGGGTAGCAATCCGATATTTGTCACCCAATTGAAGCGCATCAATGACCCTGATGATTTCGTCCTGCGTATTGCTCGTCAGACACCCACGAAGCACTACCGGAGTGGCTACGCACGAAGTTGCGGCCTGCAACCGCAGGATAGGAAATTGTAAGGCGAATGACCTTTTTCGGGTCAATGACGAACACAGTACGAATCTAATAGTAAGTGGAGTGTAAACCACCGTCGTTTTGGTCATGTGAAAGGTGTATGATCTCACAGTGAAAGGAAGTCCCTTCGAATCTCTGTTGGTGACATCCTGGTAGTCGAGCATATCGTACATGTACGAAATCTTGCGGTCCCCGTCTGCAATCTACACATCGTCAGGTCTTGTTCGAGGCTGCGTCTGTGATGAGAAGACCTACAATAGGGAACTTGACATCCGTAGGTGCTGTTTTCGCGCCATACTCGTTAATGTCTTTGACCCACTTGTAATGGTCATTCAAGTCGTTCGCTGACAGACCGATGACCTTCACGTTGCGTTGGGCGAAATCGTTCGCTCTGCGAGCCACTTCACCTAGCTCGGTGGTACACACTGGAGTGAAGTCACCGGGGTGCGAGAACAATACGCCCTATCAAAACGACATGTAAAGTGAGTTTCAAAGACAGAAGAACATGGTAACGTTAGACACCAACCCGAGGAGTCCCCAAGCCATTCATGAAACTTGATAGGGCCCTCAGTGGTCTCGGCTTCGAAATCAGGAGCTATGCTTCCTAGTCGTAGAGAATATTCGCGCTTTTCCGGAGTTGCCATCCTGTGAGAGGAGTTGAGATGTCTGTCTCGGCACCTAGCAAACTCGGGATTATAAGGGATTACAGAGAGCCATCGCAAACTGCACCACGCGGAAAAGCACAGAAAGATGGAGGTATCAGAACATCAGATCTACAGCATTCTTGAGCTTCAGCTGACGGGACCTGACTAGATATCGATAAGTAAGGTTTCATCAATCCCCAGGAAAAACACTTACATAACTTCGTGCTTTATTGAACCCTGCACCCTGTCTTCAACAGGTGAGATTGGTCGACGCATACGATACGCCACCAGGTTTGAGGAGAGGTCAACCACCCAATTAGTGTTGGTATTCCGAATGAGCTGTGGTGTTTCTGGTGACCAAGAGAGAATAGACGTCGAAATTTGATACGGCACACTGTTGGAGAAGTGATGTTCTCAAGGTTCAAATGACATGACAAGACGCTTGACTGTCCAAGACGCGCCCAGTGAACATAGAATTGAAAACAGTGTTGATCTGAGGGGTTTGTATAGCAAAGATAACAATCTGTTGTGCTGTCGTAGAAAGTTCGATCTGATGCAACTTGGCGCCTTCGTTCATATTGTGGGGTCAGTATGTATAGCGTGAAGAATCAGTTGACAGGAGGCAAAGGGGTCACTGTGGGTTGGTCGAGCACCTCAGGGCTTATTCCCACGCCTCTCTATGCGCATTAACCTCCTTGGTCAAGTCAAACGCTACATATGTTTTCCTCACGGAATGCTGTGGGTGTCAATGCCTTGATCATCTTATTCTAGGGACGCAACAATAAGAAGCCAACTGATTTACGCCCTCCTGAAATTGTATGAAACCGCGATCATCGCGAGTATTCGTATGTCCAAGGCTCCAGCCCCTACCAGCCTTATTGCAGCTTACTGCTCACCGCCAATTCTCTCGCCAAGCTTGAAGCTTGAAGGCAGGGGTTGCTTCCAGTCCTGATTGTCCCTGGACCGCGTTGTAGGGAGTATTTCCAAGAGAATACGAATGAATCCGTGATCGGTATGTGGTAAATGTGTTCTTGAAGGCAAGGAATCGTCAAAAACAAGAGCGTCTCTAGAGTTTCTAAAATAGCTCAAGTGCTGAGTCTGAGGAATTCAGATGATCTTTTGACGCAATACTTTCTCAACCAGGGAGCTGTCACTGTCAGTAGTCACTAGCATGGTAAGGAATCATCAAAGGTAAAAAAAAATAAGCCAGTCCGAAAATGCTAGTAGGCGATATTCAGGGCATCCGAGTTGATACAGAGCTGAGATGTGCATTCCCCCTTCTAGACGCTCCAGCAATACATTCTTCATCTGCATCAGTCGATTGCGTGTCTCTGTTCCGCAAATCAAACGACTGAGTAGTCACCAGTAGGAATACGGGATAACGACAACAACAACGGTGACATTGCTTTCACTCAGACATACTCAGTCCATGGGATGCTATCCATTCCATGTCACAAGTTCCTGGATTGACGGCATTCCATGATGCCATATTTTGGCCGCATCATTACCAGCTGCTAAATGCTAAAATAGTTTGCCTTAAAGCGAGCCTCGTACTCGGATTGTCCTCCCATTGTACTAATGTCTAACGCCACTGCTGCCGATACTACTGGTCTCGACATGTCGGGAATCTTTTCTCCTTTCTTTTGGGGTACGCTAACTACCTTTCATATGACGAATCCAAACTCATAGGTTTTGCGATTTACAGGATTTTTTGTCTCTTTGTTGTAGGTTTCTCTGATTCTTTCTCCGCTTCCGATTGGATGCCTCTGCTTTAGTCTCGGACCAAATGCTAACTCTCTCCCAGCTTGGGCGGTATTACAGTCGTTCAAGCTTACATCTATTTTCCTCACCCAAATGACAGGCCACTCGTGCAGCTAACGGTGAAGTATCTCATATTCAGTCTTCTAGAAGTAGTTCTCATTCATTTCTTAGGCCGCCGCTATGTTGTCAGTTGGTGCTGTATATTTTACCCTTGTGCTCAAACTCAACTCTAGACACCCGCAGAGTGCTAGATCTTGTGTCTTCGGCTCTCGTGGCACAATCTCTGTATTACTACCTCATTCCGCACTTTGGATCGTTGTCCCCACTCGGAAGCATCACACCGTATGCTATCAGTTATTGTCTTGTTGACTGAACTCTGACCGAACGTCCGACTTGCGCAGGGAATTATCAGCGGAATGTTTGATTTCCACAGTGATCACTTTTATGTTAGTACAGTATGATTCCCCCTCTTCAGTTGGTGTACTGATCATACTTCAGTTCGCAATTGTACTTCGTATATCAGATATACACCGGTTTGTATCCCTTCCTCACCGATGCAGAGACTTGTTCAACTGTTCCACCTAGTCAAACATCTCGGGACTTTGACATGGACAGTCCTAGGAGCTATTGTACGTGATTTTCTTCATTTGTGACAATTGCGCCAACTACCCTGACATGATCGTATATCCAGACAGTCTTTGCGATTCTTGCCTTCCGTGAGGCTTCTTCCACTGATCATTTCTATCGGTCATCCACTGATAAAGTAATTGACGATATCAGTTGGTGGCGTCGGTGAGTAAGACATATCTGAATCTCACAGTCATTCAACTCATTGTGTTCATCAACTTGTCAATCAATGTCGGATGTGTGAGTGCGATGTACATATATCAACACGGTGTCCTTTCAAATCGGAACTCGAAATTCGTTGTAAGCTCCTCCTCTCAGTCTGTTCATAACAAATGTAACTCCAACGCTACCGACAGATCTTTTTCGGCCTGGCAAAGGGATTCGGCGCGTTGACTGACATTCTAGCGACAATTGCGATGTGCACATTTCTCTCCGCGTCTAAGACTGGCCTTAATCAGTGTGTTTATCCTTACAATTCGTTAGACGAGAGCTAAACTCGTCGACTCAGAACCAACGGAGTGATTAAATCGTTGATTCAATTTGTCATTGAACGAGGAGCACTTGTTACTCTTATTCAAACTCTACTCTTGATCACTTTCTATGCCGCTCCTACTAGGCTTTATTGGTATGAGATACATTTTTGAAAGTCCAAATATTGCCTGACAATTATCCTGATCTTCGCAGGCTTGCTTTCCATATCAATGTAACAAAGCTCTATGCCAACACCTTCTGTACGTTGTTCCTCATACCCAACTCTTCACTACGCTAATCGCAAGTACCATCATCCAAAAGTTTCCATGTAAGCAGCAGTCATTAGTTGTATATATGTCCGCTAACATCATCTAACCATTGTGCTCATGCTCAATGCCAGATCATATATCAAACGACAGCCATACAAATCTGGCATGCTTAGCAGCTCTCACGGCAGCAACGGTTTCAGAGCACGACCAACAGCCCAAACTTATACCGTCGGGTCATTGAATACTCAAGTAAGAGAATTTACGCACCCTTTTTTCGAATTACATCTCACAGTTTTACAGGAGCATGCAAATGAAGAGAATGTCAATGATTCTTATTCCATGCCTACTATCAAGCAATCGGTTGATATCAGTGAAGCGTAAGATTATTTCTACTATTGTTACATGGTTGTACACGTTATACCCCAAATTGTACAGTGACTACAGAATTAACAAGGTTATTTAAGGACACAACTTATGAGTCACCCTTCATGTCTTTAACATCGCTATCCCATGGTAATAAACCATCAGGGCCTAATTTCTCTCTAATCATCTTCTCACTCAAACGCCAAAGATTTCCACCTATAGTTTCATCACTCGCCTGCTGCGTCTCCTTTCCAAACTCACCAGGATTGGTAAAATAATGTCCCTGCATATCCTTTCGATCCATGTCCTGGCATGTAGCAGCCCAAAGCGTGCTGAAACTGCCCTGCTCAGGGTTGCGCATGAATGGCACTACCAATCCCTTCATCATAGTGCCAAACACAGTACCGTATGCTTCCTTGAATTGATCTTGTTGACCGGTATGAACAGCGCCAGGATGAGTCGCGACCGCAAGAATCGAATATCCGTTAGGCTCAATCACCCGTTGAGCAAGCCCATACTTGGTGAAGAGTAGGTTGGCCAATTTCGAACGCGAATACAACTGGTTTGCGGACAAGTTTCGACCACCTTCGTTAATTTCCTGCTCGTCGGCGAAAACGGTTGAAGAAGGAGCAGTACGATGCAATTCCGATGAGAGAGTGACTATGCGAGGGGGAGGAGTAGCTGGCATTACAGATGTCTTTCGAACGAGGGGGAAAATTCGATTCAGGAGGAGGAAATGGCCAAGATGGTTTACTCCAAAGTGCCGTTCAATGCCATCGCTTGTAAGATCATACTTGTTCACTCCTACACCAGCGTCAGCGATAACCTGAGATAACCCGTCAATTTTTGTACAGGAACCACACAAAAATCACATACGATGTCCATGCGTTTCTCAGACGCGCGAACATGATCGGCGATACTCTTCACTTGCTGGAGGTTTCCGAGATCGCAAGAGATGAAATGAACATCTGCCTTGGGTTTCAGCTCTTTGATCTTGGCAACCGCGTCTTCGCCATTCTCTTCCTTGCGCGACAAGAGAAGCACTCGGGCGTCAGCTAGAGAGAGAGCTTTCGCGACTTCAAAGCCTATTCCATTAGTAGCACCCGTAACAAGTGCTGTCTAGTGCGAAATTGCAATAAGTACAATTCACTTCAAGACCTAAAACGACTCACTTTTCCGCGTAAGTCCTGCACGTCCGACTGAGAAAAACTTGAACCAAACATATTGCGAATTGAAAGGTGGGTTCCATCTGTCTTTTGCATAGATTTTATACGGCTGGTGACGTGGTGACGTCGAGTAGCGATCTCCTGCATTCTGAGAAAGATCGCGTTGTATGACCTGAGTTTGTACGATCCATTGCTACGTTGTTTCACGGCAAAACGTAGATCGCGGCTTAAGAAACTCTTGAGTTAGTGTATTTGCACGTTCCAATTACGTAATGAAACTTATGTGCACACTGCAAGTAGGACTAGCCTCAGCTTCAACCAATTTGTGTGCAAAATCGTTGCTATTCTTTCCCCTAGGTATTCGTGGTGTAGATAATACGACATTAAACTAAACAAAGATACAGTCGACTAGTAGAAGTATCGAAGAAGGTGACTCTCATCACTGCCTACTGGCTAGAGCAGAAAGCAGAATGTCGTAGTCAATTTTTGCAGCTGGTAAAGTCACAATAAGCAAAGCAAAGTGCACAAGCAAGATCCAATAACATACATTTCAGAACCATCTGTGTGAACATTCGCGCTAACGCTGGCTCCTCTGCCTCCAAATGCCGCAGATCCTCAGTGCTGAGTTTCCAAAGTACCGCTGGACGCTCGGCGACCACAGTCGCATTACGCGACATGTTACTAAGTGCAGACAGTTCGCCCGCCAGTGTACCGGGCACCATTGACTCTTCTATGTGCTGCGTATGGTTGGAAAATTGATATGAGGCACGAAGAATACCGGATTCGATCAAGTATAACCCGTCTGAGGGTTCGTCTTGTTTCCAGAGAACGTAGCCCTCGGGGACGGACATTCGTCGAAGGCGAGAAACGAGAGGACGAAATTGTTCATAAGTGAAATCACCGAAGGAGGAGAAAGTACGCGCAAGCGTGGAATAGGGTTCTGTGTTCGCTTCTGGGGTGGGTTGAAGGGATACATCTGAAATGAAGAGCAATAAGGGATTGTTTCTGACGATCCTTTTAAAATAACTCACCAGATGCGATAGTACGGACGCCAGCATCAAATAAGTGAGTGCGCCGTGGTGATCCCACAACAGAAGACTGATAGGTTATATCGACGTTTCGGCGGCCAGGTAAGACTTGGTTTTGGTCAGCAAACATTCACAAATTTGGGAGGGCGAACTCACTGAAAGGTATTGCAGTTTCTGGCTTTTGTGAACGATACCACGCCTTTAGATAGGCATTCTCTGTCCCTACAGAGCCCATGTCTATGAATAGCTCGCCTATGGACTCTAGGAAAGTACTCACATTCCATGGCATCATTGAAAGTTGAGAAAAGCTCCACGCCTTCCGCACCCAAGACGTCTACGCTCTGAAGTGCCTTACCAACAGCCGACTCAGCTTCAAATCCACAAAATACCATTGTGACGTATTTGGTGTTAAGAAGACGTAGTATGCGCACGAACGCTTCAGCGGAGGACATGTCGATGCCGTATACAAGAGAGAGGTCAAGTACAAGGAAGCGTATAGGGTTCTTCCCCCAAGATGGACCGTCGATGACGTTGCGGATGGCCTCCTCCACATACGTTATTGTGCCGAAGAAGAGGAATCCTGGAACAAGATGAATACCGTGCTAAGCACTAGCTTGAGAGCACACTAACCTTGAAGCCGTAGAATCATGGTCATCTTCGATACCTCTTTGATATATGCACGTTGGGCGCTCGGTCTCCGCACAGTCGACATGGCAGTTTCACCAGTATGTATTGCGCGAATACTACGCCTTTGCGAGTTCTGCACAACGAAGAAGAAACCTTATGGAAAATATAGATTAGGGCGGACCGGATTTCGCGATGTAATGAACTTACAGCTAACAACGATTCCGAACAACACTCCAATGACAAAGTCCCAAACCGTCATAGCTACCATGATGCTCGCAATTGTGATGTATTCCATTCTGGTAATCTCCTGGTCAACACCTGTCACGCACAACGAAGTAGACTACAAGTCATACCTGCTCACACGATGCCGAGTGTCCCAAAGGGCTTCTTTGATGAGGTCGATACCGAGCACAAAGATGAGTGCGCCGACAACCGACACCGCTGCATAGGAAGGATACGTCTATGACTACGCCCAGATAGAATGACAAGAATTTCGGACTTACGTATATAAGCAATCGGCCCTGTCCCAAGGAGTAACAAAATTGCTGTAGCGACAGCCAACAGAAAACCAGCAATTCTTGTACCACCGCCAACACGATAAAATCTGAAAACGACAACTCGTTAAACCAGAGGGTACGAAGAGTCATGTTTCAACCTTACAGTAGTGTGTTGACATATACTAGATAGTTCGGTCTAAAGTGTTTGTGAGTATTTCAATTCTGAGCTGACTAGTTAGAATACATACACAGTTCCAAAACATCCTGCAAGAAGGTTCGAGTATCCATGTGCGACCAGCTCCCTGTCGGTATCCACGTCTTCGTTGAGAGAAACAGCTAGAGAGACGACGAGTGAATAAGACAGATCATTGAAACAGATATCGGCATACAAAGGGCTGGGACATTCAGAGGCGGGTGCAAGATGTTGAAGAAGAGTCTATAGAGCATTCAACAAGTCAAAAATGGATTATTTGTGGAGAAGCAGACCTACAATGCAAATTGTGTTGGCAAAGTAGACCAAAGGGGTGCAACATGGATCAAATTGGTATCTAATTGACGTTAGTGTTCATATTCAGCAACGGCCAGATGAAGAACAGGCATACCGAAATAAGTGTAAAATTTGTACCAACTCTCCTTCTCGCCACTGACTTCTCCAGGTATATCAAACAGCCAGCCAGCCTCGCGAAGGTCGGACAAATTTAATCGAGCAGCAGCGACAATAACATAGAACACAATAGGCACAATCACGAAATCTATTGGGATAATCAGCAAGTGGAATTCCAGGCCCCGAATATATGCGCTACTCACACACAGGGAAAACCAACTGATGCCTCCATCGGCTGGTAATGATCCTTAGAAAAATAGCTAGTCCGAGCGGGATTGTCCAGAGCGCGAGGGTATGAGGTTCGAAGATAAACTTCAGAGTATCGAAATCGATGGTAAAGTTGTCGTCGGGTATACGCATGGATACCGTTAATCTGAAGGGAGCAAACAAATCACGCACAGACTAAAAAAAGAGCAGAAACAGAGACTTACCCTGTTTCCATTAAAAACGCACCTACACCACCAATACAGCCCACAAGGATATGCCGAGGAAAGAACCCAATAATCACACCAAGTTTCAGAGCGCCGAGGAGGAAGAACGATAAGCCTGCGCTCGAAGATAAAATCAGTATGAGTGTTGGAGAACCCATGAACAAGGAAAGAGAAAAGAATGGCAAGGCGAAAATATAAGAAATTGACAGTTACCCGTTAATACACTACTCAACGCGTATGCCACGATAGTAGTCGCAATAACTTCAGCAGGCTTATCCTCCCCAATTTCGCGGGCAATACTCGTGGCAAGTATATGGAAAAACGGCTTCACGCAGAAAAAACCACAGAAATAAAACATTAGCAAAGGAGAACGAAATGACGCAAAGGAGAACAACGGAAACCCAAAGAAATTCACGACACTCACCACTACCTCAATCATCATGCTTCCGTTGGCACCAGCGAATCCGCTACCGCCCAGTGTGTAGCAGAGCTGCGAGATGACACAGGATACGAAGAACATCGATACACCCATTGGACCTAAATCCGTAAACGGAGCTGAGGTGGGGAATATGATCATTCCGTAGGATACACCATCAAGGATGTTCAACAAGCATCCCAGAATCACAGCAGGTATCGCTCTGACAGCCGACTGCGCCGTGTCCTTGACTACTTGCTCAAATTGGGCAGGGGTTGGTGGGGAAGGGACTGTTTTGAATTTTCGTGATATCATCGCGTAGAATGAATGGAAGGGAGAAGGAGTTGGAGGAGTTAAAAGTGGTGTGGTTTCGCTATCGTGATGTCTGGTTTCTCCGTGCGTGTTCCAATTGTTGCTTGTACTTCCATAGTCATTGTACCGAGTGTGTTCATGCGCGTCGAGAGCAGGATCCCATCGAATAGCTTTTGGTTTCCGACTCACAGGCAGGGGTGCCGGTGAGCTCGCGTTAGCGCTCTCATGAGGACGAGCGGGAGGTCGAGGTGCTGGGTAGGGTGATCCGACAAAGGTAGGCGTAGGTGCGGGTGAATCTGAGCTTTCTCTTAAAGAGGGATCAGCCTCCAAGGAAACTAAGCTAGGTGACAGAGCTGTATTCGTAGAAGAGGCTGAGGGTGTCTGCGAAGATAAATCCTGCTCCCGTTGGACGGGAGATTGTGCCCGAGGCGTTGGTGAGGGGGAGGGAGAGGATGATGATGATGATGGTGACGATGGAGGATTCAACAACAAAGACAGCCCCGACTTATACGCCTTGAAATCTGAACTTTTCGGACTTGAAGAGTCATCTGAGGTTACAACGGACCCCGCAGACGAGAACAGGGTCGTTAGGAACGGAGCGCTACTCGTCTGTGCATCCATATCATCTGACTTCGTTTTTGGGTTTTTGTGATCGGGACGCGAAGTGGAGTAATTAGAGTACATAGAGTGTAGATCGTCGACATGTGATCGTAGAAGTTGTTCGGAGTCGTTGAGTTCGTGACTTGCGCTTGCATTCCTATTTTCTTCAAGACCTTCACGAGCTGGACCATGCCCGACGCTTCTTGGTTCCACTCGAATCGAAGAGTCAAAAACACTGAAACTATGCGGCGTGAAGGTGGTCGGAGTGAACTCAGACGACTGAGACCTATGTGTCATTGGTGATGACGACGAGAATGAGGCCGGCGTAGCCCTGAGGAACATCCCAGTAAGCTGCATCGTGTTGTCCCTAATGGTGTCTTGAGAATGTGGGACGACACGCGCACCATTCACTGTATGCGAATGGCCTGTCCTGCCGTCGTGATGAGAAGCCTGGTTCACTGAGCTGCTGAGGCGTGGCGATGACGGGGCAACAGCAGACATAAATGAACCGCCAGATCCTAACGGTGAGGTGGAGGAGGAGAACGTGGAGATGCGTGAGCGGATCTCTGGACGTTCCTCGGTCGCTGAACCTGAGACAGGGGGTGAATGCGAAGGAGGATTATTGCCGCTATAAGACATGGACGTCGACACCGGTTGCAGTAAGCTTCATGTGAGAAGCGAAGGGAGTGACGAGCGGATGATGGAATATGCAGCAATAAGAGGAATCAAAGGGTTATATGGGGCGATCAGTCTCATTAGCGCTCACGTTCACGATCATGAAATGAGGAAGTAAAAAAGAAAGGAAGAAGAGAAGGTGTAGAGAAGATGAAACTGAATCGCCAAATTCGTATATTGGGAGGGTCAAGTGAGAACGGGGGCCAGAAAGATCCATGCCAAACAGGTTATAATAACCATCGAAATCCAACGGATCAATAGACATGCGAGCAGTTACACCCATAGACAAGTCTTGTGAGAGAGAATCGAATACGTATTCACGAGACGATTCTATTTACTAGCCCTGTTCGGAGGTGAAACACAGAGGTCATCTGAGCTCATAATTGAAATCCATGTCGCAACTTTGCTGCTCAGTGCTCATCCAGGTAATAGTGGACCTGCGCGAGACTCAACTGACAAGCGTCGCATCTAGAACCGCCTCGCAACAATCACCAACGTGACCCCCAACCCAGAATTCCGAGGAATAGCTTGCTATGTATACTCAATAAACGACGCACGTCGTATTGAGCCAAGGTCCAATAGCCAACCCAACGTGGTTCTCCACTTGACGGCGGCATAGAAGTCAAAGTGAAAATTGAAGGCGAAGGATGTGCAAAAAATGGCGAACGTTTGAACACTCACCCAGCTCTACGTAAAGAAGGAGAGTTATTCTGAATAGACCACCTCCTTAAAGGCCCGCGAGATGCTTTTGAGTGCTCAACAGGTTTGCCCTTGACCTGGGTAGATCGATCTTGGTCGACACTGGCGACAACGATAGGGGGCGTAAGAGACGGTTGCTCGAGATCGTGAATTTGGCCAACGTCTGGGCTTTCTGGACCAGAGAGCTGCGCCATTTTCTGGGTTTCTGTCAGGATGGTAGAGTCCGGTACGAAATCGGTGTTGTGAGTAGAATCCAGAACAGAAATTTCGCCATAGATTTCGTTGTCAGAGTCCGTGTGAGATAAACTGGGGTCATTCGAATGAGAGCCCGACATTCCGTAATTGTATTCCTAAATTTTGCCGAAGTGTCGTTCTCTCTCCGTTCAAGGGACAGAAGAATAGGGAAAGATTCGAAAAAGGGGGGTAAGAAATTTTCATCCTACAAAACATCTTTGGCAAAAAGTGGAAAAACAAATTTGACGTCAACATTTTTTTAGACCCGGACCTGCTCGGTAGTTCCCGGAGCTTCCGTGATTCAGTTCAGCGTACACTGTACAGTCTAATGGGCGGGCGCCACAAACGCACTTACTGATGTCAGCGAGGGAACGATCGTACAGAGAGTATACTGTAGGAATACAAGCTTTTCTACAACCAACATTAATGCTACCGGGATAGAGTAGCAGACAACACGAAGACGACGACAGCGCAGAATGATCAGAGGCAGACATTGACACGGCAGCAGACAGCGGACGGAGCATAAACACAAGCACTTCATTGGTAAATGAAGTTGTACCTAACATAGAGACATCATCGGTCAGGTATTCAATAGAACAGTAAATCAGAATGTCGTACCTAGACAACAAATGAGGAATCGCACTCAATTGCGGCCCATACCTCGCTGCATTATCATACAACTCGAACAGAGGAATTGCAAGAAGCTTCATGTTCTTGGGCACCGCAAGCACTTCTGCAGTTGTTTTAAAAAAATGCCTGTAAGAATTCCAATCAACGCAAAAAAAACATGTTACACTCACTCCTTTCCGGCATTTGCACCAAAAACAACTTTTTGCACTCCTTCGGCTTGGTTATATGCGCAGGGACGAACGGGTACATAAATGTCTCAAAGTTAGGGCGCCACCACTGCGCGAGACAGTCGCCAATTTCCCAGTCGTTGTCGATCCCGTGAGATGACTGGTTGAATTGACCTACATGAAACGAGAATAAAATCAGGGCACGCGCTTCGAAAAACGAAACATACTTACGGCTTTCGGGAGGTGGTGCAAGTCGGTCGTCCAAACGGCGCTTGAGACCTTCAATCTCGTCTTCTCCAGGCTTGAGGTAGTCACCAGGTCTAATGAAAGAGGTGGTAATCAATCAAGTCAGCAGGTACACACACAATGCAAGGCGCGAAAAAATGGACGAAAAGAAGACCGGCCCACGACCAAAGAGAAGACAATGGAACAGTGGAGAAAGAGCTAACAGATATTCCAAAGGAAGGGAATCAAGTAGCTGGAGAATGTGTGATGGTAGAAGCAGGACGTAAAACAGCCGAAGCGGAGGAGACGGGAATATATAGTCGGGGGCACCGCGTACCCATAGCGAGGAGTCCGCAGACGCTACGCGTGAGGTGGTGCAAATGCATCACCAAGAGTGCCGAGTGTGAGCCTATGGTCATACGCAAGAGCCACAAGAACTTCATCCCATGAATTGAGTTTATGTCTCTCCGACGTGATTATAGACACCGAATGCCGTGAAAGCTTTGGATACTCATCGAAGCGCCATTCATTCGGGTGATTCGACAAAGGCGAGATCCGTGTATTGAAGAAACGATGTTGCAATTCGCCGTGCCAGTGCCAGTATAATAAGCTGAGAGACGATGATTCCGATGCTGGATTGCGTGATTGTGTGGCAGAATGTATATGTGTGGGTAAGATATATACATGAACTGCGAGATGAAAGTGTAATAGAAGGGGCGGAGAGTAGGAAGAAACGTGCCACCTGGAAATCCAAGCTCACAGAAAACAAGTACTCACAATTTGAAGAATGCATTTGCGATCTGAAGCATGAGAATATGCGGATGCCCATGGTCGTGCACGACTAAAATCCCCTCAACAGTTCTTCGCATTCCAAAATCTTCATAATTGTTTTGTAGGCGCTGAAGCCGGGCAGAAACAGAAGGATCCTCTTCGGGTTGTGCTTCCTTGGTACTATTCGTGTAATAATAGCAATGATACATCAGATACCTGCCAAAGAAAAGAGCAACAGCAGAAATACTCACCTGAAGGTGAAGTTAGAAAGAGGATACCTGCGATAGAACAGTTGAATCAGTAAAATTGCTCTCTCGAAGACGCGTTTGACTTACAAAGCGATCGTGTTCGACATTTCTTAGTCCTCCAGCCTTCAAGCTTGGCTTCGGTGTTCAGACGATGGATTAGCTGGCAACGAAAGCGCACAATTGAGAGTCTGGGGCAGCTTCCAACCGTACAAGCGCGTACACAAGGGGGTCACATTGTAGCGCCCAGGTGTGACTGTGTGATGACATCACGGGCTATCACGGGACTTACGCGACAAGCGCTCTGATTAGGTAAGGATATACACCTTTCTTCTCCCTCTGATCAGAACTCGAGTGTGCCTGTAAGTAAGGCTTCATGTTCCCAGAAAGAGGCGCCCAAAGCTCCAAGGCCCACTCTAGGCTCACTCGGAAACATATCCCGACTCCACTAATGTATGGCCAGACATCAACATGCAGCAGTGTATCTGTACAGCAGACGTTGAGGTTGTTCCGACTATCTACTCCCTCTACTGCACAGACAGTTTCTGGTAGTGCCTGGGTAGTGCATATATCTTCCTGGTGTCGCCCGCGGATCACGGCTCGAAGGCCTTGAACTGTACAGCTCTATCACCGCCACGGAAACGTTGTCGCCGTCCACAAGTTGTGATCTTCTCCCACATACTTCCACTTTTGCACTCTTGCTGTCAACTGCGATACCCCAAGTAATGCCCTAGGTCTTGACGATCCTCGTATGTTACACTGGCTGTTGCGTTCGTTGTCGAAGATTGATGAATATCTACACAGAATGACAATCGACATTCCCCACTACATCCCCCCATTCATCTGGAAATTCTGGCTATCGACTCCGTACGTTGCTCCCTGATTTTTCTTCCAACAAAGACCCTTACATTCATTGAAGTGGCGAGAAGAACTCGCATGCTCGAAAAAGTAGGATTCATGTATACGACGTCTACTCTTCGCAGCTGTCGGAGATAAGCGCCATCCCGGAGCACTTTACGCGTCGATCGATCTTCCAGGACTTCGACAGCGCCCTCTATCCCGGTACTCGTGCAGCACTTGAGAGAGCTGAACAAGACTTTTTTGTTCTAGAGTCTCGAGCAGAAGACGCCCTCGCCCGAATCATAAGCGTGGTCCATTCAGAGTCGGGCTTTAGCTCGAAAAGGATCAACGTGGACCCTTCAACATTGCTAGCTATCACCAAATTCTTCGTTTTCCTTCGGTTTAGGAATAGTTCCAAGTACCATGAAATCGTTCGAGAGCTGATGGAACCTGCTGAATACCGGCTTGCTACTCGAAACACTCAATCTTCGAGGGAAGCGCTTCTATCTTTATACGATCCACTCATTCGCCAGATACGCATCAAGGCCGTGCTGGAGGCATTCTCAAAGTTCTTCAAGGTCGTCATATACGATATCAAACACTCGCAGTCTCCACCTTCGACGGACATGCCAAGTTTCCGCTCTCATTCCACCAGTAATCCTCAGAAGGATCGATGTCTCGATATCTTGAACACATACTGTTGGCAATTCATCCGTGGTGCAGAGATCTGTATTGGAATAGCCGACTCAGACGAGGAGCAAGAGTTCGTACTACCGCACTGTGGCTTTGGAGTATTGGATGAAAGTTTCGGAGGAGCCGTCGGAGGCAGGAAGTGCCCGTAAGTGTCATTGAATTTCTTAAGAGTAAAACAAGGACCGCTGAACTTGTCTAACTCAGTGAATCCGAACCTTTCGACTCATTTTTTCCTATTCTACCCACAATGTCTCTCTATCTACTACGTGGCGAGGATGATTGGGGCGACCTTGCCAAACGCGACGCATTATCATATATTGAGGTTGGCCGTGAGCTCGAGCTAGACATACACCTCCGTAATGCGATGATTCTATCTACTGTTCCGTTCATTCAGCGGCGCGAAACTTTCATACCTTTTGACGGAAACACGCCAGTGTTGGAGATCGATTCGCTCGCGTGGTTTCCCTCGAATTCTCACCCGCAGGATGCAAGCGATAATAATCAAAGCATGGTCGATGACATGGAGGTGTCCGACGGTTCTGGAACTGATATCAACGGCCCAAAGCTATACTTCTGTTCCCTTCGCTCTCTCGTCAGATCAATCTCCTCTTACGACGAGTTCCGGTGTCGTTGGGATCCCGAGAATTTTATTGATTACAGTCGATTGAAGCAGAGGTGTAGACAGAAAGTATGTCTTGAGGAGGTGAAGAGGATGTTGGCCGTGAAACGGGATATTTTGGTCATAGATCTTACTGATGAGGTATGTCGGTCAAGTGGTGATTTGGCTGTCTGTCTATTCGCTAATGGCAACTTCTTAGATCAAGGTCATTGGAGCCGATCCCGTTGCTTTTGGGGCATTCAGTGATGTCTGGAAAGGTCACTGGTTTGACAGCGTTGAAAGGAAGGAGAGAGTGGTATGTTTGGCGAATTGGCTATCTCTCTTGTCACGTATTGAGTGCCTTCCCAGGTCGCAATCAAGTACCTCCGTCAAGTCATGGTTCAGAACGTGCGAGAGAAGCTGTTCAAGGTGAACAACACTTTGTTATCCAGCCTGAAATGACAAACCTGATTTTTATTTCAGCGGCTTCAAACTGAGCTTGCCACCTGGCACCAGCTATGCCATCGCAATGTATCGTCTCTGTACGGTATCATCCAGAACTCCACTAGTATTGGCATGGTCTCGCCCTGGTGTGACAATGGTACCCTGAGCAGCTACTTGAGAGCGAATCCAGGTACCAACAAACTGAAAATGGTGATCAATAAGACCTACCACTTTATGCTTCTGCGTTCCGAGATTAATTAACTTGAGTCCAGCTGATTCAAGTTGCTTCTGGAGTCGCTTATCTCCATCATTTCAGTCCTCCTGTAGTTCACGGTGACTTAAAAGGGGTGAGTATCTTCGACTTGCGCTTCCGATGATTAATTCACTTATCTGTGCTTCCGAATCTCTCTCCTTATCTTGTAGGGCAACATTCTCGTGGACGCTCACGAACAGGCTATCATCACTGATTTCGGGCTATCTAAAGTCATGGAAGATCTTTCTTCTTCGATGTCCGAAGGTGAACGCAAGATACCAACATCTTTCTTCGCGGGATCTACAAGATGGATGGCGCCTGAGCTGATTTTGACGTTGGTCGAGGACAATGATAAGGCGCCTCAAGTGACAACTTCCAGCGACGTGTATGCATTCGCTTCGGTCTGTCTTGAGGTAAAAGCTCACTTTCGTCTATCATATCATACTCTTCCCTGACCATGAGCTCGGTCTCGCAGATTGTGACAGGCGACCTACCTTACCCTCATCGAAAGAACGATTACTCTGTCACGGTCGACATTCTTCGAGGCGTTACGCCTTCTCGCGGTGCCGATATCTCGGTTGAGCGTCTCGGAATTGGGAAGGCGAGTGCTGAAACCGAAGAAGCTTTCCGTGGCCTTCTCGAAAGGTGTTGGGATTCAGTACCCTATCTACGCCCTAATATGGAGGAAGTATCTAAAGGTTTGGTAAACCTAGATGTTTCTTCCCTAGCCTGTTGATATATGAATTCAAACATTCAGCGTGCTAACCTTCCATTTTCTGCTATTGCGTTATGATTTCCTTCTATTCGATCATTTATGTATGTATACCATATAGCATTTACCATTGATACCAAGCAGTTGTATTACTTTGTGAATAGCTCTCAATGCAGTTACTAGCCTCGTTCTGCGGATGTCTTATCAATCTGGGTGTTGAATCCTTCACACTTCATAACTCAAATTCCGAAAGAATTCAATATTTGATATTTAAATGGCAAGGATATAAAGGCTTTCCAAAGGTTTATTTTTAAATGATAAGGATATAAAGGCTCTCCTTCAAGATACAGGCATATAATCTTCTGCTTCTTCCAATTACACGTGTAAAGTTAAACATTCAGAGGTGTGGTTCTCAGGTAGGGCTGTACGCGAAGGAGTTAGTCAAGCTGGACGGAATTAGGGATGTATGTGGACCGTACCAAATGAATCTTGTGCTCAGGGAACAAGGTCTTAGCCTCTTCGTTGTTGACGCTCGCGTGAATGATAACATCTTCGCCTATCGAATAGATGAATCAACGCGTCGTTTCACTAAGTATGGAGATAATCGTACCTTTCTTCCAATTCACGGGAGTGGCAATGCGATGCTTGTCACCGAGCTGAATAGCATCAATAACACGGATGATTTCATCCTACAAGCAGACGCGTAAACAGTAGCTCCTTCGATCCAAATGGAAAAACATACAAAGTTACGTCCAGCAACGGCAGGGTAGTTGAGTGTCAGTCGAATTGTCTTTTTAGGATCGATCAAGAACACAGTTCGAATCTATGGTACACTGCGTGAGACCTGACTCAATATAGCCATGAGCTATGTAACTTACTGTGAAAGGGAGACCCTTCGCGTCCTTATTGGTCGCGTCTTGGTAGTCCAGCATGTCATAGATGTAGGAGATCTTACGATCCGCATCGGCAATCTAGAACAACGCACGTACGAAGTCAACGTAGTGAAATGATCGAGGTATTTGCGCCACGTACGATGGGGAACTGCACATCTGTGGGACCAGTGGTTTGACCACCGTAAGAGTTGATATCCTGGATCCACTTTGTGTGTTCCTCAAGGCCGTTCGCAGAGATTCCAATGACTTTCACATTGCGCTTGGCGAAGTCATCTGCCCGACGGGCAACTTCACCGAGCTCAGTGGTGCACACAGGCGTGAAATCACCTGGATGAGAGAACAGAACACCCTGTAGTAAGGCAGAACGATGTTTAATCGATAAGATCACGAAAGCAAGCAGACAGTCTCACCCATGAGTCGCCTAACCATTCGTGAAACTTGATGTGTCCAATGGTAGTGTCAGCCTCGAAATCAGGAGCGGTGCTGCCGAGACGAAGGGAATACTCGTGCTTCTGGATGTTGGACATGGTGATGGTAGGGGATAAAGAGGATTTATCCTATATCTTAAACTTATATAGCGCGTTCATGTCGATGATAGAATATTATGTCAAATTGCGTGCTTCTAAGGTGGGACTGGTCTCAGTAGCAGCCGAACCGGATTTGGTGAGACTTTTCTCACGATTGTGAAGGCGCGTCGACGCGCTCGTCGTAGCACGCGATGTGGGGGGCCTTTGTAGAACGAGCATGAAGCATGACTTTCAGAGTCTTCGCATGTACTACGTACGTAGAGATGTACAGATAATTAATGTACAGATAGTTAAGCTCAAGCATCGGAAGGCGAAGATCGGCTTATAGTTATCATGAAGACGACTTGTTAAAGTTTGGTCAGATGCAAGTCGTCTTCGTTCCCTGGTTTGGTCAGATGCTAACTTTTGATCATCACATGCATCAAAGTCCAGAGGGTCCACGCCTAGAGCGCATCGCGCACCGTCTCGCGATCTTCTACAACTTCCTTCACACTCCCATGCTGGGTTTTAGCGTAGAGGCCCAAAATGCAGGGCAGACAAGAATCGCAGAAAAATAACCGTAAATGCACTGCACGAGGCTCGCGCTAACCAGTGCGGAGCAAGACCAACGACATTCTTCTATTCGAAAATTCATGAAATCATCTTGCCTCGGAGTCGTGATACCAATAATGGATGGCTCCCTATTTTTGGCTCCCTAGTTTTCGCCCTCCTTTCGTCGTTTATTGAGGGAACCTTCTTTCTTGAGCTCTTCCGTTGCCTTGCGTTTGGACTGATTATTGTTGAAATTCTGCGGGGGCTGAGAAATTTCAACGTCAATATTCGCACAAACCCACTAGAACTTACAATTTGATGATGCGTTGGAAATGGAGGATGTACGAATTGGGGAGATATCGGCTCGCCCATTTGGAGTGTATTATGAATATGCAATCCTGGGGCAGGCAAATATGCACCTGTAGAATAGCCGTATGAAGGCCATGGTGTTTGACCATAAAGATCGTGAGGTGGGTACAAAGGTTGTGACTTAAAAGAGGGAGGTGGCTGCAGTGGTGGCGGTAAAGTTTTAGTCGATGAAAAAGCTGATTGGGGACCAGGTCGAGGGTGAGGATGTGCAATCTTCGTGAAGGGCTTTGCTGTAGATGGTCCTCCACCTGACGCCGCCTCTGTGTCTGATGAAACTTCGAGTTCGCCTGGTTCAAGACTCGTAGATCCAGTAATCTCAACTTCCTCTACTTCTTGCGTTTTCGAAGAAGACGTAGACGCCGTAGGATTTCTTCTGGACCGTAGAAACTCCATGACGCCCGAGTCAGCTGCGACGCAACAAACAGCTACTTTTGCATCATCTGCCGATTTGTACTGAGGCGGCACACGATAAACCGCCGTAGACGATTGTTGATTGCGGGGTAGAACTAATTTTAAAGCACATCCAAATCCTATAGCAACATCGGAATGGGATGAGAAAGGACGAGCGGAGAAAGAAACTAGAGACGAACTCTTTTCATTTTTACTTTTCTTATATTTAAACACAGGCTGAAAATCCCGGCCTATAGCCTGACATTCAGCAAACAAGTCTGGCCATATCTTATCTTGAACCCGACGACGCATCTTCTCTGAGACTGCGTTCGGAATATCGGGAAGAGATACATGATCGTCATGACGCGTCTCCTTTGATGCGGGCACCGCAAGCGAACGTGCAAAATTGCCGAGTCCCTCTGACATTGCTTGCAGACACACTGCCTTCTTGGCATCCTTCCGCCTTGCGAACCAAGCGCCGACAACATATGTCTTTATGCGAGAGCTTTCGGCCTGCAAGACGCATCCATGCACTGGGGAGAGAATTCTTGAGTTCAGGTATACCATAGTAGAGAAAGGAAAGAATATACACGCTTTTACTTGGAAGTAATGGAAATGAACGGTGAGAGTACCCTTGGTGACATTTTGCGTGAGTTCGTTGAGCCAAGTCAAAATACTGCTTTCAGGGAGGGCCTGGTTCATGAAGCAAGGTTCCGGAAAGGGTCGAGGAAGAGTTGACCGAAATTCTGCGACCGATAGTATCCGCGCTGGCTCGGGTGCCAAGGGCGCTAGATTTGTGACGGAGTTTTCCACATTCGCGCTCTTGATAAAGTCCAGTACCCCGTCCTTAATCGCAAGTCTCGCGCATTCAGCCTTGGCTTCTGACGCGTTAGGCCAATGAAGAGTGGGAGGAGTAGAATAGACACGACGGTCGGTGGGACTGATTTGAACATGAAGAGCAGCACCATAGCCTATTAACATGTAAGACACGAGATCCTCCAACTACCCGAGCAGGGAGATAATTACTGTCTTCCTTCTTCTCATGATTGAATGCAAACCAACGAGGTGCGGCCATGCCGGTTGTACACTGCTCAAAGCATTCCTCGATCGCTCGCACTGATTCGTCTTGAATAGGATGACAATCTGAGTCTTGGGCGATAGTGGGTGACTTCTCATGGACGGGAATCTTTTTCTCCTCCAAGCTCGTGGCTGGGGGATACCCGGAGATAAAGTCGATAACGCGCTCTGTTACTGCAATAGATTGAACATCCGCCTTAGCCTGCATCTTGCTCCGGTGGTTTGCTCGAGACCAGTATAGTCTTTGAAGACCATCGGGCCGAATAACAGAGAGCGAGCACTGTATTGCGAAACAGATTCTGATTAGTTCCGGTTACAACAATATGAGCTGTAAATGGAGACATACCGAATGCCCCGTTCTCAGTGAAATCATACTTCAGCCCGTCTGTATTCCCAAAGACTGTCATGCACGCGTTAGTTAATTCCTCCTCACAGGAAACGATAGATGATCTTTCATGGACAATATTCTGAGGTGACTCTGCATTTCGAGACAAACACCAAGGAGACGACGCGTCAAGACCAATGTCATAGCGAATGGGTGGCAGGCTTTCCTCGGGAGTAGTGAGATACTCTTCAAGTGAAACGGCGCCTATTTCCCGCAACTTGGAAGATAAGACATCGACATTAGTATCGCATCCATTTTTGCTGTCCGTTCGGGATTGTGAATAAATAAGAGCGTTCAACGAAGCAGGAATAGAAAACATGAAAGACTGAAGTTGTGGGGTATACTGTTTGATGATGTTGTGCGAAAGCTTTGAAGTCTGGGCGAGAATCGTTTCGGCCAGACATGATGCCGGGCGTACTGATAAATCATAACGATCATGAGCCCGGCGTTAACTTAGTTCGCCAGAATTCTCATAGCATCCGAGTTTCTTTTTAATCCATCATGTCCTCTCTGAAAGCTACCTATGACTATCAGGGATACGTTGTCGTTCCAGGCCTCATTACGCCGGAAATTTTTGTGAAATTACAAGACGCCTGCGAGTCTGTTATCAATCGAACCCGTGAAGGGTCATGGCCTCATCGCAGGACCGTTGGAAAGCAATTTCCTCCATACGACAGCGACAATCCAGACTCCTGGGGGGTTCAGCATGTCATGCATCCTGATCTTGGAGAGCCTGCAAAGGTTTTCGCTACGTGGTACACATCGGATGCCCTCACGGGTGCCTGCAGTGAATTGTTGCAATGCAGTGAGGAGGATTTACAGTTAGGTAAGATCAACACAAATGTGCGTTTGTTCGGCTGCGGAGATATCTGACCGTCGATCTTACGGAAAGAGTTATTCAATCTCTTGATCAACCCTCTTGAGCACAGCTTTGCCTTACGATGGCATCGTGATGATGTAAAGGAGACTGCTTCGGAAGAAGAAGAGCGGGCTGCTCTTGACAATTGGAAAAGCGGAGTGAGGGATCGTTTTGCATCTCAGTGATGTTACTGACTTCGATGTTCAGGTTCAGTGGAACACGTGAGGTCCTACTAATGGCGTTGGTTTTCCAAGCCTGACGCAGTGCAGCGCTCTCTATGAGGATTCTTGTCTTTATATCGTACCCGAATCTCACAAGGTCACCAGGACAACAGAGCAAAGAAAGCTCTCAACGACTATGGAGCCTCCAAAGGACCCGATGGACATGCCTGGGGCAATTCGTCTCACCCTGAAACGTGCGAGATTTTCATGAAGGGAGGCAGCGTTTTTGACCTCCGGATCTCTTTTAGCGGGCGAGACAGTTTTCTACAACAGCAACATTCTTCACTGCGCCGCTTATGATTGCAGTGCCAAACGCGCCACACTACACGCAACTATGGGTGATGCACGTAATGGCTCCGGACGAGGACGAAATATCCTTCAGCACGGCTTATCTTGGATGAAGGAAGAGAGATTCCGAAAGGAACTAGATGTAAAAGGGCAGCGCATGCTAGACAACTTATTGGAATTTCAGAGGAATGCGCCGACTGCTATCAAGTATTCTCTCGCAGGATAAAAAAGCAAAGTTAAGCTCTGGACAACTTATTGGTATTTCAGAATGCGCCAACTGATATCAAGTATTCCCCCTCGCAGGATAAGGAAGCAAAGTTAAGCACCTCGCTACTCAAGAAAAGCTGTACTTACAAGTTGCAAAAAGTAAATTTCATGACTGAATGTGGAAATATGTTCCCAGGGAGGAGTTCCTCCTACAATTTGATCTATCGCAGAAGACTGAAGACTGCAGGAAAATTGCAAGAAGACTGTAGCCCCGACGGAGCATGTACCGCCCCAGATCTACTAAGCGGTAATATATATAAAATGTGTCCTCGAGCAGAGGATCCGCATCTTTCTTTTCTTGTTCACTTGACGAGCAGACCAACATACCAAAGCCATGTCGGAATCGCAGCAGCTCAAGAGGATAATCTCTCATCCTATCAACTCTGAAAGCGGGCGTAACGGCTTGGGAAGCTTATATCCCATCGCTCCTACCGCACATCATCCGCAACGCTCCCCAAAGCCCCCGTCTCTCATCCACAGTGATGGTCACAACAGCGATCAGCCTAGGAACGTTCAGCTCACATATGACTTGAACCGTGGAGCCTTGACACGCACACCGAGTCCGACCCCAAGCGAGCAACAAGAGTTGGACTCACAGACCAGGCCCTCCGGTTGGAGGACGTTGAAGGAGCGAATAGGAACACGAGCATTCTGGATGAGAAAGAAGATGCTTAGTATGTATCTGCTAAAACTCAGGAAGACATCGCCTTCTTACAGAAACCCTTACTTCCAGTAATAGGCATCGCAATCATTATGACTATTGCCATCAGCACGGTCTTCGCCGTGTTCCATAAGCAAATTATGACCGGATTGGACCCAGTAGGCCAGTGGTTACGAAGGTATGAAATGCTGTCTTGTGGAACCTCTCAAAAGGTACTAAAACTCCTTTCAGTCAACCCACCGGCTGGCTCATCCCTGTGGGCGTTCTCATTGTCATGTCCTTCCCACCTGTAAGTACCCTCTCATTCAACATCGGCTGAGGCCAAGGCTTACTATATACGTACAGTTGGCCGGCCAGGAAATCATCGGTTTACTATGTGGTATCTTCTTTGGATTGGGCAAAGGCTTCGGTATAGTCGCCCTTGGCACGCTCTTGGGCGAGATCGTCAACTATTTGTACGTGACCCTTTTCATTACACCTTTGCAATCCAACGTTGACGGTCGACTCCTCATCACACAGTACATTCAAATTCTGCTGCGTACCAAGGGCCAGAAAGTACGAGGAGAAGAACATTAAGCATGCTTGTCTAGCTAGAGTCATTCGTGATGGTGGTCTTAAAGTCGCCGTGATCTCGAGGTATACCCTCACACCCCCGCACTGTAGGTTTCTCTTCTGCTTAGCAGCGTATCGCGACTTACGCATCAAATATACAGTCGTAACTGCAATCTTCTCCACGGTGGGAATAAACGTTGTGATATTTGCTGCAGCTGCTATTCTTACTTTGCCAAAACATCTCCTCTCTGTGTACCTCGGTACGGTTTTCCGGGCATCTGCCAATGGCACGTCGACCAAAGACAGTATCATATCCGCTGCTATTCTCATTGCCGCCGGGATTATCACAATCTTTTGTGTGAAGTATGTGTCGAAGAAGACAAAAGAAATCAAGCCGCAGATTATATATGAAAGAAGAAAGGCTCGGTGAGTTGTTTATCTCAGGATCTGCACCCATTTTGATGTTTCTGACTCTATGCTCGATTTACAGTCAGGCGAAAGGCCTTCCTTCCTCTTCCTCGGAAGTCCTTCAAGTGGGCACCGATTCATACGTCTAAAATTTTTCAAGCGAGGTATTCAGGACATTCTACCAGGCGCAACTATTTATTCTACTTAGCCACCATTGCACTACTTCCAAGTCCCCTGTATGTATCACGATGTAGCAAGGCCTAATACAATGTAGTGCGATATAGACGGTGACATATCTTGGCTGGAGAGTACCTTCCTTGGCGAACCGTATAGTAACTCACTGTATAGAGAGTTATGGATGTCACAACAGCGCAAAAGTTATCTACGGTTTAGCAGCACACGAAGCTCGTCACAATCTCAGAGAGGCAGCAGGTGCGTACTTACAAATTCGCGATATGGTAAATAGTAAAATTTCATCTGGCCTACTCTCAAATGTAATACCACCCACACAACCGACCCTTCGCGACTATTGCACCCACTGCCAGTATCGGAAATGCGGAGCTCGGAGGAGTTTATGGTTGTCGAGGTCTGGGGTCAAGGTCTGCGGCAAATGGCCGAAGGCGTGAGTATGATGTTCGCTCATACAGGTGTTGACGTTGACGTTGAGTTGTATATTGAGTGTAGATCCAATCTGGCCTCATTTGCTGTATGTAACCACATTCCTAATCTCTTCTTGATATAATTGTGAGGATTCGTACATGCAAGAATTGGCCCACAAATTTTACTCTCAAGTATTTATGTACTTATATAAGTAGGGGAAATCGCTGCATTCATGATGCATCCCAAATGCGCAGTAAGTAGAATACCTTACGTCGCGGTATACACTATAATCTTATCAAGGTCCCCCGCATACGAAGACTGATTAGCACTGAACGTAATGGAATTCGCTCCACTTCTCAAGTTAAGCTTCACTGGCACCGAAAGGATGACATTCCCCCCGCCTGTGTTGGGTTGGTCTACCAAAACGCTTGTGCCTCCGTTCACGCTGGAACCTAAGTTCAGTATCGACAAATGGTTGATTGGGACGGGAGACCTACCTAACGGTCGTGTTTCTCCAGGTCGAGTCGCCTGTGGGAATAATTCGGTAAGGCTCGAGAAAATTTGTCGTGGTAGCGCTTCACGTACCGTTCGCGTAGTACAGAGACACCCACTGCTCCGCGCCGATTCCTTGAACATTGTTGATAGTTACCGAACCGCCGTTGCCTACGACGAGTAAGCTCAATCGAGGGGTCGGAGATACTATTAAGTAGACGTAACATACCAAGCCATCCAACAGCCTCCGAACCCGAGAACGATGAACTACTCAAAATCTGCGCAGCTCCGCTCAAGGTCCCACTTTCTGCTTCGTACGACGTGCCATTTGCAACAGTATACGTCCCTAAACCACCACACACATTCATTCCATATTCAATTAGAAAGAAAAAAACAGGCATATGCTCACCTGCGTTCAGATCAACACTCCACACATCTGCATACACAATTTGAGGTGATCCTGAGCTCCAAGATAACGGGAACCACATGTATCTGCTGCTTCCTAGAAGAGCTGGCCTCCATCGATCGCCCATGTAGATACCGTTTGTACCGAGGGGCAAGTCATAGGCGTTCTGAGAGAAATATGTTCGGACTGCTTCGGGTGCGATGTCAGCTTGAGCAGACCATGAACCTGCGAGGGACTACGTATAAACGGGCAGTGTGAACTTAGTGGAAGAACAAGAGATTTGAGCAGAGGGCGTACAGTTGAACTGAAGAATTTGTTTGGGCTATGGAAGAGTTGAAGTAAGTTTTTGCAATCAGGATGTGTGCCTTTGAGGCTTACTTTGGATCCCAGCCACTAGTGTGTGAAGCAAACAAGTAGTATGTCTGGTTCCGTCAGAATATCAGAACATATATCTTATGAATCACATGAACAAGTAACTAGGACTCACGCCACTTCGTTTGATGATACCAGGAGCTTCAAGAGTCGCTCCTGTATACGAGATTGTTAAGGAAGAGGAAGTATATCAATGTGTGCGTTAGCTTACCAGACAAAACGCTAACCTGGGCGGTGACGTTGTAGTAGTTCGAGTCCAATTGGGAGATCTTGAAATTCTGATTCCCATCGGATGCGTAAAGAAGGTAGGCCGTGCCTAGACAATCAGAAGCATTAATCAAGTGCTCAAGAGTGCTTGGACTCTACAGTACATACCGTCATCTGAATATATTATTGGGCCGGTTAATTCTCGGCCACGGTAGCAGAGATTGTCACGAGAGAATTTTCGTACCGTCTTGGAAAATACCTTCATCTCGAGAGTCAGCACCGAGAGGCTGCCAGCTGCCTTTGTACGTGTAGGGACCGCAGGGTGTCTTGGCAGTGGCGACGCCGACCATGGCTGCACCATAGCTATTGAAAGACGGATATCAGTAATGTGTGACAGTCATATGGAATCTTGGCTTACTTCGAACTGTCAGAATGGAACCACATAACATACTCAGAATTCTACGAAAGTGCGTCATCAACACGGTAAAATATCGGATGAACATGTATCAAAAACCTTTGAATTGAAGATCACTACAAATGTTAAGTCAACTGAGAGGTACAAAATAGCTGAAATCCGACATACCTTTGGGTCGTTCTACAATGTCTGAGCTTGAGATCATAGTGCCATTGATAGGTGTAAGAGCATCATTTTGGCGCGCCCAGGTAACCAAGTCGGACGACTGTAAGTCATGAACAAGTTTCATACTCCATTTTCAGAAAGTCCGGCCCTTACTGTGTAGCAGGACACCGCATGGAACAAAGCGCTATTGCTAGCCTTGTCTTCACCCAACCAATAGTAAGTTGATCCTACCTGCGACAAATATGTCACTTTTCAGTGAAACTGATGGTTTGAGAGTAACTCACTTTCAGAATGCCCGCGCCATGGGCTTGAATAACGTTTCCGCTAGTATCAGTCCAAGCGGCACCAGGAACGATTACAGCAGCGCGAGCAGTGCATATAGCAGAAAACAAGAATGAAAGCCAGCGATTCATGGGGAGAGTGCACGATGCATACGGTCAGGAATGGCCTTCTTTATATCTTGCAACTATATGTTTCATAAGAAGAACGATGCCAACATAGAACCGGAAATTACATCTAGAAGCACCAACTAGTTCTGGCGACGATCGGCTCATCCTGCCAGTGAATATGTGTTCTTGTTCTTACAAGCCTTTCGGTCTGGAGATGTGGGATGATACAAAAGGCTCCTCGTGACTCCCAGGTTCAGATTATGACCGTCATCGGAGCTACATAGAGCCCATATGTAGGAAGAAGAGTGCTTCTGTCCTGTAGAATCGCGGACCAAGCCCGGACTAAAAAGACCCATAACATTGAATCGGACCATATGGAGCACGCGGGACAACAACTCAAGCGGCAGTTTGCAACGTTTACGGAAAGTGGCCCGCTTCAGGGCAACGAAGTGCGTAATGTTCTTGGGGTGAACGGTCCGTACAGCTCCAGCTCATTCACTGGTGACTAGCTCGAAGATAAAGATACCCCTGGGCGACATGGTGGAATTGATGAAAATTCGGTCACAATTAGCACTGTAATTTTCTCAGAATGATGACGATGAGAGCAGTCGAATCTAGTATATGCTGTCTGTATTTCATTTGACAAAGAAGCAGCGGGAAAGACGGAACTTACTAGTTAAGCCTCCATGGAATCGGTAGAGCCAACAAATGAGACGTTTGAACTTAAAAATAAAAGTTGCAAGTAGTATAGCAGTAGACTGGTATAGTGGTCACTGATAGAGAAGTATTTACCTTTTTCGGACTAAGAATAGCCGGCTTGATCCGAGCCCCTGGCGATCCCTCCTGCTGCAACGTCTTACGACCTCCCAGCGACCTCCTATGTAGTTCTATGTGTCTATTCGATTCACCGGCAGCCTGACGAAATCCAGCTTCAATTGCCGTAGAAAACACATCCGCCCCGTCCTCTGAGTGTAATCCAAAAGTGAATTCAGTTATTCAATCCCGCAAAATACTTGGATCTCAGGCTCTTCTTTTCAGATGCCACGACTAGACAGAACTTAAAGCTTCAGGTGTTATACCACAACTTACCTCCATCGAGTGACTTCGGATTTTAGCAGAAAATGCATTTGCTGAGGCGCGGCCTCCGCAATTTGTCGTGCATACTGATGCCTGGCAGTGACTGAGATATCCTTCAATTGCAAGATCGAACTTATCAAGACCAACAATGAATTGGGACAGCAAGCAACTGCCTCATCAAACCGCTATCCCCTAGGCTTGCTTTGGTGACAGCTGGGCGACAGCTCAATTGGCAAGTTGCCCGATTGTAAGACCCGTTAAGCACTCCTCGAGATCCTCCGCATCACAATCCCTAGCCACCTGCTGAGTAAGGTGCACCTTCCGTACGGAAAGATCTTCGGGGTGCGTGGATCTCCTGTTGGTTGATAAGACATACTTATAAGTGACGAGTCGATATTTACTATAACGACGTACCGTGACGGATATGGAGCTGAAAGAGCAGTAGGCGCAAAGAGCATGACAACCATAGCAATAGCTCGTAAGCGCATCTTCAGAATTTGCTATATAGACGATGACTTGGTAACAGAGTGAACCCTTCAAGGGAGATATAGTATAGTGGCACTACAAGTTATAGACTATCAGTGAATCAGCTTCCAATAAGTTTCAAAACCGCACCAGCCGAAGGAAATCTTGAGTGAGGGGTAAGAATAATCGGGATAAGGGAGAAAAGGAGAGCAAGAAACGTCGTCTTATATCCTCTCTCATAAGAAGCTCGAGTTTTGAATTGAAACCACCCTCGTGTTTCCAAATAACGAGTGTCTTCATCATAAGCTCGAGTTTTGTATTAATTCATCTTTGTGTTTCCAAACGATGAATGTCTTCATCACAGCACCGGTATACATTGTATTAGGTCGGTGCAGAACAGTGACAGTTGCTGCTCGTATATCAATCAAAGCGCATCAGATGGCAGATAGGTGTTATTAAAGCATTAGTGGCGCCTGGGAAGACCAGTTCATATTGTCCAGGAGACCGGGATGGTTAAGTCGATGTTTGATCTGAGCTGAGAGCATGAAAAACTGGGCTAAAACAGGCTAAAACAGGCTAAAACGCGCAATCTGAATTTGTCAATCAGAATGATTATAAAATCCAGAATCTTTGGACGCTAAACGCTGCTGCTTAACGACATGGTTGCGACACAGTTGTTGCAATGTGCCGAAGATCGTTTGTGACTTTGTCGTGGTCATGGATGAATGTATGAATGAGAACATGATAAATTTCCCGCGCCCTGGTGCGCCACACCGATTACCGATTTAGTACATTGTTAACAAGGACTCCACTGAGGTATATCCTAAGCATCATCCACATTAGCTACAACACTTGATCGTACAATATGCAGATATACCAAATTTGAAAAGAGAGAATAATGTCCATTGCGAAAACCACGTTTTGCGACTAAGGCTAACAATCGAAAAAAGGGAAAGGAGGGGAAGGATTATCTAGGTCTCTAGAATAAACCGACTATGTACTAGGTAGTAGATAAAAGTAACAGTAGAGAGATCAGAATTTCCAGGGTCCGAATCGCCCGACCCGCAGGCAAAAGGAACCGTACAAGCATTCCCCGTCCATCATCATCACATCCGATACACCACGCACCGCACACGTAGAAAAGATAAATGTTAGAGAAAAATGTAGAACCCAGCCGACGACCAGTAATTCATATTAAATAAGGCGGCGCTCACTCTGAGTAGCATCCCACTGCTCATGAAACACACGTTATGTACCTCATCTCACCGCAAATGCCCCAAGTCAGAGGTATAACTTGGTGGCGGAGAAAATGTCCTCTCGAGATTCTGCCTTGGTTCCCCAGAAGCACCCCCCGCTGTAAAACCATCCGAAGGTTCTCTTGATGCGCTACCCATTGCAGTATGGAACGTCAAGTCCGTTGGCTCGGCCTGATGTGACACGTAGGCTGTAGCGGTTGTGGGTGTACGCACCGCCGGTGCGGGGTCGTCAAATGGCGAGGAAGGCCCAGGAGTGGGTAATCGGCCAGGTGATCTAGTGGGCGAGGCTACGGCACTGGGGTTATAAATAGCGTATTGCGCCTGTGTAGGGGTCTGTGCTACCTCAGGTTGATGGGAAGTAGAAAATGAATGAGATTGTGTGGAGTAAGGGTGGCTCATTGGTTGAGGCATACGGAAAGAAGTTGGTTGGTGATATGACTGCTGTAACTGCGTTGTCGGTGGCGCTATGGCTTCCGGAGATTGCGTCCTCAATATGCCAGGCGGTGTACGTGGATGTGAGTCCACTCCAGAACGAGCGCCGACACCTGCATACCCGCCCATTTCAAAGCCGACCTCGTCAGTGCTCTGTCTGGTCGGCGTATAGTCATAAGCATTCGCGCCTGCTCCGGGAGTGACATATTGCACACCATGCCCGCTACCAGAAGATTCCTCTGATACGAGGTCACTTCCGTCTTCCGGATGAGAACCATACTTATTCGCATACGAGAGATCGCCATGTTGAGCTTTGGGCGCATAAACCATGTTGTCTCCAGAGCCTGATTGAGGACCATACCGGGAGTCGTTACCAAATGGGTAAATCTGGCCTTGACCTGAACCGTATCGGTACCCTTGTGTTTGCTTTGAAGGCGCGGTGAGTGGAATGTTGGTCTCGGAGGTATTAAAGACATCTGATCCGCTCATGTTTCCATTCCCGTACAGCCCGTCGCGAAGCATCTTGGCTTGACTGCATAGTGAAACTTTAGCCATCTCTTGAGTGTTCTCAAGTAGAAAAAACTCACCGAGCCTTTCGCCTCTCATAAATGACTGCGGGCTTCGCTTTATTCATTTGACGTAGAATGTACCAGCACGCCAGAAAAGTTATAATGATGGTGACAGCGACCACCGAATCTGAAATGATTTTTGACTCTGTGGTTTCCGTGCCCGTGCCAGATTGTTCCAAAATGACACCCAAATAGACGGTAACGAACTGCTTGGGTAGGGAGAGAAAAGCTGCAATACAGAATACAAAAATACCCATGCCACAAGTGGAGAATACAGCAGTGGTGACTAGGAACCGATGTGAGTGGAATTCGACGATGGCACCAGAAAAGACGCACAGTGACCCGGAATAGCAGATAAACGAGCAATGAAAGCAATCTTGAATCCACCATCTCGTACAACTTTGGCGAGACAAGCGTAACTGAGTTTGTTCTTCTCCATCTTCTCCCCGCGAGCACGACAACAGTATTTAAAAGCACTAAGCGAAAGCATTGTCAGTACAACAAGAACATGACAGTCTTAAACACACTCACTAAAAGTTGCCGACTTCACCAATAAAGGTACCCGCGCAGACGATAGCAAACCCTATCCATAAACCCCAAACTAGACCGCAAAGGACCGCCACAATTTCGTGCCCAAAAAGCTGTGCAAAACGCATCAATATGGCTGGCACTATGAAGACCTATCTTTCAAACGTACTGGGGGGAAAGAGATGACAAAAAGGATTCCAATGGGCACGAGCCAGCCAAACTTTAGACTAGAGAACGGATGAGGGTAGATTCAAGTGGGCAAAATGAATGACAGATCATGCAGCCAACGAGTTACGGGAGTGAGCCAATTGACAATTTGTTTGTGGAATATCGTAGTGAGAGCGGTTATGACCAAGATGATGATGAAGAGAACGTAGTACCCTGCCAATTACGATATTAGGCGTGAAACCGACAGAAGCTTCCGGGCACGTACCAAAGCCATTCTCTCCTAATCCAAAACCTCCAATTCATTACCGCTTTCCAGTCAATTGCACCTGTTGCTAGCTCCTTCTGTTCGCTGGGTGTTGGACTCGGAGTACGAGACATTCCCGTTGTCATCCGGTCTCTCCTCGCATCATTCAGATTTACGGTTGCAGTCATGCTGTCTGCCCTATGGGCACCTAAAGGCGTAGGTGGCTTCGAGTTGTATGTATTGTAGGCATTTGGGGGAGGATAAGTGCCGTTTTGAGGACCATTAGACGTCCAATGTGGCTGAGGTTGCTGGGGGTGATTGTAAGGCAAATTATACGCTTGATAGGTGGAGGCCATGGCTTTTCCAGCACGGCAAGTTATTTAGTTACTCGTGAGCGTCGTCTCGTCAATATCGTTCGAATGAGGTGTCGCCGGCGAAGGGTATATTGAAAACGGGATTGAAATTTGAAGATGATGGATGGGGAGAAGACAAGAAAGAGTCGGTAACCGACGACCGTCGTGGTTATGTCTTTGTTTATTAGTCATAAAGCCTCCACATGGGCCGTGTCCCCGCACTGCCAAGATATTCGAACTTCAGAGTGTCGGAGTTTCAGAGTCCCAGCCTCTAGGGAACTCGGTCCTGCGACGTTATTTGTACAGCCTACAGCCATATACAATCAAAAGATGGCAGATGGGCGCTTGAAGGCGCTTGAAAGCAAGAATACATATTGTAAGTACTTGAAGAAGCACGAAGCACGACAATTCTTCCTTTGACTAATAGTACCTCAATCAGAAGATCAATCAGAGGGTAACATATTCTAAGACTGGCGACAACAGTACTATGTAAACTCGCACTGAACTGCGGTACTTTACAATACAATCACTGAATCATCTGCATTTAAGATCAGTGTCGTATAGAACCTGATGATCTCGAGAAAAGCCTCCAGTTTGATATCTAAAATTAGTCTCTTGAGTGATGTCGCAAAAGCCCGACTGGAGACTACTCACTTTCGTTCACAGTATGTACCCCACCAGCGAGCCGGTTCTTTGACTTGCCCGCATTACGATGGTTATATCTAAAAATATGCTTCGATAATGACCAATAATACTTGGTATCTGTATTGCCAGTGGGCATTCCAGGTGCAATCACGATATTATTAGCACCTTCAAGGGATCGCTGGGCATTATACGTAGCCTTGATCGTCCCAGCAAGTAGTTCGTACGGGCGTGCCGTTGGTCCGGATGTAGGCGTAATGGGCGCAGGTTCAAGATTGTTCCCGAAGGCACTGCTTAAAACCAAGGTCCCATACGCCGGTGCAGTCGGGTCAGAAATGTCCTGACCAAAGGCCGTGAAGGTCAGATTGAATTCTTCTGCAAGTGCTCTGACGATTCCAATGTCGTGTTTCATCGTCTCTTCTACAGAGCTACACGATTATCTTAGCACTCAAGTACGAGAAAGGAATCGGAATCGACAGAGCTGAGGGTCGATATGCGATGATTGATCACGGCGTAAGCCTGTTCGGGGAGCGCGTTCGTCTTAACGCCCCCCTGGATGAGATCAATTGCCTGAGTGGTCCCTACAAGAGCAGCCATTGCAGGATCGGAAAATAGCATGTCCCCGAGTTGACGCAACGCTTTCTTAGAGTACGTCGAGCGCTTGATGGTTTCTCGCAAATCTGCAGGAATAGTAGTCCCATGACCAGCATAGCACTGCAAGGTGCCGTACAGAATGGAATCCCTGGTCTACAGATTTTGAGCAGGCGATAACGGGCAATCATGCGTCGAAACTAGCGTACCAATTCAATGGGATACGGATTGTCCTCATATGCGACTACTAGTTTCGAAAGCAGACCGATGGTCTATTGTAAGAAGATGATCAATAAAGCTGTGGGTTTCTGTAACATTGCATACATACCGTGTGGACCGGAGGAACACTAGAATGACCACCAGGTGAAGCTACATCGACACGGACATCCATGTATCCCTTTTCAGCAATACCCGCAACGGCAAATACTGTGTCGTATAGCTCGGAAAAACCTCCTACATCAGAACATAGATGTTAGTCAAACGTCCCGAGAAATATCGAGGACTTCGCACCTCCCTCGTCAACTACGAACGCGAAGGCATCTTCACCATAAACATCCAACATCGCTTTACCAAGCTCAGCTGCACCCTGTATAACAAGACAGCCACGACCCTAAGACGCGAAACTCAACAGGCTAGAAGGTGACTCACATAATGGCCACTGGATTCCTCGTCAAAACCAAATGCGAGGACTACGGTACGGGTAGGTTTAAATCCCGATTTCAACATTGCCTCAATAGCGACCCTATGCCCAGAGTTAGCTTTGTTCATGAAGTAGCAGGTGAATCACGTACATCACACCAATAAGACCGGATTTATCGTCAACAGAGCCTCGCCCCCAGATAGCTTCACCTGGAAGTAGATAGATGTCACGATGTTTGTTCATTATATGAGCGTCAGGGAACGTATCACCATCAAAAAAGCCAGAGTATGGAGGATGAACCCACTCGTCTGCGGTTTTCGGGTCAACAGGAACAACGTCTGTGGACGTAACGAGATACTGTGAATCAGACAGACCATACACGAGCACCATAGACATACCCTGATGAGCAGCCAAAAGAATGGGTTGTAGCGAAGGGTCGCTCGCAGTCCATTCATAGAGTAATCCATACGTGTTGACCTTCGTGAGTGAGAGCGTCGAATGCCTGTCTTATCTTATCAACCAAACATATCCTCGGAAGTTAACTTGAGAATCATTTACACCATAGGAAATGCTTCCAGGAGATATTCATGGAATTCACCAAAGGTTTCCCATCGAGGATCGACGCCAACAGGTTCCATATGGTCATATGATTCCGACCTACATAAACCATCGAACTAAATCACGAATTGAGAACTTAGAGGACCGACGGAACCTTGACAGCGCCCGCTAACCAAGCAACTGCTTTCGCTTTGAACTCTTCTGTATCCAGTGTTTGACCTATAGTTTTCCACAAAGGATTCTTCGGTACGAGCACGTCGTATTGGGAGCAAAGCTTATCGTCCGACAAGTGATCGAAAACGCCATCTCCAGGCATAATCGCGTCCGGCAGCTCCCAGATAGCCAAATTGAAGCGTTTCGTAGCAGCCAGGACTATCCATACCAATCCTGCAAAGATAGCAAGCCTGCGAAGAGATGTCCCGAATTTTTTCGCTTCTTCGGGTCGATTGCGAGAAAGACTCGATAAAGGAAGAATATCGACCTTTTCCATCGTGAAGGATGAGAAAACAAAAGTTCTTGAGCAAGCGTACAGTACATATCTCCAAGTCAGTATATCAAAGTGGGAATCTGTGGGAATCCTTGGTATACTTCGGTGCGATCCGCTTTGCCACGGCCAATGAATTACATAAGACGCCCGTCCAACTCGCTCACTCAGGCTTGCTCGCCGAGGCTCCTTAAAGCTTCCACTATTGGGGATTGTCTGTGCTGCTTCATTACTCTCCTCAAATTCCTGGAAACGCTCAAGTCAGCTTTGGTTATTACCGGATATTCAACTTGATGGAGATAGCTCTCACTGTGTGCGCAAGAAATTGCAATGTTTTTCGTGTACAAAATTGGTTTTCATCTATGCGACGAGTCACCTTCAAGTTGCTGTCCCCGTTCTGCGTAGCTCAAACATCTCTGGATAACTGAAGCGGATAATGGTGCTGGGTTGCAAATTACGCCCGATGTCGACGGGATACGAATGACCATCTTTGGTGAGGCTGCTGTTCAAACTCGGGCATCATTTATCGGCTCCTTCAAGCTCTCTATCGGACAACGGATACTAAGTATCACTTCCGACAAAATTTCATGAAATACAAGTGTTGTATAGCGCTGTACTACTAGTTTCCGTGAACGTGCCGTGAACGTGGAGGAGGCTTGATAATCATCAAGACCATCCTCAAGCGTAATTGCTGGCTCCTCGATCTTCAAATGACACAAAAACTTTCAAGCCGTTGCCCCATATCTTTGCTGCTCCTCTTGTGCTGTCTAAAGGATTGCTATATAGTGGAAAACGACGCATCAAGAGTTGTCTAAGCGTGGCGGATCATAACGAGGTATTCAAACCTTGCTGTAGCTCCTGAGACTCTAACGTTGCAGTAATTTCGGATAACTATTCAGTTAACAGCATAATAAGATGTGCAATTGCTTGTTATCGATTTTCGGGTAACGTACGCCTACGTGTGTGTGCGCTTGTAGGTCCCGATTTTTTTTTTGTTTAGAGGCTGAATATTCAGAAATTTAATACAGAGCTATTATGGAAACAGGAAATCATAACGTACCCTCAGATCCATTCTTTGATACCAGTGTTTCGGAATCGCAAGAAGCCTAACCTTTAACGAGCGTCGGTAACTCATACAAGGCAAGAACTGCATTTGTGGAATTCAACCCTTTCTCACTTCAGTCTCCCAATAGTACTAGGCCGACGAGGTACTATGCTTTTGCCACGAAATATGGTGACTTTTCAAGCTGTTGAGAACGCACTTTTCGGTTATCTGGTTACTCCTTTCGCTCCCTCAAATCCTCTCTGATTTCCTAAATGACGAATCTCCTTGCGGTCATGGCTCAACTGCTTTCTTCTTTTTCATCTCTTAGGCACCGCTGTAGAACTTTCAGCACAAACTATACGAGTCTACTTCTCGGAAGGCGATTCATTTCACTTGTCATCTCCAAACGGTCGAGTGATAACGACACTGAACGTCTTGCCACCTCGTCACACTACTAGACCTCCGCCACACCATGGAATCGACTCACAGTGCTATTGAAGGTGTCTCCTTATCCGATGTACCCTCGAAACTAGGAGTATTTAAGGCCGTACCACTTGCATATTCAAACTCATCGTCCTACCTATTGCTCGCTTTCACATCCTCATAGGCATATTCACACTCATCGTCCTACCTATATTACTCGCTTTCACTCTGAAATGTCTACCCCTCGTTTGTCTCCTCCCTTTTTCTTCTTGAGCCTCTGAAAACAAGCCCTTCTAGAATATAAAGTTCTTCTCAACAATTGGGCGCAGGCAAGCGGAAGCAGCCTGAAGTATGACCAGACTTCCGAAGGACCTCTGAATGCAGTGACTTGGACATCAAAGGTCTATGGTAGGACCTGTTCATGATTTCATGAGATCTCGTGTCCGACTGATTCCTCTGCAGTCAATGGTGTCGAGTCCGGCAAGGGAACTGCTCCGACAAAGAAAGGTGCCGATGAACTGGCTGCGCAGCAAGCCTTTCAGGTTGTGCAGCGATAGAGCTCTCCGTAAGTTTCACTCTTCGTGCATCGACTCTTGAACAACTGATTTCCTCAACTTCAGTCTCACACATAATTGGAGTTGCAGGAGAGAACTAACAAACCATTACGTTCTGCGACTCGACCATACATACCATCGTGATTTTTCTTGTTTTTACTTACAGCACGCACCGAACTCATCTTATAATGGACTGTACCGAATACCTGTCTCTGTTATTTTCCCGCCATGTATCAAATATCCTTAGCACTGTATTTCCACCTCTCTCTCGAATTCTGAAATTCATATTGAAGTTGTCCTGAATTATCTTGAACGTTTTGCCTGCGTACAGCTGCAGCGCGTGGAGTAGTAGTTATCGATTGCTCCGACCTGTCGACGTGTTCTCGTCTTGGAGTGGATGTTTCGTCACTTGTGCGCTGTGATATATATGAAAGTTGTGTATCAATGAGTTATACATTTCATCAGTGACGACACTGAAGACAGTACGGGTACGGGAAGAATTATGATCAAAACCTAGGTTTCAATGAAGTTCACATCCCGGAGTCGGTGGCTAATGAAGCAAGTGACAGCAGAGTTGTACCAGGTTGTACCCAGTGTGGGAAGTCTTGGCTGATGACACTACAAAGACTTCGCCAGCATTGACTGCAATACAGCATGGCTCTCGCGCCAGCATCGAACCAATCGTGGATCGGAGACCGTTGAACAAACTGAACCATCCCGTTCCTCAACACTTTGACTTGTTCGTGCCTACAAGCAGAGACTGTCGGAGGACGCACTCAAAGCGCCAGCATTGACTGCAATACAGCATGGCTCTCGCGCCAGCATCGAACCAATCGTGGATCGGAGACCGTTGAACAAACTGAACCATCCCGTTCCTCAACACTTTGACTTGTTCGTGCCTACAAGCAGAGACTGTCGGAGGACGCACTCAAAGTGGACGCCTTGACAATACACGCAAAGTTGGTTTTAAGACTGTCAGCAGTAGCACAAAGTCAATGCATATGAATTAGAGGGCATAGTCCCAAAAATCTCAGCACTGGGTCACCAATTAAGTATGATGTAACATAATGAACAATGAGCGTGCATAACCCTTCCCACCGAATTCACATTTTTACTCGGGGACTTTTGGGGACTCGAGGAACTGATCCGCGACTGATCTCAAGAAGTCTGTAAATGAGAGCAATGGTCAGGGCAGTTCACGGTGACAAGTATAAAGTGAGCTACGACTGACTCTGTTTGCTCCTCACGGAAATTGTCCGTAATCATTCCTGTGCCGTTGGCTAGCATTTGTAGAGACAGTTTCGATGAGCCATACTGCAACCAAGTAAAATTACTCGGAAAGTTAGGGTTGAGGTGGTAGGCAAATGATACCCTAAACAGAGAGCTATAAGCATGTAAGAGGGTGCTATGCTCCGCTACACACCAGTAGATCAGAGTTTGCTTTGCTAAGTCAAACAGAATACCATCAGACGAGGGTATTGCCAAGAAAACATAGGGAATTTCGCTGGCGTGATAGACTAGGGGCAAGATGTTTTCAGTATGCATTCACGCTGGGTCTAGCGAGTAATAACGAACCTCCCGCCCAATCGGGGCTGGTTGGTGTGAATTGCACGAACTGGTAACACCAACTTGGGATATTTTGCTCGACGGCCACGTCCAACCATTTGCGCCTCGGGGCGTGAAAGTGAATATCTACAAGTAATTTAAGTTGAGAACGAGAAGCAAAGCTATTAGAACTGACCTGCATACGCTGCGGCACCACGCTTGAACTGTTCTCCAAAGAACGTCTCGTTACCTGTACCGTAAGGAGAACCTAGGGCGGGGTTGTCCGGGTATAGCTCCTCTATTTTGGACAACGTAGTGTCGTTTGACATGAACGGTGCATCGCGGCCAACGTAGTCCATTCCCAAGAAAGTCACAAAATCCGAAGTGGCGTTTAGAGCTTGCGGCTGAACAAAAAGTGTTCCTTCGTCTTGGACGTCACCAATAATAAATGGGAGCTTGGCACTAATGAACCAGACGTAAGCTTTGCACTCGAGTAATGGATCTTGATAGACTAACATTTTCCCTTGCGCAGTGAGGTATGCTGGACTTTCGGGAATGATTTCACCGTCAATGGCCGCACCCCAAGGCTATCAAGTTATGGGTGAGGATAAACCGTGCAATGAGATTGTAAGTTTATTACCCGTGCGCTGTAAGTGCCTGGCTCATTATACACAGTGTTTGCTGCGTCAGAGAGGATACTTTCATTGACTGTTCGAAGGCATTCGAAAGTGTTGTCTGTGCCGTGACACCCGGTCAAATCAACAATCGCATCATACACTGCTTGCGAGCTTGAGGCTTGCAACACTGGAACGGATGTAGACACGCCTGATTCAAGTATCTAATAGAGATGTGAGAAACGACTTTCTCTGGACGACAGTGTAGAAAACACACTGCTGCCCGGAACAGAGTTGTGTTTTCTGTCAAATAGTGATACGAGATGGACATTCTGCGGAAATCAGCTTGCGACCTCAGAAATTGGTGCCAACGACTTACGATCCGGAAGATTGTCCAAATAACAAAACCTTACTACTATCGCCTCCAAAATACTTGATATAGTTCTGAACCCAGATCATCGCATCTCTCTGATCATAAAGACCGAGGTTGAGGGCACCATTGTCTTGTGCTTCCTTACCGCCCCTTCACATCAAAATTAGTGGTGGTAAAAAGAGTAAAGAGCAAGTGATCCTGACAGAAATCCCCAGAGAGCAAGCCGATAATTTATAACGACCTAAATACATATTAGTTTGATGGATTTCGCAGGGAAAGAGGACTTTTTACGGTAATGACAGGCAGGCCCTGTCACAAGAGAATAATTAGAGTCAGCCTTCGATGCGCCAATCGGGTTGAGAACGACTGAAATACAATTTGAACAGATCCCGCCACTATTCCAGTGCCAGAGTAGACGGAAGAAGAACCTTGAGTCAGGCCACCCCCATAAATCCAAATCATTACCGGGAGGTTGGCATCATTGTTTGTCCCATGAGGACGGTATATATCGAGTGTTGTACAGTCCTCGCCGACACCATATTCTGAGATCCACAAGTTAGAGCTGCTACCTCGTTTCAGACTCGTCAACTCACCTCCGTAATTCGCAAGTGAATCCTAGGTCGAATCGACAAATTATTAACACTTAAGCAGTCATGATCTGAAAAATCGTTACCGCGAAGATTTGAGCACACGCAACTCCAAACTGAGTAGCATTGATGAATGTATCTTGTTTATAGGAAGGGGCAACAACCCTCCTGAATCGATCAGCGACCCCGTAGCTGATTCCTCGAAAGATATCAATGCCTAGGGTTTCATTATAGACTCCGAGGAAGGTGGTGTTCTCGACTGGAACGGTGACCGGAGAGGCATCAGCTTGGGAGTGAAACGCGGAGAACGAGAAGAGAGTAATTAGGAAAGTAGGAGCAGGACTGAGCAAAAACATCGACGTGTAGGAATCTGAGACTGCGTCTGTGTTATATACTGAATATTGATTGATCTCATATCTTGAAAGCGCTGCTCGCTAGCTAGTAAAAACATTGTCGCAGCGGCTCATTCCGTTGGATGATGCAGCACGCCGTCGGAAACGTCTAACAACGTGACGTGGCAGTGGGTCAAAGCTGAAAATCCATTGCGACCCTTACTTCAGGGCCGGAGGTCCTGCGAAAGTCAACAAGTCGTCATACGAAAACCGAATTTATACAATCAATTATGTAAGTATTACTGTAAGTTCTGTGAAGAGATACTAAGCAGGTTATCGGGGCTGAGTGATTTGGACCGACTCAAATTATATAGTAGATCATCGTCTGAGGAGACAGATACCGGGCGCAGGAGAGGCAAAGGTCGACCAGAACACAGGGTGATCACGAGAGAGAGTTTCAGGGGGCTGCTATTGAGTCAGGAAGTCAATATGATGTTGGAAGCAGAAGCAGAGAGTGGGCGTCAAATGAGAATAAACAAGCAGGAGTCGAAGGACGACTCAGATGGGCCATAAAAAATTGCATTTGTATGCCAGCCAACTTAACACTGATAGCGAGATTCGTCAGTGAAAGGCCTCTCATGAGAGAGAAGAACTTACCTTATATATACAGTCCATTCTTATGATTATTTTAGTCTACGACTGCTCGCCCCCATCTCCTATGTGCCACTGTGTACTCATTCCACTTGGCATCGGCGTCGGACCATACAACACACCATCCAAATCCGCACCGTCTTGCCCTATCATGCTTTCATTACCCATGTCGAAGTCGAGGCCACCTTCAGAGCCCCCATAGTTATATCTTTTTTCCATCTCGAAGTCATGCTCATAAGTCTGCTCATAAGCCTCCCCGTCCCCTGTATCTGCACCCGGCCTCGAATGCAAGGAGCGCAGCGACGCGAGAGAGGCCAAGTCCGCAGATGGGTGGATTGTCACCCCTTGTGTGCTCGAGCTGGAGGCATGCGGGGAACGGGACAAGCTAGAAAGAGGATCTGTTTCGATAATCGTCAAACTCGACTCCGCTTCAAATTTAATATTTTTTAGGTGGGGCGATCGTGAGGCAGAAGAATGATAGCAAGAAGGAAAAGACGGAGATGCAGTCAGCAACACAGGTTTTCTTTCTTCTTTAACGACGGGCCCACCATTTGCAGTATTCGCGATCATATTGGCATCCTCACTACCGTTCCTGATACCACCAAAGGTAGCAGAGGTAGCCTCGCCATGTAGCATTTCATCCAATTGATCTTCTTCCCTATCCGGTATTACATCGTTCACAGGTTCATGCGTGGTGCTCGAATCATGATGGTCAGGCGAAACCTGATGCGTACTAGTCATGCCAGACTCATAGTATGTGTTGTCAGTCGAGCTGTCGACACCACTATTCATAGCAGTAGTGGAAATTGTGGTGGCGACAATGACAGAAGTCGCAGCAGGGACATCATCATTAGCATCATCCGTGGAGGCGAACACCGCGACAGCAGACGTGACTGTGTCGGGATCAGTCACCGCTGCGGCATCTCCATTATCGCTGGCTTTGGATGCCTGCTGATCCTGAGGATCGACGCTGATGTGAATAGAGTGTCCCGGCTCTGGCTCTGGCTCTGATTCTGTTTGACTTGGATCCTGACTAGGCTCCTGAGTTGCACCGACGCTTTCTCCATTGACGATAGCGGTGGTTTCATCATCAACGTCCATCAAACCCTGTGTTCCGGTAACGAAGCCAGACAGGTCCGCCTGAGGCGGTATGTCAATGTCAATCGCGGGCGTGTGCGCATCCGTCTCAGGTTCGACGCCAGTTTCGTTATCAGGAGCAGGACCTGCTGCGAACGACGCGTCAGTCAAAAGAATTGATACTCAGTTTACGGAAAAAGAGACAACTTTCATATTCCAACACGAGATGGTTTCAATAGAAAATGAGCAGCCCTCATACAATAGTGATA
The DNA here is from genome assembly GCA_028554645.1 of Omphalotus guepiniiformis. Lineage (NCBI taxonomy): Eukaryota > Fungi > Basidiomycota > Agaricomycetes > Agaricales > Omphalotaceae > Omphalotus > Omphalotus guepiniiformis. Next base: position 943,733 of record JAQOOI010000019.1, read on the forward strand.
CTAACCTGGCACGACATCGCTTCCTTCTGCCTCTTGGCCAGTCTGAGCAACTTGCTCTGTGTCGTTAGAAGTAGGATCGTCTATGAAGGGCAGTACGTTAGTAAAAGATGAGTTAAACACAGGAGATATCATGATTGATAAATTAAGAAGAAGTTGGCGCAACTCGATAATCACAACAGGAAGAAAAGGTAGCTCGTACACACCCTAGGAACACTAACCTTGTGCTACATCATCACCTTCTACCTCTTGACCAATTTTCGCGGCCGGCTCGGTGTTTTTATTGACAGCGATGGTATCCTCTTCTGTTGCAGTCGACCTAGGAGCATCAGACTTCTCAGGTGCGTCTCCATTCTCTTCAAAATCCTCCATGTCGATATCGTGTTCACCATCTGCATCCTCATCAGCTTCATTTGCCAGAGCTTTCTGAGTACCAACGCCATCATCATCCTTAGCCTTTCCCTTTCCCTTCTCGGTCAATTGCATTTGGCTAAACGGAGTGAGCACTACTCCAACGAAATTCGAACGAGCTCGGACTTTGTTGCTGCTCTCTACAGTGGCATCAAGCGAAAGCGGTGGTTTGGCAGACGACCTTGGCTTCGCTGGACTGCGCGCGCGGTTTTTAGCGGATGACTCGGCGTTCTTCTTTTTCCGTGAATATGTCCTCTTCACCGCTTTGGGTAGCGGCGTAGTCAGAGTTCGTGGGATGGGACTCTTTGGGGGACGGACAGTACGCGAGGGACGAGAAGACGCGATCGAGGTGAATGCGGACCCATTAGCATTCTGAGCGACAGGAGTGGCGACCGGAGCAGGGGAGGAATGTCTACGTGGCCGTCCTGGACGGCGAGAGATCTTTTCGGTTTCAACTACGTCCATAAAATTTTCATCGTCATCATCGCCGTCGGCATCAGCGTCCGAAATTTCATAATCTTCAGTGTCTGGTGATTCGGGTGAGATGGACTTTGGAGGAGCTTTGGTTTTTGATAATTTGCCTGGAGGTCTGCCTCGCTTAGGCCGACTCGCCTCTGCTTCAACGTTTTCTGTGTCTTCCTGTTGGGCTCCAGATCCTCCCGGGCTAATCTTAGGAGATTTGCGTGGCCGACCTCGACCTCGCGCTTTTTTCGGTTCAACTGCATCCGCTTCCCTATCGTCCTCATCATCTAGAACCGGCGGGCTTACTGCAATGTGCGACTTTCTTTGCATTGGCTTCTTTGTCCTTGCACTGGCACGCTCGGTGGCACCACCTCCGCGTGAGCGTCCTCTTCGCAGTGCGACACTGGCACTTTCCTCTTCTTCATCTTCATCATTCATCTCGACGTCGTCATCCTCATCAGAAGACGTCTCGCGCTTTCGAGCCCGACTCTTAAGTTCCCTTTTTCTCGAGAGGCTGGCTTGCACACCAGAGCCAGCGGCCGACGACCGACCACGGCGGGGACCAGTGCTGATACTTTCACCAACATGTACATCTCCAGCTGTCTTGCCAGATCGCGTGTTCATACGAGCTCTCTTCGGTGAACCCGACGAAGTAGACTCTAGCTTTCCACTCGCGTTATCGTCTTCATCCTCGTCTTCATCTTCCTTCTCCTCCGCCTTTCTTTTTCGGCCAGAACGTGTGGGAGTTGTGGGAACTGGTGCAGAAATAGCTTTTCGCGTAGACCTTGTAGAGGGCGCTGTAGGTTTCTCGGTAGAATTTTGGGTAGTCCTGGAGGACGAAGATGATGCAAAATTGCGAGTAGCTCGCGTCGCTCGCGTCTCTGGTTCTGCGTTTGTGATAGAGAAACGGGTAGACCTCGTAGCTGGTGCGGTGACTGTCGAAGATTGAGCTGTTCTTGGGGAAGATTTAGGCGCGGCTTTCGATTTAGTTCTTGTCCTAGGTGACGAGGTAGCTTCTTCTTCTACATCATTTGCTAGATAAAACGGCAGAGAAATAGTCAGTCCAGACAAGACGTATGGTTGAATTGAGGGTGATAGCTAAAGAACTAAACGTAAGACTCACCACCAGCAGAAGATAGATCCCTCAGAAAAGCAATCATGTCCTCCCGTTTGCGAAGGTTTGGTTGGCCTAAGTCGCGCAATATAGAGCGAAGCGTTTCCGCCTTGAGCTGTTCAAAAACCCCATCTGAAACCTCGATGGTCGACGACATTCCTCCAGCTGGAATTCCCTAGCTGCACCGTACTTGCTAAGTAATCAAAACGAAACGAGAAAGAAATAATTACTCACTTTGAACGCGAAGGTGAAACTAAGCTCCAAAGATGATCGTCGAATTCAGAACGGATGAACAATACAATACTGCAGCAGTATAAGGAAAGTTGTTCCCACACGTCTCAGGACAGTGTTTAACGCTCATGATCATAGTATAGCGCTCAAATCCTACCCTCATGCTCTAGAGTCTGCGGCCGGGCTCTTTCAAAGTACGATACCTTCCGCACCCTGACACCGTGATTATTCAGTTTGTGAGTCTCGAGGTCCGAGACTATGGCAACGTTTCTCAATAACTTAAAGTGTTCCTTTCAATTCAGAGAACATACACATATCATCATCTCATATTCATTAACAACGTTATACAACCAGGGAAAAACAATACTGGTATACTACCCGTATCGATAGCCCAGCAGAACTGGAACCATAAACCAGACTACGATGCAGGTATCTCGAATCGAAACATGTTCACATCACCCTGCCTACAAGCTAATGGAAATAGGGGTGCATCCGATGGCGATGATGCCGTTCTACACGACGCGACGACTTAGTCGTGATACTGAAGAATGCTTGCTAGGTCACTTACGAAGTTGTTGTTCTCGCAACAGACTGGCTGAGCCGTGCAGCTGTTGCCTCCAACTCCGACAACGGAAATCGGAGAGCAGGTAATACCACTATGAGACTTGAGTACGTTGTATGGGCTAATGAACAAACAACTTACATGGGAATGTCCAGGCCACCGAGAACGACGCCAAGAAGGCCGAGGAGAAGACCAAGGGCTGAATCGGCGGACTACAAGAGCAGTTATATCAATCTCTTGCTGAGACAACTTGAATGTTCTCTCTTCTTCACTTACAGACTGGACTGACTGGCAACACTGCAGTGCACCCGTGGAGCACTGACCATCCTGACGAGGAATGACACTGGCAGCCGCAAGGAAAGGAAGCGCAAAGAGCGCAAAGACGAAAAGAGAGACGGAGGAGGTGCGAGCGAACATGGTGAACTTGAAAGGCTGGTAAGAGAGTGTAGTAGAACTGGAGTTGTGTTCGACTGGAGAATCAGGCTGACTTGCACGCCGTTTTATACTTTTCAGGTACCCGTATTGCTGATTTTGGGTTACGAGCAGCGTATGCTTGGAATAACGGTTATGGTTTCGATCATTCTGCTTGATTCTGATTATATTGTCGATGTCGTTGACTGTGTGTGGTTCACATGCATGCAAGAACTCTTTTTTCTTCTTCGCGACCCCTGACAAGAGCAAGCATTTCTGGAGCTCGCGTTTTCAACGATGTTGGATCACAGGTTATCCAGAAAGTCTTCCGCCGAAGTTCGAGCTCGCTAAAACTATCACTAAAATCGGTTCGAAGCATACCATTTCTACTTTTTGCTTGGCGACTCAGAGAAAACTCTTGAAATGCCTTTTCTAGTGACAGAAAGGCCATTGCATTACTCGCAGCTACTACCACCGACACCACGACAATATGTTTTCTGTCCTACACATACATATCCAACAAGTATGCTATCGACCTTCGACAGCGTCTGTCGAGCTTCTCCTGCTGTCCGATTGTCCTTCTGTTTCCCTCTTTCAACCGAAACTTTGTATTAACGTCAGTCACTAGATTTCAGACTATAAACTCTTCAACCTTGCCATGTGTGCTCCGGATTTCCTTCTCGGGGGACTTCATTCCACCTGTCATTAACATCGTATGTGGTACCGAATGCCTGGCTATTTTAAAGGCACCACTATGCAAAAATGGTTTTTTGACGGTCCTAAGTACTAAAAGTACTCTTGTCAAAGTATCTGATTTTGGAAACTCGGGGTCAGAGTGTAGGTTATGACTCATTGGCATCATGAACGTTAACGTTGGGGCCTGAACGATCGATATGGCTTTATCAATTCTTGTTACTTTTCATGTTGTTAGTGATACGACAGGATACGACTTGCACTCGTTAGTGACGAAGGTATCAGCTATTGGCTCGGGGCACTATGCCGACCAACTCCGCTGCCGTTGCAGACGGTGCTGAACGGTCGGCATTGTTACGGCAATCAATACTATTTAGTAAACAGTTTGACATGAAAACACAGCCTCGGCGTAATTTCAGCTTACTGTGCGAGAAAAGTAGTTCCAAAAAAGGCAACTTCTGACAAAATAGCGATACTGGCATCTCTGACGTCCGTCTACTTACCTTCTCCTCTTCCCGAACTTTCCCCCTTCGACACCTTGCAAACACGTTCTCTACATCCGTTCTCTTTTCTCCCTTAATCTCCCTTTTCTTTTCTCTGCCTTTCCCCTTGACTTCCTTCTGTTTCTTCTTCATTTTCGTCTTCAAGGCGCCACAATTACTTTGAGTACAGAGACAGTCGTGTCAAGTCATTCTACGAGAAAATCAATTCTAGCTATGCGTGCACCCACCACCGTTCGAGACTCTGAATACTACCTCTCTGAAGGCAACACGGTGATTCAAGTTGAAGACACTCTCTTCAAGGTGAGCTTGAGATCCGAATCATGGGAATGCTGAAGCACCAAGCCTATTAGATCCACAGGTTTCTTCTCTCTCGAGATGGATCAGCATTTGAGGGCATGTTCTCGCTAGACGATAGCCAAATATCGGCCCTTGACGGCGATGAGAACTCAAAAGAAGGAACCAGCGACGACAACCCAATACTTTTGCACGGTGACACGCCGGACGAGTTCCGGGCACTTCTGTGGTCGCTATACGCATTGTGAGTAGAGGCTTCATGCTCCCTGCACGTTTTTTCTCTGCACTAGCGATCATTTACATAAATCTCTAGGCCAGCAGAAGTGTTCCGGATGCCCTCTACACAAGCTGAAATCATTCGTTTGATTCGGCTTGCACGTATTACCCACAAGTATACGTTCCGGACTACCGAGTCCTGGGCACTACACGTCCTCACCATCTGCCAAACTTCCGATTTGCCCTCCGAATCTATCTTCTCTTCTACCCCCATCCTCACTCAACTCACTGAAGTTGCCGTGTTGTGCAATAATGAGGAGCTTCACGAAGCTGTCGAGCCGATCTGGGCTGACCTTCTTTTCACAGGCCAAACTGATGACATTGTCTCCGCTATGACCGTCGCCGACAAACTTAATCTCCGGCCCCTCCTTGGACTAGCGTACTACTTGATGATGCTTAAAGGCAAGGAGGAATGGGTTGTTTCGCCCAAGTTGACGAGGGACCAGAGGATTCGGCTCTTATCAGGATATTACAACCTAAGCAGAGCGTGCGATGCGCTTCCGACTAACCCTCCGGTGCTAGTGCATCACCCATCGTGTTTCCTACCGGCTCAATCCAGCCCTCAGGGAAGTGCGGCAGTACATGCCCACCAACGATGCGGAGAGGCCTGGACTACGTTGTGGGCAACGATGACGGGGCGGATGATGGGTAGCGATGGTTACGGAAGCCAGGCGTTGAAGATTCAAAGTGTAGATCTGTTGCGGAAGCTGCATCTAGTGAACCATTTGTTGGAGAGTCTGGTCAACGGGAGTGGGGAAGCAGGGCCAGATGGGATGTTTGGGTCGGGGAATATGAATAAGGCATGCTTAAGGAACGCGCTGAAGGCATCGGAAGACAAGGTGAACGATACCTTGTACGCCCTGGCTGATTGCTTTGTGGAGTGATCGGTAGACCGAGCCTGCAGGCACTGGGACGATAACAGACGATAACTGGTGTGAGGTTACCGTTACGCCCAGGTCATCAAGCGTTCGAGAAGGACATTGGTCGGGGCCGGGCGGGCGTAGGTCCGTCTATTTGTCTAGGATGATGTTGCTGAACGGGGTTACAGTTCCCGTACATGTGCGGCGGTTGGGACGGTGGCTTGACCTTTTTGGCAAGCCCGCAGTTCACCGATTCTCTCTTTTTGTGCATAACATAAACGCTTAAAACAACAACATCGGGATCGACTTCTCGTACTTCCACTACCATACCATCGTAATCCTTGTCATCATGGACAATTCCACACACCACTCACATTTTACTCGTTGTATCAGGAGGTCGTGTTCGGCTGCTATCCACGGTCAGCCTGAAGAAGTAGTACTTGAAACTGTATCATATCACTTATCTTTTCCCAATGCTTCTCTGTTCGTTGTCTAGTTTTCGTAGCTACTTGCATAGATTATTCACGCAATCTTGTGATTGTGGGTCAAAGCCCTAGGGAAGAGCTTTGCATTGTGGCTGAGCTTGTGCTCCACAGTGACGCAGACCGCGACGTGCATGACTGAGGACAAAAATCATGGAGTACAAAGAGCACATATGCAGTGTCACCGTCAGTTTTGGACATGCTAATTGCTACATATATGTACTGATTTAATGTACAGGGACAGGGAAGTACCTGATAGGTGCACGAACACGCAACTGGTGCTCACGCAATCTGCACTGTGCAGGGCTTTTTGGTCAACAGCCAATTTACCGAGATCACAGCCCGAGATATCCGAAAGATCTTCATCTACACGGGTCCTCTTTGAATTTCAACCACTGCTGGTCAGCAGCTCAGCCAGTCCACGAAAGTCGACGAAGGTGTCAAGGCAACTGTATGATTATATGGAAGTCTCGCGATAAGACAACACCATACTCGAAAACGAACATGAAAATGCGTAGGTGCCATACTGTTTGCAGGAGGTGTTCCCTGTTTTTGGACTGGACTGTGAAATTGGTTTACCTGAACGAAGCTGAACGAGGAAAGTTGAAAGTTGAAACTCCCGGCGATTGACACTCGCTTGCTCGCTTGATGAAGCCGATCCAGGAGAAATTCCGGTGTAAAGCGGGCAAGAACCGGAACAGGAGATGTAAGAGGTCCTACATATCCATATGTAAGGTCTTGACCTGTCTTGACCCATTTCTTTGAGTTTCAAGAACACGAAAGAGACGCTCGAAGATGCTTACCATTGTCCAGCTGTTATCGACTTTGAAATACTGCGACACTATGAAATTTTTGAGAGCGATAGGAGTCTACGGCCGCGCGTAAAAGCGGGCACGGTCACATGATCGCCGTCGGCAATCATAAATAAGGTGCAGAACGAGTTTTAACCTTTTTTCTTTTTCTTCTGGTCCGCCCAATTCGCCCCGAATTCGCCCCGTTCGTCCCAGGCCCTTGTGTTCGAGAGACAGAAAGGGGGTTGTGTAACCAACTCACCAACTCTAAATTAGCGAACCTGCATCAATAAACTGCGATACGAATTATCGAAGTTCTTCTGCAGCCTGCAGGCCCGCACAAATCCGTGCGGGGTCAGACTTGACTTCGATATTTACATTGTATACTTGCTTTCTGATGGTATCGGAAATTGACAGGCCAGAGATGAAGAAGAGCTTTGAAATTTGTAGCCACTGGTAGTTGGCAACCTGTCGGCCCAAGGTTCTCCTCCACATAGGAGCTTCAAGATCTTAAACAGATCGATTTCAGCGTCGAATTAAAAATTTTATTTGTTTTAGGAGGGAATACCTGGAAGCTTTATAGGAGCTATAAGGACCTTTGTTCAGCCGCTCCGCTCCTACATATAACAAGTTCGTCTCGGTTTGGTCCACGATCCATCGCCGAGATGTCATTGCTGTTCAAGACAGAATATCCGTGAGTGCTGCACTTGACTGACCATTCACTATACCTACCTATCTCTTGCAGGTTCGTTCCCTTGGAGGTCACGAATGGCGATCTGGTTCTCGATTGTATCGCGTTCGGATGGTTTGTGCGTTGATCTGTCCAATGTATTTAGACGGTGTCAGTACTAACACTCTAATATCACATACGCAGTTCGGATTTGCGTATTTTGTGTTCATTGACGCTATTCGTGAAACACAGCGTGCAACCCGCAAGTTCTCTGGATACATTGTCATGATCTGGCTGGAGATTGCTTCGTACGCCATCTGTTTACTGCTCTCGTGTCCCTCGTAACTCAACTTGACGTCCTTGAAGTAATATTGGTTTTGCTGTCCTTTCCTGGGCTTACCTGTACGTCTCAATGTCGTTGTGCGTGCACGCTGTGAGCGCTGACAAACTCCTCAAATCTTCCAGGAACGGGCACATTGCCCCCGGCCTCGGTGTCTTCGTTGGCATCATCATATGCTGGATCACTCAGGTAATTTTCACTCGTAGTGCTCTTCCCTCCTGCCGCTACAGTACTGATATTTGTTTTTCGCAGATTCAATGTATTATGCTTATCATCGCCAACCGGACATGCCTGCTGTACTCTGATCGAAAAGTTCGTGTGAGTGCTCATGGACATCCCTGTGTTCGATCTCATTCAACTCCGCTATGTTAATTCAGATGTTGATAAAAGGCTTAACTGCAGCCATTGTCACTTGCATTTCCATCAGTGTTGCCTGTATCTGTATGTATCGTTACGTTGTTTCTTGGTATTTGCTGTTTGAACGCAGAACTCTACTTAGGGATTCCTGCTCAGCTTCAAATCAGCCAAAAATACATCGCTGTGAGTTAGCTTTCTCTATCTTATATCTCTCTGCTCATTTCTGAGTGTTCCAGCTCAATCATTGGTGAGTACTACACCTCAAGATAAATGTTAAGGCAATGTCTGAATTTATGCGTCGGATAGGTACGACAAGCTTGAGAAGAGTATATATCTCGGTAGGACTAAGCAATTACATGATTTATACGATAACTGATCTCTCTTTAATAGTCCTAGATGCTGTTCTCAACATACTGTTCATTCGGACCATCAAGAAGCGATTGGTTGATCACGGTGTGGGTACTTTGTTACATTTTATTCCATCTTCTTTGTTTGCTGATTAAATTCTCCCTGAATCAGCTCACCAAATACGACCAGGTCGTCAAGTGAGTTGACCAGCGCCGTCCTATTTTTTTGACCGTTTTGTTAACGTGAATCACAGATTCAACGAGTATATCATTTTTGTGTCTGTTGCTATGGACGGTTTCCTCCTCGGTATGACTACTCTACGGAACACCTTCGTATGTTGTTTCGCTGAACCTCTGACCATCACTGAATAAGCTAAAATTCTTTTTAACGATGAATAGGTGTACTGTCAAGTATGTTTGAATCTTGAGTCCCTGCTATTGCTCCTGAGCTCACATGCCTTTAGTTCCATCCGATCACGTACATTGTCAAGCTCAAGATTGAGATGAGCATGTCTCGTATGTTTCCATACGTTTACATTCTGTTCCCTCTATTAAATGCATCTCACAGAGCTAATTGTTTCTGTCGCTCGATCCACGGGTGTTACGGTATATGAGGCCGACAAGACAACGAGTCGGAGTCATGATCGCAGCGGTAACGGAAATGCTATTCAACTGTGAGTCCGCACACCTTCCGCTCAAATATCCATTCACTAATTTCACCCATGATAGTACGACTGTCCATGTTTCTACTCATGTTTACACACATGGCGGCAGCGACGACTTTCGTGAGTTCTTCGACATATCCTTTTCGTACCTATACCAAATCTAACTTTTTGCTCTTCGGCTTCCCAGATCCAACTCGTTCATCAGGTGAAATGCGTAAAGGAGAGGTCGTTGACGTTGATGATCCCCCTCCCGGCGTGAAGGCCATTGATTTCAGGCCCACTTGAGCACGATAATCCAACGAACGGATAAAATCATCTAATGTAAAAGCGATTTAGAGCGAGTGGCCCGTAGGGCTTGCTTGTGGTATAGGGCTATCAATACACACTATATTATACCAAGACATTCCTTTAACTTTGACTGTCGTTCTGGAATAACGATATCTAGAAGTCTTGTGAATGAAACATGTTTGTGCTTTTTGCTTGATCCGAGTCTACCACCTTGACAAGTTGGCCTCCTAAAAGGCTTACCAATAATATCTGTTTCCAGTCGTAGACGATACAGGCTACATAGTTATAGCGCATATCAAATGGACACCCCCTAATCCCGGGAATCGGCATCTGCGGGAGGCAGCCAAAGCAAGTATTAGCATGGCCACGTGACTTCCAGAGAACATTGAATTTGGTTTGTAGCCCGGCAGAGGAAAAGGTAAATACTTGCCACGGAAACCTCTGATGAGAGGGTGAAGAATCTCCTGGTGACTGCAACAGTGCAATTGAATCTACACTGCTGGCTACTGCTGGTCGCTCAAGCAGTTGCCAGGGGGGGTCCAAATACGGGAAACAGCGCTCATCCTTCTGGAACAGAGTCTAGGGCCATTCGGGGTCTTCGGACTTTTCATAGATATGGTCGTCTTTTTGCATTCTCATGAACATATGGATTGACTGAACCAGTCTGACAATGTAGATCAATCTTCGACGCGTGGGGAAGCACTTATCTCCACGATTAAGTGTTCACCGTCACTGACATATGCTGTGGGTATTGACGAATAAATGAAACACTTTGGAGTCATTTTATACGTTCTAATACTCGCACTGTAATCATCATCATCATATTTTGAAGATACAACGTATAATATTATGGAGACAGCTCTAAGATAGGGATACAAACGAGGGGCTACGATCTTGGTGTCCAACTCTTCCTGCCAGCACAACGTCCTTTATTCAGCCTTATTGCACTTACACACACTTACACGCGCTCGATCACCACCGTCTCTGTTACTGTGACATCAACGGAGCGGTTTTCTTCTACGACTGGGGTGATGATGTTCCTTTTAGCGAGTCTCCTTCTTTTCCAGAACATGTACACGCTTAAGATATCCTACATAGGATCGTGGTAGTATGTCAGTGCCTGTCAGTGGGGCAACACGAAATTCAACTCGCACCATCTGCGAACCGAATACAATAGCAACCGATAAGGGAACTGATGCCAGCAAGTGTTCTTGAGATAAGCTTTAAAACCTTAAAAGAACGATACATACCAACGGCAAGTAGGTCCAAGGTAACAACACCATGTGAGATTGATGTGTTCGAGTTCATCAAGATATCTACCATCCTACATAGTGGGACCAGTAAGTTCAAATCCAAGACATAATGTTGTGACATCATAATACCGAATCCTCCTATAAGAGTGTAGAGAGCGACACGAACAAACATGCGAAATGGAATCAGACCATTGGGTCCTCTTCTGACTTCACGGAAGACTGATCTTCGCTTCCATAGATAGTACACAGTATAGACTTCGTGAAAATGTCAAATCAGGGAACGGAACGGAAGTGCGGTAGAATGGCAGGTGCGTAGTACCTTCACCAAGAATCATCAGCACTATCATCGCGACGACGGTAACACCGGTAACAGTCGTACTAAGGATTATTTCAATTTAATTTGAGACTTGATTCAAAGGCAGAGGACAAGAAAACTCACGGGACCGGAGCGTTGATATGACAGTAGAACCCAGTGGAGTGGCGTTCCACGGCCTGCTGATTCGAGAGTCCCGTCTAAATGCAGCCAATTTAGGACTGGTAAGGAACTAGGGAAGAATTCGAAATGCTTACAAAAACGCCAGTCCAGAACACCAAGAAATGTATCGTTGGAGCAACGAACATCATCTGAAAAAATCAGTGAAATCAGCTTCAGATATATTCGTTGAAAATTCTGCTTACTGCAGTATTCCGTCGTTCGTCCATTTTGCATTGGGAGATTGACACGTACAATCGGTAATAGAGCTGGAGAATGGGTGGGTTTGAGTTGTCCCTCGAAATGTGATATGTTAGGCATACCTCAAGAACGAATACAAAGCCAGATGCAGCAACGCTACACGACCAATCAGTCAGCGACGTCGAAACTCCAGGAAGATCATGGCACCTACACAGCAGGAGCTGCATAAATTGCTCCAGCTTGGAAGACGCACAATGCAAAAGGAGGGGGAGGTCCGGACTGTCGCCCAAGAAGTAGCAGGAAAGAAAGGCAATAGATAATGCATGAGATGATCAAAGCGAACCAAGTCTTCATTCGATAGACAGATTTGGAAACCAGGGCAGAGATATAAGCAATAGCAAGGAGTAATAAAGCGAGGAGTTGAAGGACGTCGAACACCACGAACGGGCGGGTCCCAGTCCCAGTCCCAGTATTAACACCCCCTGTAAACGAGGATACCGTCTTAAGTACTCTCTCCACAATGAATAATGGGACCTACTCGATCTAAGGATATGACCAGGCATGATCAATAGATAAGAAAACGAAAGAAAGAGGAATGGGAATGAACAATGGGTCCAAGGCGAAGATTTGAGTTCATTCGTAAAGTAGGGGATCAAAGCGACTGATCGCCGCTGACAAGGCCGAGGAGAAGTAAAGATTATTTTACATACGTGTACGTGAAGAAGCTCTGCAATCATGATCTTCAAGATCATCAGCCGGGGGCAGTACCTGTTTAGCCTCTTGAGAGGAGAATGGAGGGCCGGAAAATGAAGTTGCGGATCGTTAACCTCGGGAATAAGTACCAGCCATCAGCCATGCTTGTATGGGAAGTCCGACTGATCTTCCACGCGGTCAAAGGTAAGTAATATAGCACAGCTGGTGGGCCATGCCTGTTTGACTCTTGTGCCAGTAGCTATTGTTGTCCATGGAACCCGTAACATTGCTTGTGTTCGTTCTTGTTGTTCTCTTCACAACGAAACTGTATGACCGGGGCAGACGAGCACAGGTACGTTCTCAGCTGAGTCATCTCACAGTTTCAACGTTCAACTCGAGAACGTTCAGCGTGACCTTCCCGTCCCCGGAGTCCCGGGCGTTTGGTTGTCCTATGTGAAGTCGATTTCTAATTGCTTTCGTGCGAAAGATGCAATTCAGGATGCGTGTGTCAAGGTGCGTCTTGGTTATCTGCCGTCAGCTTCCTGTCCGTTGAAATGCGCCTTGTAGTACGGGGGAAGATTATTTGCTTTGTCGTTGCTGGGCAAGTGGGTTGTTCTTGCGAAATCCAAGGAGCATGTCAGAGACCTCTACAATGCGCCCGAAGATGTCCTTTCCATGGAGTCAGCCGCAGAAGAGGTACGATTCTCGCCACCATCACCAGAAGAGCCATTCCTGACTTGATTGACTCTGCACGATAGCTGTTACAGCTGCGGCATACAGTCGGAGAGATGTTTTGCGACGAGACTTATCATATTCAAGCCATTCGGACCTCTATGAACCAGAACCTGGCCGACATTCTTCCTGAGATGATAGATGAGATGGAGTGCAGCTATAAAGATATAATTCATTCTCAGCTGAATGGTCGAGGTGAGTCATCTCAAAAGCGTGATGGCGGCAGGGTGGCGGGTTTGCATAATCTCAACTTGACATCTCTCCAGAGTGGACGCCTATCGATGTTCTACAATCATTTTCGAGGATTATCTGTCGAACGAGCAATCGTGTATTCGTGGGCCTGCCTCTATGTGAGTCTTGGTTCATTGTAGAAGGAAAATTATCTTAATTTTGACCTACCACAGGCCGAGATGAAGATTACTGCAAGCTCGCCCGCGAATTTACTGGCCAGGCATTGCTCGCTGGACCCGTGCTGAAATTTTTAGTGCCTGCGTATCTCAGAACGTATAAAAGTCTCTTTTGGCATCAATATGAGTATCGCTGACCTCATTATGCTAGGCTCGCGGGATCCATCGTTAAGATGTATTACAAGCATCATCCAAGAATTCTCAAATGCTTGAAGCCCTTGATTGAACAAAGAAAACAACAACGAAGGAGCGGGGAGATCAAATCACCAGTATGTCTAGTTATCTCGTTTTTATTGACAACGCACCTATCTAACGTTACCAGAAGAATAACATGCTATCTTGGTTGATGGATACTTTGCCTCAAGGACAGGAGTATTCTGACGATTCGCTCGCTATGCGCATGCTTAATGTTAACTTTGTTGCACTTCATACAACTACCAAGGTAAGTCGGGACACCCTAGTTAGTCGAACATTGAACTCAGAATTGGTAATTTTGTCGGGCAGACCTTCACCCATGCACTCTATCATCTTGCTGCACGACCAGAGTATCTGCCCGTGCTCCGTTCTGAGGCCGAGGAACATCTAGCTATTGATGAACCATCCAAGTGGAGTAAGGAATCTCTTAGCCGCTGCGTCAAGCTGGATAGCTTCTTCAAAGAAACTCTTCGTCTGAATGGTTTGGGTGCAATCTGGATGCCAAGACTGGCTGTCGCAGACTTCACGTTCTCGGATGGAACAAAGGTTCCCGCTGGGTATTATGTCGCTACAGCTGCCACAGCTATTCACGAGGACGAAGCCAACTATGAGAGACCTCAAGATTTCGACGGGTTACGTTTTGCTAATCTGCGAACCCATATCTCGAAAGACGCTGTGAATTCTGTTTCGGAGAACGATTGGGTCCAAAGAGTTACTGGGACGTCCGAATCATATCTTGCCTTTGGCGGAGGTCGTCATCTGTGGTAAGTCTGGTGTTAGTAGTCATCTCGTGGGTTCATTTTCTAATTTGAACACATTGAAGTCCTGGCCGCTTCTTCGCATCGATGGAAATGAAATGTCTAATGGCATATCTCGTCTTACATTTTGATGTGATGATGCCCCAAGCTGGTGTTCGACCACCAGATGAATGGTTTGGGCCGACTTCAAATCCAGCCCGAAATGTACGGGTACTGTTCCGGAGGAGAAGTTTGTGAACAAGCGCCTCGTTTATCGCATCTAGGATACCCGGACATATATCCGTTCAGTGATTGATTGCTTTTTAATATATTGAGTAGAGGTGATACACTTGGTTAACATTCTGACCAGATGGATAAGTGTGCTTGCTTGAATGACTGACTGATCAGGAAGGCAACAGAGAAAACGTTTGCACATGCGACATGAGTATGTTCAGTGCAGCTTGCACTGATTTACGGCTTTTGTCCCGACACTTGGAATTGAGCTTCAACGTCAAATGTTCATTTTAGGTGTCCAAGCTCGCAGACATTATACATATGCCCGGGAATCGAAATGAAACATAAGAAATTTGTACACACTGTCCAGATAAATCAGTGACCTATGCGAACCTATCTCCAACCTATGATAGTGTTCAAGGTGACCATCGAAAACAGATTCGACGACGCCGGAATGACCGAATGAAAGCGAAGAGTTGAATGATTTCATTTTCCTAAATTTCTTCAGACTTGTAGTACATTGTTATTATATACATACAGCACAGCATGGTCGTGCACACAAATTTTCCTGAAGTCTACTGGTTTCCTACTTCATCGTAAAACCCCCTGGCATCCCAATAATAGAATGGTTCGTCGTCTCTTTCTCTTCCCAGCCTTTTCGCCGTCAACCCAGCAGCCCGAACGAATAATGTCCCATCAACCTTTTCTGTCCCAGGTAGCCCCGTCCCAGCAAAGAATCCTGGCTGCCTAGATCCATACAACATCGCATAGTGAGCAAGTGCACGTTGACATTTCGCGAGGTGATCATCGGGATGAACGATAGTGTGATGGATGATAGCAAGCCAAGGGTTGGGATTCGAGCTAACAGGTGACTCGAGGAGGAGTGTCAAATCTGGGGAAGAGCCAGAACCAAGGCTGATACGGGCAGTGTCAGCCGAGAAGAAGGATTTGGCGTCAAGATTGGGGCGGCCTCGAGAGATCCAGTAAGCCAAGCTGACTGTGAAGTAACTGCGAAGAAGAATTTCTTTCGCTGAAGGAGACAGATGTTCCGCCAGAGCAGGTATGAATAGGGAAGAGGTAACAACATGAACACTGATCAGACACGGCGTCAGCAAAGAGACGGCAATGGAAAAAAAAAAGGAAAGTGACGTACAGATAAAAATCGGCATTGAAGTCTTTGCCCGGCCTGAACCCACCAAGTGCGTACATCATCACGCATATCCATTGCAACTCCTCAATTTTGCGCTCGACATTCTTGGGGTCTGAAGTATCCAA
This sequence comes from Omphalotus guepiniiformis, assembly GCA_028554645.1. Classification (NCBI taxonomy): domain Eukaryota; kingdom Fungi; phylum Basidiomycota; class Agaricomycetes; order Agaricales; family Omphalotaceae; genus Omphalotus; species Omphalotus guepiniiformis. Next base: position 959,686 of record JAQOOI010000019.1, read on the forward strand.
AGTCCAGGCATTCGCTAATTTAAGCAACTTTTCTCCGTGAACTTCCAGCACTCGCCAGTAAGAGTACATTCCGTCTTCGTGTTCTTCGCCAACCAACTCTGGATCCTCGAGTATACGAGCGAGGATAGTGAATGCGTGGACGTCGCCGGACGTATGGGCGATGTTCTTCCCATTGACAGTAGACGGATCCTTCAGGAAGAGAGACGGCGGGAGGATGGGTGAACTGCCGGATCTGTGAACGGCAGCCTGCGCAAGGCCTAATGGACAGAATTTCAGTGATCTGGACACGACCTTCATCATAAGACTTCACCTTCAATCATCATTCCGGGAATGTTGAACTCAGCACCGTATCCACAATGGATCAACGGATGAATGATTACAGCTACGAATCGGCTGAGCATTTCAGGGTACTCCCCTTTCACGCTCTTTGAGCCGTAGTTTGCTCTGTATGAAAAGATGTACTCTTCTAACGTTGATGACATACCCCGCTGCCGCACCTCGCCTTCAAAAAATGTCAGGTAGGCATTGTAGAACCTACGGATGAAGGATGTCAGCGTGATGCTTGTATTCTGAGCTCTGATCCCCACCTGTCATCACCTAAATGGTCATTATAGTTCTTGATCGTTACAAGTTCAGGCGAAGCAAAAGCTAGCTTCTGGTGCTGCAAATCTTTGTCATAGGCAGCTTGAATGACATTGTCGTCAGCGCCAAGAACCCATAACGCGAGGACGCGGTGAGAAACATGGCTACATTGTATGTGTGTCAGAATAAGAACGCGTTCATCATGAATCATGATCATCAGTATACATACTTGTGGAACCCTTTGTCATTGAGAAAAACATGCCATTTCTCATGATTCTCTCTGAGGATGGCCTGTAATTTCAAAGTCGACTCGGGCGTGTTTCCAGGCCAGTGGACTGGGACGAGCCTTGATTTGTGATGAGATGGGAAAGGGAAGAGGTCACGTATTACTGAAGGCATGATACAAGTTGGGGTGTTAGTTGCAAATTGGACAAGAAAATATGAATTTCTTTCACCTTTTATAACCTTCCCTTGGAAAGTCGAAAGGTATCCTTCGCACGAGAATCAGGAGGAAGGATTGCACAGCAAGCCTCAATCACGCGAGGGCCAGAGAATATCCAGAGAATATCCAGAGACGTAAACTTCGCCAACTGAAACTCCACGACAATGAGATGCGCACCTCAAACCGTTGATACCTAGTCCCCATTCGTGTGTCCTGTGATCCGATGCGATAATGGTACCGTAGTATACCGGGAAGCAGCGGGCTCATGCTGAAAAGTTGGCAGCCAGCCAGCCTTTCACCAATAACACCAATGATAATGATGTTCCACTGCTAGTGCCTCGTTGGTAGCCCGTTGGTCTAGTTCAATGGTCAAAGCTACTGTCGAAGTGGAGAGTATGCAATTTCTAGTTTTAAGTCCGAGTCCAACGCCGAGAAGTTTGTAAAAAATCGCGATGAGCCTCGATCGCTCGCTGGCTCCAGAGTTGCTTATGGGCTACTATTACCCTTCGCTGAGAACGATATTTATTGCATGGATTGATACCAATCTGAGGATAGCTCAGGCTTGACTCAAAAAAGCCAGGTAACAGCACTGGTCAGCCGGCATATGGTCGGACGCGGAGCAGCGTCGAATATATGCGTATCATTACACCGCAGTGAATAGAAAGAAGATGATCTCTCACCGATACTAATTCCCTCCTAAGCAATCGGATCCAATTCAGTTCTAACGAGATACAGTATGTCCGACAAAGGCTGAAGTGGATCTCTGGTAATAGGGCAAGTGCAAAACGCCGGGAAACGCAAATTGAATTCTATGCTGCTGCTAAAGGTCCTACTTTGCGAGCTTGATGAGGCTTGATGTACCCTGGGATGTGTTGATAGCGACAACCCGCACATAGATGAAGGTGAAGGATATTATAAGACATGCAATAAAGTATGGGAAACAGTTGGGAAATGCCTGGGAAATGCCGACGGAGTCGGCAGAAACCTTGCTTGGACTTTAGTCCATACGGCAATTGTTTGTACATATTTACCCAAAATTATGACGTAAAGAAAAGAGGGTAATCAACAAAACTCGCGGTCATTAACCGCGCGTGAGCCTCAGCTTGGGCTCAGCGCTCAAATCAAAGCTCAAACTGGATCTACATACACACGATACAAGTACATCATTACACACGTATTCAATACAAGTACAAGAGCTTCCCGCTCATTCCGCACAATTAGACCTTCTTGAAAAAGCCGTGCCTATCCCAGTAACTGAGCTTTTCCTCATCACGTTCTCGGCCAAGTCTCTCATCAGTCAGCGTTGCCGCCCGAAGGAACAACGTTCCGTCAAGCTTTTCTGCACCAGGTAGCTCAGTCCCAGTAAACCACCCAGCCGGTCTCGATCCGTACAGATTGGCATAGTGAGCCAATGCGCGCTGGCACTTGGCCAAATGATCGTCGGGGTGAAGTATGGTGTGTTGTATGATAGGCAACCACGGATTAGGATTCGCATTCATAGTCGGCGACGAGGGAACGAGCGTCAGTTTCGGAGCAGAGCCTCCACCCAAGTCATCACGAGTTGTGTCCTCCGAGAAGAATGGCTCAATTTCGAGCGCAGGACGTCCACGTGAGATCCAATAAAACAAGCTAACAGCGAAATAGCTGCGCAAGAACGCTTCCTTGGACGCAGGTGAAATATATGCTGACAAGGATGGCAAAAACAGAGAAGAGGTAACAAGGTGCATGCTAAAGGGACCGAAGTCAGACAAATACGAGAGGGCTAAACATGTCGCTCACAGGAAGAAGTCTGCATTGAAGTCTTTACCTCTGCCCTCCTTAAAACCTGGAAGAGCATAAATCATGACGTTCATCCACTGCAATTCCTCGATCTTGCGTTCAACGTCACTGGGATCTGAAGTATCCAGCGTCCACTCTTTGGCGTACTGATATATCTTCTCGCCATGTTCCTTCATCACAAACGAGTACATCTCATCTTCATGTTCTACCCCGACGACCAGCTCAGGATCCTTCAGAATTCGAGCTAGGATCGTAAAGGCATGAGTGTCACCAGAGGTGGATCTGCTGAACGTCACTTTGTGGATTCGAGAGGTTAACTTCCCGACAGATGGTACGGGGTCATTGGGAAAGATGGTCGGTGGGATAAGCGGAGAGTTTCTCGGACAATGAACGGCAGTCTGTGCGAGACCTGGCAAAACTAATTAAGATATGACTTTGTGATATCATCGAAGTCAAATATACCTTCAATAACCATACCAGGAAGCTTGAATTCAGCACCGTAACCCGTGTGGATCATAGGATGAATGATAGCGTCCAAGAAGCGGTTCAACATTTCAGGACGTTCCCCCAGCGCACTCCTTGAGCCAAAGTTCGCCTTCGAAGAAAACACGTATTCTTCAAGAATCGACGCTATATCCATATTTTTTCTTTTCATGACGTCGGTGAAAAACGCTAGATACGCGTTAAAATAGCTAGTGCATCGAAATCAACCACTAAACTTTGCATCATGGCGGCAGACTCACTTTTCGTCTCCCAGATGGTCGTTGAAGTTTTCGCTAGTAATGGCTTCCGGGGATGGATACGCAGGTCTTTGGATCTTCATATCCCGTTCATATGCCGCCTGGATGACTTCCGCGTCTGCACCAAGGGACCACAAAGCAAGAACATGATGCGAGATATGATTATGAGTATTGCAAGTAAAGTTGTTAGCCAAGAATGCTTGTAGGTATTCTCCGACTCACTTATGAAACCCATCGTCGTTAAAAAACGTATGCCATTTCTCGTGATTATCACGAAGGACGTTCCGGAGAGCCAACGAACTTTTGGGGCTATGCCCGGGCAAATGAATTGGTGAGAGCACTGAGACTTGATGAGAAGGTACTGGAAACAGTTCAGTAGCCATGATGTCCCACAGACATGGAACATGGATTGACCGCAATTTATACTCTGCGCCTGGGATCCATATGCGAGGTCAGAAGAGTGATGTCACCGTGTCTTGTGGTCGCTTCACCCAAATCATGATGACTCTTCCGAAAGGCCATGTGAAAGGGGTCACGGATATGAAGCAAACTAGATAGCTTTCAAGCAGGCTACATAGTAGGCAGGCCGCAAGTTGGAGGTTGATGCTGGCTGGAGCTGGCTGGAGTGACTGGAGGCAGAAGTCGGTATGTATTCATATTCATCACGTGTATGTAGCAATGGATCTGACTCATCATGTATTACTAAAAGGTATTTCTCTTTGCATTATATACTGTTATGCTAGCCTTGACCGATTTTCTAATGTCTACCACAGTCTTGCAACCTGCAACGCAACATTTTGGTCTCTCACTGAAAACTCCCCAGCTCACCCACCAATTATCCGCTTCATCTTCCGCTTCATACCCAAAGACTTCCTTAACTTCTACCCACTCTGGAGAATTGTCAGCAAGTTGCTCTTCACCCACAATCTCTAAACCTGCATCTCTCCTGGCTCTAATGGACTGGTCTCGGTATTCTTGCTGTTCACCTGGTGGCATGGTCATATAGTGGACGATTCCTGCTTCTTTCGTGCACATTGATTCACATATCGTCTTCCGAATGCTTTGGAAGGCTTTCAATAATATCTCAATCTGGTCCTCTGAATGGATATGCGAAAAAAGTTTGGCAAAAGCTGCCCCGTCAGCGACTGACAGACCCCAAGATTGAGCCGAACCGGGCTAGAAAGAATCTCAACGTGCTTTCCCCCCCGTGCAAAAAGAGATCTTACTCACCGGAAGAGGATGCGCCGCTCCCCCTAGTACAACCAATCTTCCACTAACCCACTCATCGAGGACACGTTGTTGCGCTACCGGAATACAAGTTGGCGGTGGCGCAAGTTCTCCCAATTTACGCAGACTGTGATTTATTCCTGTCAAAGCGATACCACTATTCGGACAGTCGAGGGGGCTGTACCTTTTCTCTGCGGTCCTCAATACATATTCGAAGCCTTCAAGTCCAGCGTCCCCATCGTAGGGCCCGTATGCACAAAGCGCAAAGTCGGCATTCTTGCCCTTCAATTTACGTCAGGGATCATAACGTGAGGAGAAGGCGCTTCGCTCACAATGGGATATCCAAGGACGCAGTGCTCGTTTCCCATCCAAATTGACATGGCCGCCTGATCTTAATGTCAGTAGTTTGTCCTTCTATTCTTCGCGCTCTTTCGACGCTCACAATGTCTTGACTATATAAATAGGCTAGCTCTGAATTCTTCAAGACAGCCTGCTTCGGCACAATCGTGCTGATATCTGTGTGCATACGAACTTTTTTAGCCACGCCAAAATCACGCGGTTACACACCTGAACATCTTCAAACTCAATCTATTTGCATCACCACCACCACCACCACCACACTCCTCAGAACCCATCTCTAGCATGGTCTGACGTGTTTTCCCTCCTACCCCATCGGCGCCAACGATGATATCTGCACGGACTGTTTCACCGCATTTCAATGACGCAGTCGGAGTAGTGGGATCAACCTCGACAACTTCTGCCCCAAAGCGTACATAGGCTCCTTGAGCTACCGCGGCTTGATATAGGATTCTCCTCAATTCGGCGTGCTAGTCCATACAATACATCAATAACCTGCTGCATGACTTTTATCAAGAGCGCTTACGTGCACGAAAGCAAAATCACCTCGCGTCTCCTTGAGTGCATCATTATCCCACCAGAATTTACCCAAGTATTCCCCAGTTTCGACTATTCGATTTCATCAGTGAATACACGTCGAGGTCCACGATTGAAGAATGAACTTACACAACCTGAAGTTGATGGCCTCTGGCTTGACTGCTATCGAACGGAGCTGTTTCTCAAGCCCCCAATCGTACAATATCTTGGCCAAATTCGGAACAATACGACAGCCACTATGAGGCTGCGCTCGATGTATTAATCGGTGTAACCGACTTGAAATATTGCGTATAATGGCACACCTTGGGTAATAGCTCTGCATCCCTTTCCAGGACGGTGACACGGTGACCGACCCGCCTCAACGCAATCGCAGTAGCAAGTCCAGCGATACCACCGCCCACGATAACGAAATGGAGTGGAAAAGCCGTTTGCTGAGTGCATTTACGCAATTCCTCAGTCGTCTTCTCGAACCGGTCAGAGACTAGCTTTATAGTCATCGTTGTACTAGGAGTGGGATAATAAATTCACAAATCCTCCTGGCCTCCTTTTATACCTCATGGCTTCACACTTCTCAGAAGTACTGAACATACGTCTCTCTGTGCCGAAGCAAAATCCGCAGTCTAGCGAGGGGTTCTCAATTGGAGCCGTAAACCAGGAATTCAAACAACAGCTATTCTCTATTCTATTTAGTATGTAGATGGTAAAAGGTTGGGTGGGTTACTTGACTTCGTACTCCGCCCGCCCGTGTTCTGATGATGGAATGATTCTTTCAGGTTATACCTCAGAGGTTCCCGACAGTTGAATGTTTTCGTGGCGAGGTTTTACTTTATTGTCTGTCACTCACTACTGCGTATCAAAATACAACGAGCGTAAACGAGGGTACATACGATATCGTTGAAGGGTTCCGTTTCAGGTCAACAGTGAGAAGTTCTTGTTACGGAGCCGTCATGCTGTCTTGAACAGTTTTCGAAGCACGGTTTACGACTCTGTTGGAGATGATCATGGACCCCCTTGTAAGTGAGAGTGGACTACATACATATAAGCATTAGTGTGTAATTGACGAAAACCAAGGCTTCAAGTAATAGTCTAGTGGCACTCGATGAACGGCCTCCTAGGCCTACTCCTAGCAATAGCAACGAGCACCTTGGGTGTGAGATCGTTGGTTCGCATTTCAATCCCAGCACTCATTTATTCGTACGAGTAGGCGTAGATCTCATTTTTTGTCATAGGAACTGAACAGTAGTGCCAACAGATGCCAATGCTATGTATATCACGCATATATATGCCTCTCACTCAACGCGCTAAATTCCATGTATAGATCGGAAACAGGAAATGTTCTCAGTATCCATTCCTCGACTCCCGCGATCGATGCCTACGCCCTTGATATATAGCGTAATCCCACCAAATTAGTGTGTTAGCAGGAAACGCTAGAAAGCGCCACCCGAGGCCACCCGTCGTTTTTGTTCGAAAACACACCACCAATATAATTCCCATTCTCATACGGGGCAGTCGAGCATATATAACAGGGCTATTTCTTTATTGGTATACATAGTATAGGACCATTTCGCCTACAAGATAATGATAGATTACAATCGAATTTTACTTGCTAAACTTGTCTTTAAGGTACCGCTCTACTGCTGTTCAAAAGCAGCTTTAAATCCAGCTTCGAAATCAGCGATGATATCCCGAATGTCCTCAATACCAACCGAAACCTATTAATTTTAAAAAAAATCACCAAATAAGTTTTTGATTTTTGATAAATAAACAAAGCGGCACTGATTGGCTTACTCGGATGAGATCGGGGGTAACGCCAGATTGGAGTTGCTCTGTTTCCGTGAGCTGAGAGTGAGTTGTCGAAGCGGGGTGGATCACCAGCGTTTTTGCGTCGCCTTAAAAAGAAAAGAAAAAAGACAAAAATTGTGAGAATTAACCGCAAGACGATCGATGGGTTTTGCTCAGTACTCACCGACGTTGGCCAAGTTGGAGGCGAGCTTGAGACTGTCGACGAGCTTGGTAGCAGTAGGAGCATCGCCTTTGATACCGAAACTTAGGACGCCGCCGAAAACGTTGGGGCGAAGCAGCCTTTTAGCAGTCTCATGTGATTCGTGTGATGGTAAGCCGAGGTAAGAGACCCATGAAACTTGAGGATGAGCTTCAAGCCACCTTGATGTACCGAACAGCGAGGTGAGAAAGTGATGGGTTGGATAACAAACGTGAAGACATACTTTGCAAATGCTAACGCGTTCGAGCTGTGTCTTTCTCCCCGAAGACTGAGAGTTTCTAGACCTTGCAAGAGAAGGAATGCGGCAAAAGGGTTCAGAGTGGGACCGATATCACGGAGTAGCTCGATAGTGATGGTGTTTGAGTTTCTTGATATAGACATGTGGATGAATGAAGTATTTTACCTCGATGCGGACTTTCAGACTAAAGGCGGCAGCGCCTAAATCAGCGATGATCAAGCCATGGTAACCTTCGGCAGGCTTGTTGAATCCAGGGAACTTGTCGGATTTCCAGTTGAACTTTCCTGCATGCAGAGAGGAAGTGTGAGCTTGCATTTAACAAATCTATAGGGAAATATATAGCTTTCCTGCGTCAACAATTGCTCCTGCGATAGTCGTTCCGTGTCCACCAATCCACTTTGTTGCGCTATGCACTAATCAAATACTTTGGTCAAACCCATGAACTAGGTCCACGTCGTCGACATGCAGCTCACCAACGATATCCACTCCGTGGTCGATGGGTCGGACAACATAACCTCCCATTCCAAAGGTGTTGTCGACGATGATTGGAATGCCATGGTCATGTGCGATCTACAAAATAAAGCTCACAATTTACTCGATAAAAACTTGACCAGGGATCATACCTTCGCCAAAACAGGGAGATCAGGTACGTGGTACTTTGGGTTTGTGATACTCTCAACGTAGATTGCTCTCGTCTTCTCATCGATGGCGGCGGCATAAGCCTCGGGATTGGTATCCGTCACGAACTTGACACCAACACCGTACTTTTTGAGGGTTACTAGCAGAGAGATTGGATTAGTTCAATCCATACAGATCCAATGTAAGATTGTTAAACACCTTTGAACTGGTTGTATGTCTTAAGAGGGAAGTGATGAGGATCATGAATTCAACGTGGATAGTGGTTCTGAGCTCACTCCACCGTAAAGATAGGAACTGTGAAAATTTATCAACATGAAAATCGTGACAGAGCATGGCAGGGAGAGCTCACGAAGATACAATGTTATCACCGTACTCCGCAATGGCAGTGATCGCCAAGAATTGGGCGGCTTGGCCAGACGAAGTGGCTACAGCACCGACACCGCCTTCTAAAGCCGCGATTCTCTTTTCGAAAACGTCCTAGACAAAAACAAAAAAACGATGTTAGGCAAGATAATACTAGTTGGACCAGCCATACCACAGTGGGATTCCCAAGTCGAGAGTAAACGAATCCTTCAGTTCTAAGTTATTCGCCCGAGCTAAGCAATGTTCTTGAACTGGCAAGACCTGAAAAACTTACCTGAGACCGAAAAGGTCTGCGCCGTGCTAAAGCCACAAAAATCAGTTTCAACATTGATGAAGGGTGATCAGGAAAGATCCGTACAGCAGAGTTGTTGAAAGTGTACGAAGTCGTTGCATAGATTGGTACTGCACGCGCCTAGTCACGCCGATCGTCGAGTTAGATGGTGTTACACGATTCCTGGTAGATGTATGCATCTCACATTGGTAGCAGGATCAGGTATTTGACCGCCATGAACCTGAAGGGTATCAAACTCGGGTGCTCTAGATGGACCACGATTCGTTAGTAACTCTCGAAGAATAGAGAACACGAAAGCAGCTTTTGCTTACTTGTAGAACTGGTTGGCCATCGCGGGTTGGTGAAAGTACAAAAGAAGAGAGTCTTAGGAAAAGAAAAAATAATCATGATCTGCGATAAATGATCGAATTATATGGGATCTTGAGTGGAGATGGCGTGCTTACCGTACGGGGCCTTTGCAAAATGGCGTAATCAAATATCGTGACATTAACTCTAATTATGAGGCAATTACGAGCCCACTTTGTCCGCCTGACCGCACAGAGAAAAGCAAAATGTATGCGCGTTAGCAGTAGTGTGCATAGATGGAACTGCGATAAATCTACAGTAAACTGCATCAGGTGCCCGACAGATTTGTAATTCTCTCTCTTCTTCACTAGGATTGCTCAACTTCAAGTCCAAACACTCGTTCATAGAACGCCAACTCTCTTTTCAGTGCATCTTTCTGCGTTTCCTCTCGTCTCCAACCATGTCCTTCACCTGGATAAAGTTTATATTCAACTATCCCTCCTCGTCGCTTCACACTCTCATAAATCGCCTCTGCTTGCTCCTTCGGAACAACGCGATCAATATCTCCTTGAAGAATCTTTCGAACACCATTTCAAGTCCTGAACCAGAACGAAAACGAGAGATCTACTCACCAACAACGGTCTGACAATATTGTCAGCGTGATTGACCGGTGACCGATCCACATGCTTTTCCCTCTCTTGCTCAAGAGAACCTCCAATCAACTTGGCATCATATTGCGCTTCAAACTTGTGTGTCATCTCAGCGAGACCGACTAAATCAGTAACACCATACAACGAGGTACCAGCGGCGAATGCTCTAACGTCGCTGCTATGCGATAGCGCTAATAATACTGTAAGACCACCAGAGGAGCTTCCCCGAATGACTGTACGCGCTGGATCGATAAATGAATAAGGGGGTTGAGAGAGGATTCGCGTGGCTTTGATACAATCCTCTACATCGACTACACCCCATTCACCATCCAGCCTAGAAATGTATTCCCGACCGTAGCCAAAGCTACCGCCGTAGTTCACATCTAGCCTAGATGGCAAGGAAGGTTAGCAGATGAAATTAATGAGCATACCCAAAAACGATAGCGCACCATGCCCATCCACGCGAGGTGAAATACTGGATAGTCCGGTTTAGACCTTGCATTGCCATTCCGGTGGGTCCTCCATGCACGTTGACAATGCATGGAGGTTTCTCGTCTTCTTTGCTGGATCCACCATAGTTGGGATTGTGAGGAGCGTAATATATTACGTGAAGAACGTTATTCGGAGGGGCTCTCAATGGAATACCCCGAGGGACGGAGACAAGTGATGGATCCAATTTGATACTCTTTTCGTCAGGAGGGTTTACTGCAGCGAATTCCGTTTCAGCACCAGAGACGATGGAGGTGTCAATGGAACCAATAACGAGCCCCTCCGCCTCGTCTACCTTGGCGCCTAAGAAAGCAAACCGCCCTTGTGATTTAGCCAACGTGCGCATGCTCTCCACGTTCACATAAGGATTCTTCATCTCTTTCTTTTCTCCTGTTTCAATATTGACCAAATACAAAACTACCCTTCCATCTCTGAACGCCGCAAAGGTTGCAAATTCACCATTGACACCGATGACAGCGTACGGGAACATACTAAGTGACCACATAACTTTGGCAAAGTCCTCCGGAACAGGAGTAGACAATACGGGGCAAGTTGTCTTGGTATTAGTGACATATTTCCAAGGGTTAAAGAACCCTGATTTGTCGGAAATCCAGAGTAAAGTTGTTTCATTAGCCCAAGAGAGGAATGCGTTGCTGCAGTCGTGATCTGCACCCGCGATAGTGGTAGTATTCGCTAAAGTAAAAGCATCCGCTTGCACCTCGACTTCGGCGAGTCGGATTTCTGTGGCATCCCAAGGCATGTTGGGATTGTTCCATTGTTGCCATGCAAAGCGAGTACCATCGGGTGAGAACCTTGGGAAGGCATAAAAATCTGCTCCTGAAACAAGTGGTTTTATCGTCTTTGTATTCGTGTCGATGATGCAGAGAGTATTGATGACCGAAGAGGGAACATCGATTGTGTGATCTTCGAGGATTGATACCAGAAAGTTTGGGTTCTTTGGATGGATGTCAAAACAGGCATATCGATATGGTTTGCTTTCTATAGAAATCAGCAATTCAGATTAAAGAGCAACTTGAAGAGGAATCGATGAATTTTATCGCACCTGGAGTAACTGCCTCGGCTTCACTACCAGCCTTCACACCAACGCGATACAATCTTCCATCGCTGAGATTCGAGTAGTATGCAATTCCATCATGAACGATCGCTGCAGCACCTCCATATTCATGCACAGCAGTCCTCACATTCGCATCCTTTCCAACAATTTCACGACCACTATGAGATTCCACAAGAACACATCGACCACCTTCAGAAGGTCGACCTTCGATATGATATACTGTTGACGTTATGAAATCGACCACGACGTCCAGAAGAGCAGTTGACTAAAGAACATACTTTAGTAGAGGGCGTTTAGAATGGCTTTAGAGGATACGATGTGACTGACAGTGGTTTCTGCTGATATTGGAGACGACCATGTTCCATACGGTGCCAACTTTTTGCTAGCCATTAGGTAGATGTTCCAATCTGTTGGTTGCACAAGAGAAGTCGCGATTGAACTCGGATTACAGGGAGTCTGAGTCTGAGTCTGATCTGAGTCGGGGGCGCGTCCCGGCTAGACTGTGATACTTGGATAAGAAGGGAATTCAAACTTAAAATGCGCCGTCAAAAGCCTTCTTCTGGTATAAATACTTACAAGGGTTTTGCATGGAATGCACATTGGAGGAATTTTCGGGCTAAAAAAATCTCACGCCAATCTGTCCAGCTAATGGTCAAGCACATAGTTTTCAAAACTTGCGCATGCAGAGTTCCAATGCCTGAGGACAAACCGATATATATGGTTCAAGCAGACGGAGGGCAAAGTTGTTTGATTGTTCAGTAGGTATAGGTAAGTTGAATACAACATCATGCACAAGGGACCTTCGCAGTGAAAGATACCCAACGGCGCTAATTCTCATCTCAAATTCGATACACCAACTTCTCTCCAGAAATAGGCCTCATCCACGGTTCTTTACCCAAGCAATTTTCCTTCGAAGCACGATCTACGACCTTGCCTGCACCAATCAACGTGAACGCATCCGGTACTATACGTTCCAGCCCGCCAGGCATGAGTCGTACAGATTCGGAGCTATCGGCAAGTGCTTTGGGTCCGATGAGAGCCACTTGAAGAAAGCCACTGTCAGAGCACGCCATGAAGGGTCTGCTGGCATTAATTTGTCTATATATCCAGGTGTATGAATTCAGTTACATAGCAAACCACAGGGAACCTACTATGGTAAATGATATCTTTTCCCAAACCTTTCCAGGCGGCAGCATATAGCGGAGTCACATCATCCCTCACGCTCTCTTTGTACCACACAACCCTTATAACCGCGATGTTACCTCCACCTTCCTTGAAAGTCTGCGAAATCCTCGCGGTAGTTTCATCTTCCGAAATGCAATCAAGAGCATAATCAATCCCTCCAGAGGCTTCCTTAACATGTTGTGGCCATTCAGGATCATTATAATCGAAAACTTTCTCCGCACCCAAAGCAAGGAGCTTTTATGATGTCTTTGAGAAGCAGTGGCGAAGATTCGGTATGGATTTCCGGATGGAGTGCGTAGGTATCTCGCAAGTTCGAGTGTGTACAGCCCGACGGAAGTAGCAGCGGAGTAGATTAAGATGGACGGAGACTCGGACTGTTCTGGGGGGAAGACATACGGACTTGGGAAGGGGGCATTGATTTTAAGGCGGTAAAGTGCCTTTTACTCTATAGTAAGCAGACATCCATGCAGCTAAAAATCCGGAAGTACCTGGGCAGCAGTCAAAGAACATTGAAAACACCTTACCTCCTTGAAGTAATCCAGCAACTCGATCTCCAACCTGCCACTGAGTTACGCCTTGCCCAATTGCATCTACTACACCTGCGATATCACTCCCTACGACACTGCCTGGCTTATCTACAGGATGCGCGACATAATACGGGTCTACCGGGTTCAATGCCACAGAATGTACCTTCACTCTTTTGCTATTCGTCAGTTGACTGGAGGCAAACCAGAAAAAGCAAACCATACCTGATTTCGTTAGGTCCTGGTTCTGGGATAGGTACGCGCGAGACGATCGCTGTGTTTCCTGGTGCAGTGACAAGTGCTTGCATGTTTTCTGACTTGAAATTAGGGCGCAACTTTGGCGAATTTGGTTCTTTAAATTTAAAACCATCGGGGTCGGCCCATCACATAATATCCTGCTTTAAAATATTAGGATGCATATCAATGAAGTCAAGTGAATGTGGTGGTGCTGGCCGAACCAACCCCGAGCCAACCCGAGACGAAATTGGACACATAGCTGGTGGCCAAGCCCCTATCGAGGATTTGCGGACACATTTCAGATGGCGCTTATTTTGGCGCCCGTCCACCCATGTAATCCCTGTTACTCTATTCGCTACTTCAAATTCCTCACTTCTTTCTTCTCCACCTTGACATATCAACTCAAGATAGTATGAGAGTAGCCCGATGAGACCTAGGTCATATGGCACCCCCGTATGTCGCGAGCAAGGATAATTATAAAGTAGGGAAAGGCGAATGGACATTATCCTGAATTACAATTACTTTTTACCACTTCTAACAGGCCCAAACTTCATCGAGTTGTCTGATACGAGACCATTCAAAAGCTGCTCGTCACTAATATCTTCCAACCTCTTGAGTTCTCTCCGAACATACGTCACGATATCCAGCATCAGCTCAGGATACCTAACGTACTTGTCAACTTGTTCAGGTGGATAATCATACACGCCAGACCCATCATCGCGCATCGCCTCCTCGTTAAAGTCGACCTTTTCAGGATTGACAACAGCACCTCCTACAAGGTTGACTGAACGTCTGAAGCGTGGTGAATTTGGTAAATCTGGGTCTGGGTACGCGATCCCTTGTGCCCCACGAGCTCCAAGAAGGTTTCTCCATACAGCACCAGCAAGTTCCATATCGTTTGTGAACATTCCGATATCGAACGACATGCCCATACCCATCCACTGCTCCTTGAATATCCTCATCTGCCGTGTGACAAGCCTCTCGGGCGCACGACTGCCTCGTTTGATTATCCCGTCTGCGGGAATGTTTGGGTTGACGTAGAAGGGAGAAATGAACGTGTAAGTGGGTTTCGGGGGTACGTATGGTTGGAGAATAGCGCGGATTCGGTCTTCAATGTCGAGGAAGAAGTGATCAAGGAGGAATTGTTGATATAGGTTTCCGTGAGGAGGTGGGAGGGCCCGAAGACGGACAGTAAGCATCCATACATGCAAGTTCGTTATAGTGAACCAGGATTGGAAAGTTGGAGGTAAATCACATTCTGCACGAAATGAATACCATGAGTTACGATGAAACTTGGTGTCTCAAACAGCACAACAGTGTTAATACTGACCATCCTGCCAAAACTCTCTCCCCGCATCAGGCGTAACAGCACACAATTGCTCATACATCAAAAATGCCCTCCGTCCCGCCATCTGCTTCGGGCTGTTGTACCCCAGCAAAGTGGTCACCTTCCCAAACAACCATCTGGCCGTACCCGAAGTTTCGACCGTTCGTGTCAACCAATTTTTGGGCCTCGAAGGAGCCTCTGCTTCTCCACTTTCACTAAACTGGATCACAGGCCTTGAATCTGATGAAGACGAGGATGAAGACACGGCATTTGCTACTCGCGATGAGACATTGGATTTTGGAGACGCGTCGACCTTGTCCGACGGTTTTTTCGCTGTCGAAGTAGTTATGTAACGGGTTCCATTTGCTGGTGCAGTAAGAGTCTTTGGAACCTGCAAGAGGTGAGAACGAAGAAGTGAGCGAGAGAGCATCAAAACGCTCCGTAAAAAGTCTGGTAAAAAGTTACAGCCAGACTTTCAGATCTCGGCGCTAAGTATGACGCTAACTGTGTCTCCGGTCTCGGCCCGTGAAACTAGCGGCAGTTTACACTAGCGCCTTGCACGCTCTTTCAACTCTTTCAAGTTAAAACTTGGTGTTCATACGGGCACCAGATTCAAGCACTATATAGATAGAAAGTAATATTTCAGTACTCGGCGGCAATGAAGGCCGGAATTCTCGTCACGTGTCCTTTCACGCGTCGCGACGCGTCCAACAGCTGAATTTCACGGGAATCCCAGTGGTTTCAATGCCGGTTTTTGCCAGTCGCATTCATCAAGGCACTATTCATCTTATGTCCCAAGAGATTTACTTGTTGTTATAGTCAAATTTATCTCTGAGAATTCGCGGGTAGGTGTGACCGTATGACGGCGCTTCGGAAGTGCGACTCAGAGAATGCCCTGCAATTCATAGTAACCTCTTTGGGTTTCGTGCAGGGGGCACTGCACAAGACAGATAAATGTCATCTTTCCAAAGTTATTTCACGAGTAGATAGCTTGATGTGCTCTGTATCAAGCAACCCTGATTTAGACACAGCTAAGAACCAAGAACTTTGAAGATTGATCATAAGAACCATAGTATTATTGAAGTAGAACACAAGAAATCAATGACTGTTCAGTATACTGCCAGTTAAAAAGTAGAAATATCGGTATATACAATCGTCCAAAACCTCATTCCACCCAGAGGTGGACAGCGCAAGCACAAGCTTTTAGGGTCTAGTTCTTTTGTCCACCATCTAATATAGTGACCGTCTAGCATCTAAGCCAGGGTAATACCAACGAGAGCAGCAAAGAGTGCTACCACGGAGTTGACCTGCATCGCCAATGCCGAGTTACTTGGTGTTCCCGTGGTTGCCGTGCTAGAAACAGACGCAGTGGAAGACACGCCTCCGCTGGGAGCAGTGGCAGACGGTGTACCAAATAGCGTCGCGCCGCTCACGAGAACTGGGGGAGCGGAGGCCGATGCACCTTGGCCTATTAACGCACCGACTTCTTGCTGGTATGTGATGTTGTAAATATTAGTGGATAGAACAGAATGCAAACGGCAGAAAACTCACGCCAGGTGTACCCGTGAAGGATTGAGCGTTAGACTGGAAAGCCGAGAACGTGTTTCCGGTAGTAGGTGCGTTGATAGCTCCTACCATGCCTGAATCATGAAAACCAGAACTCAGTTACGCGTTAGTCGGCGCGGTGCAAAGTTAGTGGCTTACCTGCGGAACAGTGAGGGCTAGGAAGCAGCTGCTTGCAGTAAAACCAGATAGCTGAAGGTGGTAAGTCATATCAGTGTGAAAGCAACAACGCAGCGAGGTTTTGTACGAACGCGTCGTGTCGTTAGTAATCGTGAGGGTCCATGTAGGTGCCGCGGAAAGTCCGTTGGTAGGGATGAGAACCCAGCCAGAGTCAAAACCACCAGCTAAAGGGTTGCAGGGGTCCGAAAAAGAACCTGAAACCAACAAGATTAAAACAAGTTTGGGTTATTGAGCGCCGCTATCGTACTTTGAGTGATGCTGCAAAAATACTGCGATTAGAATAGGTCATCGATGTTAAACGTGTATATACCTATGGTTCCCAGGGGTTCCAGAGAACTCAAAGGTGATCGTACTGCCAGCGCTGGCATTGAAGGTGGATGGGATGAACTGGAAAATTCCACCTGAAGAAGTCGCGTTACCGCCGACCTGAACCTGAACTGTCTGTGAAGAGGATAAACAATTAAGATGGTACCACACGCTGTTCATTTGCGATACTCACCTGATTTTGCGCGTATACAGTTGCAGCTAGTGCGAGGGAAGTCAAAGCAAAGAAACGCATTCTGAATTCAAAGGTCTTGGCAGGACAGAACGAACAGGTGTGAGTAGATGAGGGGAATGAGACGAATGAGACGAGCTCGAACTCTTTTGAGGCAAAAACGTCTCATGTCCGTGAGCCTTTTAAATGTGAACGTCTTGCAGGGTTCAAAAAGTGCAAATGAGCCATTTCATCATGTACGAAATGGAGATGACAAAAATGCCACACTTGGACCATTCGAGGATGGTTAAATGTATCAAAACGTCAACGAGTGAACGGTGACCTGGGAAATTCATCCTCGGAATAGGGAAACGCTATGAATACCGGACTTGAAACAGGTGATGACAGATTCGTGCCGCAATGAAATCGAGCTCCTTGAGGCGAATCTGTCTCATGCCCTTGCCTTCGTGCGTGAACTTCTTGCAGGGTCCACGAAGTGTGAATTCCATTTTATCATCTACTCGAGATCACAGAATGTCCACGCTTCATCCACTCGAAGGTTGGTGAGTACGGCAACGAAACCTCAACCTGGGAAAGTCGTTCACGGAATAGGGAAACACCATGAATAATCAGGATGAAAATAGGTATACGATAACCATAGAAGGTGATGGCGGATTCGTGTGAAACAGGAGAACGAGCCTGACTTGAGGATGTTTTCTCACAGAGCATTGCCGGAGACTGAGAATACATGAGTCTTTCTGTTTTCTTTCATTTCAGCTCCAACAACACCTTAGGTTGAGCACCACGATATTCGACGTTATCTCCATAGCATTACAGAGGGTAGTTGTGGGGAAAACGTTGAAACGAAGACTTGGTACAGTAGTACTTCCGAGTTCAACAGCTTTGTCAGAAGAAAAGATTGTGCCTTCTATGTCCACGAGCTCTTGTCCGCAGTACATCAAGACGTCCCGAACACAGCTTTGGAAGGGAGGAAGACTAAGCAATGAATGGGGGAATGGATGAAGAGGCTGATGGACGACTAAGCATGCAGGAGCCATCAGCGGGTCAGGCCTGAGGACGTGAAGATAGCGTAATGTGAGGCTAATAGAAACAGACCCGGGGGGTCTGTTTCTTATTGAAAGACAAGTTCCGAGAGCCAGCAGAGGTGACAGATGCCCAGCAGATGCCGGTACGTGGCACGAAGAGAGGGCGCAGTCCGATTTCAGAGCGGCGTAATTGAAAAGCTGTGGACTGCATACACGCGAAAATTCCTGTCGCCGAGTTGTAGACTTTCCAAGTCACCGGCTGGTGAAAAGTGCACTTCACGTATCTGTTTCTTTCCCGCTGTCAGCTTGATGCATCCTAGGCTGAGTCGCTGGAATCAGCTGGAGTGAGAGCATGACGCATAATTCGACACTCACGTAAAATCTTGCATATAATAAATGTGAAAGGGCTGGCGGCCTGGAACTAAGTACCGGAGCCTCTACAATATCGCGTATTGAATGTTGAACATTTTCATCGTACGACTCCCCCGGCAAGTGACTTGATTATATTGCATGGCACCTCCACGGCAGATGAATCGATGAAGCGTAGCAGCACAAACAGCTCATGATCAAGCTTCTGAATGCAAAACATTGGAGCGTATATGACGAGGAGGAAGACTTGAAGAGTCAGCTGGCTCTTGCCCAGCTCTTGCTTTATGTTTTGGCCGTAGTCGATGGCATAAGGGCCCGTGGGAATATAGGTCACGCCATCTGGTTGTGACGCCCTAGGCGGGCCGCGGCATATAGGCGGAAATCTCGTGTTTCCCCCTCGACCCACCGTTTATATAGTTATGAATCTACAGACCTCGTCTTGAACTCGTACTCTCATCATCTCCTCTCAAATGTCCTTACACTCAATGGACGACTCTTTGTGCTCCCTATTCTCCACAGACGAAGTTCCGACCGATTTCGAAGCTTCAAAACTACGGGAACTATGCTATGAACATGAAGAACGACTCACTTCGCTGGAGCTCGAAATCAAGCGTCTCAAAGACTTGCTTTGCGTGCGGGACGACGAGAGGTCCCAGCTCAGAAAGTTTCTAAACGTGCATAAAGCGCCTTTGTCACTTTTGCGTCGTATGCCTCCTGAAATACTTCAGAGTATCTTCCTTCATTGCTTACCGACAACACGTAACTCGGTTATGCATTATTCGGAAAGCCCAATTCTATTGGGCCGGATCTGCAGAAGATGGAGAGCGATCGCATACGGGACACCGGAACTTTGGTCGTCTGTGCATGTCGTGATACCGTCACGCGATAAAGACGAAGAGGCAACGGGTTATGAACTTGCGCTTTTGAAAGGCTTGGAAGCTTGGTTGTCACGCTCTGGGATATGTCCTTTGAACATCTCTGTCCACTGCTCACATCGATCTGATCTCTCATCGTGTCTGACGGTATTGGCAAAGTTTAGTCGCCGCTGGCAGCGCGTCGAGTTTTTGAACGCCCCGAGTTATTGGAAAAACTTGCCTGGGTTTTCTGCGGTGAAAAGTGGTGATTTACCCCTCCTTGAGACGTTCATCGTTCGTGCGTCGTCTCCAAAGTTTGGCTGGTACAGACCGGCAAACTTCCCATCCGGTGTTTTCCAAGCACTTGAAGATGCTCCCAGTCTTCGTCGCGTAGTTGTGACGGATAGCAGCAGCATGCTATTGCCTAATTTCGCCTGGGGTCATTTGCATGATTTACATCTCGTGTCCTCAGGCTCTCTAGGCCTTGCGCTTGAGAGGGGCACCATCGGTGAGCTTCTCGCGCAATGTACAAATCTTCGGACATGCACTATCCAATGCTCAACGTGGCAAGGAATACACACAAATCCCACCCTATCCATCACCCTCCCTTTCCTGCGCAATTTCTCGCTGGTTGTCAAGGTCGCAGGAAATCAACTCACTACACTTAGTGAAGTTTTAGACCGGTTGACTGCCCCAAAACTCGAAAAGCTCGAAATCAGAGGTCTCGGCGAGCGAGACGAGCTGCCTGCTCTCAGCCGTTTCCTCAAGCGTTCGTCGTGTTCGCTACGTAAACTCACCCTCGCCTTAGGCGACTTTACCAAAGAAGATTTTGTCGAGCTCCTTCCGTTTATTGACCACGTCACGGATTTCAACTTCCAGAACTGGGCTACCGGATTTCGCAACGATGACGGTGTTGATATGAACGACTGGGTCCTTGCTGTACTCACCCCTGGTTCGACCGAGGCACAGGAAGTCTTGCACTCACGTCAATCGCAATACACAGCGTTCTGCCCGAAACTTGCGTCTTTTACACTCTCCGAGCCAGCCGATGTTCTCTCGAACGCTCTCCTCCAGTTTCTTCATTCTCGTGCTTCACCGCTGGCGGTGAATACGGGCGTGGCGACGCTGCAGAGTGCAAAGTGTTCGTTTAGGACGGTAATACCAGAGCATTTGCAATGGGATATTGAGAGCTTGATGAAGAGTGGGTTGAAGTTGGAGATTGGAGCTCCGAAACCTATGGTGACGTTTCAGAGGAGGATCAATCCATGGGAGGGGTTACCCGTGTACGAGGATGAAACGGAGTAGGGGTGCTGCTAAAAGGTATTGTGCCCCATGAACCTTTGTCAACATATGACCGTTATTGACCTCTGAGCACCGTCTTCTAGACATTGAACTCAAAAATAATCAAAAATAATCCAACTTAACGTTTTCTAGATCAATTCGAGTTTTCAACAAGCTAGAAACGATCAAGAATCTTTTCTTCCTATTGTTCCTCAACTGGACCCAATCTTCTTGTACTAATCATCGGGAATTTTAGTGTATTGTATATTCTTGCATGTCTGTTGTCTCCGCATACGTTAGTTGTATCATTAGTGTTGACATCTTTTGCGCCGTTGCTTCATTGAACTGAAGTGGTCATCTATCACATGGATTCTCTAAGAATTCAGTCGTGTACGCCCCATGGGAAATGTCTAATGCACTGAGGCCGACTCCGTCGTAGCATTGAATAGAAGGTAATGAGACTGATTCTGCTGACGAAACGATGGTTTAGTAACTAAGTTACAGTAAGAAAAATCGAAGAGAGAATATAATCATCATACTAGACCTCAGGTGATCTTTTAGGAGAGTATAGACAGCGAGCGACGCAGTGTCGAAGCCAATTCCGTTCCTGTACGAGACAAAGTACAATTGCTGTCAGTGTTTAAGATGATCGATAACCGTCCCAGTCCGTGATAAAACAGAATGATAACAAAAGTATCCCGTTATCTCAACACTCAAGTTACGCGTCCTCCAAACAAGACCATTTTGAATTCTCATGGAACCAGACTTTGCCCATGGGTAATATGATTGTCTTTAACGTCGGACAGCACTGATGCCACTTGACGGCAATCTTTTGTTCGTCTTCTTGTGAGACGTGGTTCGTCGGCGTGGCGGACATGTAGGTGAGGTACTGTAGCAGATGAAAGGAGATGTTTAGTGAAGAAGTGGGGGAAAAAGGATAGAGTAGTCACCTGTAGTTGTTTGAATTTCGTCAAAGCAGGTGCAGATGCTTCCAACAGTTTCTGGAAGAGAGTATTCAATGAGAGCAGGATATACGAGTGATTGAAGGACACACCTCAGAACACTGTGCCAAAAGGATGACTATATGCAGCGCCTCGAGGTCAGGTAAACGGTTCGCCACTTCCGCTAACAGATACTCAGGCGCATTCGGGTCAAAACTGATGATGTTCAACCTCTCGATAGGCTCCGACGACAGCTCAAGCGCTTTCAACGATTTGCACGCACAGTCCGCATACAGTGGCATCGAGACCTGTCTCACGGGTCGGTCTTTAATAATAGACCCAATGATATCTGGGCCCGCGTGAATTGCTCGCAGACGAGTCAAGTTCGGTAAAGCATCGGGGGAAAGAGAGAACGGGGAAGGATTAGGGTTCAAGTTAAATGTACTGAGGTTGAATGAAAAATCCGAAGGATCCGAGTTGAACCCACGAAGTGTGAGGTCTGCGATAGACGGCTGAGTTTCGAGGAAGCGGATGAGGGATTTATTGCAAGGGAAAGAGGCGGAAAACTCTTTCAATGCGAAGGTACAATCCTGGATATTCCACGGATGAAAGTCACCTGGTACGTCGATGCTGAGGGTGGTGAGGGATTTTGCGTTGAGTAAAGCAGTGCGAGTTAGACGATAGAGGTTTCGGGTAGGATGGGTGAATGACGCCCAGTGAATGTTGAGCGAACGTACGAGAGCTGCGAGGCGAGGATGTTGGGTGAGAGTCTGTAGACAAAGTACAGATTCCTTGGGATTTGCGAGTCTGATTGTGTGATAAATGTATCGTATAGCGATGGCATTCAAAGATTTGTTGCTAATCGCAACATTCAGAAGGTCTCGGTTCCTAGTACCCTCTTGAACATGATGGAGCACAAGGTCAAGAATTTCGGTTGGAAGAATGGGATTGCGCAAAGGCAACAGAGGAACTGGTGATTGTGAACCCTCATCATCAACACGCTGCTGCTTTGCAGGCCTGGTGTCATCTAGTGCACCAGAAGCACTACGCCTATCTGCTTCGTGCAGAAGACCCGCCTTGCGAGCATTGAAGGTATCGAGTAAGGAAGTTATATTGTTGATTTGCTGGTACACCAAGTCTGCCTGCTGAACAGCAAATTGCATGCTCATTATTGTGTCAATCTTGAGTGCAAAGTATCTGCGTTCAGAGTTCTCAGTCAGTATTCACAAGGATGAGATGCGCAGGTATATACAGCACCACAGACCTCTATTGAGATGGATGAATCGAGGTTGAATACACCGAAATCGTGCCCTTTCTAGAGGTGAAAGGAGAAAAGGAGACTGCAGAGGACTGCAGGCAGTTTGTGTGACGATCTGACAATGGGCCACTTACAATGATTGCATAACCCGGCCCGGCAAGTCCGCCTCTGAATAGTCCAGGCCTTACTCCACATGACTTGAACAAAGAAAAATTCATTACAACTTCGTAGGCAAGATATGTATGTATGCACTACTCCCCGGTACTATAAATCTCGCAAATTGCAGGTATATGTTATTTCTAAGTTTAAAAAACGCGTCCCATGTCTTTCCACATTTATTGCTTCTTCGTCTTGAGACGATCCTCCACCGCAGCCTCGGCCTTGATACCCTCAGCAAGAACTTCGTCCATAAGCTGCTGCTCAGCCTTGAAGAAGTCCTCTTGGTTTCCACTCTTTTGCGCAGCCTTCTTAGCGGCTATGACACGCTCGCGATAGATAAGGTACTTGTCGTCAGTACCGAAGAGTCTATCCCACCAACGGAACGAAGTAGCGTAGTTGTTGGTGAAGGCCATGTGATGGAAATCGTGGTGCTCAGCTCCAGACCAGAAGGGAAGAATGTGTTGTAGTGACCAGGGGAAGTCTAGAATAACGGATGAATAAATTATTGAAAAGAATGGATCGGCTGTAACGTACCGTAACCACTGTGGGCATCAACGGCCTGGAAGAGCTTGAGGATGACCCAAATGAAGAACGTGATGAAGTGCACTTCGGTAAAGAGACACAAGAGGAGAGAGCCGCCGAGAGTACCCATTCCGAGGATGAAGACCTCAGCAGGGTGAGCGAACTCTGCAGCAAGACCGAAGGGAGCCGAGTACTTGTGATGAAGCTTGTGAATATGTTTGTAAAGCAGAGGTGTGTGAAGGGCACGGTGAGCTGCGAATTTGGATTATTTTATGAATCGACGGCGGTAATACGATAGCTGAACTCACCAGCCCAGTGGAAGAGGTCTTCGAAAAACATGAAGAAGAACACCTGCCAAACTATAGTTTTGTAGTCGGGGAAAGGAACCTGGTAGGTTTTCATGCCAACAATCTCGGACATGGGGTGGAAGAGCCAGATCTAACAATGCGTCAAACTCTGCAAAAGGTTTCATATGTGAACACGACTTACAGCGGGGAGTTCAACAGTGAAGTGAGCGAATAAGACCTGCTTGGTGCATTCCCATTGTTCTTTGGCAGACGGAATCTTTGTTGGCTGTAGCTTGTATTTTCTGAAGTACGGTATAGCGTCGATGATGACCCATGGAATCGAACGTCCAAAGTATACAATCTGCAAATAACGCGACAAAGACATCAATGAGATTTGTTGAACAACATAGAAAACGCGTAAATACCTCATGCATCAAGAAGCTCATGAGACCAGTTGCAATTACAGGGTTCCCCCACCACACATACCAAGCAACCCACTTCTGCTCAAGCCAGTTCAGTTGAGTGAAGTCAGTGCCAGCGTAAAGAGCGTCGAAGGCACTTGGGTTCGCAGCTATTGTCGCGTTGAGAGACATGTTCATGATGTTCATGGTGAGAACGAGGACCGGGGCGACGTGGGGAATCTGAAAGGCAACGACCGCACTTTATAAAAGCGAACCCTGTAGTCAAAAAACCACACCACTTTTTTTATTTCCCGCAAGTGGCGTGAGCGGCTAACCACGGACCGGCGTTCGGCCGCTCGGCCGGGACCCAGTCTAGACAACCCAGGGCCGATCACGTGCCGAACTTGTTCATTCTCTTCAACTTCCGTTACTTCGAACCACCTTCGAAAGTTGCTGAACATGAACGGATAATCCATAAACTTCGTAGATATCTCTGAGGATAACACCTATGCTCTCCCAGGATAGTCTCGATGTATTACTTACTGGTGGCAATTCCTGCAGAATTTGGCGGGACTTGCACAGAACAAGGCTAGATGGAGGCTCGATCTTCGCCTCCCCCCCGAACTTCAAAGCTTCATATTGTGCAAAGACGAGAAGGTGAAATGGTGCCATATAATCCTACACACGTACTTACTTGGGGGACTATATATGTGCCCGCGGCTAGCTCTTTGACGCCCTTTTCATTGCCTGGATTCCGCAGCGGCATGCCACATTCATCGCGTATCTACTATCCACTTTAGCTTCATTGTCAACAAACGTTCCATCTTGAACATGTTTTGACATCTCATGCGAGGGATCAACCCTGTCCATGTGCGGGTGAACTACTCATCTCGAATTTTGACGATGATCTTCCCTAGTGCCATTTTCGCCAACATTCTATCGTATGCCTTCAGAAGTCACCGTTTAGAACAACTGCCTTATATCTTTACAAGTCACTGCTTACCTGCAGAACGTCCTCGAACTCCACCACCTCATCAACAACCACTTTCAGCTTCCCTTCCTCTACTAGCCTCGCAAGCCTAGCGGCTTTCTTCCCGTTGGATGTTGTACTGATCATGGTATACCGTCTTGGTACACCTCCCAGGACTGGCGGTAAGTAATACCTCAAGTATGTGTTTAGGATGCAACGGACAATGGTAATACCTACTCCCTCGAAGTTACCTACGTTTATGTAGGCACCGGTGGATGCGAGATATGTGGGTGAGTAGATAAACAGATCTCCTGTACCGATGGTGTCAAGGATGTAGTCGAATGGTTGATCATGATATATTCTGGACAGATGGGCGTGTAACGGCCTGTAAGTGCGATAATCGACCACCTATACAATAATTGAACATGATGTCGACTTATACTCAGAACCAGAGAACGATGTACCTCATCCGCACCCAAACTCTCCACAAGCTTCTTACTTCTCTTGGAACATGTTGCGACAACATACGCTCCCATCGTCTTAGCCAACTGTATCACCATCGTTCCAACACCCCCGCTACCCCCATTCACGAAGACTCTCGTTCCCTGCCTAATATCTGCCCCTGATTCTGTCAACATGTTCCAAGCCGTCTGCCCCGACCCACTCAGTCCTGCTGCCTCTGACATCCGCATCACAGGAGGGACAACAGCTACATCCTCTGCGGAGACACAAAAATACTCTGCCAGTGGCCCATCGCCGCCCAATAACGCCAAGACAGGCAAGGATCCGAACACTCTTGTTCCCGGCGAGAGCTCTGTGTGAGTTCTGGAAACGCCGGGACCTGCAAGCTGGATGATTCCACTGAATTCACCCTCAGGGACGTAGGTGGTTTTTCCTTTGGAGAAGATGTATCGGATATAAGTTGGAATGGTGGAGAGTGTCATGTAACATCCAGGGTTTAGACCTACATGGGTCACGCGTATGAGGAGGTTATTGCCTGCGGGAGGGGGAGGGACGGGATAAGAGGTATTGAGAGTGAGGATTTCTCGAGGTAGACCGCGGGAGGTGTATGTCCATGCGCGCTGGATTTGGGGGAGTGTGGGGTAACTTTGAGCTTCACCCATGATTGATTTTCGATGTGTGACTCGGATACTGCTAAGGTTATATGGTGCTATTTTTGTTTCTCAACAATCTCTTTTGAGGTTCATCGAGCGTGGTCCCATCCACAATGTTCACATTGTAGATGGCCATGGGTAAGAATCCTAGCATCTTGCCAACATTTTCACTTTAGGTGGAGTTACTTACGCGGAGGATGATGTGATTGTAATCATGTTTCCTTGTCAGGTAAAGCAACAATTCTATACTAGTATTCCTCTGATACTTACAAATAAACATTTACTCGTTTACTTCCTTTCTCTCCCGCTTAGTGAAAGTAAGCTTCGCAGTCGGGTTGGGTACAGTGAAGATATTGAAGGCGAACGGCTTGGGATGTTCCGAGGCGCCCTCTGGGAACGAAAGATCGTAATTAAGCAGGATCTCAGCTAAAAGGACTTTTATTTTTAATGCAGCGCTGTGATGGATGCAGAACAACATCAATTGTGTAGTTATCAAGTTATCAGGAACCACTTACAAGAATCTCCCCGGACACGCATGCTTCCCAATCCCAAACACAATGTAATCATTACTCATGGCCGTGAAAGAATATTTTGCGTCGTTGGAAGCCGTTGAAGAATCCCGCCCCAGTGCCTGGTGGCGTAATTTGGAAAACCGAAACGGATTGAAATCCTCGGGATCCTTATAGGCCTTAGGATTGTGATGCAGTGGTTTCGGCGCGAATGAAATGACACTTCCCGTTGGGATGACAGTTCCATCAGTAACGACGGCATCATGTACCACAAGTCGGGATGAGCCAACTGTATGTTATGATTTTATGAATAAAACCATCAATCAAGGCGGAGGATATAGCAGATACATACCTGCAAAGAGGGAATGATAGCGGCCTATTTCTTTCAGCAATGAATCGAGCATGTGGAATCTGTCCACTGCGGTCTTATTGCAGACGCCCCCCTGCGCTTGTAAAGCTCCCAGTATCTCCGCCCGAAT
Source organism: Omphalotus guepiniiformis (assembly GCA_028554645.1). NCBI lineage: Eukaryota > Fungi > Basidiomycota > Agaricomycetes > Agaricales > Omphalotaceae > Omphalotus > Omphalotus guepiniiformis. The sequence goes on from JAQOOI010000019.1 coordinate 987,065, forward strand.
TAAGTCAATTTGCTCCGATGACATTCGAGCTAGCTCGAACAGCGCGTGGGTCAAGAAAATGCTCCTAAAGAAAAAACATCATGATGATTTTGCGGGGTGTGAAATGAGTGAACAGATACGAACGAGGTATGTATAGATGCCATATTGAGATGGACGACGCGAACGGTAAGTTTTTCAGCCTCATTCAGGTCCTCTTCAGGTGCATACCGCAGAAGAAGGTCGGTGATCGTCTGTGGATTGTCCTATACAGTGAAGATTGCCTTGAGAACTCCACAATACGACCCAAAACTATTCTGGAAGTTCACCTGCTGTGCGTATTTGATTCGTTCTTCCACATACGGTGTCAACAGACGGACGGCTTCGTCCTTGCTACCAGCAATGATAGAGAAGAGCCTCCAGACCAAACTGCCAACTAATTATAATCTGCCAGTATCTGCGAAATTACATCTCACTCACGTTCTGAGGCATTGCGGGAACCAATTCAAAACTTGGGACATTGGGATAGCTTGTTCCGCTACACTGACTTGTCTCTTGAGAAATCTCTCATTCCGACATCCAGGAACACCGATCATAGCGCGATTGCTAACACGAGCGACGAGTCCGACCATAGTCTTGAACAATGGTATCGTGACAGAATCTGCGGTATCAGGAATCTTGAGTTTTTCGGGTATCGCAAGTTGTGCCTCCTCAAGCATTTCAGGAACCAGGCTTTTGAGGGCCTTGGTGAGATCAGAACGAATGATAGTTTCCAAGTGGTAGGGGTTAGTAGTAATATCGCCAAACATGATGTTCGGCTGAAACAACTAATTGAAGAAGAGCGGGATGAGGTAGGCATATCAAACGGAAGTTTGCGCTCTGACCTGTTTGGCACGCAAAGGCGCGTTGAACTAAGTAAGAAAACAGAGAATTCTCAGTGACCATACATGACGGCTTGACGTTGAGTGCACTTCACTTACTACCGAATCATCCGATTTGCGTATCAATTCGACGTCTTCTGGACCAAGCACGATCCATTCGCCACTCATTGACGGTAAGATGAATGGCTTTCCTTCGAACTGCGTCCATCCCTCTTGAACAAGACCATCGCTATCAAGCACTGAGCGAAGTACGGTCCAAGCATATCCAAGAGGTCCAGCTCTCCCTACACGTGGTATTTTCGAGTGGCTCCGCTGTCGGGAGAGGTAAAGTGCAGTAGAAAATAAGAGAAGCGCAGCGAAGAGACTCATCGTGTTTGACATATCGTACAGCTTGGAGTTGAGCAATCCCCACTGAAATATAGTCTGCCAAACTTGAGCACCCGAAATTAGATAGTTATGCATATCATAAGCGAATCTCTGGGGCCATCTCACGTTTGCATAGCACTATTCCAGGAATGAGAAACCAGCACGAATGGAAGACATTGATGCTGCCTTGGTGCCATGTTTCTCGTTCAAAAGATTCCTGGTTATGTCGCTTAGGGCCTTAGAGGCGTTATGTGCATTCTAACCCCGCCGGAATTAGCCGAGCAGCATTCAGCATCGATGATACGCAGTCGATATTCAATATGTACGTTTTTATTCACTTTTTTCTTACAGACAGTCAACGAGACATTCTGGGCTGTGCCTATATCATACAAAAGATCAAGATCGCAACTTAGTAAATCTAAGTTTTATCCCGAGGTAACATCCCTTCTTCTAATCACCATTGTGGCTTTGACTGGCACGACCGAGATATCACCAATCGAGATATTGGGAGGTCTGCTATCAAAAGGTCGTATCTCGTAGTTGAGCAGAAGATGAGCCAGGATCATCTTGATATTGTTCGCAGCAAAAAAGCGGCCAGGGCTAGTAACACATAACACGCATCTGTCAGTTCTTCCCGCTCGAGTACATAGTTTTTTTGGTATCAACTTACCAGGCATGAATTCCATGTGAGAAAGGCAGCCAATGAGCGGAAGTGTTGACAAGATCCTCGTTGACGCCGGATTTCTCTCCAACAGGAATGAGCACTTCTCTCGGTCGAGAAAACCTGAAAGCATCAAACTCGTTGACACGATCGTAGAACTCCTCGTCAAAATGAATTCCGTCCATGGATACACCAACGGTGGCGCCTTTGGGTACCCAGGTCCCGTCCGGAAGCAGTATACCATCATCTGCGCGGACCTTGCGTGCAATGGCAGTTCCTCCTACCCCAGAGATGCGAGCGCTTTCTCGAATTGCGCTGTCGAGACGATGGAGCTTCCCAACAGCAGCCTTTGTCCATTCGCCATTGTACTCTCGAAGTACCTGAGAAGCTTCCTCTCTCAGAGATGCAACGATTGATTCGCAATCGGGGGCACTCCAAATGTCGAGAAGGGCGTTGGTGGCCATGATGGTGGTAGTGGTGATGGCGGCAAAGTTAAGTAGAACCACTCGATAAGCAAGGGAGTAGACTGAGCGCTCGTCTTCAGTATTTCGCTTGAATGACTCGCGAACCATCCAGGTGATGAAGTCGTTCTTGAGATGGTAGTGTCAGTTTCAATGTCAACCTAGTATGAAATGCGAAGAAAAGAGACTCACAGGCTCTTCCCATGCGTAGGTGGGATCGTTCTTCTTGCGAACCATGTCCTCGATGCGTTGTTTGACCAGAGGCTGTAAATACCGCATTGCAACGCCAGAATGACGACGATTCGGTATAGTTGCGAACCACGCTACCGCTCTAAAAACAAAGGATATCATTATAGGCCATTATCGTCAATGCCAGTCGAGAAACACTTACGGCTTCATGAACTTTGGAAACATGTGCAGAATGTAACTGCTGACTGAGATATCTCTGGCAAAGTGTGTACCAGCCATGACGAAGTCCATGTTGGAGCCTAATACGCAGTTCAATCAGTACACCACAAGAAAAACAATAGACAGAATACTAACACAACTCTTTCCCGGCGAACACTCTGTTCGCTACCCGCCCCACGGTTCTTGTTAGGCTGTCGAACACGCCGATCGTCCTCCATTGGCCATCTGTTCCAAAGAGGTTCTCCATGGAATCCTCAATCTCTTCAATAAGCAGATGATTTAATGATCCGATAGTACGGGTGAGTTCTCGTTTGATGAGTAGGTCAATCATATCGTTCGAGGTAATCTCAGGATGACCGACTGTGTAAGTGAACTGAGCTATATTGAAAGCAACGTTCAATTATGGACTGATCAAGGGATAATAAATCAGAAAGACGAACCGGTATCAAAGGTGCAGTCTTTGGCGTTTAGTATCGCATCTGGCTGAGCTGCGAGCCAGTTTGTCATTGAGGGCGGTAGAATGATCTGAGGTCCTTTCGTCCACGTTGGTGCTACGAAGATTTGGTTGACTTTGGAGAACTTCGTAAAAGAACTTTAGCTTCAAAGAAGTTGAGATGTACCCAACAGACATACTTTACGATACCCCTCGGTGTAAAGCTTCACCGAGTCAACCAGCCCTCTATAGTTGGCGCGGATCGAAGAAAAAACTTCCTTTTGCCTACCAATCCAGGGTAGATCTCGAGGTACCTTTGCATATTCCTTGTGCGCCTTCAGACTCAAAGCAATAAAAAGAAACAGAAAAATGAGAGAAAGTGACTCTAAGAATGCCAACGTTAGAGGTGATGAAGACGCCGAAAAGGGGCGAAAAATATGAAGATATTCGTGCATCTAGATTGAAAGAGAGAGTGTAAGAATAAAAAAAGATAGTTGTATCGACCCAAAGCTAAGTTTGCCATAATATATAGCGCTCATGCACGAACACCCGCTTCCAAACGCTTTCCAGTTGATCGAATGCTGGCCCTGTATCAGCCCACCAAAATGACACTAGCTCAGAAACCAAGTCAAAGGAGAACAACATCAGAATATGAACACACCACCTTGGGGGTAATTCAGCGGCTATAGTATCGAGTTGACTGACCATTCCAGCAACACGAGCCGTCGTAAGATTGGTGGTAGTTCGGAATCGAACTCAGTTCCTACAATTCACAGATTTGGGCCAGAGTAGATGATTAAGACCTGTCGTCAGCTGGTTCCCAAAAGTGGTGGCTGGCAGTTCAATCATCGCAACAACGCGGTTTTTGAAAATTGATATTGAGCACTGAGCAGCCTGAACAGATGTTTATCAGAAACATAGGGAACATATGTAGTCCTTGATTTCAGCGAAAACCAATGAATTGAATTAGCGCTATTGACACTAGAATCCTCGACGATCCGGAACATAGCGCAGTAACATTGCGAAAAGTTCGTTAGTATTGTTGACTAACTAATTCGACACCATCTAGGTCGTACGGCTGTGATGAGTGATTTTGAAAAGTGTCGGCGAGAGAGCGCGTACACACCATACTCCTTGCGTCATATAGCACGGACGCTGATATTCAGATAGTGATAATGCTAAGTAGGACAGCTCCAGAAAGAAGACGGCGAGTTGAAGAAGTCCAACGTCTGCTTGGGTTTGTTTGGCAAGGGCTTTGAAACCTACTCAAGTTCTTGATTTTTAAAGAACGTTGCTACTTTTCTGTCCGAGACATATTGACTCATGTCAACAGTTGGTACGTCCATAAAATAATCAAGAAAAGAGAGAGAAAAACCAAAAAAAAAAAAAAAAAAAAAGGTCGAGAATCTGTATCTGTGATATACTATACATAATACAGTACGCTCACACTATCACACGGGCAGCACAACACCGAGCGCATACCAATACAAATCATGTACTGATGATGAATATCCTACAGAGGAAAAGCGAAAGGAATAGTGATGTAAGCATAGGAAGAAACAGCGCGCAGTAGAAGTTCTGCCAGATTTGACAAGCAGAATATACATATTTATAATTGTAAAGAGTCAGAATTCTGTTACATCCGCATCTTTATTGCACTATGTGCTTTTCAATCATACTCGGACTTTTGCTGCTATTGACATGGTCTTGCGAGGTGGTGTCAATTGAGTTATCTCGTCCGGACTCGTGCATATGGATAAGCTCATCCTCAGCGGGTAAACGACCCGTGAGCTTGAGCCTGGAGAAAGAAAAAAAGGAAAGGTGATCAACGATACTGCAGTGAGAAAGAAATAGGTTAGGAAGACGTACATCCACCAAGGGAAGATGCTTCCAGGAGGGATAACCCATTCTTCTGATGCTTCAAAGTTAGGAGGAACAATACGGTCGCCAGAGAGCTTGCGAATGATCCATGGGATACCGTTGATGAGGAGGTAGGAAAGGATGCCGGCAATGACACCGTATGCAATGCTACACGTCGTGTCAGACCGTGTTCGCTTCTAAAACAGCATAAACAGAAGTTACGCACTTGTAGGTCAAAGGAATGATAATGAGAGTAAGGAATGCGGGGACTGCATCACCGATATAGTCCCAGTTGATATCGCGTACGCTGAAAGATCCAAGCCGTCAACAAACGCTCATTTGTGCAGAATGAATTCGTCTCTTTGACTTACGTTGCGGATCATGAGAGAACCGACGATAACGAGAGCGCCACCAGTAGCCCATGAAGGGATAGATGCGAAAATTGGGGAGAAGAAGACAGAGACGAAGAACGCAAAGCCAACGGTTATAGCAGTGAGACCGGTTTTTCCACCCTCTATGGCAATGATATCAATGGACGTGCCGAGAGAGTAAATGACACACACAGATGCTTACCACTAATACCGGTCGCACTCTCAATGAAAGCAGTGACTGGACTGGTACCAAGGAGAGCACCTATACTGATACTGAAAGCATCGACACAGTACGCGATGGTTGACCGTTCAAAGTCGAGAGTCACCGGGTCACGCAGGCCGGCAAACTTGGCCATGGAGTACAACGTACTGTCATCAAGCTCTCAGTGTTCATGTACTTTTGTAATAAAGAAGAAATGTTACCCAGTGGTGTCTAAGAACGTTGCAGATTAGCGGGTCGAATAACAGATGAAGATGGAGAAGACATACCCAAAATATCGACATAAAGGAAGGTAATGAGGGCATACCACACTTTGCCTTTCCTGTAAGAGGCAAATAAGAAGTCTGATGAGGAAAATCAATGGATGTAACGAACCCATAGTGATACTAAATAGCATGGACATTTGTTCAGATCTTCATAGTAAAATCAGTTGAAGAATCATGTGCAACTTACATCAATGACATTCCCAACTTTGTCAATGTGGTGGAAAGTTACGACTTTCTTGAAGTAGTCGAAAAGTGCATCCCCACTGTCCGTGTGGGGGAAGTAGGTGACGGAAGTGGGACGGGGCCACGAGATAATGGACACGAGGAAGATACCAATGAGGATAGCTCCACGCACACGGTACAACATAAGAAGTACGGTGAAAATACTTCAAGGCTTGTCAGAAAACTATCGTCCGAAATTATTTGAAGTTGTTGTCCGCTCACCCGCCAACGAAGATACCCAGCCACATAGTAGGACTGCGAAGCTGCCCGTGGGCGCAATAGTTGGGAAGATCAGCGCTTACAAAGTTGTCGGCGGTACATCCGCCGAGGCCAACAAAGTTGGTGGTGTCGCCACCAATAACGCCAAGACCTCCCGACGCTAGAGGCTAATCAGAATGACAGCCGACCGAGGGAAATCACGAGCTTACACAGGCCAATAAAACTATGGGAAAAAGTATGACTTTCAAGGACCGTACGAGGAGTAGCGATACCACTTACGCAATGAAAAGACCGATACCCGCACCTACCGCAAGCACCAAGGATTGGGGCATAATGCGAACCAGCCATTGTCGGAGACCGAGTATAGAGAGCGCGAAGAATATCCAGCTGAGCAGACACATCAGAGCATGATTAAATCCATCATTGCGCTAGTACGAACCCTTCGAGGAAAACTGCGGATAACGCTTCACGGTATGAGATGATACCTGTACCGTGGAAGCCGACGACCGAGTAGGCGAACTATGATAACTTATCAATGAGAGCGTTGCATGTGAGATAATTAATACCTACATAAGCGTTCAAACCGAGACCAGGTGCCATTCCGACTGGCAAGTTTGCTAACAAGCCCATGAGGAAAGACGAAAGTGCGGCGATGGCCGCAGTGGAGATAATGAGATCCCTGCGGACCTCGTCGACGCAGGAGAGGTAAGTAGCGTCGGTCGAGCAAGTGGGGTCATCGGTGTTTGTGCAAACGCAAGTTCCTCCGGAATCAGAGATAATTGAAGCATTAACCGAGATCTAGCAGGTTCTGATGAAAAATACGTGACATCAGGTAAAGTGGGGAGTACACACGATGTACGCCATAGCAGCCTTCACGCATCATTGAAAGGCTATCAGAGCCCGCTTCTTTGGACGAAAGAACACAACCTTGAACGATACTCACCCATGTTGTGAGACCAGCACGAATTTCAGTCTATTGAATGTGGTTCGTTAGGGCAAAGTGTTGCGAAGAAACTCATAAGTACTCACAGTAAACCGAGAACCTATACGTTCCTTTGGATGACCTGATCCCTCTAGTTGGAACCACCTCCCAACAAACGAATCTGCAACCTAGAGAAGGTTTTTCAGGGCGAGGGTATATCGATAGTAAGAGCATGAAGCAAGCCAGAGAAGTCGTCGAAAACGAACCTGGGCATTGAAGCGATCAACGAAGCTGATCATATTGGATACAGCCCAAGGACGAAAGGAATGAAAGAGCAGAAAAGAAAGCTAACGAAGGAGAGATAAGTAAATCCGGATACTTGTACATTTTGAATGTCGGCCAAAGTCCCATCAAGGATTTTCCAAATGAAGTTACTGTAATCTGTTCCTCACATGGAAAGGGCCAAGGTCCGATAGTCCCTGGGCGCTTCAAATTTTGAAACCTAGGTTACACACTGAAGGCTTCCAATTTTTATTTCTACTTGGTATGTTACAATTCTTCTGGCTTTGACCTTTAAACACACTGCTATAACAGGCTACACCTTCTGACCCTCAAAACTTCCTTGAAAATCAGGTTGCTACGTGGAATTATTGGCCATCACTTCGATTTTCTTATCACCTCTTCAATTCTATGTAGCCGATCCGCTGATTTATCTCTTGACATAACTTAACGTTTAAAACTGATCATGACAGAGGTACCGCAGGCGATCGCAGGCTGTATACGTGACATACGTCCAGACACCACAAGCCATGAGAACTTCCATATGAGCCTGGAAAAACCCAACGTGCTCGAGGGCCGAGCCTGACCCGCGATTCGGACTCTCTCTGGACTCTCTTATTCATTCGTACTCCAGAGTTATTTTTTGACTTCCTGTGAATGCATCTGACATCATGCTGGATGTGCGAGTTGAGCTGTATTACTCATGTCTGAACCGCTCAAAGGAAAGCTTGCACTCATTACAGGTTGCACGTACGTGTCATATTTCATCATCTGCGTGCGCCCACAACTGCATTCATCAGATTCTATCTTTTCAGAGGTGGCATCGGAAGCGCCACTGCGTTAACTCTAGCCCGTCAAGGATGTTCTATCGCGATACATTACAGCTCAGCGGAGCAGAAGGCCCATGTGCTTGTTCAAGAGCTCTCGTCCAAGTTTGAAGGTGTACGTGCAGCTGCATTCCAAGCTGATCTATCAGACTACGACAACGTCCGCCGTCTGCATACTGAAGTCGTGGAGAAACTCGGTCATCCTGATATCTTGTTTAACAATGCTGGAGACACTGTCAAGGTTATAGGTCGCATGGGTGATATCCAGAGTATCAGTGTGGAGGATTTTGAGAAAACATGGAGACTGAACGCTGGTTCTACTTTCCTGGTAAGTGATTACATCGAAAATGTGATGAAAACATAATTTTGAAATTTGTATCCATCTCATAATAGCTCACACAATTATGCCTCCCGCACATGGTGACACAGAAGTTCGGGCGTGTGATATTCTGCTCTAGGTAAGATATTTAAAGTTTTCAACCCTCTTTTAATTGAGGTCGATGTCGGTTTCTAACTGTATATTATTGCACAGTGTTGCTGCAGGTAATTTCATGCCAGAGCAAGGTTGTTTTTTCCCAAGTAATAACGGTGGATACCAGGTACAGGCGGAGTTATCGGACCCCACTATGCGTCTTCGAAGTCGGCCCTTCATGGTCTCATGCATTGGATAGCTTCTAGATATCCAAAGGAAGGCATCGTAAGCCGCATGATCGTTATTGCAAGTGTACGAGAACGAGAATTTGAAGTATAATTGGTCTTCGTCAGACTTGTAACGCGGTTGCCCCGGCTCTCATTATCGGTGAGAACGTTCACACATCTGCTTATGCTAACGCAGCTCCTCATGATTCCTCAGAAACTGGCATGATGGCGAATCCTACGGAAGAGATGCGAGTAAGTCTTCACCACATCCTAGCAAGACTGTCAGTTTGTGCGGAAGACTGACCCGTGTTTGGCCCCCAGAATATGATCCCCATTGGCAGATTGGGTATCCCTCAAGAGATTGCATCCATTGTCGAGCTCTTGGTCACCAACGCATACATGACCAATAAGGTGCGTACAAGCATCAGTCTTCTCATATTTGCTTCTTCTGATCCAAATTTCAGATCATTGTGGCGGACGGTGGTTACACTGCGGGTAACTTCTGACGAGAAATGGCAAGAGGATTAAGGATTCTATAAAAGAATCGCGGTGAAGTATTCTTAAGTAAATGGTGATATTTGAAGTATGTAAACATAAATCTTCTGGTTACGACAAGTAACGACACAAGAATTTGACGCGAGCACATATGAGAAGATACTTCGCCACCGAATTGCAAGCGCTTTCGTCGAAGCACCTCAGTGAACATGATAGAGCTCAGGAATCCTTGATCTCATGTAAATCATGTACCTTCGGGATCGTCAACGCATAATTAGGAAGATTCAGAAGAGTTCGGGTGTGTTGTTCAAGGTTCAAGGGTTTTTTGGCCAATGCCTTTTTGATGGGCATGTATCTTCATCGGGGCGGACCAGAGAAACGGGGGGCAATCCTGGTGCCTTGGTAAGCGCTCTCTTGTGGCTCGGTTGGATGTGTTTTTGGACGAAGTGATTGGATCCCCCAGCACCAATGATGAGAAGGATGAAACGACAGGTTCTTTAAGCTCGTTTCATGCCTGAAGCGTATAATGGAGACATGCGACCTATGTACTTTGCCCACCATAGAAATCAGCGGGCGACTGTTCCCGCAGGACGTTCCCCAATTGCTTCGGCACCTCTTCGGAGTTTTCACTGGCTCTGTCAATGATTACAGCAAGACTTAATGTGAGCAGTGTTTGTGAAACGTTCTAGAACCAAATATGTAACTGAACGAGCTGAGGATTGCACTCGCCGTTATGTAGACTCGGAAGGCTTGGCAGCCAGCGAGTCGCGTCGAACATGTCAGAGAGCGAGACAGGATTATGCAGTGTCGGAGATGCCTCGTGAAGGGAGCGACCAGAACCGGTCGTATTCCAGCCAACGAAATGACTGATATAGAAAGTAACTGAGACGCGAGCTAGTGACCCTTCCGTTACAAAGGAAGGGTGCCTATTAGTTGTATCCAGTAGTAACTCTCGTCCGACAAAGATATTTCATCTTGGGCGCAATGGTCAAATCGAAAGATATCATAACCGACAAGCAAAACGATGAAAGTACAAAAAGCTCTAGACGGAGGCATGTTTCACCAGAAAAGCCATCGTCCCCCAACCGTGGTAGCCATACGACTCTGGACTTCAGAGTCCCTAAACGTTGATAGCGGTGCAACCGAGCGCAACAACCCCTTTCTAGAAACAACTTTTATCAGCCTCACTGCACTGAAGGTAAGAAATACTACTCACGAAGTTGTTATTTGAACAACAGACGGGTTGCGCAGAGCAAGAAGTGCCGCTGAGGACACCGACGACGGGGCTGCACGTAACTCCACTGAACAGACCATCAGGAAGCCTGTTCATGAGTGTAACAGACCGATGCCTTACACAAGAGTTTCAATGGTCGGGACGGGAATGCCAGCATTCTTCAGTATACTGATGGTGCTAGGGGAGCTGGACTAATTGTGAACAGATAAGTTACTCAAAGGCGCCGTGCCACGTGTACAAAGGTTCACGTACGGACTGAACGCTTTGGCAGCATTGAATGGAACCAGTGTTGCACGCGCCGTTAGGAGCAGCCACTACGAGGCCAGCGATCGCAGAGAGCGCGAACAGAAGAGCTTTGGCGAACATTTTGAAAGAGAGATAGATGCAATGAGATTTGAGAACGCAGAAGCTGAACGAGGAAACTTGGTTCGGACTGCAGAAATCTGCAAGCAACAATTCTTTATACAGTAGGCCGTTGGTCTGTGCGCATCGCGGTTCGAGGCGCCATTGAATTAGGGCTCAAATCGAAGTTTTAGAAAGAGCACAGGAGCTTCACTAGTACTCTTCGGTTTACGTCGCCATTGAGTCTAAGGTTTGCGTTGCCATGATGAATAGATGAGACACTCGCTTAGAACGAGGAAGTAAACGCGATCCGTTCGTGTTGAATCTAAGAGAAACAGCTCAAATGAAAGCTCATTTCCTAGATGACAGGGAAGCCATACCTAGCACTGCGGTGGAACACAATTCATACTCCTTTCTGGAGTAACGAACTTTTTCATGGATCCAAATTCCGCGGATAAGCGTTCTTTCCAGCTTTCTGTACTTACGCGTTCTGAGTCCTCTTGGTGACTTCTCTTGACTGAACTACGAAGTTGACCTTTGCATTGATCATTCACCGACACATACCCTATGGGAAAAACACGCGGAGCACTTTCTTTTGAACCTGAACAAGTCTTCGAGTCAGAATGGAAGCGGAACGGCTGTTGAATATTGAATACTTACATCGACGTTTGGCGCTCTAGTTGCAACTGCCAGTGGTCTGGACTTGTGATCGCCATCACTATCTTCGCAAAAGCACGGCACATTATGAACCAAAACCGATTTGTTCCACACCAACTCTAGAGCTAGGGGCATTCAATGCTCGATATCTGGTTATGCTAAGTATGAGCATTGAATGTCCCTTTCAATAGCGTCCTGGGACTTTTCAAGAGGTCTGCTCCGTGAGTCCGCTAGATAGTGAGCTGTCAATAGGAGGACAAAATAGCTGTGGCAGTATTACATACATTTGGTGATAGGTCACCAACGCAGCTCAGAAAGAGTTGGAGAATGAAGGTTCCTACGACTGCCCCTATATGTATCATCCCAGCGCAAACGCGAAAGCATTGGCCCCGCTTACGACGCAATCGGAGATTTGAAGATATGGAGCAGATGAATGAACGCAACGATTCATAACCTTGCGTTCATGAATGCTTCCAAGTCTCGACGCTTCACGGAAGTCAACAGAGTGTCGGAGTTTTCCGAATCCTCGGCATGGACTGCCGAATGTAGAACAAAGAGATTGTTTATTGTTCTCGCCACACTGCGACACCATTTTCGGCTATGAAATGCTTTGTGCGGTACTATTGCTTTGTCCTTGAACAATGGCGCCCTGTGCCACCCATCAACCAGCCACTTTGACCTCCGATGCTTTGACCACCGTGTAACATATTTAGTGTCCCGAATGGCCATTCTTGCCACTCTACTTTTACCACCCACTAGCCCAATAGAAAACATTCGTGTATCCAGTCTCTCTTATCATGAACGCATCCCCAGTCATTCCAGCGGACGTCGCAACTCGCTACCTGCATGGTAGGATGCAAGCAGACGACCTCATGCGGCAGGGCCGTGTGTATGTAGAAGATTACGCAGAAGTGAGTAGTTCTTCATCGTCCCCTTTGTGATTGATTAACGACGTGTTTGATAGCGTTACTGTATTCCGTTCGATCTCCCCACCGACGACATCGTCGACCGCATTTTTACCAAAGGAGTCGAATTTATTCCCGTTCTCCCTAACCATGTATGGGCTTTCGTCGAAGGCCGGGTCGACCTAATCTGCCGGAAAAACGTGACCAAACCACCCCACTTTCTGGAGACTGCAGGGATGACTCCTAGCTACCCTTTTCCTCGGGAAAGGTTTCCTGAAGTTCCACGCGACACCTACTCGCCTGAGCCACCCGAATCTGCTACCAATGCCGGGCCTGTGGCAGGGCCCGCTGAACCTGAGGGCTCTCGATCCACAGATGCTGCCGGTAATACAACCAAAGGGGATGCTCCTGTTGAAGAAGGACAGAAACCTCCTATCACCTGGTTGGAGAATATGCTGATAGACTTCGAAGCCAAGAGAAAAGTAATGGAGGACGACTTCGATACGCTAGTCGACCAAGCAAGGGATCTTAGCTCAGACGTGATGGAGTTGTTAGGAAAGATCGGTGAAGAGAGGGAGGATACGATGCGGTTGATCGACGCTGTCCGTACCGTTTGTGGCGAAGACATCATCAACAGCATCAAGAACGACGTGAGGAAAACGTTATCCTTCGATATCAATTTTCGAAGAGGTACCAAGGGTGACGTGAAGCCTGTCCTTCATGCTCCAGCCCCCGATGAAGAGGTGGATCCAGATGCCGGAACACTGTACGTATCCTCATATTTGCTTTTCCACTACCAGGTAACCTCTAACTCCTATTTCTGTCCAGTCGCAAATCCCGCTTTTCCCGGCATAGACAGATGCTGGGAAAGTCAGGTGAAATACCCTTCTTATGGACCGAAGGTGACCATCAATATCAGAAAACTTTGTTACCCAGACCGAAGCCAGCTCCGGAGAAACTTGCTCTAGTGGCTGCCAATTCAACACCCGTCACTTTTGGCACCACGACAGGTAGCTCTGTGGCTGAGTCGCACTCTCTAACCAGGGAACGCGCTGTTGTGTGGACCGAGATGCGAGGAGCCAAGCGTCCTCGAACCGATGACGATGATTCGGATGACGGCGGACTGGGTTCCACCTACGAGGCGACTGCACGTGCGCGGCCCTCATCACCTGCCTCCTCTACTTCCTCGAGTCACAAACGGGCTAGACGTGACCTAGAGCAACAGCATGACGCATCTCCTTATTTCCCTGTGGGTTGTGCTAGCCAGATGAGGGATTACATGGAGGCCCAGCGTGCAGCCCTGGTGGCCGGATCGTCAAAGCAAGGTGCAGCTCCGTCTGCACTGACCGCAGAGGTGCAGGACGCAGGTGCCAGCGACAACAAAACTTGTCAGAGACACGGCAGCGAGCCTGAGGTCGCACAGATGCTGCTGTCGGAGGACGAAGACCAGACTGATGAACGGGCATCAACAGAGAATCCGCGTAGGTCGACCGACGACACTGTGAACCCTACTACTTCCCGATATTCCGTTGGCAATCCTTTTCTCATCCCTATGCCTGTGTATCCCCCCGGCATTTGGGATGCTGTCCAATCATCTCCGTCTGAACAACAGCCATCAACATCCCAAACGATAGGCATCGAGCCCAGCGCACCAGCACCCGCATTACTACCCGCACCAGCACCACAGCATGTGTCCTCGCGTTCAAACTCCCCCTCCCCCTCGCCTCCCCGGCGCCCACCCAAACCTCTCACCCGGAGCTTCACGCGAGTGAGAATCAATTCCAAGACGGGGAAGCTTGAAGAGTTCGATTTTCGAGATACCAAGGAGTATCAAGAACTCGGTGAGGTGGCCCAAGACATCATGAACAAGAGCATGTTGCGCACATTCACGTTGATGCGGTCAACGTCTGGCGCAGAGATAACCTTCGACGACTGGAACTCTGTTGCGGGCTCAGCGTCAGGAGTACAATCAGGTTCAGGTTCAGCTTCTAATCGTGGTCCCGGGCAACCTAGTGTCAAGGAGGTAGGGAGTACGATCCCATTTTGAAACTTTCAGAATGAGGGCTTTGTTGTGTGTTTCGCTTTTTTTTTTTTTGACATTGTAAAATAATCGGAGTCGTGATACGAGCAATAATCGAATTTGAATCCTGTAACTTGGCTATAATGTAAGTAGGTTTTCAGAGGGGACGAACAAGAAAAGGGAAAGCAGAATTGAATTCTCGTCAGAAAAATTACACGTCCTTGGCGTTAAGGTAGTGGTACAAGTAATGGATAACATTTGCACAGCAACAAAAAATGATTGCAGAGGGATGCCAACATGGGCATCAAGGCACACCTTGTAGCAATAGGTCTAATGCCCTACTCCCGTTCCGTTCGATAGGGCTGGCATCCCTTCCTGCTCAACGGCAGACATCCCAGGTGGCATCGGTATGGGGGCGGTCAATGCTTCGGCAGCGGGACTATGAACGAAACATTAATTTAGGAGCATACAAGCAGGAAAGATATTGAAACCCACCCAAACGTTGCATGCAGGAGACGATCCATAGCTACATCCTTCTCTTCCCTCTCTCTTTTCAGCTCAGCCCTCGCAACGCGGAGCTCCTCAAGTAAGAAATCACGCTGCTCCAACGCGTATCGGTGTTTCGCTTTCATCAACAGATACAGCACCATCTCTGGCGTGCGCCCCAAGATGAGATTAGTGGAAGGTTCATAGTGAGTCATAAGATGCGGCGGGACATCAGAGGAGGAGGAGTTGTATCCTTCGTCGTCGTCGGCGGCATTGGGGGACGGTGATCTGGGAGGTCCTGCATGGTTGTCATTACTACGAGGATTTTGCCTCAAATGACGACGTCGATCATGTCCATTAGCGCGAGTGAAATTGTGGTAATCTAGTTCAGCGTCGTCCATAAATTCTGGGTTTGGCATTCGTTCAACTTTGAAAGTACTGAAGCCGCCTGTGCTCGTACCATTGGTTTGCATGTTTGGAGGTGGAGTATTCGGATGGTTTTGCTGCTGGTCGGTGATTGTAGCATCTGCACCGCGCTTACGCTTGCGCGCGCCACCGCGGCCTGGGGCGGGAGGTTCAATGTTATGCTGGAGACGCATATGCTTGGCCAGAGCATCTGAGCGAGTAAATGATTTATCACATTCTAGTGGTAATTCGTTGAAATTGACTTTTAGCATAAGAGAAACGATCTGGTCTGCATACCTGGTAAAGAACATACGAAGGGCTTTTCACCAGTGTGCGACCGAATGTGGGAAATGAGGGCGAACCGGGATGTCTGTGAGAGACCTCGACGGTGACAGGTAGTCCATTCACAGGTGTAATTTGACTTGTGCACGCCAATGTGTTCTGAGCATTGAATACGCTTCAGACTTGAAATCAACAGATGAAATATCTTGCACGACTCACCGTTATGAATATGTTCAATCAGAGTGGGAAGATGCGTGAACACGACACCGCAATCGTCCCAAAGACAGGTAACACTGTCGTCCTCTTCTACGAAGTTATCCTGACGAGGCGAACCGGGACGCGAGATTGAAGAGACATTATCATTTTGAATGAGATGCTCGTCATCAGAAGAGTCTGAAGAGGTTGATACAGGCATCAAATTTACTGGAGATGGAGAGCGAGAGGGGTCGACAAGTGAAGATGCCATTACAAGGCAAGTTGCTGGAATTCGTCCATCTCAACGTTAACGGCGCTAAGGATCAATGGAAAGCTGGAAAACTTCCCACGATATGTCTGTCCAAGCAGTACATAATTAGGTACGACCATAGCACAGAAAATCTTGATGATTATTGTCTTCAAAACTTGTTCTGGTTCTGAGATCATGAATGGTGTGATATAACTCACAGAATATCGTCTCAATCACCTTGAGTTTTCTGGCAGCAACCAAGCAGCAACAGCGGCGCTAGCGCGAGCTTTTCTGGCAGTAGTCCAGCTCAAGTGCTGTGCTCAGGGTAGAGTTCGTCATAAATTCTGCGTATATAAAGTATGTACTCCTCAAAGTTTACGTTCACCTTGACTTCCCCCGGCTGAGTGCAGAGGTCTGGAGGTCTGGTCAAAGCGAGTGAAAGCTAGATCACATGGCCGCGTGCCTGATTACTTAATTTGGACCAGGACTCGTGTCGGTGGAGTCAGTGTTCGTCGGTGTCTTATGTCCGACCATGATTGGATCGGATTCTGGTATAGCGTCTACATTACCACATATATCAAGAAATCAGCTCTGATTCTCAGATGGAATTGGATGATATCTCCTTGATATAAGTACATCGCAGGTACCAATTCAAAACTTCTTGGTCTCAGGCTAGGAAGACTTCGCTATAGCCCCACTGATATATCGAAAAGGCATCTAAACATGTTCATTCGACATTACTAGGTCAAAATCAAGGTGACCTGTTCAGCTGATGATGCTACTGATCAACCTCATACATCACTGAACATCCCAAGTTCTTGACAAGGTACGAGTTTCAACATGAGATACTGGGTCCATTTTATTCACTTCGTAGTTTATCATCTTCCTGTTTGCAGATTCGTTGCTTTTCGCTGCGGAAATGTATAGCTATAGTCGTACAAAGCCGGTGACCGCGCAGGATACACCCCAATGACTTTGGAACCGCCCACACTGGCTGAGTAGGCATTTACGTTACACCTGATTTGTCTATGCTAATGTACTCGTCGTCTTCCATAGATTCTTCTATTTCTCGTTCTTGAGAATCATATTCTGCAAAGGCGCCGGAATGTACCTCACATGGTCGCGAAGGTGTACTCTGGGAATATCATACTACATTTCGCGGGACCATTCTCCGCTTTCGTTTCGATAAATACGTTCTTCCCCGAATGGATGTGGATTTGTTTGCTTCACCCCCGGTAATTTTCGCTCCTTAGCTTGACTGGCGTTCCTTCCAGACCCAGGGGTAGGCGACAATGGTCGAGTCCCTTTCGAATGCGATTGAAGTGCAGCACGAATCCTATTCAGGTAGAGATGACACTTCTTGTTCAGTCTGTGGTTTGTTTACTGATCAAATACTTTGTATGTGAATTCAGTCACGTCGCAAGTTTTTCTTGTCCTGCAGCTCATTGGATTTACCTGCACGCTCTTTACATTCATTGCCGCTATACTCTCCTCGAAAAAGCGACATCTAACCTGGTACAACTTCATGGCTAGCTGGGTCTTATACTGCCTGTCGTATCTGTTGCTATTTATGTCAGGCCAAGCAAACAATCTCAATCCTCCTTTTGCACTATGTCTTGTTCAATCTGCAATGGTGCATACAACTGCCCCATAGTAAGCAGCGTATCGCTGACATCCTCTTCCGATGGGAGATATTGAACGTTGCTCCCATCCTAGTGCATCCTCGACAACGTTAGGTTTGATTGTACAGGTATGTTGTGGTGCTGGGCTTAAGAGTTGATAATGAACCCTTTCTTATCTAGCTATTCCTTAACGTTCAATCGGCGATTAGAGGCAGAGCCTTGAGGTATCAAAAGTTCGGGGAAATTTTTGTAAATGTGGAATCATTGGTTCCGGATTTACGCGAGGACTGAAAGGCTACCGTGCTCAGATCCTAATCGTGCCCTATTTGGTCGTGTCGAGCCTCATGCTGTATTCTGTTGTAGTGAGTAGGCCATTTGAGTACACTCATATTCATCGCTAATGTTCCCTACGACCGTATTTGTAGTTGGGTCTCGTCACTCCACGACAGGATCTTCACTTCAAAGTTGCAGCGTTTCAGTGTACCGCGAACTCGATCATCCCGTATGTCTTGTCCTTCGATTTGACTGAGCACTTTCCGTGTAACTAACGATTTCGGATTGTGTAGTGGGAGACTAGCTGCTGGTTTGACGGTCTCATTCGTGATTTCATTATTGATCATAAACGGTATGTTCTAAGTGGCCATCGTACTATCTCATTTGGTTTTAGTGTTCTCAATCCCCGAGCAGCCGTGGTCTATTATCGCCTTCGAAAACACTGGTCGATATTGCAATTATCTGGGCCAACTTGGCACTCTACTTCCATGATCATTCGCGCCTCGCTTTTCAGTGTTTTTGGCGTCCTTGCTGTGATGTACGTGATTGAATCGTTTGCGATCTTGAGTCTCATTATTCTTTAGAGCCGGTTTGATCTTTTTCTTCGTTGTTTTCATTCATCGCTCGGACACACCAAAGGCGTTGACGTATCACGCATTGAATCTGATCTTGGCTCTTTGTGAGTGTCCCTCCCTTCCTACGTACGTTTGACCCGATATTTACGAGATCTACTTTCCAGTCCCAATCGCGGTCATCATCATATTCGGGACACACTCTGTAAGCCTTTCCAGAATTCCAGGCTAGAATTCCGATAACTCAATCACTTGTACTAGGATCTCCTCGGCATTTTGATCTTCTGGAGGAAGAAACGACAGACGACGGTTATGAGCGCTGCTAGTACTAACCGTATGACAATGACGATCACACACTCTGTCAACTCGAGCGCTGAACCGACTTTCGAGTTTGTTTGTATGGGGGATGTGCCGCCCGTAGTTGCTACCAACTACGAAAAGGAACTCAGTGAGGACAGTGACCTGCAGAAAAATGACCTTGAGCCAGAGTCTCAGTCTCGTAGTTCATTTTCGATTATAGGGGATTACTATATGAGAGAGTGATATTCGAATAGCTCGTGTACTTATTTCGATGTACTTGTAAATGAATGGAATGACGTCAACTGAAAGTATTCTTGCTTTCATTCCACCATGTCCTTTGACGGACTCGAAGGAAACCGTACACTAGATATCTTATCCAAGGCCGAGAAGGGAAAGTACGGTGTACTCGCGCAGTGTTGGCACGTATAGCTCCTTGCACTGTTTCACCGTTTGCACTAAACCCAGAATATCTGCTACGCAGTTACGATGCACATTCAGTTATTGGTCTCGTACGCTCCGCTGAGCGTCTGCGGAGCCCAGCGATAATCCAACTCTTCCCTGTAACTTTAGCATATGGCAAGGGCCCGTTTCTCCGATTTTGCCTCAATGCGTTAGTACAATACTTTCCAGCTCTCGGTTCTGTTTCCATTTAGTGTGCCTTCCGTCACACGATACCTAACCTTCCTTGTGTATTACATAGTGCACATGAAGCATCGGTACCGATCGCAGTTCACTTGGATCACGCGACTGACCCGGAGCACCTTGAGCTGGCGTTGGGGTTGGCTGAGCAGGGGATAGCGTTTGATAGCATCATGGTCGATGCTAGCCACGCAGAGGTACCTATATCTCACGCGATTTCCCCCTCTCCTCCGTCGATAGCTCCCAGCTGACTTCATAACGGAAGACTGACGAAGAGAATATTGAAATTGCTCTTCCTTACGTTGAACGCGCGCGCAAGTGTGGAATCGCAGTTGAGGTAGAGCTCGGTAGACTGGAAGGAGGCGAAGCCGGTCTTCGCACGATTTCAGATGCAAAGTTAACGAAACCCGAAAAAGCCGAAGTCTTTATGAAGGGGTACGTGGAGTTCAGAATCTTGTGGCTTGTGGTTTGTTCGTTGTTCGGTAACTTTGTGACTTCGTTCTTCAGGACTGGAGCAGTAATTCTCGCACCAAGTATAGGAAACCTACACGGGTCATACATCAATCCACCAAACTTCAGATTGGACATGTGAGCTGCAGAATTTGTTTCGAATTTCGGATAAATTTCATGGAACTATGTACCTAACAGTTTGAGGAATCTGCGTAGCACGTTCAAAGATCGCGGAATACCGCTCTGTCTGCACGGCACGGATGAGCTCCCTGATGAGCTGTTCCGTGAGTGCATCGAGAGCGGTGTGAGTAAGGTGCGTAGGCCATTCCACATGTGTTTACAAGAATAAATGACTCCGGCTACGGTTTAGTTCAATATCAACTCTTGGGCTCGGGATCCGTACGTGAGGGTGCTTGCAAATGAACTTCAACAAAAGCCGTTCCCAGAAGCCGTGGAAGATGCCACCGAGGTGTTTGCTGGGGTGTGCGATAGGTTTATCAAGTTGTTTGGGTCGGACGGGAAAGCTTGATCATCTAAGACCGAGCGTCTAATTGTAAATACATTGTCTCTAACGACCTTCCGGATACTCACATACATATGCACTTCATAAATCCATGAACGACCTCAACACAAAAGAGTTCCGAATCTGTGGAACCGAATATCCGTCAACATACTGTATGTCGAAAATTGGCTCTCTTACATCATCTGACGAATAACCTCTTCGCTCTCAACGGTTTCGCCGCGCCTACATTGCCAGTCTCTTGCTGGTACATCCTATATGCCTCGCGAAGATGATCAGGTGAAAGAGGGCCCTTGTCCCCTCTACGAGCCTGTACTTGACGCGCTACCCAGGCAGTCGTCAGTGGCGAGAAAATGAAGAGTGATAGTTTATGACCAAACCTTTCTCCACAATTTCACCAACAAAGACTTTTGCAATACCAGCCACAATTTGGGCTACCGGCTGCGAGACCTGCTGGCCAAGGGTTTGTTGTATGACCTGAAATCGAATGAGCGGGTGGCATGAGTGGCATAGATTTGTGAGTACATACTTTTCGAACAGCTTGCTTCGGGAGTGCGTGTCGTCGATAGGCCTCAAACCGTTCGTATTGTTCCGGACTGAAGTTCTCCATCAAAACTCTGGTCAGGGAATATGATTTAGTAGTAGCATGGACACTGGCATAATTGAGCGTACTTGAGATTATCTTTTGACTGACTTGACCATGATAGTTGGGCCGAGTAATCGTCATCAGCCATGGCAGGTAAAAGTTCATCGTCTCCCTCTCCGTCATCCTCTCCTCCAGTAGTTCGTGTAGAAGATGTACCTGTAGTAGCAGAAGCACCAGCACCAGCCGCATTAGACATCCTCAACAGCCCAGTCATATTCAGAGGAATACCAGTGCTAGTGGAGGAAAGCAGAAGATTCGCGGCAGAAGAGGGGTTAGAGCTATACGAGGTAGACGATGTCGACGGCCGGTAATCCGTTGAGGATTGTAAAGAATATGTAGAAACACCAGGAGTCGTCACAGTGGAACCTAGCTTCGGCGCTGCTAGACTTGGGCCCTGTAACACCGTACTGCTACTCCCAACACCACTTGACGAGGCAGCATTTGCAGAGCCAGTCTCATTTGGTAGAGACCAATGTACGTGCGAATACTGAGTAGCAGGAAAAGATGGACTGGCTGCGGTGGTGCTACCGAGATCGCTCGAGGGTGTTGGTGAAGCTACGCCCATGGCTGCACGAGGTTTACGACCGCGTTTTGCACCGCTGCCTTTTGGACGACCAGGACCAGGATTAGGTGTAGCTGGTTCAGGGCTTGCACTTGGACTGAATGCATAAGGCGCATTTGGAACAGCAGGCACATTCATCGTAAGTGAAAGAGGCAAAAGATGCTTATGTAATAGCCTCCACTTTTCACTATTCTTCTACTACTACATACATACTGTCGTCCTAAATACTATACAAAAATCACTGTTACTCTTTCACTCAGTACTGCCAACATCATGTGTCGTCGTTATCTTCCTCATCCGAATCGTCATCTTCTTCTTCTCCTTCACCCATTGGAGGGTCAATCAAATAGTTCAGCGCAAAGGGGATTATCTGTGTAGCCATGTCTATGCAATGAATCGACTTTATTTTCAGAATATGGCCCTTACCTCGTCTCTGATGTCTTCCCCACAATCAAAATCACCGTCTATATCATCTAGGAGAGCTCCGTAATCCTCGTCGCTCATTGCATCAACCTCTGCCTTTGATGGTAGAGTTTTGGGATTGAAGAAAGTGAAAAACGAAGGCTCGTCTTCCTCCAGTACGGTCAAGTCCTTACCGCTCTTCCAAGATATCGAACAACCGACTGATTTCTCATACAGAAGCTCTCCAGACTCATTGACTTCTCCGTGCTTGTAATAGTAAGTCTTTTCCAGAACTTCGTCCGAGAAGTATCCATTGCGACTGAAATAAAAAGATAGCTTGAATCCGAACGGCTCTGCGCTTGAAATGGGAGAAACAGTAGTAACAGTAGCGACTGTACCATGTCCAGCCGCGGCGGATGCATATGATCTACCACCCGATTTCCCAGGTGCAGCAGATTTGACGCCAAAGTAAGTGCATCGGATATCGGTCAGGTGCTCCAGAGCCTTTTGATCCCTCTCTGCGATGATCATTGATAGACCAGGATGGTTCATGAAAATGGCAAGCCAGAAATTAGCGATTCCATCACTATGCAGAGGGAGGCGGCTGGGTGCTTTAAACTCAGGTCCCAAGGCTTTCTGCAGTGCCTGCTCTCCTGCGTCAAGCTCCGCGGTTTCTGGTTCTTCACCTCCAGCTAAGAGTGCCTTGCGGCGGTTGTAGAGAGGATTGAGGAGGCTAACGTACTAAGAAAGGGACAGATTTCGTGTCAGGTTGCGGCATGAGAAAGTCGAAGCCTGTGAAGATAATACTTTGTTTTTCAGTGCCAAGAGTTCCAGCTGGTATTCGTATAGTAGACTTTGTTGCTTGGTCTCTATTCCTTTGACCGCTTCGAGGATCTGCTGCTCATTTCCAGGAAGGGCGTTGAAGCGACTCAATGGGTCTAACTCGAAATCCTATATGGTATATCAGAGAACTTCAAGTTTTGCTGAATTGACACTTACAGACATAGCAGCAGCGTCGAATGAGGAGGCGAGAGAGAAAGCCCAAGGTGAAGCGATTTCATATTTTTCAGCCATTAATAAGGCGAGCTATCATCTTCGTTCACGATGGCGTCTATCTATGGTCACAAGTGATGTAAATTTCACCCCTGGTCTTCAAAATATATTTTTGAGATTAGCATCAATCCTATCTTGGATGAAGGCGCTCGGTTTCTGTGGTATCATTCTTCAAATTCTCCCATACACGAGGCAAGTGTCCAGGGATTCATTGACAGGTTTCCTGGAACTCATACCCCGTGTTACTGGCACTAGAGTCGACATCGTTTCGCTCATCTCTCATACATAGCCTCTGTCCCCCATTTCATTCCAATCCACTCAACCACTCAACCAAAACCTAGCGTGATTCTCCCATGGTTTCGTATCGACGCCCAGCCAAAGCGAAAAAGTATTCATCGTCTCTCCCTGAAGTGGATTCGTATACTGAGGTGTGGTTTTCAGACCGAAGGTGGCCACAGATGTAATCATACCACCTGCTTTTACACCCATATTTTCAACCCCCTCTGATTAGCGTCCTCGACCAAAGACAACGGCGACTGAGGAGAAAAAGAAAACTGACGATGTAAAGGTAATACTAGGTCCTGGTTCCGACCTCTACTTCTAGTGATAAATTATCTATCTATTCTACAGAATCCGAAGCCCAACACGGCACCCCCCAGTTACTCTCAGACGCAGAGTTCGTCTACAAGTTCACCGCCTCCTAGTAAATCAAAGTCAAGATTCGGATGGAAAGCAGCACTCGGAATCGGTGCTCTTGCGCTCGGTTTGGGCATCGGTGCATTGTTGGCAGCCAATGCGGCTGCAAGTAGCTCAAGGAAGAGACGACCAGTCCCTCGAGCAAAGAAGATACCCCGCGGCTGTGATTGCGCTAGTTGTCAGCGAAGCCGTCGCTCTAAACGGCGTGCTGGCAAATATTATAATGATTACTATTATTGCTAGACGTTCTTTTCAAGTCTATCAGATTTTTCTTTTCGAATAACCTGATGTCTATTTTGTATGATCATAACGTGCACTCGAGTTTTGGACAAGAACGTCGGTTCCCAAATGCAGACTCTAAGAGTTTTGGCATGGATGTACTTGCAGAACGACAAACAGCCTTCCCGTTATCATGATATCCATTCTCACGGAAGCAATTGGAAAACCTTCTAGTTCTAAAGGCGCTTACAGGCGCATACATAATGAAGACACATGTCCAACTGGATGCAGTCCTTTCACGTTTCACCCTCCGTCTGTTGCAGACGGCTTGAATTCTGCACCTTCACAATGGGTGACCCGCTCATCCAATTGATTGGGAACGCCCTCGACATACTGATACGTCCGCGACCCAACTACACCATCATCGACAGACGTCGTTACATCGACAACCACCATGTCGACATGCGGCGGTACGACAATAGGCGTTATGACAATCGAAACTACGATCATCGACGTTACGATAATCGGCGGATTGACAGACGCAGAATCGACAAAAGACGAATCAATAAGCGTCGGATTGATAGAAGACGGTATGATAGGAGTGAATACCCACTTCAAACGTGAGTTTTAATAATTTTTGCAGGTACGATACCCATAACACGACCAACACGACCACTACTACCTATCCGACAACCAATAACACTTACACGGTACAACAACCCACATACACACCTACTCTTACATATTATCCCATATATTACTATTATAGGAGGTGGTCATTATGTTGATGGAGATACGGAGCGATGGTGCTGAGAGATGGTTGAACATCCCCAGGCTCGGGTCTAGCTTGAAGATAAATTGTACAGTAGTATACATTGTAAAAGCAGTAAAGTACAAACTCCCCCACCGCTCACTTCGAAGATAGTGACGGGTGGTAACTGTGTCTATAACTCCGAGACCCTCGGTCGATGGATTCGACGGAAGGGCGGAAGCTTGGAAGATCAGTTGACCTTGTGCTATGGTAGGATGCGGGCAATAATTCGCGCGGTTGATCTTGAATCTGTGGTGCTCTCTTTCGCCAGAATGCATAGTTGCGGAGGAGATCCTAGTGAAGACAAAAAAAATGAGATAGAGTCCGATCAAAGTGCTCATTCAAGCTTACCATCTGCGACCCGAAGACGACGGCGATGGCGAGAGGAACTGCAGAAACGATTTTGATATTTAGTCAGAGTGACCAAGTAACATGGAGCGGAATGAAATACATACTGATTGCAAGTGCATAATACGACGCAGTCTGACTCGCCTTACCTTCTTCCTTCGCATTCAACAGTACATCGGCCAGGCTGTGAGAAAGTAAATCATTAAATATACCGCGAGGGAAAATCAAGGATACACACATGATACCCACACCACCTATTAACGTGAAGATTGCTACACGTGCGAACAGAGCCAATGGAAATCCTGCATTCGATCTATTTGCTCTGATTTCGCTTAGATTTCTTCGCCTTCTCCAGAGGAGTATGCAGGTGCACACTACAAGTCGACAATCATGATTGATTCTACATAGATCAGAAATAAAAACACGCACATTCGACCAGTGTCATCATCACAATACACACAACGACCGTGATGCCTGTGATAGTTGTTCTGTTAGGCTCAAATGAGTCAAGGCTTAGGCAGCGATAGATGAACATGGCTGACGGAATTTTCGAGGTGAGATGGCAAAACAAGTTCGAGGAGTCAGAGTCCACAAGAGAGTGGTTGCTTAGGCCAAGCTGCATATTCATTGCTCTGAGATTGCAAGATGGAATTGAGGATACGGACTTACAACGATCGTAATCCAGAATATGATAGAGTGCATGACGGGGGCTATGAGGAGCAGCTAATGATTGGATGTTAATGGAAAATGATGAGTGGTAGGAGACGGCATTATTGCTTACGACAAAGGTTTTTCGCTTCTCGAGCGTAGCTTGTGAGAGTGGGTAGGACAATCTCCAGTAAAGCTTTTGTCATACATGTCCTTGAGCATTGCAACGTCCAGGCAAACGACAATCCTTTACCTCAATCACAAACGATAGACCACATGATGCCACACTGATCACAAAGCGAATGGTCAGTAAAATCCTACGAGGTGAACTACAGAACGCACAGTAACAGGTGCTGCATATATCAGTCCAGCCTGAATTAGGCAGAGTGCAAACGGCGGCTTCGAATCTGTAGTTTGTTGTCCAACGAGGAGTAGGAAGGATATACAATACACAGCACAAGACAAAATGAGCGCAAACCAGGTCTTCAAGCGGTAAATGGAGTTTGAAAGGAGCGCAGAGAGGTAGGTGACTAGAGAGAAGAACAATGCCAGGCCCTGCAAGGTGTCGAATAGAACGAAATGCTCCACCATGACGGGATTTTTTAGCGTCGAAGGAGGTCTACCTGTAGGGAAGTAGACGGTCCTGGCCTGATAAGGAGAGGAAGAAGGGCAACCGAGAACGAACGTGGTCGAAATGTACACAGGATTTAAAATATCAACACTTTCGATGGTAAGCCATTCAACAGGATGATGTGCACTTTGTTGTTATAGAATGGACCTTCAAGTGAGTGGATATCGCCAATCCCCGGATTTGTCTTCTCCAACCGGACTTCTAATCACGGTTCCGATGAAAAGGCAAAGTGCCTCAAGCTGCGGACGCAGCCCAGATATTAGAAGGTTCTGAGCAGTGTGGAACTGTGAGGGAATGGCGAACTTTCTGATCTCGTCGTCCTGCACGGATGGTACTTCCCACTGCGTTAGAAGTAGATAAGGGTTATGTCCGACGAGAACGCAATGGAGCCGAGGTCAGATTTCTTACGCGCTCAAACACAGTGGAGACGAGAACATACGAGCGTTCAAAGAAATCTCCAGTAACGCGAGCGATAGATGGTGTCCACACGTGGAGGTTCATAGCACATGCGATTCCAAGTTGTCTGGCTTCCTGAAACACACGCGAATATACAGACTCCCATATCTTTGCGTTCCTGCCGTCTGGTAGCTGACTGATCGGATTCTATGCATTTTTATCACAGATGTCGAGGACTGTTTAGTTTCTCCGTCAATCATTGCTTCATGCACAGCACTTTGGTGGTAGATCATGACACACCAATTGAGCGCACTAAAGTATGTTCTCTGTTATGCGCTTCTACCTAAGCGTAGACATGACAAGTCATATTCAATGAGAGATCCTCCTGAGCAGTTCCTGATCTCGTTCCAATCAACGACCGGAAGGTGAAATATCCCAATATGCAGGCCGCCGGAAGGACTTTACGCTCGGTGTTTGCGAGATTTTCAACTTTTGTATAGCATATATCCAGTATAATTCGCGATGGGGCAGTTCGTTCAGTGCTCGAGAATGGCTGGGTACACGTAGGATCAAAGGTGGCACGGTAGTCGCTCATGTTCGTCGCTGAAAAGTTCTGAAGCGCTGGTGAGTTGACGAGTTCGGATGATCGGTGTTTTCGGCCGCTCGGCCGTTCGTCCGCAGTGTTGTGACCATGAGTGTGACCCGTTTTTTGCAAATTCTTAGCCTCTTCACGCTCTTCACAACCGGTTCACAACCAACCTGGTCCAATTCGCGACTAGAAAAATAGTACTCTCGAACTCACGCACATGCTCGAAGATCTTCTCTATGGACGCTCCGTACTTTGCATCACCATCCGTATCGATTTTGAACGTTCAAATGAAATCTGGGCCAAATCACATTACGACATTAAACGCCCCGGAGTATGTACTAGACTTGTGGGGAAAAGAGAGTACGGCTGAGTACGGTTAGAGTAAATAAATGCGCCAGCCGAAAACAAGCAAAAGATTTGACCTGTCCCGGGAATCGGATTTGGCGTGTCGGGTGACTCGAGCCCGAGTACTTAAAGTTATAACTTGAGCGGCCTCGAGTCATCCTTCTTGTCCTTTCGCCGGTGTACTTTCTCGCCATGTCGTCTCTACCTCCGAACGAAAAGAGGGAGGATGTACAGATCATAGATCCTAATGCATCAAGGACTGAACTTGAAGATGGACAAGACTTCGTGACCAGCGATGAACATAGAAGAGCTATACGACGACTCGATTTGGAAATTTTGCCTATGATGACAATGTACTATCTCTTATCTTTTCTGGTGCGTTTCTTTGCAATATGCCTAGAAGATGCGCGTGTTCACATACTGAACTATAGGACCGGGCCAACATTGGTCAGTCACCTCCTGTTGCTCGCCGTTGCTTTCATCCTCTGAACGCGAGATCACAGGAAATGCACGCGTTGCAGGCCTTCAGAAGGACCTAGGGATGACGGACCACCAGTACTCGGTGTGCATCACGATCCTATATGTGTCTGTACCTCCGACCAGTACTGTCTTCTCATGAAGATTGACTGATTTGAAACAGACCGTACATCCTCGCCGAGCTTCCCGCCAATCTCCTCTTGCGCAGAATCGGACCACGAATTCTTATGCCTTCAATCCTTACTCTGTGGGGTCTCATCGTTGCTTTACAAGGCTGGTGCATGCGTTACTTTGGCTGGCGTTCTGAATGAGACTCATGATGTATCATTAGGACTTGTGACCTCGTACGCGGGCTTGGTCACTGTTCGAGCATTCCTTGGTCTAATTGAGGGCCCCATGTTCCCCGGGATCGTTCTCTACCTTTCCTCATTTTACACACGAGCGGAACTTGCTTTACGGTGAGGCGGCTAACCATGTCCTTTTGACTTTCTTGCTAAGAAATTTCCGTTACTCTAGCGTAGCGGTCTTCTTCTCCTCGGCATCAGTGATTCTTTTGTCGTCTATCCTCGCCCTGCGTGTAACTAATAGATACCTGTCTCTCCTCCGTCGCATTAGCTATCTGGTGCATTTTCTGGGCTGCTTGCGGCTGCCATCGTAAAAATGGACGGGATAAGCGGACGGCCTGGTTGGGCTTGGATATTCATCTTGGTAAGCACACGGGTACGGAATTACCAGCAGGCAATTTGCTCATAAACTTTATACAGGAAGGGATTTTTAGCGCCTTGATCGGGATCTTAGGTTTCTTTGTAATTCCCTCAACGCCAAAGGATCTTAAACTTCTCTCGAAGAACCAGAAAGCGTAAGACTCTTGTCTTTACGTTTTGATTAGGTCTAACCTCCTGCATTCAGAGCTTTAATAGAACGTCTTGAAGCGGATAGACCATTTGTCAATCCTCTCGATAGCTTCACCTTTACTGAGGTTGTACAATCGCTTCGATCCCCTCATGTCCTTGTCCTCTTCGTGGTGTTCTACTTGCTCGGCACAGTCCTCTACGGCCAAGCTTTGTTCTTGCCTTCCATCGTGAATCAGCTAGGATTCAGTCCGAACAAGACACAACTGCTCAGTGTTGGGCCGTTTGCTGGAGGTTTCTTCGGTATGTCCAAAGTCACCTCTCTTGTGGGCTAGTGTGCGGTTAATGATATCTGGCACGCTGCTACACCGTAAAAAATATTTGACCTTGGGAAAATACCACACGCGGGAGATATGTTAGGTATTGGGCTCATAGTAAACCGACATGATGGCGTAGGCCAATATTACCCTAGTCCTAGAATCAATTTTATCCCAATTTGAGGTGTGATGTTTTTTTGGCATTGTAATACTATGTTGTTGTAATGTGGCCCAAGACACCAAGTTGATGTCAGGCATCTGCCTCTGAAGATCCAAAACTTTTTGTTCCTCAGATTGTATTTTAAACATTGTATGCATAGGTCAAGAGGTATTAGTTCAATGTAGTTGTAGGTATTCTGTAAATGCAAGATTGTGTGCCATAGAAATGTCGTCGTCGACATTCAATTCATCACCAATATTTTGGCAATCAACCGCAATATTAGACTGTTTCTTGTCGTTGTCTGTGATGTATCTCAACACTTGGTGTAGACAAGAAAACGATATTTCAATACATATACATTCAAGATCACAATGTACAAAATACAGGCACTCCTTCAACATTATATTTACATATGCCATCGACCCTTTAGACATCCTCGGCATTCACTTGGTCATCACGCCTCCTCTTTCCTTTGCGATTCTCATCCGCAAGCATAGGCTTAATGGTTTTGGCAAATGTGTCGATGGTGCGCTGGTGGGTAAAGACTTCATGCATCGACACGAGCTCGATCTCCGTGGTGGCAGGGTCTCCATATTCAGCAATATCGCTCTTGTATATATTTTTGAATACACTGCATTCGATGTTGAGCAAGCATGCAATAAGAATACAACACGCAACATACCTAAGGAGCTCCTCCGCACTTGTGGTATCTGTACGCCATTGGTAAAGATCGTTGTCGACTGCTGATGTGCTTGGTATGGGGTATGAATGAGAAGAAGTGCTAACTAACTCGAATGAATCTATCAAGCACTCAAAACACACACACAACACACAAAGACTTTTAAGTTCGTGGGGTTTGGGGGACTAACAAACTCTGTGAAGCGAATAAGGTTGTTGTAAGAGGAACGCGGAGACACAGTCAAAACCGACGCGGCACAGATAACTCTATGCTACACACCACTCAAACAAACTAAACGTGTAACTTTAACAAATCACCGCGACCAGTGACTACAAACGATACAACAACCAGACGATTGTTGGGAGATGCCAGACGACTTCTCACTTAGTGGAGTTGGGTATAGGAGGATTTCAGAACTGCCAGACGACGAGTTCAACGAGTGACCAGACGATCCACTCTTATTCGCACTACACACACAGGCTCCGCGGTACCAGACGATCCCACTTGTAAACACTTAGGCACACTGACTTATGAACTAACGCGACGGTTAACACTTTAAAACTTCTAATCACTCAGAGGGACTTAAGCTTTTCCACACACAAATGCTATTAGCTCTATGGGGGGCTCGGGAACCTGTCCTTCCTTGCCCAGGTTCTATTTCTTATATACAGTATCTCTATTTACATAGTACAAACAAATGTCGCGATACTTGACAGTTATGAGATATATGGTGCATATGGTGCACCGCGTAAGGTAGGGATGAAGTATAGTACGCGGTAACAGGGTATCCTATATCGGGTTATAATCTTGCCGCTTTTAGAAAGTATCGCGGTAGTTCGCTAACACTGTGTCTCCTTATGTGTTCTACTTCCGCGTCGTCGGAAGTACTTCGTGTTACATCGTACGTCTAGACCCTTCTGTGGCTCAACAGTGGTCATTAGATATGACTAGTGCACGGAGCTACTGCTACCTGGTTTCTAAGTCTGGCCTTCTGAGTAGTGCCGCGGTACTTCGTTACCTACGCGTTGGTTTATACAGTATTGGGGCCATCAAGTTATACACGTCGGACCTTAGAACAAGTGCCGCGACGCTTTACTTGAGTGTATACTTAGGTAATACCTACACTGAGAAGACCCATTTAGTGCCGTTCTACAGTCTTGTACACCTTTGTACACATATACTAGTGGTTGAATGTGCGTAATACACCGCGTAACTTAGGACTATACAGTGTACTTAGTAGGTTTGTACTGGAGTGATCAATCCCGCGAGGCCGAAAATGGTAGTGGTATTCCCGCGGTCGTATCATCTCCCCCTGACTAAAATATCGACTGTCCCAGTCGCTGGGGTCCTACTCAGGTTCTATCCCGGAAAGGCGCATCAACCTCCCTTTTCTGGATATCACAAACTTCTTTCTGACTCATGTAGCGCTCTCCCTCCTTCTTGTCACATCACATGCCATCACGTTACCTTATTGGTAAATCGCCGCGTCTCTTCATTCCTCATCGTCCGGTTACGTTAGTTCCCGGACATACCGGTTATTCAGTTAATGGATTGCCATCGCTTCTTTGTCAAAGCTGTATGTCGTACCCTGAATAAGTGTGTAATACATCAAACTTTTGCTCTCGCGTCTTCTAGGAATGGAACTTGATACTGGCACCATTCTGAGGACCCCATCGCCGCGAGGTGTATATAACCTTCAGCGCCCGGGTGTCGAACTTCAACTTTTTGCTCCCTCTTTCATCACTGGTTTATGCCTATCAAGGCTGAACCCCTTGACTATAACTCTTTAATAGTAAGTGACGCGGTACTTTTTGCGTGTCTTCTTTGCTTAGCTCCGTTTGATAGGCTTTTTCTCCTACTGCTTCTGAGGCCGCCTTTATTATGCTTTCTTCTCAACCCTCGACTTCACGCGTACACAAACGAAGACGACGCGACGCTTCGCCTCGACCCTCTTCTACTTTGCCTTCCGTCCCGGACAGCTCACAGCGGTCTATATCCGCCGCGGAGCTTATCTTGCTTGAACAGATCCGTACCGGGCAACTTTCCGTTCAACCTTCCGTGGTACTTCCCATTCCTTCGAACATTCCCGAGGCTTTAGCACCCGTACGCCGTCGTCGAGAGCGCCGTGATAAGGCTTTGTCTGTTCTCAAGAAACGTCGTGCTCGTCATCCTAGTCAATCTGCTCTGGTTAGTTCCGCGTTCGTTTTATCTGTTGTATTTAACTAACTTGCGGTAGCTTACTCCCGTTACCGCTGAGGATCAGGCGAAATTCGCCGATGACTTTTTGGCGTTCCGTGACGAGACCTATTCGCTCCCTCCCGCGACTCCTGTGCCTACTGCCGTTACAACTCGTCCGCGGCCTCCTCGTACTTTGTCTGACTTGGAGCGCCAACCCTGGCCCACACGTCTAGTAAGTACTCCTTTGTTCCTTGTCTACTAACTCTTCTTCTCATTCTTATCCTTAGTTTGACGACGAGGCGGTCGAGTCTTCCAACGAGGGCTCTCCTCCTGCTGCCAAGCGTCGCCGTGGCCCTTTGCGCAAACGAGTAGAGAGTGATTCTGAGGCTTCCGCGGTGCCTGATAACTCCGTTGGTATTGTGGCTGCTGTATCCTCAGTGACGCGAGACTTGCCTCCCACAGCGCCAACTCCTCGCTTCGTGAGTAATTCCTGTTATTCCAACTAGTTTTACTCACTCTACTTCCCAGTCTTTTTCTCGTTCTCCCCCTCCTGTGGACTTATCGCAAGGGTTCACTGTTACTGCCGCGGAACCTTCGGTTCCTACGAACCTTATTCCTGTCACTCCTACACGGTCCCCACTGGTGGAATCTGGTCCCGCGCCTCTCACTCCTTCTGGTGTCCCAGCCGCATTTTCTCCTCTGACTAGTACCGTACCCGTTCCTCCTGCTGTACCTGTGCTACCTTCAACTTCCGCGGTTCCTTCTTCTGTGGCAGGACCCTCGACTTTCGTGGAGCCTCCTGCTACTACTCAGGTTGGAACCAAGGTGAGTTCCTTCCCTGTTTAAGCTGCTTCGTTGCTTATTTCTTTTTCAGGGCAAAAGAAAAGCTTCGCGGAAGTCTAAACTAGCGACAAAAACTACCGCGTCAACTATTCAAGAGGCCGACCGCTTTCGTACTCCCTCTCCTCGCCCAGGCGACCTCGAAACTAGACGTCGGTTTCTTCGTGAAGTCGAGGGTTACCCCCAATATTGGTACGAGAAAGTTTTCCCCGCCGCGGAGCACTTTGGTGCCTTTATTCCTCACAACCTTCATCCCATCGAGAAGGGGGACAAAGCCACCGCGGTGCCTACTACCGTAGGTGGCTCTTACGAAGGAGGGGTCCGCTGGTATACGGCTAACAACATCCCCGCAAATGGTTTCATTAACTATGACCTACCGGGTATGGTACCTCCGCTGATGACAAGTCACATTCGCCTTCGCCAGATTGTGGCTTCTTCCGTGAACCTGGTAAGTTCTTCGATACTTTTTCTTCTTACTTCTCTGATTACTTCTTAGCCCTCCATTCGCTGTGGGTCGTGCATTATTCACGGCAAGCCTTGCGTCTTCGTCAAGGCCGGGGAGTCATGTAACGAGTGTCTTAGCAAGAAGGACTCCGCGTGCACCTTTCGTTATGGGATTCGCAAGATCGCGTTGGAGGATGAAGCTTTTCACAACCGCGGACTCTTTTCTGCGCGCCGTATGTCTTCTCCCTTACTACTTTCCCTTTTCTCTGATCTTTCCTTTAGATGCTATGTCTCTGCAACTTGAAGCGTCAATGCTTACTGACCGCTTGAATGAACAAGTTGCCGCGATGCACGGTATTCAGAAAATGGCTCAAGCCAAGATCGACGAACTCGCGGATGTTTTAGTACAGGGTTACTATAACTTCGGTCGCGACTATTTGACGCAGGTCCGCCTTAGTGGTGACCTTGCTCAAATGATTGTGGATGAGAAGATCCTGCCCGCCATCGAGGCTGGGCAGCTCAAATCAATCAACGCGGCATCCGAACATCAGGCATATCAGAAATAGTGGTCCCTGCCTTCTCTGTTCATTTTCTTGCTCTGGTTCCGCGGAAGTAAAAGCTCTTAGTCTCGTAGTGTTTGTAGTATCGCGGAGCTTGTTTTTTTCTTTATTTTATTACTTGGAAATGTTATTAGCTTTGTCTCGAGTGATTTTAAACTGTGTGACATTTTCCTTGTTCTATAAAATCGAAAATATTCAAGAAATTCTACGCGGCACTTTTCCCAAATTCACGCGATTCTACGCGGTACTAAACTGTACGCGGTGCTTTCTATTCCTACGACCCTTCCCCATCTTTGAAATCACAACTGTCCCCAGTTGTTCAGAACACTCGCGACGCTTGGTAAAGTACCATATGTTCCACCGCGTCAACTTTGAAGGACGGTGCGCGGAATTAGAATTCTACGCGGACAAGGTTCCTTCTGGTCCAGACTGCCCTGGCCAGTTATAAAAGGACCTCCAAACACTAAGTTCTTCCTATCTGAATCACTTATGTCTACTGATACTTCTTCTGTTGACGTCCAGTTTCTCGTGGAAGAGGTAGCACCTCTTTACAAGTCGTTTAGCGAGCGTCGAGTCAAACGTGGTGCCGACGATGCTAATCGCGTCGCGATGTCGTGTGCACAAAAACTCGCAAGTTTTCTAATGTTCTGCCTTCTGTTCCTGCGCCTTACTTCACTCTTTTTAGCTCGAGCTCTGGAAAGCTCACCCTGATGCCGCGTTGGCTAACGCTGACATTCGTACTTTCACTCTGTTCTTCTTTGAACAACTGCCGCGGGACCCAGTTACCGCGAAGTATACACCAACTCATCATTTACTTGGTCCGTACCGCGGTAAATGTGTTCAGTTTGGTAAACCCAAGGAGGTTCCCAAAGTCGCCGCGGCTGCTCCTGTTCCAACTGCTGTAACCCCAGCGCCCGTCAAAGGCAAAGGTCGCGTTCGTACTAGCCGCCGCGTAAGTAATCAGTTCTTTTTCTTGAATAACCACTGGTATTAAAACTTTTTCCTAGATTCGCAAGCGTATTGCATCCCAAGCTCGTATTGATAGTAGTGACGAGGAGGTTGACGACGACGCGGCGGGTAGCGATATTGCTATGGGTGACGATGAATCCCCCTCTATTGCAGATTCCACTACTAATACCACGGTAGGTCGCCACCCTACCCCGAGCCAGCTTGCTCTGTTGCTAAAACTATGTACCTCGCTTCAGACTCTCGACCTCGCAGCAGTTGAAGAAGTTACCCGCGTTGCCCCCTTTACTCCAAAGGTTGAGCCTAGCGTCGCGGCAGTTAAAAGGGTACGACCACCATTCCTTCTCCCAATGTTATTCTGACTTAACGTTCCTTTCATAGCCTCACGCGTCGACTAATCACCCCGTAAGATATCTCCACTTTTCTGAGATACCACGCATGCTTATTACTTCACGGCAATACCTTAAGGCAGTTGCCGCGGTGGATAAGAGTACCATCAATCCTCCTGCCAAGAAAGCTAAGATGGAGGTGGTTAGTGTCGCGGCAGCTCCTCCTACTTGGGCGCACAACTTCTCTATGCTCGATCCACCTCTGGCACCCCCTAGTACGTGTCACGTTTTCATACCGCCGCTAGCGACTTTTCGACTAACCTATCTTTTGGTAGACCCTGTCTCCACTTTCTCTAACTCGGTTGTGCAGTCACTCGTTGATCGTGCCAATCTCGCGGTGCTCGAACCCGTTAGTGGGCCTACTGATCGTAGCCTCACCATGCTGGAGTTCGAGACTCGCTCTAAACTTATCGCGGTCAACCATCAGATCAGTCTCCAGCTCCAAATGCGGGATTTGCTGATGAAGAGCTACCAGAGCATCGCGTCGCAGCAGAAGGAGCTGGTTAATAAAACTAACGTTCCCCTTATCGATATGACTGGCGACGAAGATATGCCCTCCGTGACTGATACTTGAACTGCTTCTGGAACTTTTCTTGTGCTTCCGCGACACTTTTTAATCTTCTTGTCGTGAATAGAGGTACCGCGTAACTTTCCGTTTCCCTTCCGCACTTGTATTCAACTATCGCGTAAACTTATTTATTTCCAATTTGTCGTGTATATTTCAACATAACACGTACAGATCATACACTCGTTTTTATAATAAAACTGCCATGTGGCCCTATCTTTTGAGTGATTTACTGAAAGATCTTCGGCTTCGATATCCAGTGCTTCGCGTCGTATACTGAAACGTCCGCGTGAATTTCACCATCTAGGTCTGCTTGATCGTGTTCTACGGATAAATCTTCTTCTTCTTCTTCTAGACCTTGTTCAATTCTCAACAAGCCATCTTCTGACAAACCAATCAACTCACTTAGGTTCTCAGGGAGTTCAATGTGCGACCTTGGCCAATATGGAATTACGCGGAAGGCTCCGATTTTATTCTGGAACACCGCACCATTTAGGTCTGCCACAATGTAACTGCCACCTGTGGTACGCCTGAGTACTACCATAGGTCCTAAATAGCGCGGCTTCGTTTTAGAGTTCAAAGATTTTTCAATCTGAGTATTCCTAACTAATACCAAACTACCTGGCTTAAACGCGTAGTCTTTAATAACATACTTATACTCTTTTTCGAACTTCAACAACCGTGACCTTTTCTCGCGTGTTACGCGTTCCCGCAATTCAACTACGTGCTTCGCGTGCTTAGCCAATGCTTTTGCCCGTAGTCCAATTAGTTCCGCGTCACTTATGAAATGATCAGGATATTCTACAAGCCATGTTGCCTCAACGATATCAAAAGGTAGCGAGGGGTGCGCACCAGTTACTGCGAAGAATGGGGAGCACCCAAATCTCTTTCTTATGGTACACCTATCAGCCCACATTACTAAGTAGAAATAGTAAAACCATTTTGAATCGTCACCTCCCGCGGCCTTTATGAGACTGTGTCGCACATCATAATGCGCGTGTTCCACAATACCGTTGGCTTGGGAGTTATAAGGTGATATGCGAATACCGCGCACGCCATATTTCTTCTCTAACCATTCCAACGCCTTTAGAAAAGGTCCGCCATTATCTGTTACTATCTCTATAAGACAGCCCCAGCGGCATATAATTTCTTCCCACAACCACTGCCCAATCGCTCTTGCGGACTCTGCTTTCAACGGTCTTCCTTCCATCCAGCCGGTTAACGCGCACCTACCATGTACAATCAGCTTGTAGCCATTCGACGCCGGCATATACATGGTGTCAGCGTGAATTTTCTGAAAGATTGACGGTGTCTTCGTCTCGGTAGGAGGAATCCTGATCTTTGTCTTTTGTCTTACTTGGCACGTATGACAGGTCTTCACATACTCATAGATGTCTTTCTCCATTTCAGGCCACCAAAAGCGTTCCATAAGTAAGGATTTAGTAGCGAAGAAGCCGCGGTGCCCCAGACTATCATGACAAGCATGGATCATGGCGACGCGACGCGACTTCTCAACTACCAGCTTATGTTTTGCCTCAATTCCACGTCGATAGAGTTTTCCGTCTTGTATAAAGAAGTTCCGCGCTAACCTTAAAAAGTTCTTGAAGCGTTTGTTATTCTCATAGCCTACAGGCCTCTTAGAAGTGTCTGTTAGCCATTTGAAAACCTCCGCGACTGTTTTATCTTGGTTTATCGCTCCCTTCGATCGCTTAGACTCATCATACTCTGTTTCGTCAATATGCTCTGGTGGCTCCTCGAGTTCTGGTACTTCACTAGCCAAGTTCGCGGCTACAAACTGTTTTACTTCTGGTATGTCGCGGAACTCTCGTTCTTGCTTATAAGCACGCGTCAATTCTTCCTTAAAGTCGTCTACCGACGCGGCTAAACCAGTCATATAATTACTTTTCCATTCCTCTTTCTCATCAACTAATACTTGCGCGTAACCATGCTTAGAGTCAATCTTATCTACAAACTCCTCTAATTTATAGGGTTCTTGAACTTCACCATCTTCAGGATTGTCATACTCATCGTCTCCTACTTGCTTATCCCGCCGTGATAGTCCATCAGGTCCGTGAACCTTGCCTGGTACGTGCTTCAGTTTAAAATGAAACATCATGATCGACTCTATCCACCTATTTATCGCGGCGTTTGGCATTTGATCAGGATGCTCTAACATGCCTTTAATGTACTTCGCGTCAGTTTCGATTATAAGGTTGCGAATACCAAACAACCAATACTGGCACGCTCGTAACGCGCGATACAAACCAAACAACTCCCGTTTCGGCTGTGAAAACCTAGCTTCGCGATCACTTAGTGTAATCGAACCGAATCTGGAGTAGAACCTTCGTCGCGGATTCTCTGGATCCACTTGACAAATATAGAACCCAACCGCTTTCCACGACGTATCTACTGCCAATATAACAGGGTCTTCCACATCATACTTTAGTGGTCGTAATGCCTTGCTATTCTTTACTGCCTCTTTCAACTTTGCCAACGCGTCACTTTGCTCTTGTCGCCATTCGAACGGAATATCTTTACGCGTAAATCGGGTTAAAGGCTCCGCGATCTTTGCATAGTCTTTGACGAACATTCTTACTAGTCCCGCGGTGCCTAAGAATGGTCTTATATCCTTCTCTTCTAGGATATTCTCAGGTCCACCCCAGTTGGTAATAGTTTTCGCTCGTTCCGGGTCGATCTCTCTCCCTTCTCGTGTACACCTATGTCCGACCACGGTAATCTCGCTTTTACACAATACAGCTTTGGGGCCTGAGAAAGTCCCACCACAGTACTTCATTCTTTGAATGACCCTATTCATATTGGTGAAATGTTCCCAAATAAACCTCCGTATCCCATCATTACCAGGAATGGTCTCGTACGTACCATCTTCACTTTGATAAGTCGTTTCAGGACCGCGTACAGGAACATCATCGATGTATGGTTGCGTAAACTCCGGGATCTCTTCTTGTAATATGTGTGTTACATCATCGTGGAAGATTGGTACTGAATTCGTCCATCCCATCGGTAGTGTTACTAACCTCAGGGCTCCAAAGGGAGTCTGGAATGTAGTTAAGTCTCGCGATGCTATTGCCAACTCTCTTTCATCATAGCCAACATATAAATCTAGAATTCCTCCACAAGCTCTACCACAGAATTTCTCCGCGAGCTCTTCAGTAGCAGGCGGTATACCAGAATGTGCTATTGTTACCGCGTTCAACGGTTCCAAACTATGTACTAGTCGAATACTCTTTCCGTCTTTCTTTAACACCGCGAACCACTTCGATCGGTAAGACGAGTTCGATGGTTCGTAAACTCCCGCGTCAATCTTTCGTCTAACTGCCGCGCATACTTCATTAAAAATACCAGGGGGAATAGGAATGTTCCTCTCAACCCAAGGTGTATGAGGTATCACGGGCATCTCTACTGAAGGAAAGAAATCTGTTCTGAATCTTCCGCGTTCACTGTCGTCCCACGCGAACCCTTTCTCTTGCTGCATCATCATATGATGCATCAACTTCCGTTCTTCTGGCCAAAGGAATTCTTCCTTATGTATCTCGTCTATTATCTCTTTACGTTCCTGAGTATACCTACCAGTCGGCGTGAATTCTGGAGGATTAGGCGAAAGCTGCGGCATATCAGCCAATGGATCTCCTTTAATCTCTCTTATGATTCTAAACTTCGATGGTAAATCTCCTAGAACAGGGCGTGTTTTCAACGCGACAGGTTTGTATTTCTTCCCTGCCAAGATACTAACTGGTTCGTAATGTTCCTCCCACAGCCGCGATGCGTGCCTCCTCACTTGATCTTTCATATCAGGGGATACATCAAGCATCGCGATGCTCCTTACATCAAACAGGGGAATTTGTTGTAACTCTTCTACGCCGTCTTCTAGCTCTACTTCTTGCACCGTGAAATTTGCTTGAGAGTACGCGGCAGGATTTTGCGCTCCATACACCGAACTCAAATAGGATCTCAATACGGGTTTCGTCGTTTCTTTATCACTTTTTAGATCAATATACTTCTCCGCGGCAGATAAGTATAGATCGCGTAACTCTCGCTTCTCAAACTTTGATTTTTGCTCTTCGTTTATATCTGCAAATACTACATCACTTATGCCAATGGGAATACCTTCGTTATTTAATTCAAAAACCACCGCGGCTTCTCCTTGATCTGGGATCAATTCCTCGAAGCTGCTGAAAAACCCTGAGTCTGTTCCTTGTCTTTGCTTATAGGTACAGAACCTTTCTCTCTCTCATAGGTAGGTATAACAGCTCGCTTCTTAGTGTTAGGGTCCTGAATAACGAGGTCCTGCGTTCCATCTGCATGATTATCCACTAAACTCTCCGTGATCGTGTCAAAAGGCCGTCCCAGTAGCAATTCATACGCGGGGTCTCGAATTACGTGTACTTGTAAGTACACGGTGATTCCGCCTAGTAAGAATGGTACATTACGCGCCAATCCCAAAGACTTCTCAACACCCTTGTTAGCCGATTGCATAAAGATTACTATGTCCGGGTCCCACGATAAACCTGCTTCGCGAGCTCTTTTCTCCGATGTAGAGATAATCTGTGAACCCGAGTCTAGTAGACTTTCGATCTTCGCGGTACCATTTACCAAAGGATACACGCATCGAAGCGACTCTGAATCTCTTGCCACGTAGATCTGAATTGGGTTATCTTTGCTTCCCAGGCTTTCCACGTACTGTTCAACTGGATCGCTAATCACAACCGCTCCTGCTGGAAGATCTCCTTCCGCCTGTTTCAGAACAAAAACTTCCGCGGTGACATTAAGGTCAGCTAACGCGACTGTATTTGCTGTTACGTGAACCTCTCCTACATTTTCCTCGCTAAAAGGTAATAGGGGGCTTTTGGCTAGGATCTCTCTCAAACCTCCCGCGGTCTCTTCAGGCTTCAATTTGACTCTTGACTTGATTGTTCCTCTGAGTGAAATTTCTGATTCCACTACTGTTTCTTCCGCGTCAGGATGTTTAGTTAACGGAATAACAGGAGACTCCGCGGCCTTCTCATTCCTTGTCTTCCAAATTATCCCCCTCGGGTTCTCTAACCGCTCTTTCTGAGCTTTCAGTTTCTCTTGCTCAGTTGGCGAATACGACACATCAGGTACGTTCGCGTAAGGAACCTCTGGTACGCGGCTCTTCTTCACTACTGTAGGTAGCGGAGGCATCTCGACACCATCGAATCTCAAACGTTTTTCCCTCTTGACCAACTCCTTATACTTATCTTTCTCTAGGCTCGCGTCCTTCTCAGGTTCCGCGTCCTTTTCTTTCCACAACCGTCGTTCATTACCCTTGTTTTCAGTATCATTCTCAGGTGCCGCGGCCCTAACAGGATTTTTCTCTTTTGTAGGGGCCTGGCTTTCCATCCTCGAACTTACCGAAAACCCTCCTCGAACCTTCCTTTCTCATTGTTACTAACTGCCACGTTACTTATTGAATCTCTTGCCGACCCTCGAATATAGGCCGCGCTGAGATTGGATTCTAACACCCTTTCTTGAGCACGCTTCGCCTCTTCATATTCTTGCCAAACTCTAGTGTACTGTTTATTGTACGACTCGACCTCCTCTAGTTGCATCTGTAGTACCTCAACCTGAGAAGCTTGTACTTTCTTTTCAGACAGTCTTCGGTCCACAAAGTCTTTCTGAGGAGGCCCATTTGGAGCTTTCTGTGCTACTGGCTCTCCATCTGGCATACAAGTGATCCCTTCTTTCAAAATGATCTTTCCATCATCTACGTACTGCTTGCGTACCATACATTGCCCTGCCATATGTCCGTTTAAGCCACAGAACCAACACGTCGCGGCTCGAAAGTAGTCGGGACGGTTGTCATTCAACGCGGTTCTCCCATAGTCCCGCGGCGCCATATATGGTATACGTTCTGGATGCCTGGTACCGCTACTCGTTCCAGGTGCCGCGAGCTTTAATTGCTCTAGCAGTTTACCCATCATTTCTTCTTCTCTCGCGGCTCTCTGGGTAAGGTTCTTTGTTTGGATCGTGATTAGATCTTTCAATTCCGCCACCCATCCTTCCGTTTGCTCATGCTTCACTTTTTCTACCCTCTTTCCTCTATCTTCCTTCGCGGCCCTTACGTTCCCAAGACTAATTACTTCCTCAACCTGAGATCTCGCGTTAAATTCTGCCTCGTCCAGAATCTCTTCTGCTGTATAGGCATCATCTCTCGGTCTAGCCTCTGCAGGTGGGTTCGCACGCTTTTGTAACTTCAAAGTCAACGTGATGGATCTCCAAAATTCATCTTCAAACATTCCGCGGAGGACTCTGACAATTTCTCTGTTAGTATACAACGCGGTCGTAGTGTAGTGCTTAAGGAACGGCCTTAGGGTATTCCTCATTCTTAATACATCTTCGAGATCTTCCATCGTTATATTCTTATACTTCTTCGCGGCTCTTTCGAATTTTGCGAAGGAGAAAGTTCCCTCGTCCGATCCTCCATCATAACTCTTCAAAATCTCGTCGCGGAACTCGATAAACGTCCCTTCCTCTTTCTCGTACGTAGGCAACGCCTTCCATTGTTCTCTTATAGTTGCGGGTAGGTAACGCAACGCGACTGATTTCTTATCCGCTTCTTCCTCTATTTTGAAATCTTGGATAATATCCTCAATCTCCCCCAGATAGTCTCTGACGTCGTCTACATCATGATCGCGACGCAAATCTGGTGCTCCACGTTCTCTTCTCCTCGGAATCTTATCCATAGCCGGCATTTTTATGATATTTTCTTGAATTATAGGTAAAATAGGTGCAG
Source organism: Omphalotus guepiniiformis (assembly GCA_028554645.1). Taxonomy (NCBI): domain Eukaryota; kingdom Fungi; phylum Basidiomycota; class Agaricomycetes; order Agaricales; family Omphalotaceae; genus Omphalotus; species Omphalotus guepiniiformis. The sequence goes on from JAQOOI010000019.1 coordinate 1,030,267, forward strand.
AGTTCGGTGAAATATGTAAATCAAATAGAAGTGTGTGGACTTCGGATAGTTCCTCGTCCGAATGAGAATGTCTATCAATAGTTGGTGGGACTACTGAGTTTCGACGCGACGGTGGGTCTGGCCTAGGAAATTGAATTGAAGTACCTTCTCCGTAATCAGATAGTTCTTCGTTAAAGTTCCGCGACTGTCTAATACTCGAATCTTCCGCGTCAACTACGTTAATCGATTCTCGGGGTTGAACAACAACTTCAGGATGTGACTTCCTGTAGCTACTAACTCTTTTGATTGCCTTTGCACGTGCTAACGACTCTCTGGTATTCTCTACCGTTGAAGGCCGTGAACTTCGCCTAGACGTTTTGTCTGATTGTTGGTTAGACAACCGCGACTATAACTCTTCGGTCTCGTACGAAACCTAAAACACTTTACTTAGTTTATTAATCAGAAACCCCTCGCGGTGGGCTCCAGATGATGTGCTTGGTATGGGGTATGAATGAGAAGAAGTGCTAACTAACTCGAATGAATCTATCAAGCACTCAAAACACACACACAACACACAAAGACTTTTAAGTTCGTGGGGTTTGGGGGACTAACAAACTCTGTGAAGCGAATAAGGTTGTTGTAAGAGGAACGCGGAGACACAGTCAAAACCGACGCGGCACAGATAACTCTATGCTACACACCACTCAAACAAACTAAACGTGTAACTTTAACAAATCACCGCGACCAGTGACTACAAACGATACAACAACCAGACGATTGTTGGGAGATGCCAGACGACTTCTCACTTAGTGGAGTTGGGTATAGGAGGATTTCAGAACTGCCAGACGACGAGTTCAACGAGTGACCAGACGATCCACTCTTATTCGCACTACACACACAGGCTCCGCGGTACCAGACGATCCCACTTGTAAACACTTAGGCACACTGACTTATGAACTAACGCGACGGTTAACACTTTAAAACTTCTAATCACTCAGAGGGACTTAAGCTTTTCCACACACAAATGCTATTAGCTCTATGGGGGGCTCGGGAACCTGTCCTTCCTTGCCCAGGTTCTATTTCTTATATACAGTATCTCTATTTACATAGTACAAACAAATGTCGCGATACTTGACAGTTATGAGATATATGGTGCATATGGTGCACCGCGTAAGGTAGGGATGAAGTATAGTACGCGGTAACAGGGTATCCTATATCGGGTTATAATCTTGCCGCTTTTAGAAAGTATCGCGGTAGTTCGCTAACACTGTGTCTCCTTATGTGTTCTACTTCCGCGTCGTCGGAAGTACTTCGTGTTACATCGTACGTCTAGACCCTTCTGTGGCTCAACAGTGGTCATTAGATATGACTAGTGCACGGAGCTACTGCTACCTGGTTTCTAAGTCTGGCCTTCTGAGTAGTGCCGCGGTACTTCGTTACCTACGCGTTGGTTTATACAGTATTGGGGCCATCAAGTTATACACGTCGGACCTTAGAACAAGTGCCGCGACGCTTTACTTGAGTGTATACTTAGGTAATACCTACACTGAGAAGACCCATTTAGTGCCGTTCTACAGTCTTGTACACCTTTGTACACATATACTAGTGGTTGAATGTGCGTAATACACCGCGTAACTTAGGACTATACAGTGTACTTAGTAGGTTTGTACTGGAGTGATCAATCCCGCGAGGCCGAAAATGGTAGTGGTATTCCCGCGGTCGTATCACTGCCTGCCACCATTTGTCTGGCTCAACTGAGTGCATCTTGCATTCCCAGCGCTTCAAGAGCATATAGCTGTTAGCAAGAACTATACAGAATACAGAACAACACCAACACATACCAGGAGAGCAATACGCATGTAGACAGTGAGAGTTGGTTGCACACCCTTGTTGCCGATGATGGTCTTGGTCAAGAGCGCAATGTTTCGATCCTTTGCGCCGGGTGACAAGGAATCCTTAATCTATATATATGATAGGTGACAATCAGTGTGAAGTGCAACTCACAAGAGATCAATTTGAACGTACCTTTGCCTTGATCTGATTCCGATGTTGAGTGACCAAGTTAGTAATGAACGTGCGCAATTCCTTTACTGCACTCATTTCATGCTGGGCTGGCATGTCTCGAACACCTATTACACGCATTGCTTCCTGTTCGCTGTTGAGTTGTAACCTCGCAAATCTTTGTTTGAATAAATACTCACAATGACTTTTTCGGCCACATTGCCCTTGTACGAAGTAATCTCGCCAGATAGCAACATACAAAACGAGTAGTTGCGAGCGTCAGTCTTAAGAACGTGGTACGTTAGCTTGTCAGAGCTGATAATATAAATTGAATTTTACCTTCAGAGTCTCGGGAAGGGTATATGTTTCGGTCTTACAGAGCTTTTCGAGAAGCTCGTTTTGGTGAAGTATGAACCCTGCCAAATAATAAATATGCTCTCCTTCGTTGGCCTTGAAGAAGCGAGGGTCAGAGGGTGGTTAATGCACAACATAAAGAGGGCAACATACCGCTATGAACTTATCCAACAAGCCCGAGGCTTTCGTCTGCAGACCCAAAGTCCGCTTGATGCGCAAACTGAGGTCGGAGAGCTGTTCGTTGATGAGGCTGTCAGGAGGTGTAAAGATTGCGTCTCCAGTGTGATCGGGAGTGTAATTGTAAGGTTGAGAGAACGAGTTACTGAATTCATCCGGCGCTGGCAGTTCCGCACGCATGTTCATCAATAACAGCTCCGCAGGAGACAAAAGAGCCGGGTCGAGGTTTGGGTTGGACATTTCAGACATGGCAAGGGACGACGACAGAGATTTTGATGGGTGAGATAAAAGAAAAGAGAGATAATATATATTGCAGGCCCATCGTGTGCTTTGATACTGGAAGGTGATAAAATGTGGCCCTGCGCGACTTAGACCAGAACCATTAGAGGCCAAAGAGAAGATGCCGAAGCCATGAGAGGGCAAAGAGAAGACAGAGACGGGGAGGACGTTGCATGCCATCGTCTGCAGTGTGCCAAAGGTGCCGGTGAAAGGTCAAAGAAGAAGATTGAGAGAAGTGGCATTTGCGCGCGACGCGACAATGTGCAGGTCACATGCTGATGCTGACACATACACTCTGGACTCGGAGGGGATGACCGTGACTTACCGTGAATCAACGATATGGCTCCCGGAAAAAAACCATTGCCTCCAGGTAAGGAACACTTTTGAAACTTGAGCTTTGTGCTATACACGCGGCTCACTCCTTATTCTATGTAGGCTTTGAAGAGCAACCTGGTACAAATGGCAAAAAAACTCGATGTATTGTGTGCCGCAATATGGATCCTCTGGGCTCAGGCTCAGATTGGATGCTCCGTTCCTCAGCGAAGCAACATATGGAGTCGGCGAAGCATCGGTACAACACTCAAAGAGAGGAGGACTTACAAGCGCAGAAAGATGAACAGCAGGTCAAGCTTCGTGATACATACACTGGCACCAGCAGCTTGCAGGATGTGAGCTTTTCCCTTCCGAATTTCGCGTCTCGTCCCAGTTTCTCAGATGCCGGCCCATCTATCTTGTCTGGTGACCCCACTTCGCACTCATACCTTGACAATATGGAACCGTTCATGGACCCAAACCCTCTTCACAATCCGGAGAACGAACGGGAAAAGATAGCCCAGGAATTTCAGGCACTGATGCTACGGGCAGCTTTTGAAGAAGAATACGAGGAGGATGTAGGCAATACAAACATTGCGGAACTCATGCGTGAGCTTGGATGTGAGTTATACAATCTTCACTCTGGAATTTCATTGAATGCATTTAAATCATAGTGGATGAGAATGAAGAAGATGAAGTGCTTGGCAACGATGAAAATGCATTCCGACCAACTGCAGCTATCGATAATATGTCCGATTATTCGCCTTATCCCAACAAACTGGTACGCTATTCGCCGTCGATAGCGACTACTTAATATCTCTACTCAAACTTTCTGTTAGATGCTGTTGCTTGATATCATGGACAATCTTCCTCGATTACGGCTGTCATCTGCGCATTTCAAGTTAATTCTTTGGCTATTGAAGGAATCTGGTGTCACAAATGTTCCATCTTACTCCGCGTTCCGAGATATGCAAAAGAACCTTGACTCAATGTGTAGTAACGAACCAATTCCTTGCACGTCCACGCTTGGTAACCACTTTTTCGTCAACGATCCTCGAGAAGCAATCAAACGGGTAAAGTACACCCCTGTTACGTTCCTGATATTGTATAGCTAACCTGTACACTCACTCAGAATTTTGCCAACCCGCAGGTTGCGCCCCATCTAAACTTCTATCCAGAGGAGACCACAGGGCCTGTTTCAGAAGTATGGCAATGTGAACGCTGGAAGGAATATGACCCATCGCAACATACTCCAATGTATTCCACAGGAGGAAAGCAGTTCTATATTGAAGAGGTGTCGAAGCTGTATGATGGTCGCATGGTGATTCCGATTACCTGGCTGAAGCGCGATGGGATTTTATATGCGGACTCAAATCTGATTTTGATTACTGCGGAGGTGTGTTTTAGTCGAGCTATATATACATGCTATATTTATTGTTACTTAGGAAGGAAAATGGGTCCGTAGCCACGAAGTTGTCTCTGTTCCCTCCGATCAATTTCACTTGAACCACATTGACATCATGCAATCAATTCAAGGTGCGATTCCCTGGAACCGTGAGTTTCTTTGTATGGAATATGTGTATCGAGAGCAACCGTAACAGTAACGGTGTTCATAGATCCTGACGAACTGCCCGAAATGCCCAATCCAAATCGCAAGCTGGTACCTGAGGGCTACGATCTTTACGATATCTTCATGCCAGTGTGGGCGGATGATGTTTCTGGCAACAAATCTAAGCAGTATAACAAACACATCAACATCTATGCAGCCAACTCGAACCTTCCTGGCCGCCTGCTTCAGCAAGAATATTTTGTACAATTTGTATCGACTTCACCAAACGCAAGTTCTCCTGAGCAATTCTCCGTCATTAAGGATATATTTAAGTGCGTAATGTTTTTTTTCTCATTGAGGGTGGATAGTATTTCCTAATTTCATGATGTAGCAAAACATGCACTGAACCCATTATATGCTTTAACGTGGCCACCAAACGAATGTGTGGAGTGCGAGTGCGACCTCCTGCACTTCCCGCGGACAATCCTCAGCAGGCGGAAGAGGCTTCGCACATTGGCGGCAATTCACTTTGTCGATGTAGAAAATGTAATGTGGGTGGGCCACCGGAGATTACAGAGTCAGACAAAGGCTATCATGAAATGTATACGGTATGCATTTATTCATTTCGCTTTACAGTTTATGTCTTTAACACCATGTGCTACTTAGACTGGGGTCGCTCGCTCCGCTGCAGAGACGAAGAGGCGGCTTGAGCTTCAGCTGAAGTTGGCAATGAGTGGCAACAAGAAGGCTGTAGTCGAAGCACAGCGAGGAACTGGAACGAAGGACAAAGTCGCAGAATATTGGATTCAACTTTTGCTCACCAAACATGACGAGATAGAAAAGACCGACCCACACAAGACCAACGACGAAATTACTGCTGAGCTTGAGCAATGGTTTCAGGAACAGCCAGGAGATAAAATGAATCCCTTACTTGACATTGATGGTTGAGTCAGACCTTTTTTTGGGTGCCAAAAGTTCTAATGGTTATGTTTGAAGGCCTTGACCCAACGCAAGATACTCCGGTGGAAATTCTACATACAATACTTCTTGGGGTGGTGAAATATGTCTGGCACATGTTCCATACATCACTCAGCGAAGCAAACCGGGAGCTCTTTGTCACCCGATTACAATCCACTGATATTGACGGTCTTACAATCCCACCTTTACGGGCAGCGTACATGATGCAATATCGCAACAATTTGATTGGGAAGCATTTCAAAACTCTTATGCAGACCATGGTCTTCCACGTACATGGTCTTGTCACTCCTGACGAATTTACGCTCGTAAAGTCAGTTGGATCGCTGGGTGCGATGCTCTGGGTACACGAGATTGAAAACATGGACAAGTATTTGGTATGTGATAATGCAATTACACCAAAAATTCATATCTAAACTGAAGTTGATAGCAAGATCTTGAAATTGTAATCGCGAATACTCTGGACGCTTTCGCTGCTGTGGATCCTGCAAAGATCATCAATAAGATCAAGATCCATCTTCTGCCACATCTCATATCCGACATTCGACGATTTGGACCAGCGATCCGTAACTCAACGGAAATTTTTGAATGTTTCAACGCGATCTTCCGCCTATGCTCTGTGTACAGCAACCATCAAGCACCCAGTCGAGATATTGCACGCAAGTTCACCTCAATGGATCGCTTGAAGCATATATTGAGTGGAGGATACTGGCTTTACAAGGACGAATGGGTTCAAGCATCATTACGTGTGCGAAGGGTGTTGATGTCGCATCCCATTATCCAGCGACATCTGGGCTGGATATCTTCCACACATATTCAACCAGGTAAGTTTGTTTCCAAATCTAGAACGGCAATTTCTTAACTTTGTACCAGGGAAAATGACGCCACTTGCGAAGAAGAAAACCGAAAGCTGTGACTGGTCAGAAACTAAGGCGGCAACGGCGATACAGCAAGCCTGGCCCAAATGGAATACCAATCAGTCCGTCATTGCTCGGTCTGGTGACCGTTGCCTTCTGAATTCTTGGGTTGCAGTACAACTTGACTCAGATACAGTATGTATGAACTATCTCTCCATCCACCAGCAACTAATTGAAGCACTCATAGAGTTTTGCTATCGGCCGAATCGTTGAGCTGCTTTCACCTGAGATACAAATGCCCAGTACTTCAACTTCAATTCCCGAAAACCTAGTCACAGTCGAGCGATTCACTGTGGGTCAAAATCGACATCCAGATTTCGAAATGCCCGTCGTGTATCGCCCACCTGCCAATGAAGGAAACAGGTTTTTAAGTGTTGCGCCAAAGGTGATGTTGGTTAAGTTCTGACCATCCAAGATTGAGTCTAAAATATTTTACATAGGACGTACTGTTTCGTTTGTCTGTTCAGCACGACTGTCATCTCAAGGGCTGCGTTGCTTCAGGATCTCGCCCGGTTATTCAGGAGCGACAGGAGACTCATCGTAGAGTCAATGTCATCATTCATACTGATGACGACTGCTTTGTTATTAACACGCATGCACTGCACAACGCCATGCTGTTGCGAAAACTACTTCCAGTGCTGACTTCCCCAAAGGTAATACATATAGACAGGGAGAAATGGCATGGAGAAGTTGCAGCGAAGCTTCGTGCATTGCAATCTGACAAACGTCGAAGGACTCAAGAAAAGCGGAAAGCAACATTAGAAGCAAACAAGAAGAGGGCAGTTGCACGACAAGCCACAATGGAAGATGGTTCACCTGATGACGACCAACTCGATCTCCTAGGTACCATCGATGAAATTTTGACCTCTATGGACGACGTCGATGGCGAGAATGTGTTTGAAAGAGGCGAAAATGAGGGCAGTACTATGGAAGAACAAACACCGGCTGGGACAGGCCATTCACGCAAGCGGCGACGCAAGGATTGAAAGATACAATGTATTTCATTTGGCTATTTGTATAACACACTTTATTCACGTTTCTCATCGGATTCGGTGGTGGTGGGACGAGAAGCTGTGAGATCTTTATGAATGTAACATATCGGCCTAACACAAGGATCCTCGCATTCGGATTCTGACTCAGTGACAGATTCATCAGAACTGTCTACAAGCCGTCGTGCAAGCTATGAAACGTCGTCAATCAGTATATATATCATATGATATATGAAAGGTAGAGATTCTATACCATTCGTTCAAAATCACGAAGCGGTGACGGAGTGATAAAAGGTGAGCAATGAGCCACATTCTCCTCCACATTCTCCTCTGTATTCTTCAGCACTGAACTATCTCTTGCCCTGACGATGTGCGCTCGGCTGATACGATCTGGTTCTGAATCCGGGATACTGATAGCTGGAGAGACTGAACGTTGGTAACGGGCACCAGAAAGTACAGGGCCATTTGCGGAGAAGATCATATTGAAAATCTATAATATCAATGTGAGCGTTATACATACTAAATCCCGAAAAAGTTGATGAAAACTTACAATAGGTGCGTTCGAACCCGTCTTCACAGTTACAGACAAGGGCCTCGAAGCCGGCCCACAAAAGATATTAATGCCTTCAGTCGAAGAAAGCTCGATATGCTCGGAGTCACTGGTCATAGGAAAATGTTCAATATAGGGTCTGAGGAAGGCAATATATAGCTTGAAAATACCTGGTCAAAGCCCAATGGCCTAAGCTAAAACCTGATGAAAAGTTGGTGTCCTACAGAATGTGGCTGCAGGCTCGAGTGTTGTTACCGTGGTGTGCTGCCAGTTGAGGCCAAATTGACAACAAAGCGCGCGTCGTGTTGAGGTTTCCCACGGAGTCTCTGGCTGGTCTCGCTCGTATACCTTCGGTGGACCTCTTGGCTTAAACATATCAAATTGATACCTAGTGGTGCGACTACTCGACATAGATACAGGAGCTCTCTCTGGTGGCTACATCATTACATTGACTTGCCCTGGATTTTCTTTTGCGGTGTAGTGACTTTGGGAGCGTCGTTTTGGTCTGACAACACACGGTCCAGAGCGATTCCAGCTGCTGTCATTCCCTGTCTCAGTATTATTGGCTTTGCTATGTACTTAAGTACGCGCCCGTTTTTTGGTCTCCTTGTCAATTCTAATGAAATGCTGCAGGGGCTGACAGGGTGTTTGTGGCGTATGGCTCGCTGTTTCTGACCGTTCCAGGAGTTTATGCTGCTATCCCTGTCGTGTCAGCGTGGATGTCCAACAACTCTGAGCCACATTATCGCCGAGCGACTAGTATTGCCTTGGGTTTTGTGGCTACTAATGCTGTGAGTTACTTTGGTTCATTTCGACCTTGAATGGTGAACTTACTTTCTGTGTTACAGGGAGGCATCACGAGTACGTGGCTGTTCCCCACCAGTGAGGGGCCCAAGTTCAGAAGAACGACAATTATCAATCTGTGTTTGTGAGTGATATATCCTCGTCATCGGTTGTAATTTCTTACTCTTTGCCTTAAGCTGCATATTTTCTGTTGTCGGGGCATGTGTAAACGCGCTTATACTCGCAAGAGCGAATAAGCGTAAGCAGATCAGAAGAGAAGAAATCCTAGCGCCCTATTCGAATGAACAGGATCATACAAAGGATGGCGGACTGAGGGCATGGACTGAGTTGGGCGATCGACATCCTGATTTCAGGTATACGATATGATCAGCCCTGTCGGCAGGAGATGAAATAAAAGGGTACTATGATGCATGATATGCCCAATTCACCGTGCAGCCAGCCTACCCACCTTTCTTTAACACCCAGACTTTTTTACTCTTTCCAGAGTCACTATACAATAGAGATTTTCGGTTGGATGGTGTATAAAATATCAATACATATTTCGCCATATGCATGCCGGTTTCGCTGGCCATGGCCAAATTTCTGATTATCGGCAACATTCCCATGCACGGCAGCCGCCAGTAGTGTCATAATGTTACTAATTGGATAACACCTTGAGCTAACTCTCTAGCTTAGGATTCACTGGTTACTTTCTGGTCACTTTGCATCCATCATGCGGCTTTCAGAAGACGAAGAAACTCCTCTACTGCCCCAATCGCGCATCACGCCTTTGCCCCGCGTTCAGATAATGCTTCTGTTGCTGATGAGAATTACAGAGCCAATATCGTACACGGTTATCTTTCCGTTTGTCAACCAGGCGAGTGAAAGGGTTTTGTTTTGAGATGAAAGCTGACGCGTGAAGAGTAGATGCTAGAAGATGTCGCTCACATTCCCAAGAGCAAAGTGGGGTACTATGCAGGCGTGAGTCTTTCCTCGTGTCAATATTGCAGTCACAGGAGATTCGACGCGATATGCAGGTGGTAGAGTCGGTTTTTGCACTGGTTCAATTCGTCACCGTCTATCATTGGGGTGCTTTGAGCGATCGGATTGGACGCAAGATAGTCGCTCTCGTTGGACTAGCCGGAGTCTTTGTCTCTGTTCTTAGCTTTGGCCTCTCTAGAAGTTTTACTGCCATGCAAGTCCTTTTCGTCTTCTGTTGACCAGCGTTGTCGGTCCGACTCCGTTGGCTTATTTATGTTTTACAGGATTGTGACGCGCTGCATAGCTGGTGCAATGAACGGAAATGTCGCTGTGGTCAAGGCGAGTCTTGTAGTAAGTAAGTACATAGATTGGTACTTACCTTTTTGGTAGAGTATGATGGCTGAGATCACGGATAGCACGAATCAAGCTCGCGCATTTTCACTTCTTCCCGTATCTTGGGCTATTGGCGCGACCGTAGGACCACTCATTGGCGGCTATCTGTCTCACCCAGCAGAGCAATACCCCTCAGTATTTGGGAACATCGCTTTTCTGGAGATATACCCTTATTTTCTGCCTTGTGCGTATACTTACTGGCTTTTGGATGGCGTGCTCAATGGGTACTTTAGGCCTCATAGCATCTATTACGAACGCAACGGCGATCACGATTGGTACTGTTCGTCCTAAACCCTTCTATCCCTGAGCTGGAGAATTGAAGCAGTTGATTTGGTCTAGTTTTACCTTAAAGAGGTGGCAAACGCGTCATTCAATTTGAGTGCATCGTGCAGTGTGTCTGATGCACAATGTTTCCTAGACATTAGTCCCTAAGACCAGGGACGTCCGCCAGCAGCATATCACTTCGTCGGATGGTGAATCTGCGCAGGACGACGCTAGTACTGAGTCTCAACAAGCACCTGCTGTTCGTACTAGTGCCCGTGCCATGTTCACGGGCGACATCACACGCATTCTCACATCTTGGTTCCTCCTAGCTCTCCTGAACTCAAGTTACCAGTGATGTTGCCTCATCTCTATCCGTTTGTATATGATTTAACTGAAATGTTTTGATCTAGAGCGCTGATCCCGCTGTTTAGCTGTACGACTTCTCGAGCGATATTCTGGGAAAACTGAGCAGCTTGACTTCATTCTTCTCTTAGACTCTGCATACGAGAATGGAGGGCTGGGTTTCAGTACGAACCATGTTAGCGTTGTATATCGTCTGTTGGACCTTGTACTGATCCGAAATCTCTGCAGATTGGAGTAAGCCTCTTCAGCTCTTGACACACATAGTGACCGCCGACATGGATACGCTACTTCCTGCAGCTTCTTCTGTCGATCAACGGTGTAACAGCACTGTTCACGCAGACTATGATTTTCCCGGTTCGTCTTTGATCAGTTTTTCGAGCGAGACCGCATTCATTAATAAAGCATCACTAGCGTCTCGAGCGACGGATGGGACCTGTGAAAACGTATCGGTTGGCCATGTCTTTCCTGCCTTTGGTGTTCCTTGCACTTCCGTTTGCGCATGTCGTGGTCCCTCTTGGGAAACATGCCGTATGGGGTGTATTGATTGGGATGGTAGCTGCGAAGACGCTAAGTAATATGGGTGTCGGTACGTGTCTGCTAGTAATGGTTGAGTTGGGTGATGCCGAGCTCAACGTCACGGTGCCAGTTTGCAACAGCCTCCTGATAAACAATGCCGCCCCCAGCAGGGACATGCTTGGCTCGCTCAACGTGAGTCTGCATCATTTCTCTGTGCATAGCGACTGATTGAGAAGTTATTCGCGTTGGTGGTCTGAATAGGGCGTAACGACGGCCTGCTCGTCACTCTCGCGTGCTTTCGGACCCGCAGGTGCAACATCGCTGTTCGCGCTGTCAATAGAAAAGAACATCTTTGGTGGTTACTTGGTGCATGCTGCACTTGTCTTTGTATGTTCTCATCGATGTCTGACAGCCGTCGTCTCTGGCATCTAAATGTTTCCTTAGACTGCACTATTTACATTTGCGATGACTGGGAGATTGCGAGAGGTAGAACCGGCGTGGAGAAAACAACACGGAAATTCGGGATAAGGAACTATCCCTCAAGCGTTCATTGAATGGATATTCTTGAGAGACAGAGGGCAGGCAACGAGAAAGATGCATAGTACGGAACACGACCATAGTTTTGGCCTCACGTTCGGACTATGATTCTGCTTGTTCTCATCCGCTATTACAAACTAAAGCATACTTTACGACTATCAATGAATACAAGACGATGCTCCCAGTATATGGTACATAGTTGGAAAGCGCGACATACAGTATACATCCTAAGCACATATACTACACATACAAGAAAGCACAATTGTGCTCATTATTTACATCTTAAAAATCTGTAGTGGGTAACTGCTATCGACTACTAGGCATATAAGGTGCATCGTTTTTCCAATCATCATCTTCACTATCACTTCTCTGTCTCCGACTGGTTTTCCCTCCATTCTTAGCATCTTCATCCTCGCCCTCCTGTTCGGATTTATTCGTCTCTTCAGCGTCAGCCATAGCAGCATCCTCGCCGTTCTCCTCGCCATCTTCTGCCACCTCCTCTGATTTCACTTTCTTTCGCCGTCGTTTAGGTGCTGCGACTGCACCGTCTGAACCAGCAGCAGGAGTTTTCTTCCCTTTCGACCGTTTCTTCTTCGCGGCGTTCTCTGAAGCAACCGCATCCAGATCAATCGTGCCGCCAGCTGAGGGATCGGGAACCATTTCGACGATTTCTTTCAGAAAGTCGAACATCTCTGTTGTTTCCACTGCGTGCTTTCTGCAGAATACGTGAATTGACTTATGTTAATTATGAATTGTAACTGAGTGAAAAGGATGAACTCACAAATGATATGCCTCCACCTTCTTCGACCCTCGTTCAACCGTCACCTTCCCTGCTTCCTCGACAATTGAGGCAAGAAATAATTCAAGAGCCTTTGCTAGGAAGATGCGATTATGATTGGGAAAAATCGGTTCAAATCAGCTAAAAATCCGATAAAACGCGCCAAACTGACTCACATATCACGATAGGTGTAGCTTGAGCAACTTTGCCAACATCATCATCCTTCTGCATAATTTTCTTGATACGTGCCTATAGTTGTTGGTCATGTTGACAGTCAGAAAAGATTGAAACCGTCTCTAGCCCGAGTACTTCTCGGACCACGAGGAATTCTCGAAAATACGTGCGACCGGAAACTTCGTTTGTTTATTCTTGTTCTTCATCCTTCTAGTTCGATAATGCCTCCAAAGATTAATGCTCTCAGTGTAACTTCCTTCAGGTGTCTCTAAACAGAGTGTTCAGATTGGTTGATATTCCGAAGAGATTGTGGGAGTGAAAACGAAAACAGAAATCTGGAAATAAGACAGCGAACAGCTACAGCAATACCTTTTTTTATAACTTTCTATTTCCTAGGACCCAACCCTCGGTTCGGCGGTAAAGTCACGTGACTGACTATTAGATCATGTGATGCACGCGCGCTCAAAATGCGTTGGTCGCGTCTGGTACGGGATTACATACTATATAGCGAAGTTTAACAGTCAGGGCACCGTAAGTATCGGTATTTTATTGATACAGCTTTATTATAGTTCATGCATGCGAGTAGTGTATAAAGTATAGCGACGTTCGGTGAAGGAGTGGCCAGGCCCCAGGGGGTATCGCAGTGTATGGGCGCGACTATCAAGGAATGCACAGTATCTGGCCCGACTGGTGTCTAGTCAGTTATACCGGGGAAAGCCTTCGCTCCCTGAAGGTGTTATTTTTAGTAGCTGAATGACACGGACATGACCAGTAGCGTAGCGACAAATGCGTACCCATTAGCATTCCCAAGAAGCTCTTCAAAGGTCCGTCTAAAATGACGAAGCTGTTCATCATGTTCATTCCCAGTCGTGTGGCCGACATCCATGACAAAAGACTGACACTCTCGAACGAATTTCTCGAGGTCCTTAGTTCGGGTGATTGAAAGCTCCGGTTCGTTTGAGCCGCGAGCGCGGGCCAAGTACGATGCGACAATAGTCGAAAGTCCGCCTAAGTATACAATCATAAGAATAAAGCGATTCAAGGGTCAAACACAATTCAGAAACCATACCAAGGATAGAAGTCATTATTGAGGTCTGACAGCGAAAATGGTGAGCGATTCATATGTCTAATGATAAACGACATATCGAAAATATATCTTACCTGGCGTCCCGAAGTAACCGCTGATAACCCCGTTGTCAGAGCACCTAGTAGGACCTGAAGGCCTAATAACATAGACGAGATTTAGAGCTAGACCTGGGAGACAAATTGGTACGCTATACTTACCAATGGCGATGTTCAGTGCATACCCTGTCATTTTTGCTTTTAAGGCATATCTCGCCCTTTCAGCTTCAGCGTGCTCTATTGTCGGCAATAAGCGCTCGCCGACGCTTTTGGGCCTGTGGAGTTGCTAAGTAGCGTGAAACAAAAATCGCTTAGAGTTAGTGTGATATGTCGTGCAACAAAGTCAATTACACACACCGTCTCCCTTTTGTCGTTTTCTATTGGTATCACCCAGTCAAGATCGCCAGTTGGACGCCGACGAGGCGACCGTACAGTTGGTATTCTCGCCACACCCGGCACATCAACTCCTGTAGGTATACCTTCTCCATAACTATGTGTGGTGATGGGCGTAGGTGGAGGTAGAGGAGGTAAAGGATTATGAGGAAGGGTTGAGCTGGGATTACCAGGATTGACAATGTAAGCAGAAGGAGACGCGGTGCTCGGACCGACGGTCTCATAATGTGATGTTGGCGAATTTCTTTGTGGTCCGCTGGTGTCCCCTGCAGCAGTGGTTTGTGAGGTGATCGCAGGAGTATGTTCTGGAGAAGGGTGAATCGGAGTCCTATCTTGATCCATGAGGCCTTGAGAGACGAGGCTGGTCCGGGTTCTTCAAGCTTGAAAGTGTTATAAACGCAAAGCTGTTGTGCCACGCGTAAAACAGCAGTCAAACTTGCGTCTGAAGGAGCGATAGCGGGAGACCTTGAAGTCACGAAATCCGGGAATAATCCCGGGCACTCTTTTCCTTTCTTCTTTCATTATAAGTACTCGGCAAGTCGTGCACTCTTGAAAGGAGAAAATCGCGGCAAACATTCGCTTTCTCAGCCTGCGCAACGGCATTGAAAGAACATCCCGGCCTGAGATATCTAGATGAGAAGGAAATTTAGTGTCAGAGATCAATGTATTTCTGAATTCTGAGAAGCTTATGATGATCGTATGCGGCACACTAACTTCGGAGGTGTGTGCCAATATTTTAGCTGTCAACTGATAATGTGAAACGAAAGGGTTCAACTTCGGATTAGCGATTAGCAGTCAGTCACGCCTCCATCGCGACATCAGGCGACATCAATCCAACAACACGGATTTCTTCGACAAGATGAATGTCAAGACGTCAATGTTTTAATTCATTCCTGATACGGTCCCGCAAGCTAATAACTTCTAGATTTATTGCATAGTGTACATTGAATCTATATAGCGCAAATGGGGATACTGTAGATGATTACCCGGCTTATACTTTTGACTTCGTCTATACTTTTATTTTTTTCCGCTTGTTCACTACTTTTCAGTCTCAACAGCTTTCAACCCAACACACTGGCAAGCAAGGCCATCCTGATCTGTTTCTGAAAGTTAGCGAATACCCGACCATGTGACGGAAAAACATACGAAAAGACCGTAGCGCATCTGTCGGAAGTAAACTGCTCGCCGGGAATCGAAGTCGACCTCGGGATCAATTTCTGCAAGTAGAAGTGTTGAAAGAATTGTCACTCGAGATAAGAAGAAGATCATACCATTAACGCGCGGCAAAGGATGCATAACGATCATTTCCTCCTTTGCTCTCGACAGCACTGCATGATCAATTATATAGGCGTCTTTCACCTGTTGCCACTGAGCTTCGGTTTCAAATCTTTCCTTTTGAACCCGTGTAACGTATAGTACATCTGTGTCCTCTAGAACTTCATCGAGCGATTCACATTGATACACCGGGACTCCGGCTTTACGTGCCGCAGACACCACAGTGGAAGGCATGGCGAGTGAAGGAGGCGAAACGAAGTTGAGTCGGACTGAGTACAGGCAGAGCAGGGTTACTAGACTGTGTACGGTACGCCCATTCTTGAGATCGCCCAGTAGCGTGATGGTGCGCCCGTTCACAGTACCTAGCTCGGAACGAATCGTATACACGTCCAACAATGCCTGAAGAACAAGGTGTCAACGCAAAACATTGCAAAATGTCAAGATGGACTCATACCTGTGTAGGATGCTCTCCGATTCCGTCTCCTGCATTGATGATGGGCACAGGGGAAAACTTTGCTGCCAGCTGCGCACTGCCTACGTCAGGGTGGCGTATCACAATGGCGTCGCCGTAACATCCAAGAGTTCTAACGGTATCCGGCAAGGTCTCTCCTTTTGCAACGGAAGAGGTATCAGCTGTGATTTGAACAACTTGCCCTCCACAACGCTTCATAGCGGCGTCAAAGGAAGAACTTGTCCGGGTGGAAGGTTCGTAAAAGGCTGTACAGAGAACCTTGCCTTTTAGGATATCCAATGTCCCATTCCTTTCAACTTGCAACCTCATCTCGTGAGCCAACGAGAAGAGATCATACATGTCTTGACGCGTGATTTGCTTAACGGAAAGGATATGACGACCATGGAAGGATGGGTGAGGTAACAAATTAGAGAACTGGGGGGCGGGTCCGTAAACCACGGGTCCAGCAGGGGCAGCGAGCGTTGTGATGTTAGGGTGAGTTGCTTCAATATCCTTGGTGGCAGTCGCCGTACTAGAAGATACATGACTGATGGTCGCACTCGAGATATCGCGTCCGAGGGGAGCAGGTGAGAGTGTTCCGTCCAAGAAACTAGTTTGACCATGCACAATTACTCTGTGTATAACACCAGTCACGAAGGATTGCTCTAAAGGCGACCAGCATGACGCTCGCTTCCCGAAAAGCGCCTTTCGCCCAACAACAACCTCCACATGAGTCTGTGCTTGTTCCGGGAGACTGAAGATCTGAACAGGTTGATCATGCAGGCGAATGCGAATATCATCTAAGGTAAGTCGACCATCAGTAACCGCCGTGAGCAGCAGTGGAAGAGCCTCTTCGACGCCCGACGCAGGAGAAGCAGTGTGGTTCGTCTCCGTGGCTAGTTTGTAAGGCAAACTGCCAACTGAGAAGATATCAATCAGATCAAGTGCCTGCCAGAGAGCCTTTTGGTCTTCTGCGGTGGGTAAGAAGGACGAGGACGGGAACGATTCTCGGGTGAAGAACAGGGCATAAACAGAAACGTCACACGTTACTTTGAGGTTCTTGGCCTTGCTCAAAGATATCAAAAGCAGGTCGTCCGCATTCTGCACATCGGTGACGTGGATGCTTCGGTTATGAAGACTTGCTAAGAGAAGAAGGGAAGCAAGATCGGAACCTTTGGCGTTGGTCACAATAAGCTTTTCCGAGGGCCATGACGCGAAATGAGCAGCGACCGCCGATAAAGGAACAGGAACGTTCGCAATGCGGAATGGGATGAACAGCGCCTTTGATTCCGCCTTCAATTCCTCGTCAAGCGATTGCACATTGTCTGCGGAGGCAGCGATACACAGCGCAAAATTGCAGTAAGCAGCTCCTTGAATATTGGATTTCGCCACCTCGAGTGATGCATGGTCAACAATACCGTTGTCCTGAGCCTGGGGAATTACAATTGCGGTTGTAAATCCTGCACTGATAGAAGCACGAGTTGCCTCCACGAAGTCCTTGCTGTTTGGAACGGCGAGTCCAGGAACGAAAGCGGCGACGTTGACCAAGCCAGGGAACGTGTGTGTTTGGTGAGAACTCTTGGAGTCGACGCTAGACACGTCCAGAGGTAATTTACGGACCAACGCCTCAGCTAACATCTTTGCATTCTTGACGTTGGTAATCAGAGGAACAGCAAAGTCAACAGCCATACGACGGGTGTGATACCCCTTGCTGGCGTAACTAGCGGGGCGGCGATAATGGTTCTTGGATGGCAAATTGATGTACATGTCGATAAGATTATTGGCAAGATGTTGAGTCAGAGAATACTCGGACTTTTGCTTGTCCCGAGCCCCCTCTCCAAGGGTCTCCAAGTACTACAAACGGGAAAAGAAATTATTGAACCGGTCTAAGTGTAGCATATATTGACCTACTTTGCAGGGAACATTATGCTCTGTCAAGAAATCAGCCGTTCCCGAGGTTGCGAAGATGTTGTAACCCGCTGCGCTGAGCCTCTGCACCGAAGGAAGAAGTTCGAGCTTCTCTCTGTAGCTACCGACAGAGAATAGAATGTTCTTCTTTGGCGGTACAATACCAGTCGAGATAAGGGCTTTGAGGTAAGCCTCGTACTTGTCTTTACCGAAGCACGCTACCTCTCCAGTTGAAGCCATCTCAACGCCAAGCACAGGATCTGCACCAGAGAGCCGGCTGAAACTGAACTGTGGGACTTTGACACCAACATAGTCTGCAGGAAGTCCAGCGTCCGGATAAGCCTCGACCGGTATTCCCAGCATCACTTTCGTGGCCATCTCGATGGCATCGATCCCAGTGACTTTAGATACGAATGGGAAGGAGCGGGCGGCTCGCAAATTACATTCAATGACCTTGATCTCGTTATTCTTTGCAATGAACTGAATGTTGAACGGCCCAGTCACATTCAAAGCATTGCCAATCTTGGCGGTCGCTTCCTCGATCTGACGAACAGTCTGAGGATCGAGATCTTGAGGAGGGTGGATCAAAGTAGCGTCTCCAGAGTGAACACCAGCGTTCTCGACATGCTCAGAGATATAGTGCATCACCATTTTGCCGTCCTTCGCCACAGCATCCATCTCGATCTCCTTGGCCTGCTCAATATACTTGGTGATAACGACAGGATGGTCGCGAGACACTGCGGTGGCTTGGGTAAGGTAGTTGGAAAGGTCATCTCCGGTCGACACGACATTCATGGCGGCACCCGACAAAACATAAGAAGGTCGCACTAGAACCGGGTAGCCTACTTTCTCGCAGAAAGCTTCCGCTTCTTCGAAGCTGGTGAGTTCTTTCCACAGGGGCTGGTCGACGCCTATCTCGTCCAGCAGTCGAGAGAACTTGAACCTGTTCTCGGCCGTGTCGATCATTTCCGGCGAGGTACCGTAGATTTTCACGTTTTCTCGATACAGAGGTAATGCGATGTTGTTCGGTGTTTGACCACCCATAGATAAGATGACACCACGGGCATGCTCTGTGTCGTAGATATCAAGGATTGTCTCCAAGCTGATATTCTCGAAGTAAAGACGGTCGGCTTCATCGTAATCGGTACTGACGGTCTCCGGATTGTAATTGACCATCACAGTAGGTAGGCCTTGATCTCGTAGCGTTCTAATTGCACGAACAGCACACCAGTCAAACTCGACGGATGATCCGATACGGTAGACACCAGATCCGAGCACCATGACTCCGCGATCATTGAAAGAGATGTCGTGTTCAATGGCATTGTAGGTGGTATAGAGATAATTGGTGAAGGCGGGGAACTCAGCAGCGACAGTATCGATCTGCTTGACGAAAGGCGCAATTCCGGCTTCTTGGCGTAGACGTCTGACTGCCAGCTCTGTAGAGCCAAAACAGATAGCTAGTTGACGATCACAGAATCCTAGTTGCTTCGCACGCCTGAGTTCATCGGGGGTAATGTTTGATATGTTGAGGGTCCTGTAATGCAATAATTTGAGCTAAGGAACAAGCTCTATGACAGACAGAAAGCGTACGCGAGGTGTTTCTCCATTTGATAGATGTATTGCAGCTTCGTCAAGAACCACTTGTCAATGTTTGTCATCTGCCAAATCTTGTCCACACTGTACCCACGATGGAAGGCGGTCGAAATGGCGAAAATGCGCTTGTCGGTAGGGTTGACCAACTCTTCATCAATGTCCTCCACGTATTCATTCTGGAGGTACATTAGTTCGACGCTTTCTTGCACAATACGAAATCTCATACCTTGGCAAATCCAGAAAACTGATCGTCTATAGCGCGAAGAGCCTTCTGAATCGTTTCTTCGAATGTCCTTCCAATACTCATGACTTCTCCAACGCTCTTCATACTGCTACTGAGCAATCTACTGACTCGGTTAAACTTCTTCAAATCCCATCTAGGAATCTTCACAACGACATAGTCCAAGCTGGGTTCGAAACACGCAGAAGTAACTTTGGTGACATTGTTCTTGATCTCGTTGAGGGGAATGCCTAGACCAAGCTTTGCAGCGATGAAGGCGAGAGGATATCCAGTGGCCTTGGAAGCAAGAGCGGAGGATCGAGATAGACGGGCATTGACCTTCAGATGTGTTAGTTACGACCGTTCAAGTAGAGAAGCGTATCACCGACTTCGATGATACAGTATTCTTGCGATTCGGGGTTCAACGCGTACTGTATGTTGCATTCGCCAACAACGCCCAGGTGTCGGATGACGTTGATCGCAGTTGTTCGCAGCATGTTGTAATCAGAATCTGACAAAGTCTGCGAAGGTGCGACTACAATGGAATCACCGGTGTGGATGCCCAGGGGATCGAAATTCTGTGCACCATGAATATCATGAAATACGAAGGTACGAAAAGAGCACAATTACCTCCATATTACACACAGTAATGCAGTTGTCTCGACAATCTCGCACAACCTCGTATTCGATTTCCTTCCAACCTTTCATACTCTTCTCGACTAACACCTGAGGACTCGTTGCGAATGCCTTACTACAGAGTGCCTTGAGTTGCTCCCCGTTTTGGGCAAACCCAGAACCTAAGCCACCAAGGGCATACGCAGCACGAACGATCACAGGGTAACCGATGGTAGCAGCGGCGGCAAGAGCTTCATCTTGGTTCGTTGCCGTGCAACTTTTGGCACATTTCTCTCCGATTTCCTCCATCGCGCTAGCGAACAGCTGCCTGTCTTCCGTAGTGATGATGGTGTCGATAGGCGTACCAAGCACCTGTACTCCCAGGCTTGCGAACTCGTCCTTAAGTTTGATACCAACGTTGAGAGCGGTTTGCCCTCCGAAGGTGACATAGATACCATCCGGCTTCTCGTATTTGATGATTTTCCTGACAAAATCGGGTGTGACAGGGAGGAAATACACCTTGTCGGCAAGACCTTTCGACGTGGCGATAGTGGCGATATTGGGGTTGACCATGATCGTATATATGCCCTCTTCCTTTAGCGCCTTGATAGCCTGCGAGCCTGAATAGTCAAACTCGCCGGCCTGACCAATGGACAAGCCTCCGGATCCCAAAATGAGCACTTTGGTGACTTTAGCTCTCGGGACGCGCTTGTCATTATCCTCCTTCTTTCCGCCAGGCATAGAAATAGGGACAAGACTGTTAGTGGTGGCGCAGTCGATAATATTTTTTATGAACACGTCGAATAAGAACTCTGTGTCGCGAGGTCCGGGAGTAGACTCTGGATGGAATTGCACAGAGAAGAAGGGTTTATCGACAGAGTAGATGCCTTCGTTGCTATCGTCGTTTGCGTTGCGGAAGAGCTCCTTCCACGTAGAGGGGAGGGAAGCAGTGTCGACCTGGAAACCATGATTCTGACTAGTGATGTAGCATCGGCCAGAAAGCGCATCAGTGCACGGAATGTTTTGTCCACGGTTACCATATTTCATTTTGGACGTCGTGGCTCCAGCAGCAAGAGCCATTAGCTGGTGGCCCAAACAGATACCAAATATGGGTTTATCCGCACGTTCCATCGCCTTCGAAAGTCTCGCAATGGTTTCCTTCACCATGGTAGGATCACCGGGTCCATTTGACACGAAAATACCATCGTATGGTTCAGATTCCGACAGAAAGTCATGATTCCATGGGACGACCTTCAGCTCAACACCTCTAGTGATGAAACATCTGATCTGGTTATACTTCATGCCTACGTCGAGCGCTAACACGCGGAGGGGGCGACCCGAAGGATGGATTTTAGGTTCTCCAGTAGGCTTATGAAGTCGTGGCTTGGAAATGGACACAGCGGCGACGAGATTGACCTGGTTAGGATCAGAGAAAGGAATGTCGAGATAGTCTTCACGCCACGAAGGTGGTGTAAGATGAGGAGACGAAGCACGGGAGGGTGCTTGAGAGGGAGGAGGGTTGAGGGCAAGTCTGCGACCAGCAACCGATCCAGGCTTCCTAGCAAGAATTTTGCCAAGCATAGAGCCCTTTTCTCTGATTTTTTTGGTTAAAACGCGTGTATCCACGCCATAAATGGCAGGGACGCCGTTCTCCTTGAGCCAAGTGCCCAAAGAAGATTTTGCAAGGAAATGGCTAAAATCCTTGGAGTAGTATCCGATAACAAGAGCCGCGATGTGGATTCGAGATGATTCAAAGGCAGCAGGTATCTCATCAAGAAGATTTTGAGGTCGTTCTGGAACGCCATAGTTTCCGACTAAGGGGTAAGTGAGCACAAGAATCTGGCCTTCGTAGGAAGGATCCGTCAAGGACTCTGTGTAGCCAACCATTCCTGCATAAAGAAATCAATGCCAGTCAGCACAGAGAAATTAACGTGTGGAAAACCAACCTGTTTGAAATACGCATTCTCCAGCAACACTTTTGCTCTCCGCACCGAAACTAATTCCCCGGTATGCAGAGCCATCGCTTAGCTCAAGAACGCCATCGATGGTGGTCGAGAATTCATTTTCACCTTCAGTTGGAAGAGAGGTGGCCAATGGAGTTGGTACGTTGGCAGCAAAAGTACTAGCTGCACGCGACAACATAGGTCGCACTGGAGGGAGGTGCCCGGGAAGATTTGATTGAGCCATGCAATTATCGTATTTTTTTCGTCTTGTTTGAATGGATCGTCTTTCTTCCTCTCCACCTGCGCAACTGAAGGTAAAAGAAAGATCCGAAGGTGGAGAGGAAGAAGAGGAAAAAACTTTTGCGATCCTCTTTATATACTCCGCATCGGGCTTCTATATCCGGTATCGAGTTTCCAAATCTAGTTACCATCAAATTATCCGGATCCTCGTCAGATCATCTTTCAGGAGTTCTCTCCTTCCATCATCCATTCACTTCATCGTCGTTCCATTATTTCAATTTTTTCAAGAGTAAAAACTGGCAATATCATACTCGTAAATCATGTCATCTCATGTCAACTATTCGTGAACCTGGTCTCATCAACTAACAACTACCTGCTCTCAAGTCATTGCAACTGTCTCAGCTCGAGCGCGTTTAGCGCTGCTAAAACTTAACCAAGGCGGTGACCATCAGATCCTCGGTGTCGCCGAAAAACTCAGAAATCAGGCCTACCTCGAGAATGATGCCGGACAGCATGCACACCTCAAACAATCACAGAAGCAAGTAAGGATGGTGGTAAGAGCTATACTGCGCGTTAACTCCCATGAGGTGAAACGTGCGTCTGACATGCTCACCGTCAATAACCAACACTAGGAGATCTGCTACAAGACGGACAACGCATGCAAGTGCGTCCCCCAAGCATTCGAAGATTGCTGAAAGGCGGGTGTTCAATTGCGACTCGGAGGCTGATCGATGAACGACTTACTAGAGAAGCAAGAGCAAACACACCCCATGTTATCCTGACGATGACCTGCGGTACTTGGGCTTAAGGTTACTTAGTGGTGGTCCAAGTTACAGGCTTGCTCTGTGTTCGCTCAAGTATATAAGGGCTCGGGTCCCTGGGGCAAATTATCCTTTCTTGAACTGGTATTCTGTGACGATCAAGCAGTTGCAACAGTTCAGTAGCTCTTCTTCTCGGTTCATATCTTGGAGCGCATCTGGTTATCACGGTAGTGGAAGGCCAAAATCCGCGATTCGCATAGGACGTGGACGCTCCTTCTCCATTTACACCGGAAGGGCAATCTAGGACAGCGGAGGATGATTGGCAAGATGACGCAGATATGGTATCCACAATCAACTTCGGATGGTATTGTCATGAAAGATACTAGATCAGAGGTACAGAAATAAGAGCAAAATCATTCATAATTCTTGTCTCTTCCGCGGCTTTGGCTCTTCCGCGGCCCAAAGCCCTTTATCAGTAAGTTGCTGCCCCCCCTCTCCTCCTGTGTATCACATCAGAACGGATATCATAGTGATGATTCGTTGATACTCACGAAGAACAACAACCGCATGTCAGGCAATCTACGATACCTACGCAGACGCTTGTGATGGCTGGGAAGGGAAAACAAAATGATTGGTACCATCTCAGGTAGCGATCAGATGAGAGAATGCGTACCTCCAACAATACACTCAAGCACGTCTGCAATGCAGGCTATAATAGCCATAATAGTACCACCAATGCATGCAAAAATACCCGCAATACAAGAGAAGATGCAACTAAACGATATGAGAAATCAACGTCAGCTTTGTGTGCATGTAAAGTCGTCAATGAGACTAGCAGTTCTTACCCCATGATATCGTATGAAATGCTTGCAGTGTTTCCGGAACTCAATCTTCAAGTTCGGGGTATATGAAGGAAATATACAACTGTGGAGCGAGTGCACAGTGCAAGCGAGTCCATGACGTCGAACATGGACGAATTCCTGACCTAACTGAGTTAAGGGCTAGATTGCCCCAAATCAGGCAAATCATAGACTAAATTTAGATAAAAGGCGCATGCATGCAGATTGAACGGGAGAAGCAAGCATCATACTTGTGGATCTGTCAGGAAAGCTAACATCACTCTCTCAAGAAAGCTGAATATGACAACGAATCATCATTTCACGGAAACCAACATACGTAGAACATCAAAGACGAAACCTAATTGGAACCATCAAAAAACGTCAAAAGCTACACAAGTTCCAGAAGAACATTCAACGAGGTCGCGCTCGTGTCTTTAAAGGTCAATGTTAATAGGCGTGCAGCCAATCGCGATGATGCCATTCTAGTATGGAGCAATTTCATTGCAAAGATGATGAACGGGATCAGTAATCGTATGTGAGTTTACTATGAAAAGTTCCTTACGAAGTTGTTGTTCTCGCAGCAGACGGGTTGAGCAGTGCAAGAGTTACCGCCGACACCAATGACCGAGATGGGAGAACAGGTGACGCCACTAGAGGGATAAGTGAGCAGACTTGGTCTGGTCATAAAACTCAGCTTACTGACACAAGCACATTGAGGTCACCAAGGACAACACCCAAAAGGCCAAGGAGGAGGCCAACGCCGCTCGAAGAAGCCTGCACAAGGGAAGGTCACAAAAATTCCTTGTGACGTTTCTACGAGCCAACTTACAGACTGGACGCTATTGCAGCATTGAATTGGCCCAGTGTTGCACTGGCCCCCAGTTGAGACGGTGGACGTGGTTCCCGGTGCAGTGACAGTCACCGTTACACTGGAGTTCAGAACTTTTGAGTCAAGGCGCATTTATATAGGTCTGACTCCGGTGAACACTCACGTAGGGTTGTTCCTCTTGACCGGGTTGGCGACCGCAAGGAGTGCGAAAGTCAAAAACGCGAAGATGATAACTTTGGAAGTGCGCGCAAACATCGTTGAAGCGGTGAAGAGGAGTATGTAGTGGAACTAGATGACCTTGTTCAACTAAAGAAACGAGCGGATACGAACCAGCTTTTATACGATTTCACGGCCTTGGTGTACGTATACTTCAAACAGGTATAGAGTTGCGCTGCCGAAAACAATGTACTTTCGGGTGCACTTGACAAAAATTAATAGGGTACAATTCACAGTTTTTGGCATATAATTGACATCCTGGGATACTCATATTGAAAGATCCTGGGAACCGGAAGAACAAGTTTGAACAGGGCTGTTAGACGATGAATGAAATTCATTATAGTAAAAACTCGAGGCCGCCAAGGGGTCCAATCAGCGCAACGTACCTGTGAACTTCCATCTTGACCGGACGCTCTGAATTCAGGAAGTGTAAACAATTCCACTTGGCATGCACACCTAGAACCGAATACATAAGTACTGAGTAGAGATCTCAGAAGAGATCACGATGGGGAGTCAAACGACTGTACGGCGCTAGAGCGGATTCACGTGTGCAATTACATAGTGCAGGCATTAAAGGCAATACTTAGCCCCCTGCTGAAGTCGTTAGATCTCCATCCAAACCCTCAAACCTGTTTGGTTCTATCACCGAATCGATGAATGTTGACCTAAGAAAAAACGTTCAGTCTGGATTTCAAATTTACGACAGGGGGACGGAGGAGAACGGTACCGGTAACGTTCCGCTCCGCTACGGTTAGGGATAGCTTTGCCCATGGACTCTAAGTATGAACATCGAGTATGTTCTATGAAGCGGTCGAGACTTAGACACAAGAGAAGTAACGAAAGCTTGCGTTCAAACACCGTGACCTAGACGCAGTAGAAGGAGAGCATTCTCGTACATAGAACCTCAGCCTACAGGCACGAACAAGATGGATAATGTGAAAGGGGTATGAGTGAGAAAGCCAGGTATCCAAGCTTGTGACAACATCACACTTACTGAGGGTGCCAAAGGGTTGTCAAAGACAGCCTCAACAGAGTCGTCTGAGTCGAACAAAATCCGCAAATGAAAGTGCAATTCAAGGGGGGAAAATGCGTAATGTAGTAGCGACAAAATGGACAGAAAACATCATGACAGTGAAATACCATTGAAAAAGTACCTAAAATTCCGACGAGGTATAGGGGGTGGGGGAAATTTTCATGACAGGAGTTGTCTTATTTTCGGAAGAAAAAAGATCATTCATTCATCTACTCATCACCCTCAGGCGGAACCTCCTCCTCATACTCGCCATCCTCTTCCTCGACGCTGAGCACAATCTCGTTAGTTGAAGTCATGTCAGACAAAAAAAAACACGTACGTAGCATCCTGGTACTGTTGATATTCAGCAACCAAATCTTGCATGTTGGACTCGGCCTCGGTGAACTATGAAAGATCATTAGACAGGCGTCAACACATCAGTTCATTAAGACAAACCTCCATCTCGTCCATACCCTCCTGAGTGTACCAATGCAAGAACGCCTTTCTCTTGAACATGGCAGTGAACTGGTCGCTGACACGTTTGAAAAGCTCCTGAATAGCAGTGGAGTTACCCAAGAAAGTGACGGCCATCTTAAGACCCCGTGGTGCGATATCACACTGAGCCGTGAGCACATTGTTGGGAATCCACTCGACGAAGTAAGCAGAATTCTTGTTCTGGACATTCTGCATTTGCTCCTCGACTTCCTTCATGGAGACCTTGCCACGGAAAACAGCGGCCACCTAAACACTGAAGTCAATACAGTCCCCTTGTAATCCGAGTGTGGAGATTCATACAGTGAGATAACGGCCATGCCTTGGGTCAGAGGCAGCCATCATGTTCTTGGCATCGAACATTTGTTGCGTGAGCTCAGGGACCGTGACGGCACGGTACTGTTGGCTGCCCCGAGCAGTGAGAGGAGCGAAACCAGTCATGAAGAAGTGGAGACGGGGGAAAGGAACTTCAGATGAAACATCAGTCATAGCAAGTCCTCGATTCGAATTGATGACCTACCCATGTTCACGGCTAGTTTCCTCAGATCAGAGTTTAGCTGACCAGGGAACCGCAGGCAAGTGGTTATGCCAGACATGACGATGGAAACAAGATGGTTAAGGTCGCCATATGTAGGCGTTGATAGCTTGAGGGTTCTGAAGCAAATATCGTAGAGGGCTTCATTGTCGATACAGAAGGTCTCGTCAGAGTTCTCAACCAGTTGGTGAACCGAAAGGGTAGCGTTGTAAGGCTAAATCAATCGGTTCAGATATCACGAAGCCTAGAATCGTTCGAGACATACCTCAACGACGGTGTCAGAGACCTTAGGACTGGGCACGACGGAGTATGTGCACATCATTCGGTCGGGGTACTCTTCACGGATCTTCGAGATCAGGAGCGTACCCATACCAGCACCAGTTCCACCACCGAGAGAGTGCGTGATTTGGAAGCCTAACAAAATAAAAATCTTAAGAGATGCGAAAAAAGGAGAGACGGCCAAACTAACCTTGCAGACAATCCGTACCCTCGGCTTCCTTACGAACAACGTCAAGAACGGAATCCACCAATTCCGCACCTTCAGTGTAATCTGGCGGCAGAAGAACGCGTTAGACATGGCGCAGAGATCCGCGAGTCGAACCGTACGCACGTCCTTTAGCCCAGTTGTTGCCAGCACCGGACTGGCCGAACACGAAGTTGTCGGGACGGAAAAGGCCACCTAGGGGACCAGAGCGGACAGAATCCATGGTTCCTGGCTCAAGGTCGACCAGGACAGCACGAGGAACGTATTTGTTGGCACCGATCTCATTGTAATAGACCGAAATACGCTCGAGCTGGAGGTCATTGTTACCCTTGTAAAGACCATCGGGCTCAATACCATGCTCATCAGAGACAACTTCCCAGAATTTGGCACCTGAAGGGATACAGCTCAACTATCAGAAACCAAAAGGGCGAAAACCTGAGAAAAACGAGGCATACCAATTTGGTTACCACACTGTAATCGGACGAAATTATAGAGTTTGTCAGTCAGAAATACGTGTCAAAGACAGCGAAAGACGTACCTGGCCGGTCTGAAGGTGGACGATTTCACGCATGCTGGATAAAATGAGGTCTATCAGCTCGAGTTGAAACAATAAACAAAATGGTACGAGGGAAAAAAGCGCGCCACAAACCACGCGCTCAAGGCGAGAACGACGAAGAGAATAGCTTCGAAAGGCGTGGATACAGAATGGGCAACATACCTAAGAAGTTAAAGGTGGATAGAGGAAGGGGTTCGTTGTGTTCGTCGACGGGCAAGGGCGAATAAAGAATTAGCCCCAGAAAATTCCCTCTAAATTACAAGTCCGATTTCAAACTCCGCAGTGGCTGAAGCACGGACCACTTGTCGCGTAGCTCGCTCGCCTCCTCTTTCAGATATCTTCCGTGTTCTAGCTAATAGTAATTGTCTGCTGCACTCCCTCGTCCACGTATCATGAATGTAACGCGAGAAACTCGTGGGCGGTTGCTGGATCGACTTCCCGACGCTAGGTTATGTTGCTCTTTTACGCACCCAGATCCCAATATATTATATCTACCGACCAGAAGCAGCAGCGTCAAAACAGCGAAAAGTAACGCACTTGAAAAAAAAAAAGTTTCAGGCTACGAAGAATATATAAGATGCCGAAATTGTCCTACGAATGTGTCCATGATATATCCCTTGGTGTTCGAACCCTTTCCAGCCTACAGATACTGCAAGTAAGTAAACACTTTTTTTGCTGTCTGTCCAAGTATACTGAGATGCCCTCTCTTTCTTCTCAAGACACATTCTGTTAAGCGATTTCGAGTTGGAAGCTGCTTGTGGAGTGGATTGACCCCTCATTTCTATCGAGGCCTGACCTCTGCACACCTGCCGTGCACTGGGGAGGTTTAATAACACCGGAATGTCTGAAAGGGCGCACTAATCTCCAGCCCCGGGTCTACCCAAGTACGTACGATAGGTGGCCACGGTTTCTGTAAGAGATCGTTTTAATGTCATCTTCGCAGTGTTACTGAGCCGTCTTGGTTGACAGTATAGTCTTTGCTGCGCGGTGTTCCGAGCTTTCCTCTTTACGTGAGACCTGGGCCATATCCACGCAGTTCTGAAATCAGGCAGGCATGCGCTCATTGTACCTTGTCTATATCCCAATTCCGACAAGTACTCATTCGAGATGTCAAGGCTAGCCTATCTTCATGCAAAAACTATAGCGCGAACTCTCTCTCGCCCACCTTCTGCCGAACACAAGTGATTTCATTTCGAATTGCTCTATGCTGCGAGACTCGGGCAGCGAGGCTGTCCGACTTCTACGTTTTTCCCGAGTCAACTATATTGTTCCTTGAACGTAACATGTGTTGACTTCGTGTTTTTCGCTTCACTTTTGACAGACCACTCTTTTGAGTGTTGTATGCCATGGGTCTGAATTTTATCCTCGGGACACTCGGAGGGTACTATAACATCTTTGGAATATTGTCATCCACGCTCTTTTGACTTCTCGCCAACTTCCTGAGCTCCGCGAACATACGCTCTTCTCGGTCAGGCTGGTACATGGACCTTCCTTCGTCTTGAGGTTTTTCCGGTTGTCCGGACAAGTTAAATTCAAGAAGATCTACTTCAGCGGCATCCGTATATCACATGAAGGTATGCATGTTGTTCCGATTGGCTCTGAAAGCTGCAGTTCTGAATATGTACTTGTATTCTTTGACAGCCCTGACGCCAATGGAATTGCTCGACGCGGGAAGTAATAAAATCTATTATTTTTCACCGTTGAATATATTACTGCCTTTTGTTGCTCGGCATGGGTAACTTTCGTAACGAAAGAATTCAACCTTACGCTCGCTCAGCTGTGCACCGAGGTTCACTAATGATTGTGGCAGCTGGATACTAAATGTCTGTTCGTAACTTAGCACATGGTTCCCATTCGTCGGAACCATTTTCAAGAGTGCTCACGATTGGCTAACGATGTCTCCCAGTCGTTTTCGTATTGAACAAAGGCATGACATTTCTAGATCAGTCAAGATTTTGTTCTAGCCAATGTAGCAAAGGATTATGCCGTTGCAGATTTTCTCTTGGGCCCGAGTAATTCAACTTGAACTGGGCATCAAAGCTCTCAGGCTCTAATGCTATGCCAGATTGTCTGTTAATGTTCTCGAAGTTGCTATACTCGCATTAGGTCTGTTCCCAAAATCTCTATAGCGCGACGAACGATTGCACGTCGTACGGCATTTCGGTTGCTTTAAGTTGTCATATGCAGCAGCGACATACCACTCAAACATCTTCGTGTGAGACAATAAAGCTTAACTGTCAGTACCCTAATCGGAAGACAAACAGTGTCGATGTGTTCTTTAGTACTTGGCTTCCAGTAATACCTCCATAATTCTATGCAAGGAACAATCATTGCCTGGCCTGCCTGCCTAGTACAAGAGCCTGGCTTGCTTTTACGACACGACAAGCATGAACAACAGTTGTATTTCATATACGAAACAGGTATGGAACTCCACTGCTGAACTTCTGTTATATGGAAAGAAGCATACGGTAGAGTAAGGCGGGCCTATGCTGAAAGGTTGACCTTCCTTCACAGCGCTATTCCATTAGCAATAACGTCCTGACTTGGCCGATGTTCAAAGAGAGATGGTGATTGGAACACAACCAATTGCAATTATGCCATTCTACAAGGTGCAGTTCAGTCGCCGCAAGGCATATACTTATCATGAAAACATACGAAGGTGTTATTCTCACAACACACCGGTTGCGCTGCGCATTGTGCGCCTTGACCTACATGCATAAGGAAATGAGAAGTGGGGCCACGGAGTTCAGTAGAGCTGCGCACCGATGCCCAGAATGTCAATCGGAGAGCAAGTAATCCCACTGGAGACATTACGGTAAGTGCCTGAATCAAAGAATCTTTATGAGATCCTTACACGAGAGCTTCGACGCCTTGGAGGACAACGCCAAGCAAGCCCAGAAGTAATCCTACTACACTGGAATCGGCCTGTATCCGGTGATACATGAGTCAATGTACATTGAATCAGCAATAAGCCTCACCCGCTCCAATGAATTGCAGCATTGCAAGCTACCAGTGTTGCATTGACTAGCAGGAATGGTGGCAGTCGTCGCAGGCGCAGTCTAGAGTTGTCATTATCAACACAAGCATCAAGGACCGCGTTTTAGTACATACTACGGTGACAGTGGTTGTGACTGGCTGATTGGTAGCGACAGCAAGGACTGCAAACGCGATGAACACGAAGAGCAAGAGGGACGAGATACGATGCAGCATCTTTGTTTCTACACGTAACGGGTACAGAGCACAATCGAATTGTGAGGGCCCGGTTGGCGACTTATATATTCATCTTTTCGAATCTTCTGAAGCCCAGATGGTCAATGACCCTTCAAGAGGAATTGACAGCATTGATGTGAGTCGACTATTGATGTCCATTGTTCAAAGGATGTGGTTTTACGTGAGGAGCGGCCTTCTCTGAGTGAGGGAGAAAAGTTTAGCTCCCTGGGGCCCGCATCACTCTCCTCCGATGACATGTAGCACATGATAATGGCATGTTCATTCCGTATTTCGTACTTGCGAAATATATTCGCTGCAAGAGGATGTGCCTGCTCGCGCGCGAACGACTCTCCGTGGCCAGCACATGGGGTGAAGTCTGGTGAAGTATCCTTCCTTCCGTAAGAGACCTAAGTAGATGTCAGATATTCCACCCCTCGTTGGAGATGATTTGACCGGTCTATATAGTGAGTCGAAGCGAAGAACTCCTCCGATTTAAACCGAATCATTGTCCGCCTGGATGACCTTGAGGAATTTCTTCACTGCCATCAGTAGTTGTCGTCTGGTACCTGTCTGTCTGTACACTGCATGAATAGCTTCTGAAGCCAGAGATTGAGAGTATAACATGAGAGAACAATTGAGGAAGCACGAACTTCATCTCACATGGACGTAAATGGTAAAATAATTCGAATGAAGCTGACGTAATCGTCAATCTATTTTCCGTGCCATCTCACTTGCTTTGGGCTCCCTTTCTTCAATGCAATTTTCTGTTGGGTAACAAACAAGATATACGTTCGAGAATCCCATATAGACGTTGATGCTTAGTGAATCCGGCGCAAATACCATGAAACAATCTACTTCGACCGGAATAATGACAGGATTAGCAGGTGGGTGACCCGCGACTGAATCCCTTCTTCTAATCTATCTACAAGCTGACAGAAATCGGAATACAGTTCTATGAAAGGACAGCATAAGCCCATTACTTCTCACAGTCCTAGTCGCTGCTATAGAGGTAACTCACCACAGCAATGACCCCATTCTGTGAGAGGAGACTAGTTAATCAAGGTGGAATTAAGCCAAATAGTCCTCATACTCACGAAGTTGTTGGTATCGTCGCAACACACCGGATCGGAGGTACAAGTGTTCCCGCCCACTCCCACACCGGAAATGGGAGAGCAGGACACACCGCTGAGAGCGCAAGGATGAATCTGTGTCAATATACGAGAAATAATCCATCGTCTTACATGGGAACGTCAACGCCACCAAGCGAGATTCCAAGGAGACCCAGGAGAACACCGATAACTGAATCAGCAGACTGAGACGATTCATCAGCAAATCTTTTCTACGGTCGAATATGGTGGAGAGGAAACCACCGATTGGACGCTCTGGCAACACTGTAACTCGCCCGTGGTGCACTGGCCATCCGAGCCTTGGCGAGGTACTATCGCAGTGGCAGCCGCAAGGAAGGGAAGCGCGCAGACGTACAAGGGCAACGCGCGAGTGAACATGATGAGCTCTGAAGGTAAGTGTTTAGAACTGAATCTGTTTGACTGGCGTCCTCCATATCGTGGTTCTTCTTATATACTCTTCAAGAACTCTTATTTTGTAAAGTTCAAGGACATGGGTTGAGTAGTCGATTTTGGTTCCGACAATGTCAAAGCGTATGGAATTCTATCTTTTTGGGAGGTCTCATGCTTAAGTTCGCCGGGGGTGGACGGAATCATCGTTTCAGCAACGTTGCCTCCCATATGAGGGTTGACTAGAACTTCTCGGGTAATGTTAGAGGTTCTAGTCATCCGAACTGCTCAAATTGGACTGATGGTGTTGAGTGTCTCAAGATCCTCCAGATGCACCCTTTTAGGCATTCTTTCATCCCACAACTATCGAACGAGAACAATCAATGATCAAGATGCAATTGCAAGTGGAGAACCAGCGACCGCTAGGTCGGTCGCAGTGCATATTGAGTGTCTTAGGTACAGTTGTGCATCTGTTAAATCCGCTAAACTTGCCTTGACCAAGGTTGCAATTGCATTGTCAGGTTACTTCTTGATCGTCAATACAAGTGCAGGCAAGTTCTTACTCCGTCTCCAAGTCACACCCTTAGGTTCTTAGATGATGTTTTTTATGAAACACATAATAATAGAATCGCGTTCAGAGAACTACTGTCTTCGGTACATGTCGATGATTTGTATTTACTCTACAGGACTACGGAGCGCCAATCATCCTCGATGAGAGCATCCTCTGTACTACCACGTTCTTTTTGCGCTTAGAGATTGAGGTTAATGGGGGTGCAGCCAATGGCGATCACACCGTTCTGTATTCATGTCCGGGTTCAGAGGTATGCCAGAAAACCATTGGTGTAACAGAGTACTTACGAAGTTGTTGTTCTCGCAGCAGACGGGTTGGGCGGTGCAGCTGTTACCTCCCACTCCAATGACAGAAATCGGGGAGCAGGTGACACCACTGTGAAGATACACTAGAATTCAGTATGATACCTCGCAAATATGGCGCGAGTGCCTTACATGGGGACATTGACACTTCCAAGGACGACGCCGAGCAAGCCAAGTAGGACACTAACGAGGGAGGTGTCGGACTACAGAACCGAGGCTTCGTCAGTAGTGTCTCGATACCCAGACAAAGTATCCTTACCGACTGGACGGACTGGCAGCACTGCAAAGCGCCAGTGTTGCACTGATCACTTTGGCGGGGTACCGCGCTGGCGACCGCAAGGACTGGGAGAGCAAGAGCAAAGACAGAGGCGAACTTCATGATGAACTTTGTGAAGAGCTGGCTGTAGTAGTTGAACTGAACTTGTTCGACTGAAGATTCCTGGCCTGCTTGAGGTCTCTTTTATATTTTTCTGTGTCATATTGAGTACTAATTTGGGATGACTTCCTTAGTTTCTTGGCCGATTGAGTATTGACTTCGACAGAGAATACCTGATAAGTTTCCGCGCTCCTTTACGTGGTTCTTATTCGCTTCCAGTACTTCTTTTCAACATGGGTCGTCAATTGGTCGTCAAATTAAGTTCTCTTTGTTCTGTCCTCAATAGTCTTTCTCCTCATAGCCAACAGAGATAGAAATATTGCGGCGGTGATGTTCCATAAGTCTCCAAG
Source organism: Omphalotus guepiniiformis (assembly GCA_028554645.1). Lineage (NCBI taxonomy): Eukaryota > Fungi > Basidiomycota > Agaricomycetes > Agaricales > Omphalotaceae > Omphalotus > Omphalotus guepiniiformis. The sequence goes on from JAQOOI010000019.1 coordinate 1,064,945, forward strand.
ATTCCGCATATTCCGCCGAGGACTGCTTGCATCCATCGCATACAGAAGACTTGTATTTGAATATACGCCAGGAACACTGCGAGATGTCTCGCTTGCCTCAGGCCTGTAGCCTGTAGGTAATCCTGTGGTGATTCAATGGCAACGCGGAAGAATATGCCAGCACCAGTAAAAAGAGTGGCCCAGACCAAAACAAACTTGGGTGACGCCGACTCGAAGGGAGCTATGTACAAACTTAATGGACGTATTCCGAAACTTTCCTGTAACGCCTCGGTTACACCTCCTGTTCAAACAACAACACACTACGTAGCCAGGCTATTGGATTCGTTTACACCTCAATATGGTCCTACAATCATATGCGCTTGGGACGAACTTCAATAGAGATTTTGTTTGCAAATTTCAAGTCTGTGGAGTCAGATATTCCTTCCCACTCAAATTTTTTGGGGTGTCTTCACGTACCTAGCGGCTGTAGGTCACAAGTATTTATTGCCGCCGGGATGTACTGATTGTCGATTTCATAGCTGTAGGCTGGACTTGACCTGACCTGACCTGGTCTTGGTACCTGAGTCCGCGGCATATCATGTCCGTTGAAAAACAGACTTAATGATTTCGTTGAATCGGCACTCTCCGGACACCGCCAGTACGTACACTACTTGTTCTCGAAAACATTCAGCAAGAATTAACTGCCGTCGTATTACATACGTACACGTTTATGCAGTAAGTAGCTTTGTATGTAGTGAATATATGTCTCGAAACAATGACAATCTGCTGAAATAGATTGATTGGTTTAGAGTCTACGCTCGACGTCGACAGTTAAGCCAATAAGTATCCCATCGTTCTCCAGTTTCCCGACGAATCAAAGCAGAATCAAAGCGAACGAAAGTCTTTGCCGTCTGCTAGCTCCTGTTAGTCGATTATCCTCGAGCCCGTTTGCCGGCATTGAATGCTGTGAATCGTGCTCGGCGTCGTCGTCTGACCATTCCGCGTACCTAGCTCTATCGAGAAAGTTCTGAACTTTCTGGATGGTCCAGCCTCTGTATGTTGAGTTTACAGAACTTCTCTTCTTCAGGGCTTGACTACCGGCAACTGGTCACATCCGCTAAGTACTGTAGAACTTACATACAGAGCCCATTGTGAGGAGATAGAAATAACGAAACAAGAGGGGCTCTCAATATAATCAAACAGCCTTTCATATCAAGTCATACTAAAGTAGAAAGAATTTCTCTTCCGACTCGGGATCTTTCTTTATTGGATTGACAAATTCGAGAGATCCTGACAATCGGATCTAATTTCGAGTCAAAAGACTACATAAGTTGCAAAACCCGTGAATAAAGGAGTCTTCGGCCCTCGAACAGGTTTGACTTTGAGAACACATGTTACCAGGAATTCCAAATCTTCGTGAATTCGCGTCGGCAATCTTGGGCTGCCTGGAAACTTGAAAGAGGAGGATCGATACACACGTCCAACATGCACATGAATCGTTTCGGGGTTTCTAAGAAAACGTAGCACAATGCGAGATTTCCAGTAAAAAACTATAGTGCCTCCGACTAGAACCAACGAAACAAAGCGAATAACATTAGTACAAACCAAGGGATCGAAAACGGAGTCAGCGGTGCGCAACTGCAAAGCAAAGATATCAAACAGTAGTCCATGGATGACAGTGAAATGAAACCCAAGAGAGCAAAGAACATGCATGCACCAGCAAAGAACGTGTGCTACATCATCAATCGTGTCAAGGTTCATAAGGAGTCTTGTAAGCGTAAGTGTCTCTAAGATTTGCAGGTGGATATGCTGATGACGCCGCTGCTGCCTCATACGCCGCGTGTGATGAAGACTCGGATATATGCGTCTCAGGCATTTCACTCTTCCGTTTTCGATGTTTACCCAACAACGACATCATTGCTTCGTCTCTCCCTGCGGCCTTTGTACTAGTAGTAGAGAAACGGGATGCCTTTCTATCCTGTTTATCCCCAGCTGGAGCATCGTAGGTGTCACTAGGAGGTCCAGGTGACGCTATGACAGCCCCAGTCCTCCTGTCGAGATGAAATCTTAATCCACCAAGTTTCCGTTCAAGCGTCTTTTCGTCATCGTAAGGCATGAGAAGCTCTCCGAATCCAGAGTGCGATGTTAAAGCCGTAGTGGCTGCGATCGTTCCTGGGGGCGTGGCGAGATAAAGATGTTTCCTTTGCCGTCGGTGAATGATGTGAAGAAATATGCCGACGGAGCCGATGAAGAAGAGGAAGAAGGCTAAGAAATGGCCCGGGACGGGGCTGAACAGGGAAGCACCACGAGTTAGTGAGCAGTCGGACATCTGAGGGAAAGAGACAAACTTACTTGACAGTCAATCTTGGTGCTAGTGATGTCACTTCGGCATTCAGAGTGCTGTTCTGAGGTAGGAAATAGATGGACTTGGCAGACAATGTCAGATGCTGAGTCTGAGTACCATAGCAGAATGAGTAAGAAACTCAAATTGAGAAAAGAAAAAAACACGAACGTAGACTTGCACCGTGAAATCCAGAAAATCGTTCGGTTTGTCGAAGGTCGACGAGAGGTCATTTGGTGGCTGAGAAGCAAACCGAAATACTGCGCCTGGTACACCGTTATTGATCGCCAGGGCCCTGGCTAATACAAAAGTATCCTGAATGGCGCTTAAGTCAAACACTACGCTGAAGAAAGGTTAGTACATCAGCACGCCGTAGGACTAGGCACCACACACCCATTAAAGGCTTTCCCTGCGAGGACACCACCCGTGACATTGTTCGATGGAACATTCGTATTCAAACCCGTGACGTCGGTGAGTGAATTGTCATCCAAGTCGAGGGTAACCATAACGTTGTACGCTTGGATGGTAGGAGCGCAGAAAACAGTTTTGGCCTCGGGTGTGCCATCAGACTTATGGTGAAAGTACCTGTGTACAAATGAGGAATGAGGACGCCGCGCAGACAAAAACTTTAAATCTACCAAAACATGACAGGCTGCTGTGAAACGTTCAGGGATGCATCTGAGTTGCAGCCAGTAGCTACCACGCCGTATTGTTGAGTCGAAATCTGAGAAAGAACAGTTGTTGAACAGAACGAAAATGAGACGACAGCACGTACCGAAGTATTAGATGCCAACGCCGAAGACGTGCATCCGTCAACCGAAGTAGACGTGATATTGAAGCTTGCACCTTGATCAACAGAAATCAATGTCGGTGTCCCGTTTGGGTTGGCACAATTGGGTTTTGTTTGAATACTAGTGGTATTCACAATTACGGACCCGTTGAGGTAATTCGTGGGGCACTAGAGAATTACATGTGTGAGAGCCATTACCGGAAACTGTGCAGAAAGCAGCACGCACCTCAAACATCGCTGTGGCCCAGCCGTTATGGACGAACGGGGGATCAGGAAGTTGATTGAACACAGCAGCTTCGGCAAACTGTTGATATCCGTTCAGCAACAACTAGAATGTCAAGCTCATTGGACGCTACTCACGCCAGCGGATGCAGCGAAGGCACTGAGGTCAGAAACATCAGGGGATAGTCCAATAACTCTGAGGCTAGTGGCAGTGGTGCCTGAGAATTGCCGTCGGCGAAAGTGTGGGAAGTATCTCATGAAAAAGCTCACTTTGGCTCTCGGAGAGCTGCTGAATTTGGAACATGGAACCAGCTGAGATCGGTATTAGTTGAGATGGACACTCGAGTTTCCGAAACTTACCTAGTGGCTGGAGTGTGTATGTCGCTAAAGCTGTCAGTGTCGACCAAATGACAACGCGATGTCTGTATTTCACTGAGTTGATCAAACTGAATAACGACCTGCGGAAAATGAACATCAATGTTGTCAAACCTTCGATAGAGGGGTTGAGGTAATCTTACCCTAGCGATACCTGAGAATTACATTCAGAACGAGCAGGGGCTGAACCTGAAATAAAAGTACTCACATAGTCCAACAGTATAGATTCTTCAGCTTTGGCATTGCCTTTGGTCAAGACTATATACGGCTGAAAATGGTGGTCAGCGCTCCCTACGACGTAGCTATGTTGGCCACCACATACGGCTGATATAGTCTAACATACCAATCCAGTTCTCGATATCCAAAGCCTACTGGTATTACAAACCTACGACGAAAAGTCAAAAACCGGTTGAAGAAATAGGGACTCGGAATCTAATCACAGCGTGGGTACGATAGACTGAACAAAGCCGACATGAATTTTGGATACCGATATTAGAAGTGTGGCACGTACCAATAGAAACTGCTGAGACGCGAGCGGGATGACGTTCTTCTTGGGGACACTGAACCCTACAACGAAGTTGACATAGTGTAAACAGTCAAAGAGAAGTATGATTACCGTTGTTCTTCTGAGATAGCCCTATTCCTATTTCTAGAGCGATGGCCAGTATGATCATCAGCAACGGAGTGCCTATTGCTAGAGGTAGGGACAAAGTTATTGGATGCTAAAAACAAGATGAATCAGTTGGATAAGTAGACACATGATGAGATATTATAACGCACAAATCGCCTCTCCTTCCTATTCTCCGCTATTGGCGTCGGTATTAGGTAGGTTGAGTCCCGAGCCGAGCCAGTCTTTAGACTCGAATCCGCCTGACTGAACGAATCATATTGAGACAGGAGAGTCCTAGAGATACTTGTCGCCTTTGTCGGTGATTGAGTACCATCGCTGAAAGGGTTGTCGCTCTCGACTGGCGTAGCGACACGAGATCCCCGAAAATCGTATGCAAGCGGGCTTAGACCCCCATTTAGAGTCGTTGATGAAGAAGAAGCCATGAAGAAGAACGGAAACGACTCTCAAGCCAATAGAGACAAATGGAAGAAGTGAAAGAAGAGGCTCGGGGAAGAACAGACGCAGGGACCAGCTTGCGACGGAACACAATAAAAAACGTTACCAAATGGCATGGTTGGTGTTGTCGAGATCATCAAGAGAACAGCCACTCGGTAATCATAGCGCTTGCCGTGTAAGGCCGCTGAATTCCTGAATTCATCTATTCGGGAAATCTGCATAGATTCTGCTCTATAGCTACTACACCCTGACTACACTGAAAGCTTTCACTTTTACCCTCTATGAATTCCACCATATTCATCTGCAAAATTGACTATCTGTCCTTTGGCCTCAGCATATATGCGCGCGTCAATCACTTAATCATCCCGAGCAACATGCCTTTTCCGCACAGCCGGCCTCTTGTGAAGTTTGTAAAACTTGGCTATGCACTCGTCGTTGTACTATTTGGCGTTAAGCGAGAATGGGAGCGCAGCAGAAGTATATGGTGACCAATTATGATGAACTATATATACTAACTTACCTATGCTTCCTTTCATCAGTGCCGCACCATCAAGACACTCTGAACTCGGTACCGATGCTGCAGCAGCGTCTCATGAACACCCTCAAATCGTCGACCTAATGATCGTCAGACAGAACACCGACTGTAAGAGTCGCAAAGATAACTCGAGACCAGACCCCGCATCAATTCCGCACAGTGATCGTCTTATTCGTTGCAATGGACAAGGCTCGAAAGGTACCCCCTGGCTCAAACGTCCCTCATTAACGCTCGTTCCGTTGTCAACAATGGCCTCAACCTCACAAGAGCAATGTCCGTAGATTTATCACCGCACCTCACCGCACGATGAACCCATGGCGGACGCCCGATCATGCCGAGATGCCGAGCTTTATCTAGCGAAAAATAGTTCTCAAGTGCTATCCGAGGCCATCATGATCTTGCTGGTGAAAGTTCCGAGGTGAAGGCATCTTTCCCTTGTACCACCATCTCACCAAAAAGCTCTCTCCATCTGACGATTTTAATGCCATCTTCTCATGTTTACACCTCTGTATCCGATGATGACCATTTAGAGCTACCTGAACATCCGAACATCGTGTCAAGTCATGGCCACGGAAAACTTCGTTTTGAGTGGTTAGTCAGGACGATTGTTGCTGTCAAGAACTTTTTTCGGGATAATCATGGATTGTTGCTTGTTGTGGGGTCGCAAGCATTTCTAGCTGCGGTCAATGTAGCGGTGAAGAAGCTGAATAGCATCGATCCACCTGTGCCGACATTAGAGGTGCGTTTAAATTGTTACTTTTTGTTAATCATAATGAGGTTCATGTATACCATGTTTAGCTTATCCTAACTCGAATGGTACGTTCACATGCGCGCTGGAATTGATGTCAAGTACTCATCTATTGATAGGCATTCACCTACGTATTCAGCGTGGCGTACATGTAGGAATTCAGCACTCCTCTCCCTGCCTTCGGTCTAATTCAATCCTGCAGGCTCTATACAAAAGTTCCCGACCCGTTCTTAGGGCCAAAGGGAGTACGTCTACTACTCGCCTTCAGAGGGTTCTCCGGGTTTGTTCCCAGTTGTCATTGATGCTTTCGGACCGTTAACCTTTGTCTCTCCGGCTTCTTCGGAATGTTCGGAATCTACTATGCTCTTCAGTACCTCTCGTTATCAGACGCTGTGGTTCTGACGTTCCTCGCACCGTTATGTACCGCAATAGCCGGCTCGATATTCTTGAAAGAGAAACTTACGAAGAGAGAGGTCTTTGCTGGTCGTGAGTCGAACCTTTACTTGTAAACTTAGAAAGGGATAATTATAGATTTTATCAAGTTCTGAGCTTGGTTGGAGTGGTATTCATTGCACGACCAGTGTCGCTTTTTGGGCGGCATGCGGTTGATGTGTCGGACGTAGAAGGCTCCATACCCTCTCAAGATGTTTCCGAGAAGGGTACACCCACGCAGAGATTGATCGCTGTTGGGTGAGCTTCTGTTGCGTGCGGTTCAATCAAATTGATGTGGTGCTTATGGATAAACTAGTGTCTCTTTGCTCGGTGTTTTGGGATCGACTGGTGCTTGTGAGTTCTAGGTCTTTAATCTCAATAGCACCCTCTTACTTAACTGATGCGAAATATAATAGATACCACAATTCGTGCTATTGGAAAAAGAGCCCATGCTTTGCACTCGATGATGGCCTTTTCTTTGCATAGCGTCGTTGTCTGTGTCATAGGGTGGGTTGGATTCATTTAGTATAGGTGGTGATAGTTCCTGAGAAGGCATTTCTTACAGTCTCATTGCTACTCGAACGCCTCTCGTCATACCCACCAACTTGGTATGGCTTGCGTTGCTCCTTGAAATTGGCGTATTTGGCTTCTTGGCTCAGGTGCGACATCATGGATGCGCCTCCTTAAAACAGCTTAGTTGAGACGATATTTTGGCCTTTATCTTACAGGTTCTTCTTACAATGGGTCTACAGCGTGAAACGGCTGGTCGTGGAACAATGGCTATATATACCCTAGTACGTGATATTTTATGCTGCTGAATTGGGTTTTGTACTGATTAACACGATGCTGTACAGATTGTATTCGCAACAATTGGGGAAAGGCTATTCTTCCACGTCGTTCCATCTGCGCTCTCGGTGTTCGGCACACTCATCATCATTGGTTCGGCGCTGTACATTGCAGTGAGTTGGACATCACTGACCACTGCATTTTCCCTCCATCTTACTTTCCCTTGTCGTATAGCTCACGAAAGAACGAGAGAAAACTACTACGAAAGACACGGCGATATCCCTAGAAAGACTTGAAGACGTCTCACTGGAGGAAGGACTGCTAAGTCATACTCATCACATAACCACAGACAGCAGCAAGCAGGGATCTGTGGTGTCGCTTTCAATGAATGCCTCCAAAGAAGACCTAAACGTGCCGTCGAGATTGACGTTGATTATCCCGCCCCCGGCACCGGGCTTGAGGAACGCTATGACTACACCGTCATCATTGGAGTGTAGCGCTCTTTCGAGCTCTACGGCTGTCGATGTTGATGCGGACTCTGAAAAGATCAAGGGAGCGTGTATGAAGGGGTTCGAAGATGATGAAAGAATAGCTGAACCCTCTTCCTCGATTGCCAGCTCGAGTTCAAGTTCGCCTAGATCAGAGGTTAAGCTGTTCACTGGGAGCGAGAAGACTACAGATGTGTAAGTAAATTTGTTTTATGCACGACTTAACTAGATATATAGACTGGTCTATGTATGAATGGTGCAGCTTGGAATAGATCTGTTTTGAAAGGAGCACAACATGCTAAATAGGTTGAATAATCAGAGGAAGGCTCGGAGTACCGTCTTCAGACGTGGGCACCAATGATAGAACTGCTGATCTCCGAACAACTGCACCCTCTGGAAGCGTAATTTTAAATGCTCGAACGAGTTCAACTAAAGTAACTTGAAGTACCGCGAGCCTGAAGCCAACAAGGGATCAGTGGAATGTTTTACTACGGAGAACCAGGAGCACTCACGCGTAGCGCCACCTTGAAAATCGGAGTGATGAGTTTTGTGGCGTGTAGAGAAGGAAATACAGCAACGTACCCAATGCATGATTTGGGCCCATGTCCGAAAGATATACTGTAGGAAAATATACGTTAGTCGAGTTATTCCGAACGGATTAAACTATCAGGATAACCTACAGATTTGCGTAAAGACCCACGGATTGCCCTTTCGAATATGCCCCCTCTTCCCATCGTCGAGGATTGAATTCGTGTGCGTCTTTTCCCCAAATGGATTCTAGCCTAAGCAGAGAGATTGTTGCACGCCGCAAGAACACGTATAGAATGTACCACGACATACCTGTTATATGAGGACATGGCAAGATAAATGACCTGACCTTTCTCAACGGGAACTTCGGTGATTCTTTCGCCAGTTGTGGTCGTCAGAGGAGTGGATAATGGAATAACGGTATCTTTTGACACTATTTTATCCAGAAATGGGATGGTTGAGTGGTAGCGAAGAGTCTCCTGAAAGATATGAATAATAAGTCGCGAGGAGCAGTGATCGAACGGTGCGACAGTGCCTTGATATGTTCATTGAGGTATTTCAGAGCGTCAAAATCCATTGAATGTCCATCGCCTGACATGGGGTCGGCATAATTAGCAAAAATCTCTGCACGCAGTTGCTCCTGCCATTCAGGATCCTTGGCTAGTTCATATAATGCCCAGGCAAGAGTGTTGGCCTGTTCGAAATTACCTCAATGTAAAGCACGCATCACAATCCATGAAGCTCACCGTTGTGTCCTGTGCAGCTAGGATTAACGCTGAAATTTGTGCGCTCAGCTCCTCTTTACTCATGTTGCGTGGGCTGGGGGTCGCGGCGTTATTTCGGACTACGCCAAGTTCAGTTGCCATAATATTAGAAAAGACTAAATGCAGAGGGGACTCACCTATAACGTCGAAGATATCTTGTCCCCGCTCAAGATTCAGGCCGAGCGCTTCTAAATGGTTCCGTATAACCTTGTCGGAGAGTTCTTTACTCACAGCTTTTGTGTGGCGTAATTGAAGAAAGTCAGTGGTCGGAAGCAGTAAAACCAACCGCAGAATTGTGGTGGGTAGGTACAGGAATAGCTTTTGCACCAGGATAGCCATAGCAGATCGTTTTCCTGCTATAAAACTAGTAATGGGCGTACATGAAGATCCTTCAACAAGTGAGTAATGTGATTGAATATGAGCAAACTTGCCTGAGGTCGTGTAGTGACTTCACGATATCTGCTTCTGTATTTCCTACAGCGTTAATTTCGGTCCCTATGGCTGAATAACGAATGAGGAATTAGTCCGTGACGTGATACTGTCTACAAAACCTACCGGTTCCTGCTGCATCAAGAGTAAGATTGAACAGAGAATGATAGATGTCGCCGATTTGATTTCCTTCAGCTAAGGTAGCTCTCCATTGCTCGATAAGCTGGGTTTGAGTAATCAAAGCCAATACATTGGGAGATAGGCACTCGGGAACGAACGTTGGAAGCATTAGCGGTCAAGTTGGGTACCAGAGCTTTGACACGCCCAACTGTGAAAGCCCCATTCATGATATTCCGATAACGCGCATGATTATCACCTGATGTTATGTTTTATGTTTCGCAGATAGTATCACATTATAAGAAATCCTACCTTCAGCGGCAAGTATGGACTTCTCACTTCTCGGCAACATAGCTCGCAAAGCTTGGAGAGCGAAGGAGGACCGACTGAAGTATTGAAGATTCCCAAAGACATATTTCAAGGCAGTGGGATCGGAAATCACGAGTAGGTCTTGCTATTTTTGTGGGCTTTCTAGTCAGACAAAAAACAGCTTCGGGAAGATGGGAACGCACACCAAAACATCCTTTGATACGATAGAAGGGTCCGAAACGACTAGTCCACTTAAATTCAATGGTGCCATATTGGACATCAAGCAGGTACTCCTTCAAGTTACCTGCCAGCCAGTGGGAGAAGTTAGTTAAAGAGTCGTCCTGGTTCGAGTAAGTCACTTACCATATATCCACGAAGGAGACAAGGGACCTGGTATACGACCAATTGTCCTCTGACGGTATCTCCATAAGAGAAACATATAGACAAGTCCCAATGCAACTAGTGAAACAGCCAGAGATACCATTGTAACGAATGGATGAAATAAGGGCCCAAGGGAGCAGGAGTTTATATGTGTTCTCTGTCGCTGCATTCGACGGCTCGATCGAGAACATACTTTGCCGTGCGTTCGCCGTTGATGAAATGGTGATTGAAAGGATAGAAGTTAGAAGGAAGCTCACTACCTGGGATGCCGAATTCAGTAAATAGCGTAAGGATGTTACATTGTATTGAGATCAGAACAGCAAGTAGTGCTTCCTATAGTTATCTCAACTTCTGGCATCAACGATCGAAGGAGGAGCTCCAAGTGAGCCATTTAAAGAACTTCCCATATCAAACGGGATGAACTATTAGAGGTAACGCAGGAGTACCATCCGCAGCCGCAGGGAATAACGTTATGGTTGGTATTCTCCGCACGACTGCACCATCAGGAATGGTGAATCGGAACTTGCGGAGGAGTTCCGCAAGGACCACTTGAATCTCAATAACACTACGATGAATAAAGGTCAACGATCTGACGAATGGTTTTACTTGGCGACTCACGCATAACGCCATCTTAGGTTCAGGAGGATGCATGAATAATGGGAGGAGTACTAGAAATTGAATGGAATGACGTACCCAATGCATGCTTTCGGTCCACTGCCAAACGTCATGCTGAACGAACGAGATAGGTCAAAAAGCGATCTGGGGTAGACATAGAAAGCATACAGATTCGCATAAGGTCCTAAGGATTGAGTTATTGTATGCTGCCCAGTTTCTTCTAGCCATCTCTGCGGGTTGAATTGGTGTGCATTTTCTCCCCACACGGATTCCAACCTAACAAGTCCAAAGTGGTGTGTCAGATGTAAACATCTGCATCGATAATCGATAAGAAGCCGCACCTGTTGTACGACGACATGGCAATATAGATAAACTGTCCGCTTTGGACGGGAACTTCGCTCAGTTTCTCACCGGTTGTGGTTGTGATAGGGCATGAGAGCGGAATAACGGTATCTCTGGAGACCATTTTCTCCAAAATGGGAACTGTCGAGTGGTATCGCAGAGTCTCCTGAAGATACATTGTCAGTAAGCCATGGAATGCGTTGACAATAAAATCATTTACCTTGATATGTGCATTCAGATACTTCAAAGTGTCATAAGTAATATGCTCGTTATCCGGTACGTTTGTAGCAACGGAAATTTCAGCACGCAGTCTCTCCTGCCAATCGAGATCTTTCGCCAACTCGTATAACGCCCAGGAAATGCTGTTGCCCTAAATTTGTGTTCAATGTTAGTAGGAGAGCTGGCATATAATGATGAATGGAACTGCCTGTAGTGTCCTGAGCAGCTACAAGAATTGTTGCAATCTGAGCACACAATGCTTCTTCATCCATGCTCTGCGTGCTGGGAAGACCAAGATTATTTTCCACTACAGTCCAGTGATCAGCGGACATGAGAGGAATCCAATGCCGAATATGCTCACAGACGGTACTGAAGAGATCTCGTTCTGATTCAAACTTCTGGTTGAAAGCATCTAGATGTGCTTGTAGAACACCCTGAGAAAGCTTCTCTTTCAGAGCTTTCGCATGATGCAACTGGAGAAGTGTAGGAGTTGGAAGGCGTAGAGCTAGTCGAAGAACCGCGGTAGGGAGATAAAGAAATGAACTTTCTGCCAGGACGGACGCTTTAGAACGTTTCGAAGCCAGGGAACTGATGGTAGTAGCACTGAGCGTAAGACAAACAAAATTACACTTTGAAGGAATAACACTTGCACGACGTTGTGGTGCGTAGTGACTTGAGGAGAACCAGCGTTTCCTATAGCGTTGAATTCGTATCCGACAGCTATTACCCACGCACAATAATCAACGCTTTCAATCATGCTCCTAACAACTGACAGACTTACCTGCACCCGCTGCATCTAGAGTCAGATTTTGTATAGTACGATAGACGTCTACCTGTTGGCCCTCAGCCAAGGCTGTCTGCCATTGTTCAATGAGCTGTTGAGATTGAATGATTAACCTGAGATGTGAAATTTAAGGCAGAAACATACATCGCGAGCATAATTTTGAAAACTGGGGACCAGATTTTTCACAAGGGCGGCAGTAAAAGCCCCGTTCATGACGTTCCGATAGCGCGCATGCACATCACCTGGCAAAAATTAGTTGAGTTTACACATATTCAGGATTTTAGAAAAAGGAGACCTTCAGCAGAAACCAAGTTTTTCTCGTTTAGCATGGCTCTCGCGGCGTGGAGTTGAAACGGAGATCGAGTGAAGAATTCGAGATTGTTGAGGATGTATCTCAAAGCAGTGGGGTCCGAGACCATGAGGATATCTTGCTGTAAAGTGCACATAAAGGTTAGACACAGCTGAATAACATAGCAGAAGCAGCCACTAACACCAAAACACCCCTTGATGCGATAGATGGGACCAAAACGACGAGTCCATGCAAATTCGTTAATTCCATACTGGAAATCAAACAACAATTCATTCAAGTTTCCTGCGATGATGTATTGTGTCGATGTCCAGAGGCTCAACTACGAGGGTTCAAGACTCACCATAAAGCCAAGACGATGACGGAGGACCTGGAATGTGATGGACGGGGCTACTGTGTCGATAACGCTTAAATGACTTGTAGATAAAGCCCACGGCAAGCAAGAGAAGGGGTAGGAGAGTCAAAAGAGCCATAGTACGTGTGGTTTCGGTGGTGATTTTCCAAGGGACCGTATATATGCGTTCTGCTTTGAACAGGTTGCGACATGTTCATGTGAGGCTTCATTGAGTTATCTATAGTCATCGGTGCCACACGGGAAATCTCATGAGCAGACTATGGCAGTCAGTTTCGTCATCTAACATTCTCAGAATGCTGTCAAGGTGTCCCCTAAGGCGAGTAAGATACGACCCATACTTAGTTGAGAAAATCGATTGAAAAGATTCTGTAAAGCACTTGATTGAAGAGAGGCCATGCGTAACAAAGTTTGAACTACAAAGATGACTGACGTTAGTGTCGATTATAGCAATAAACAAAATATTACACGCACCGTTAGCTACAGACCAAGCTTGATACATATCTAAACGAGCAAGAACAAAGATGTGACTTGCACACACCACCCATCGTGATTCGTCGTCCAATTGCAAGAACAAATTTGAAGATCCCAAGAAGATCCGTCCCAATTGAACGTTCTGCGTGGCAAAGCGCTGTACTGTATCCGGACCGCTTTGTCCGGTGCCCTCTGTGAACCTTATTTTTCTCAAAAAAAAAAGGGTGAGCTCACAAACAAATCGACGATGAACCAATGCTCAGAAATTGGAGCAGACTGGCAAGATTATCGGAAGTATTGATAAATGTTCCCAACTCAGCTCGCGCAAAGCGGATTGCCATCAGCATTGAAATATTTTAATGGTTAGCTAAAAAGTCCTGGTTAATCTAACTACAAAGAGAAAGTTCTGAAACACATCATGACTTTTACAGTACTACAGCACGTCAAACCTACACAAAACCCAAAAAAGAAAAGATCCGTGACACCAGCCAAGCACTAGCTGGCTGCCGAGCGATCAGCATACGGAGGAGGTAACTCACGCACTACACCTCCCCCGTCTCGATGTTGAATGATATGTTCGTGTTCACCAGTAGGCGATTGTACTGCACTCCCCACAACTGACACGGAACAGCCCGAACATTGGTTGACGAGCGCAGCAGAAGTTTGTCCGGACTGACTACTATCGAAAATGTTACGACTGCTAGCGTTTGATAACGCGGACTCGGCATATACGTTGGGATGCGTAGACGACGTGATAATCGGACCGGGGTAAGGTATCTTGCTGGACCGACGCGCTGATACGTCTGGTGAACCGGAGAACTCGGTACTGTGAGGGGAGCATCCGTATGTGAGACGCGGCGTGGAAGACATTTCACCAGGACTGTAAGGGTCAAACGTTGCGGGAGAGACTGATTCATCAACCAAGAAAGGTTTCGGGCTCGTATCAAGAGTCGTGCCTGCCCCACTATTGTTGTGTGCTCGTCGGTGCCGAATGTAGAAGAATAGACCGAGTCCGATGAATAACAGAACAAGCAGTGGAACCAATACACCAGCTAAGATAGCTGTTCGCTGGTGCGCGCTCTTTGCAGAGGCCTCTTGTTCCTCCTGCTGATCGAGTGCTGTAGCATTTCCTGACATACTGTTGAGTCCAACACAAGCCACATTAGAAGACCCTCGAGGCATTACAGTGGGTGTTCCGAAGGCGTAACGCCCTGTTCTACATAGTGATTTTAATAATTGTTGATCCCGATGCAAAAGGAATGGAACCTACACGTCGCTGACGGCAGCTATACATATGCACAGGTGTCATCATTAAACTTATATATTCGCGAATCTTGAAAGTGAGAAATATATTCACTCACCTATGAGTAGCTTGTTTGGATCACCCCTGTTTATATAGGTGAAGGCATCGAATGGAGCTTGCACGGTAACATTAGTAACGATGGGCGAACCGGGTTGGGCAAAACTGATGTTGTAAGGAGCCGCGCCGCCCTTGATCCTCAGACCCCATGGTTGGCATGTCTCGATAGTATCTGTAACGTTGGCAGTCACAGTAAAGTCTGTGTTATTACCACTGACGATGCAATCAGTCCATTGGCTGGCTACATATGAGCACATGAGTAAGATAAGAATACCAGGACGACAAGGACTCACTGATCACTGTGTACGGACTTGCAGGAATGCCTCCGCCGTTTCCTTGAGAATCTACGACGTTCAATACTAACTGTGTACCTGTAACGTTTCAGCTGATAACGAAGTACATAAACCTAACGAAACCAATTACCGATAGGATGATCCACTGTATAGCTCAGGCTGCTCTCATTCATACCCAGCAAGGTCGTTCTTGGTGTCCCTCCCAGCTCCCATGCGACCATATAAAAGGGCGGTATTCCATGTGTGATATTCGTGTCATTTACAGGTTGAACGGTTATAGGAAATGGAGTGCAGGATGGCAGCGAAGTTGAGAGATACTGAACAAGTAGACAGTCGACGATGTAAGGATGTGACACTTGATATTGCATACGATGTACAACTTACGTTGTTAGAGAACTTCCACTGGAAAAGATTGGTGTTCGGCGCGCCTTGAGCATGAGCGGGGGTAAAGAGAAACAAGAATTGAAAAGCTAACAGCAGCATAAAGCGAAACGTAGGGAGTGAGTAGTACATGGACAAGCGGCGACGACGAGTGGAAGATACAGAATGAAAAGATGAAGAGTTCGTTTCAAGTAAACACCGCAAGTATTGAACCAGCTCAATAACGTTCCTGAGACAGAGATCGGAACGGGAAGGGAGTAATCGACGAATCGGTTCATGTGCGCAGGCAAAAGAAACATGGGCGTAAGCCAAGGGCGCTTAGGGCTATGAACGAGAGAAATGACTAGGCACAGCACAGAGCTTTTTTCAGGATACACCGAGCCTGTTAGGCGGTGAATTCCTTGTTGACAGAGTGATTGAAAGGAAAAGACCGCTAACCGGTGAACGTTTGAAACCTGAAGCTTAAAGCTTTGAAGCCTTGATCTTGACTCTAAGACAGAAAGTCGGTTGGTCGGAGATTATATGCAGCGGACTAGACGTCGAGCATCTATCGAATTCTTTGGTTTGAGCTCGCATTGGCAATGCAAGATTCCCGGCGAAACAGCAGTGGCAAGTTACACGCGAAAGACACACTGACGTAACCGCCACGCTTACTTGAGTTGTAACCGACCCATCTCTGTTTTACTTTTCGCTTTGCTCGCACACCAAATAGGAATAGGATGAGAGGAGGTATCATGAAGTCTGTGCCACAACACAGCCCCCAGAAAAATACAATAAATTCCAGAGTACAAAACAGAAAAACTAAACCCGAGAAATCGCTAAATTGGAGAAAGACAAAAGAAAATATGTGAATGATAATAATACAAAACTCCGCCGAAATCTACCTAGATACAAAAGCTTCAAATACAAAAAGAAAAACAAAAGGTCCGTCATATATGAAGAGAAGAGCTCGGATTTAATTGAAGAGTTGAAGACTCCCGTCGAAGGAGAACATCGGGCTCTGCAGAGAATGATCAGGACTAGGAGATCCCGGCGAAGAGCAACTTGACGAGGACCAGACAGGTGAACCCATGGCCACATAAGACTGGTTGAAGTCAAAGCTAAAATCTTGCCCACAGATGTTCGGATAATCCAGCTCAAGTCCTGGTAGGACCGCCGACATCGAGTCGAATGAGACACCCTGCTCAGCCCCCGGAAGCAGATTGGGCAAAGCAAGTGACCACGGCTGGTATTGTTGATCATTTGTGGGCATGACGTTGGGTTCGAACGAAAAATTCAATCCTTCCCATCCCGATGTCAGAGTCAGATTAGACTCGCTGGTAGAGGTCGAAGTACAGAAGTCACCGATCTGAACGTCTACCGGTCCTTCTGGGTATACATCTGCCGTGGCCACATGGGTAGATCCGGAGAGAAGTAGCGAGGAACTCGAAGATATCTTCGCTGAAGGATAATCGGGTACGGAACCACGTCCAGCTACTACTTGATTCTGGTTCTGAAGCGCAACAGTAGTCTCGGTAGCAGGGTATAATGGCTTGGGCCAGGGTGCATAGAACAAACGCTGGAGAGTTTCGGGATCCCAATATGCAGAGCTGTCATCGGACTCGGATAGGGTATGAGGTACGACAGGATATTGAGGGATTGCGATTGAGGAGTGCTCGGGGGTGAGCAAACTTTTGTGCTCGTTAGGTGGGGACAATGGAGGCACAATTAGTGGATAGAAGGGATCGCAAGGAGCGGGGGATGTCGATGATGAGGAAGACGAATCGACTGTGGGCTCGCGGGCATAAGGATGGTGTCGTTGACCTCCACGACGTTCCGCTTTCGTCGCTCCTGGGCCACCAGTGTTATCATCGGCGCAAGCCACAGCACTAGACTTGGGTTTGCGACTGTTCCTTGGCTTAGGAACATACCCGTGGATTCGCTTCCGGTGCCTTGTGAGCGAACCGGGGTCGCACGTTCTGAATTCGCAATCAGGACAGACTTTCGATTTGTCCTGGGAGCTATACGAGGGTATCATTTAGAGTCCGGGATAATGTGACGGCGAGGAGAGAAACTTACTGGGTACGGTAGTGTGTGTTGACGTTGGACCTTTGCAGATTCTCGAAGGTACAACCCGGCCAGGGGCATTTATGGGTACTGTAGAAACAAAATACAATGTAATGAGCTACCACAAAAGAGACGAATACATGATGATCCGCGACTCACAACTGTTGTTTGTCCGTAGAGTGCATCCTCATGTGCCTTGGCAAGTCACACTTGCGGTTGAGTACAGTGTGGCAGGTGGGGCATTCACAAGGGTTCGATTTCTGTATTACATCAATGATAAGTTGTCTGGACACCACATAGAGAGCACAGGAGTATCTTTACCTGGGATGCCATGTTTGCGGACATATCGGGAGTAAGTCAGGCGAAAAGACGATGTAGAGTAGAGCAGGAGTGTCTAATGACAGATGTCTTTGCAAAAAGTGCGAGGGGAGTTCTTGATTCCAAGGGCAGGAGGCACAGAAGGGAAGAATAGCTCGATAATGAGAACCCATCATGCATTTTTGCCCGTCTTTTAAACGATTGCCAGAGGGCAAGGTGTACAACTCAGGGTCGGGACGATTGGTTTTCAGTTTTCTACCTCTTATGGAGGGTGCGATTGGGTGGCGAGCGCGAAATTTCCTTGTGAGGCAACTGGATGGTCAAAACACGTTGATCTGAGCCACCCGCTTAGTGAATAAGGAAATTCCCGTCAGAATTGGTGTCGACCCATGTTTTGAAAGTGCCTTGTAAGGAAGTTTTGAGAGCCTTTTGTTTAAGAGTGTTGTGATGGCGATTGGTTGTGCCACTCGTCCATAAAAGAGGCGATGCCTCAATTCTGCAGGCTTGTCCACCTTCCACTGTCTCCTCCTACATTTCAGCATATCAGCATATCAGCAAGGAATGTAGGGATCATACGCGTTCAGTACTCACAACATGTCACGGCTGACCGTTTAACGATTGTCAGTTCAAACTCGAAACTAATGGGAAATCTTTAGCAGGCGTTGCACTCCGCTATGATCGTTTAAGTACTTCAATATCATTTCGTCCCATCCTTCATGGCCTCACATCTGGAGCGAAAAGCTCCATCGTTAATATGAGGATATCGCATAGGTCCTTATTATCGAACAACAAGGTGTCGGGCGGCGTTCAATTGTATAACCCACAAGCCCCGGGCCGATTGTCGGCGCTAAACAAAACGCTTACTGCTCGGCAGCATCGGCAGCACCCTACTGAGCCTGTTCAAAGGCACTAAAAAGTTAAAACCTTGATATTTGCCAGGCATATGCATTTGCGTACAAGAATCATCCTTGAAGTTGATCGTGACAACAGATTTTGCTGGGGAACGAGGGAGAAACTCCGCTATCGCTGTCCTAAGTTCGTATGCTTTCCAGTCTTTGAATGAATCTTGACCACGTCCATGGATGTAGCGCTTTGCCCTTCTCTGGACAAATGACCTGCGAGCATGACGTCTATATCTGTGCAGTCTTCAGCGCTAAGAGAGGATGCAATGCAATGGTGCACTCACTTCGTTCTATCCTTCCATCGCGAAAAACATTGAACGCTCGTTCGTACTCGCGCCGTCGGACATCGATCCATATATCCAAACGAAATGCGGTGACACGACAGAGGAGTTTGGAGAAGATCTATCAGTCTTCAGCGCTAAGAGAGGATGCAATGCAATGGTGCACTCACTTCGTTCTATCCTTCCATCGCGAAAAACATTGAACGCTCGTTCGTACTCGCGCCGTCGGACATCGATCCATATATCCAAACGAAATGCGGTGACACGACAGAGGAGTTTGGAGAAGATCTATCAGTCTTCAGCGCTAAGAGAGGATGCAATGCAATGGTGCACTCACTTCGTTCTATCCTTCCATCGCGAAAAACATTGAACGCTCGTTCGTACTCGCGCCGTCGGACATCGATCTACATATCCAAATGAAATGCGGTGACACGACAGAGGAGTTTGGAGAAGATCATTGGCGGGACAGTCACTTTTTGTCGAATAAGTCATGAGGTGCGTGAGGGTTGAATCCAAAAGCAAACCACGACACTAGAACCCGCAGGGTTGTTGCTGGTCGTGCCGTGCATTCTCAACATGACATGCGACATGCAGTTGGTCATGGAGCATGTATGCGCAGTGTAAACATGCCGCTGCTAATACGACCTTTGACAGGTAGCAAATACGGTGGCTGTGTCAACTCAAAGACTTCAGATCTCAGAGCCAAAACACGTAATTTATAGTTTATATGGCAAAGACCAAGGACGAAAATGAGAACGGAATCATATATCCTATGTACGATACAACGTAACAGAAGGTCCCTACGATAAGACAGTGACTTTGCGGGGTAAAAGCATTCAGCGTGAGTGTATTAGGATGCAGAAGTTTATTAACGAATCAGAGAGGGACTTCAGTGGTCGCGGGACTTTCTGGTGCGAGATAAGTCAGCAATCGAAAATAAGAATGTTAGTAAAGGACGGATAAGTACCTGTACTCGCCCTCGGCAGCTACGCTGAGTTCCTCGATTTCCCCTTGGACGCCGCTGAGAGCTTCGGCGGCGGTTGAGAAGAAGGTCAGCTTGAGGAAAATGAGGAGTCAGTATTCAAATTTGTGCTTATGTGAATAGGATGAGTCGTACTTGGGCTTTGGCGAGCTCGTTAAGGTTCTTGAGCGGTTCAGGCTAAAAGTAATGCGAATTGGATATTAGTACTAATAGCAAGCTACGACAAAGGCAACGCACATTCTCCAATACGGTCTTCATTAAGGTGATAGCAACCTCGGTCTTTTGCACGAGATCATCCTCTGCGTTCTCGACCTCGAGACGGGCCTGCTCTTGGCGGGCAGGAGAGGCATTCTTGAGACTGCAAGAATTATGAACACGAGAAACAGGAATACGAAGGAATGAGATACAGACCTCTGCTTGGCAGCATCAAGCTCAAGCCTACTAACTCTGACAGCCTGACGAGCTTTCATGGCAACGGCGATACTAGTGCTGAGCGTCGTTTGCCAGGGCTGCAAGAACCCCTCCTGGATATGAGCATCATGCTCAACCCTAGCGATAGCGATGCTCTCGTTGGCCTGAGTGTAGAGTGCGAGCGCCTTGCCGAGCTTATCCGAGTCTCCGCCTGGGGCAGAGAGAAGGAGCTGGGAGGCGGTATGTGAAGCACGAGTGAGAGCATGAGGAAGGGTCTTGTGCTGATGAGGAGGAGGAGAAGCAGGCGAATGAGCTGCATTGGGGCCCTTGAGATTATTCGCAGCGAAGGAAGCGATGGAAGTAGACAACTCTGAGATGGATTCTTGGATTTGGACTGGATAGTCGTACGCTTCCGACTCGTACGCTTTCGTAATTCTCAGCAGCGATAGGTGTGCATTTCTGAGGCTGTCTACGCGTGCTTCAAGGTCCTTGTATTCTAGGGAGAGCATATATATCAGTTTCTGTGCGAGAACGACAAAGTTGCTTTATTCACCCTGAGGCAACTCTGTGATCTCGTCCTGCGATACCTGCCCGAGTCTCTCCCTTGTGGCCTGCACGCTGGAGCTGAATCCTTTCGCAAACTTGTTCGCGCTTTGTCCTAGATTCAGTCCTGCGAGACCAGTTTGAAGTGATTTCCAGCCTTCCATGTTGAGTGTAATGGTTTGCGTATAGTTCCTTCCTGTTTAAGTAATCTCAGCCAGCGCACGGTGGCAGTGGCACGGCTTTCAGCGCCCGCAGCGAGAATTGAATTATATATGGTATTATTCGAATACAAGAATACAGTTACAGTGTATTTACAGAGCAAAGCATGTTAACAGCAGATATTATACTCGTATAACAGCTATACTAATCGTAGCATCAGACAAGTTGAAATGGTCAGGGGAAATGAATAACATACCGGCCGGGCAAGCGACCTCTCACTTCGGCCTTGACGCGCAACGCGCCGCGCGTATTTATCCTAAAAGAAATCTTAGTCTGACATTGTACAACAGTCAATGCTCACATACCAAGTAAAACAGTCATAAAACCCATAAACGTACAGCACCTCTCCCTCTCACCCCACCCCACCTCGGGCAACCCTCCTAATGCTACCGCCTCCGCTTCATACTCCCCACGCCTGCCAGCTCTGCCGCACGCTTGTTGCACGCTTCGCAGAATCGTCCACCTCCACTGAGATAGACGGGGGTTTCTGTTGACGACGGATTTTAGTAAAAGGACAACAAGGGCGGGAGAGTACGAACCTTTAAACGGTACATGCACGTGGTTGCCTTTTGCAGAGGGTTTCTCAGCGGGGACTGTCCAGTCAAAGGCATAGTCGTATTCCAAATCCATGCACGATGATGATGATGAGCTTGGGCTTTTAGCTGGACCTAGACACCCCGCGCGGATGGCTAGGCCGCGGAAAAGCGCGCGAAGACCATCATAGTCTGGTAGATCAGTGAACGACAGCGTCCTTGCATAATGATATAGTACACCAAACTCCTCCGGAAGGCCTTTACAAAGCGAATCCTCGGCTTCGACCTTTAGCTTTGCATCACGGATGATATTCCAGGTGTGGGTGACGGGGTTATATATCGATGGCTCGACACCGGTTGGTGGGTTCGCAGGTGCGCGGAGCTTTCTCCAGGGGAGCGTGCCGCGGAGGAAGTAGACTAGCATGTACGCTAGTGACTCGAGGTCGTCGCGTCTGGACGACTCGATACCAAGATGGGTGTTGAGCGAAGCAAATAGGGAGGTACCGACGCCATGGATGCCATCGGCAGATTGGGTGTAGGGTACGTGCTCCCCTGTCACAGGGTCGCGATATTTTTTGGCGAGACCGAAATCGATGATGTTTACGGTTGATTCTGGAGGTCGTGGCCGTGTGTCGGGGTCAACCAATGAGGGGGATGACGAGGTGGATTGGCGGCCCATAACAAAGTTGGCTGGTTTGATGTCACGATGGAGGAGAGAGTGACCGTGAACGTACGCGATGCGTTCAAGGCATTGGTCGGCAAGCATTAGGACTGTTTTCAGGGAGAAGCTACGGTTGCACATTTTGAAAAGGTCTTCAAGGGATGGACCGAGAAGGTCAATGACCATGACATTATAATCGCCCTGCTTGCCAGAGTACATCAGAAACGGAACGCCGGGTCCACCCATTAGACGCTTGTAAATTTGGGACTCTGTCGTGAGAGGCGACGCTCCTGCGTAGGGCCCTTTCATGAAATCTGGCTGAGACTTGGATTTCCGTACTACACGACTCGCGCCTGTGGCACTCGAAGACGACTGAGCAGGCTCGAGCTTAATGGCGACTGGTTTGCCTGCGATGTGGTGTGTACCGAGAAAGACAGTGCCTAAGTAGCAGGTGGCGTATGAGTTGACATGATAAGATCTGTCTGGAAATACTGAGAACATACCGCAGCCACCATTAGCAATTTCCTGGGACAGCAGATACTTTCCTCCAAACTTGAGCTTGGAGTCCATTGCATGCCAGTTTCGACAACAACAAGACGCGGTCACTTGTTTCAATTTCCTTTTTTTTCAACAATTAGCTAATCCCGTTGGTTCCCACGGATGTCTACATAATGAAAGCTCCACAAACTACATCACTAAATCCAGGGACCTGCCGCGACGGATTATAAGTCCGCATAATACATGTAATTTGATGTAACACGAATAATCTGACCATAATATTATACATGGAATTGTAAGGAATTTTAACTCATTATACCTTTGGACTTTTTTCGACAATTATTATACCTCATTTACACAACACACAAAATCTATATCAAGACAGCACAACAAGAAATCTTTATATGACATCCTCACTTTAAGCCAAAAATGTGCCTCATTCAATGCAATAATAAATAGTACTCAAGTTTTGCATACATAGAAATATGACGAAATCTGGATATCATTGCACAGGTAGGATACATATATACATGAGTCTGCCGTTGACAGTACTTCTAATTACAGGCAACACGAATTTTCAACAGAACACTGTTCCCATCTGTCCGGCTTCCCATCTGAACAACCTCTGAGGGCACTGTTACCTATGTAAATTATTAGTGTATATTCAGCATCATCATAACGGATACAATGTACATACCGGCAAGTATATCGTGTTGCTTGATCATTGAAATCTCAGTTCAGTACGAACCTCACACATACCTTACAGACCTCAAATGCCCCAAAGATGGAAGCTATAATGTTTAAGGATCAGAAAAAGCCAGAGAAAAGATACTAGTGGAGGGGGGCGGAACTTACCATGGACCACAGTGCATGGTTGTAATGGAAGTTTTCGGGTGCCGAACCGCGTTGAACAGGCCTGATACATGGCCTCGGAATGCGCATGACGATGTCCTTGTAAGTAGCAAGAAAACGGCCTTTAATCAAGTTGTGCGAAAGTGCTAGATTGAATGATACGTACCTATTTCCATCAACACCTGCTCAGGCTGTAGCCAGTTCACAATCCCATGCTATAGTATCTGAATCAAGAGATGAGTAAGAAGGATGATATTAATCAAGATGTAAGAGACGCACCAGCTGTCCGTAGGAGTGTTGTGATGATGATGGTTGAAGGAAGAGGCAGAAGATGGAAACAAATCAACGAAGTCACGGCCTTTTGTAACGGGACGATCACCTGACCGCGTTACTGCGAAATGCCGGTGGCCCGGGTTCATACTTATCATTTCCAGCTCCGACATCTCGTGGATTCCTCCGATAATTTTTTTTTGTTTAAGTCCGGTGAGCCGCCTGAGCTGCGTATTCATGTACCATAATTTCTAAGGCTGCAATCCGGCAACACTGAGTACTGAGCGCTGAGCTGTGAGGAAGGCTTTTAAGAATTCTTCGCCTACTTTGCGCCTACTAGTATGCAAAGGCTACATTAGTAGCAAAATTGGTTCAAATTTTGTGGTGAATTATATGAAATGGTAAGTGTACACAGTGATTACAGAAGGAATATATAGTAATATAGATATGTCGAATATATCCTTCAAATTATAGCCAAACATGATAATGGAATAAGAATTACTCGCACTTGTAATATGGTATAATCGTGACAGCACAATTATAACACATCAAAATCTCGAGCAATTGTGATACGGTCTATATATGGTATAACAATCCATGATCATGACATATCTTATCTACATCAAACTCAAATTCCCACAACGCCTCACCACGTTTCCCCCGATTTACTGATGTAACGCGCGGTACGCGTCACGGTCTTCCCCTCAATGCTACAAACGACGCCACACTATTCGTCACTTTAGGTATAGCTGTAGTATATGGCCTCGTGCTGTGCGAAAAATAAAAGGCCCTGGCACCCCAGTATCTTTGAATCAGTAACCGTTTTGCCTCTATTGACGAACTCCTTCTGATCCATTGTATCTTTACAGAAAATAATTACCCAAAGATCCCAGTACGTAGAGACAGCCAGGAATGTCAGTCTAATTCGAGGTAGAAGTCTTTGAGAAGTCTGGCGGAAATAATTGCACGCAGTCCTCAAGGATGCTCGGTTACTCTGTGGCCCCATTTTGTCACTTCCGAGAGACCAGACCTCAATAAACTTATCGAATTATCCCAACGAATACGCATACGGTCTGGACTTGACAGTGGCTTGGGTATCGTCCGCTTGTTACGTTGTTTTTTTGCAAACAGGGTAGGTTGTTTGTGTACTCGTATCTGTTCTGCGTTATTCATGCTTCACAGAACTCTTTGAGCCGCGCGGTTCACACTCCGGAATGACGTGATCATGCGTGTGCTGGTAAAGGATGAAGGTCGCA
Organism: Omphalotus guepiniiformis; assembly: GCA_028554645.1. Classification (NCBI taxonomy): domain Eukaryota; kingdom Fungi; phylum Basidiomycota; class Agaricomycetes; order Agaricales; family Omphalotaceae; genus Omphalotus; species Omphalotus guepiniiformis. The sequence goes on from JAQOOI010000019.1 coordinate 1,090,134, forward strand.
ACCACTTGCAAATGATGAGGCAACTCTTCACGACTGGTCCGCAAGCTTTTCTGACTAGCAATCATCAACTTTAAGTGCTACGGAAAGTTCATTTTGAACACATTCCTTTTGGCGTCCCCCACACATCCCTCTTACACTGAAGAAATGATGTCCGAGGCATATGGGTTTGGGGCGAAAGACTCTGCGGGCGACGTCCTTGACATGGCTCTGCCTGATATTTTACAAACTTTTTGTTCAAGACGCGGCAGGGACTGGAATTCATTCATAGCCTGAATATCGCACACAGGGTGCTCTGATGGCGTGGCATCCAGAGTCGCTCCGGTCAAAGGCCGTTCCTATATTGCGACCGCGCGTATAAATCATAGAATTCGAGGTTATTTGTGTCCTTTGGCCCCGACTATCTGCCCCAGCAGAAAGTTTGCACCGGTTACCTTATCGGCGGCTCTGTCCCCGATATGTATTCAAGACCCGGTGTCCCAGAGAATGTGGCAATTCGGCACCAGTCTTTCTTCAAGCTTCAAGGTCAATATTAGCGTCATCCTAGTAGAATTCACAGCTTATCAAGCTTTTTTGAAGAGCACTTCAATCCCATCGAGTGGTCATGGCTTCAGTGGACTTTCCTACACGCATGAGCGCGAACGGTGCTTTTTCCAAATCAAGCACTGTATTGAACGAAAAGTCGTGCCTAAGACGGCATCACAGCCGTTCGATTCAAAGTGGAGGTGGGTGAAGATAGGTGAAGATAGTCTGCGAGACGCAGACCTGTCTCGATCCTATTTCCTTTAATCTATAGTTTGATGCTACAGGGGCATGGGACACAAATTTTCACCACGAGACTCCTACTTTCGACAGGCTTTCTTCTCCCATCACTTGTTTGATTAACTGGCCTAGGCAGGGTGCGAATGCTATGCTGAACGTTGGTGAGTGACAACGACATGCACATTCCAAAGAAGATGTGATGATTGGCATGTAAACTATGGGCAGGCCATCATAAACCAAGAATCGGGCTTGCCATAGACTCACCAGAGGCCTACGTAAAACGACACCCAAATAGATACTCCTGATTACTCTGAGCTTCTCTGCACGAACAGCATTGATGTTGGGGAGATTACCTAGTGCAACATTGAGCTGATTTAGTTGTTCCACTAACATCAATTGCCAGTCATCACCATTATACCAGTACAAGCCTAGCTAAGCACCTGTCGTTGTTCGGAGTTTTGCTACTGTGTTGGAAAGATGTGCGGGGATGGGGCCAATGGCTCCGCAAAGGACCACGCTACTTTGATTGAGCAAATTCTGGATGAGCATTGGCTCTAGGTGGATTCTTGAGTCGGGATAGTAAGAGGGTGGCACGAGCAAGAATGAACCAAAAGCGCACGAGTAGTGCTGTAAACCCTGTACTGTAGTACAACGTTTTGCAAAGAATTGATGCTTGCGAAGCATTCATTGCATTGTGCTTTAGTCATTAGGTGATTCAGATTCATGGTATCGACCTGTTAGTGCAGGAAGTATTCGGATTGTATTGGGCCTCTTCAATGGTTAGTTTGACAATGGTAAAACTAAAATAGGGGTCTGAGGGAAGGCGGTAAAGTTCACCATGTGACTTCTGATTCTGGCAATTTTACGGCCCTTTGCAAGTTGCCGGTCAAAGTGGAGCTGAACCCATTCACTTCACCGTCCCCAGTTCCATGCCAGCGAAACGCTTTTGATCTGTACCATATATCAGTTCAAGGTCGTCTTTCTTTCTCTATGCTTCGAAAGCAAGCTGCACCAGTATCATGCCGGCTCATCGCTGTTCGTCGCCTCTCTGGCTTGCACAGCAACAATTTGGGCCCAACGAATAGAGAGACTGTAAAACGCCTTACTCGTGCCTTTAGAAAGTCGGAGAGAGATGAGCGGATGAGCATTACTATGGCTCTTACACCAGTTCGCGAGTATGTCTTTTTTGTCTGCTTGTTTCATTCGATTACAACTGTCTAATGAATGTATTCTTTAGGTACATGGGAGGTTTTACTCGTCCCACTGAAATACGGGCGTCCAACTGGTTTCCTGGAGGGAGGTACCTTACAGAACACAAACCAAACGAAAACCCTTCTGTGTTCGCTTACGAGCCTCATACCATCTTTCTCCTCGAGTCTCGCTACGATATCCAGTACGGTGTTGGCCGTGTCGATGCTCCTGCGCATATCGTCGGTATCTGCAGGACCAGTGACTTTGAAGAAGTGGTCAAAATGTTCAACTCGCGCGACGCGTCGGGTGAGTGTATAGAGTACATGGACAATGCTCGTTGGCCCTGGCTCAAACCCAAGCCGAACAAACCAATCGTATGGTGGGAGTCGAAGGAGGAAAAGGAGAAGATTCTGGACGAGATTAGGTCCGGGCTGACCGAGGACGAGAGTCAGACATTGAAGAATACCCTAGAAGCTACGACTCTGGAATCGGATCAGGATCTACAGGCCAAGAGAGATGCGTTACAAGAAAGGAAGGATTTGAGAAGACAGATTGTGCAGACAGCAGCTGTCGCTGAGCGGGTCTCGGAGGAGCAAGAGCTTTCGTCCATTGATACAGACATCAAACCTCTTCAGGGTAAAGTTCCCTTCGAAGTCGAATTTGAGGATGGGAGGGTACAGCATCCGAGTGGATTCGAGCCTCCCACTCCCGCGGATAAATATAGGGACCATGAATACCATCTGTCACCTCACCCTGCGTCTAAAATTGCGGCTGCTTTGCGTCGTCGACACATTGCTTCTGCGTCTGAGCATCATTCGGACTCGTCACTTAAAGTCGAGCAGTGGGCGGCGGCCAAGGGGCGCACGCCTCTTATGCCTGAACTGACGGACGGCATTCTGACCGGAGGGTTCAAGGCCGCTACACAGCCGAAAGAAGCGAAGATTCCGACGGAAATTCATGGCGTACTGGATAAGGATGTTGCACAGCCAATGCAGCATGCGTCTGGGTTCGTGCCTCCGACCTCGCGGATGGCTAGAGGGGAGACGGTTGCGAGGACGCATATAGTTCCTGGAGAGCATGCAACGACAGAACCCCCGACGCCACCTGAGAGGTGGCCTACCTTTGCGTCTGGAGATGCAGCTTTCCACGATGCCCAGGAAGCAGGGCCTGCGGCGCAGGATCAATCAGTAACGGCTGACACTGTCAAAGCGGTAGCGACACACAATAAAAGCATCGGAGAGTTGCGTGCGAAGTACTTTGAGCACATCAAAGACGAGCCGTTCTGGCGCCCGCTGCTGTCGATCACGACTTCCACCCGGCCGCTGGCGCAGACGCTCGCTCGACTGTCCCGTGGTCTCTCCCGAGGCAGGCCTTTTGTTTCGATGATCTCACTCGACGATAGGAAAACTAAACACTCGTACGCTGCGCGCATGCGCTCCCTGAGGATCGACCGTATGCGCACGCTTGCTACGGAGATGGCGCAGTTGCTTGCTGGAGCCCGTGGGGGGCTTGTAGGGATACGCTTTGGTGTCTATGAGCGTGGCCGCGGGATTGAAGGCGAGGGTTTGGATAAACCTATTGAATGGAAGAAGAGAGTTATTGGTGTGGGAGTGGGAGACTGGTATAACCTTTCTGATGAGGTTGTGGAAAGCTTCAACATCCTAGGTAAAGAGGAGGTTGCGGATGTCTTTGAGTCGAGTTCGAAGGAGCAGAAGCCGTTCTTGGTGTACAAGTTTGATGACTGGGGGAAACCGACCGAGTCGCTGGATACGCCCTGGCCCGCGATGGATTTGATGACAGATGAGATAAGGGAGGGATTCCAGGTCAACAGTGCAATTGCGAAGCTTGAGCAATTGATGACTCTGGATGGGGTGACACCGCACAAGACATATGTAGCGTTTGACCTCAAGACGCTGGAAAAGTTTCTGAACGAGGAATTTATGGAAGTCTACAGGAACCTTCAAGGGGGTGTTCGGTTGTCGCAGGTGCAACCGTTACTTGAGCTTTCCAAGAATACGGAGCTGCCGTTACGTATTGGAATGGAGAACGGTGCATTGCCAGATTTGACAGGGTATGTGGTGCTTCACGGCAATAGTGCAAGGCGCGCGGTTGCAACTCGGATCGATGCGTTGTACGACAAGTACATGAAGGCGATTGCTTTGGTGAGAGTTATGCGTGCACGCGGGGTATTGTACCCGTCCACGTCGACTCTGTATAAAGATCTTGAGGGGAAGTATGTGTCAGGGGAGATTTATGACGCTTCGTTGAAGTCTTTGGAGAGAAAGTGGGAACAGTTTGAGGAGGACGAAGAGGACGATATGGATGACGATGAGCCTGAAGAGGAGAGGAAAAATGCGTAGGTATGTTCTACTGAGCATTATCATTCGTTCTTGGAAAATTAGTCCGTCAGTAGCGCATTGACGTTGACGAATGTAGCTTGTTGTCAATTAATTCCATTGTGTACATATTAGCATTCATGTTTTCAACAAATGTTAGAACTAGTATTCTGTCATGGGTTGTACTAGATGATACCAAATATAATAGTTATTAGGAGAGGTTGCGTTTGGTTTTTGTCCACGCGCGGCACAAAGCTCTGCTTCTCGACATCCAACCTCTTTCTTCCGTGCTTGTGCCTGCTATTCCTTTCACGTTTCAATTCTTTCACCGAAGTCACGACTACAATGTCAGAGCTCAGCAACATCACCTCATCCACAACACACCTCTTCTGGAAAGTGAACGAAAGATGTCTGTGCTATCACGGGCCGCTGATATACGAGGCTAAAATACTCAAGATACGAGCAGAGAACGCGGAAACGGTTGAAGCAGGACCGAGTTTTTTCGTTCATTACAAGGGGTGGAAGCAGACGTGAGTATGAACCCTGCGCGTGATGTTGGAGGGAGATTCGGTCTGTGTACTCCCGTTGAAAGAATCTAATTGTTCTCTTTCTTGTGTGCAGGTGGGACGAATGGGTCCCGGAATCGCGTGTTTTGAAATTCGACGAGGCAGGCCTTGCAAAGCAAAAAGCACTCATTGCTCAAGGGCAGGCTGCTAGTGCCACTAGCTCGAAGATCACTGCTGGGAAAGGTACGTTGGTTGCTTTTTCTACTTTGACAAAAGACTTATAAGAGGTTGCGTCAGCGTCTGGATCCGGACGTGAGAGGGAATCACTGAGCGGCATTGGTACGCGGGCTGGTATTAGGAAGGAGGGTGCAAGAGGCACAAAACGTGCGAGGGAGGATGTACGTTTCATTCGGAACATTGCGCTTTTTTGAATAGGTGACTGAAGTCGTCATTGTAGGATGATAATGCGAGGCGAAGCGAGATGAAGTTAACGGTGCCGGAGGTGCTTAAGGTCATGCTGGTAGACGACTGGGAGTTCATCACGAAAAATCATCAGGTCCGTTGTTCTTTCTTTTCTCCGACGTGTCATTGAAGGACTATGTATGTAGCTCGTCACTCTACCACGATCTCCAACCGCCGAACAAGTCCTAATGCAGTTTGAAGAGCATGTCAAGACTACTAAACCACCAAAGTGCGTAAAAAAAGGCACTCCTCATGTGCCCAGCTGGTTTTTATGTCTTTTGTACTGAATGATTTTCAGTCTTCGTGATCCAGGTCTTCTCGCACACACTATTGTTACTGGGCTGCAGATTTACTTTGATCGGTCGTGTGGCATGAGTCTTCTCTATCGGTTTGAGAGGCCGCAATATGCGGATATAAGAAAACGGTATATCACCGGACCCCAAGTGAAGATTGAAGAGGCTGTTGAGATGAGCGCAGTGTATGGGGCGGAGCATTTGCTGAGGATGCTTGGTCAGTTGATTATATTCAGTTTGCTCAAAAGTATTCTTGTTGACAGGACAGTGCTTCTTCAAGTGTCGCTACCGCAGATGATCGCAAATTCGTCAATGGATGCAGAGTCGGTAGGTTTAGTGAGGGATTATGTCAATGAGCTTTTAAAGTATGTGCTTGCTTGTTTCGTCACCTTCGATGATTCAAAGCTGATTATTGCGCTTTTGCAGATTCATGGAGGCAGAAAAAGACCGTATTTTCCAAAGGGAATATGATACCCCCAGTGAAGCCTATGGAAATACAGCAAGGTCGTGAATAGCCAGTGCTGTAGCTCATTCTATGTTTTTGTTATGCGTACGTGTATGATTGTCTTTGTATCACCACCAACTTCGAGCTTGAGCGGTAACTTAGAGTCAAAGCTGAACTTCTCAAGCAAAATCCAGAGTTTACGACTTCCTTCTTCTTCGAACTTGAGAGTCATCGATTTCTTCAGTACTCTCATGAAAGCGATATTTTGCGTTAATTGGATTCCCAGGTCGGGTTCCCATATGGACTCCATAGGATAGAAATATGGATTCTCAAGATGGCGCACTTCTCTTGAGTGACGTCATGTATGATATGCTCGTCTTTCTGTCTCAACCCCCACGACTTTAACTATGACTTCCATCCTCACTTCTGCTGCACAAACTGCCCACTCTGCTGCTGCTACTCTGCTCAGCAAAGCCCAGATTCAACCTGGCGGGAATATAGGCCAATACTCCGTCAAAGAAAGTGCCCCGGACAAGACCGTTGAGTTCAAGTTGACGGGCAAAAATATCATTGTAAGATACATCAGTTCTAGTCAGGTGGATCATTTCATGTTAATCTCGACTTTATCAGGTTGGTGTACCTGGAGCGTTCTCTGGGACTTGCAATGCACAGGTGATATATCACTTGAGGTCTGGATGCCATCGGACACATAATGATAACTATTTCTTAGGTCCCAGAATACATCGAAAGTTATGATCAGTTCAAAGCTAAAGGCGTTAATGATATCTACGTTGTTGCAGTCAATGATGCCTTCGTGATGCAGGCGTTTCTTGTTGTGTTGGGACACAAGATTACTCACTATATGCGTCGTCCCTAGGGCCTGGAAGGATAAATTGGCACCCAGTGGGACAGGTAGCCTATCATTCTCTACCTGATATGCAAAAGCAACCTTTTAACGCGAGCTCATGTTTCAGGTGTTCGATTTATAGCTGACGACAAAGGCCTGTTGACGAGCGGTTTGGGACTAGTCTTCGATGCTAGTCCAGTCTTTGGCGCTCCTCGATCTAAAGTGCGTACTCGCTCAGTGTATAACTAAATTGAAATGTTGAGCGAGTTTCAGCGTTATGCTATCATTGCAACCGGGGACCAAGTTGACACCATCGCCGTTGAAGAAGACCCGACCAAAGTAACTGCAACAGGCGCGAAGACAATATTGGCTCAACTTTGATATCAGTCATTGTATTATATTGTAAGGATAAATTATAAAAACGGCATGTAAAGTAAAAAGAGGAGAAGACATTGTCAACATGATTGTCTGCAGTTTGACGTATGGGGTGAATACAAGTAGCATCGAAGCTAGAGGGGCCACTCAGAAGGGCGGGCCACAGGCTACGTCCGTCACACCACGACCAATATCGCTTGACTGGCCCGCGGACGGAAGGTGGAGTTCCGCGTTGTATTCGACTGTTTTCTCGATATGAATTATGAGAGGCGGATTGGAACTCTGCCGGTGATGCGTCTTGAACATCAGCTTAGGCGTTGTTTTCACTAACGACTCCCGTCGTGAGCTTGTTCCGGCCACACTCTCCCTGAATGGAAGAGCCGGTAAAACGAAATTGAGTGTACTGGATGGTGGCCGCGCAGAAATCGGCTTTGTGAACTGCAATTTCAGTACGTGTGCATTACCAGACGCGCACAGCGTCAGCGACAAAGTAGAAAGTATGGCCTGAGCATTGCTGTCAACCATAGTTGTAACAGGACAGAAAGTGATGGCTTACAATGAGTGGGACTTCTGCACTGTGGATTACATCTGCATGAACGAAGGACATCTTTGTCGCTGCGACTATTACTACCAAGTCAGTGATCTATGATAGGTAGCGTCACAAACTTGTTGGCAGCCAGAAGAGAGAAAGCTCGCACCCTTATCACGATGCAATCCACACCAGCTTCAAGGGCAAGCATTAGAAAGCTGGCGTTCGACCAGAAGTATTTGGTCGCCTGATGTTGGATGCGTAAATTTCTGTCGAAGAATTTGTAAATTTTGGACACAGTGATATGAGAAATCAACGAACGTGTATCGTCGGAGAATCATCATACTGGCGGCCGTTGAGATACAGGTGCTTAGAGCAGTCGAAGTAAGTTCCAAGATCAAAGGGGTTGTATCGGGTAATGACCAGACAACCGAGACACATCCGATGGCTTGTATAAGTGAAATTCAGTGGTGTCAAAGCTCGTAAGTAGACGTTTCCAAATTACCATGGCAAAAAAAGGTGACAAAAATCAAGGTGACAAAAATCAAGGCCATGAAGATGTTTGCCTGATAGCTGGGAACAGGATGCCGAACGAGCCATGCATACCGTATGACAACCAGGGTGCTTGAAAGCAGCTACGTTGTCACAAAAGTTAAAATGACGACAGAGATCCAGTACTGTGTGTTCACCATTGTCTGTCGAAGTACAGCGACAGTATCTTGCGAGTAGTGGATTTGTAGTACCTCTAAGATCATGAACACGGCGTGTATTGTCGTCAAAGTGAACAGCGTGGTGGCGGCGCTGTAGGTGACAAGACCGACTCTCGGACGATCTCCTTCACCTTGTGTTTGAGTTCTAGAGCCGATGTGAACCACATTCAAGTCAACGAGAGTCCGCCCACCTAAGACACTTCCTGACGAATAAGACGAAGACGGTGTAGAAGACGCCTGCAGAAAGGTTAAAAAGAACCATCGAGTGATTCTGTTCAGAAGGGGCGCACCATAAAGAAGAGCTGTCGGAAACAGTTTGACAGGTAATGCAGACGGCGGTGATAAGAGAGACATGCAAAAAAAGGTCTAAACAAGAACGAAGAGGATTGAAAGGAGAGCACAATGACTCGTCCAAGTCAGGTTACGCCTAACTATAAAGTAGACGAAGCCGTGCTGTATCATTTGCTGTTTCTCTGCTGTAAGTCATATTCTGAGATCCATACAGCTAAGGCCGAGTTGATTTCAAACCATCCACGGAGAGAGTCCGTTTAAGTGAATGTTTATGATCAGTTGCTAAATCATCGGTGGTGTCTCCTTCAAGTCAACAAAGATATTGGCTGGGAGAAGGTAATAATCTTCGGTTCGCAATAGAGCATGAGGGATCAAAGAATTCTATGGCCAGGAGAATCAGCAGACGCAAGGACAAGTCAGAAATAGTTGAGGAAGAGTGGATAGTCGCGGCGTTCAAAAGGTAAGGTTCCTCGGACCGGAAATGGCTTACGTAACGCATACGCGTTCAAGCTTGCGCGTCTTGTGTTAGAACTTCCATTTCTCTTTCTACAATGGACCACTTTCCAACAAACTGGGGTCGTCCTGTACGTGTAAAATATCATCTTAAAGAAACATTCTTACCTCTTTGCTTCAGCGAAATGATGCTTTTGATGCATACGGGACGTATCCTATTGCTCAGCGGCCTTATAATGGACCAAGGGATACATTTTCAGAGGGGGTGCAACATACACAGTACGCTTTTGATAACATATGCCTTGTTTATTTTCTTATTCCTCGTGTGCCATTAGACAGCCCATTGTCACGGGCACCAGCGTGCTTGCGATTAAGTATAAGGACGGGATAATGATGGCCGCTGACAATCTGGGTAAGCCCCTGCAGTTGTACAACCAAGATTACCATTCCAACTACCTTTCATTCTCCAGCATCATACGGATCTCTCGCCCGTTTCAAAGATGTACAGCGTCTACATGCTGTTGGAAACAATACCATAATTGGTGCCGGAGGGGACATGTCCGACTTTCAGTATATTCAATCTCTCTTGGACGGTCTCATGATCGAGGAATTCACGGAGCAGGATGGTCATTCTCTCGGCCCGGCAGAAATACACGAATATCTCTCTCAAGTCATGTATGGCCGCCGATCTAAGATGGACCCTCTCTGGAATTCTTTGATAGTCGGCGGTTTTAAGGATGGCAAGAGGTTTGTTTCCAATCGCTTTGGATCCGTATCGTATCTGAACCTTTGTCTCCACTTTCTCATAGATTCTTGGCGTACGTTGATCTTTTGGGCACCACATATTCCGCCTCAACACTAGCAACTGGTTATGGTGCCTATATAGCCCAGCCATTGCTTCGGAAAGCTGTCGAAGGATATGAGGATGCTTTGACAGAGGACGAAGCGCTGAAAATTCTAGAAGAAAGTATGAAAGTGTTGTACTACCGGGACGCGAGAAGTTTGAACAAAGTATGTTTTGCCGGCTATATCACGCGTCTATTGCTTAACCCAGGCTGTAGTTTCAAATCGCTACAATAACAGCCAAAGGCGCTAATATCTCCGAATCACGTAGCCTGGAAACATCTTGGTCGTTTGCGGAGGGTATTAGAGGATATGGATCCCAGACTCAGTGAAAGTATTCGTGTACGCCATTGTATAATGTTATCCTTTGCATCCGTGCTATATTCCCCATGTAAACTGAAATAGTCTCGCACTTCTGCCATCCGGCACTAGCAGTCTTCGCGATATCGGTAACTTCTGTCATGAGGAAGGTCAATGGTGCACATGATCCGATTTTCCTTTCACATCCGGGCTACATGACCTCCTAGGAACATAGGGCGAAGGGTGGATGTTGTACATCGATATCGAGGTTTCTTATTCAATATTGATATGGACCCTCTAATACCGTGATTACGACGGCGTTCTACTAGAATATGCCGTGAGTCCAATCTCTATGTGTAAGAGAACTGTCGTTACTGATTCTCTCAAATCTTTTTTTCGCGGCAGCTGTCCTTCTATTAGTAGATGGGACCTACAAGAGGTGTCTTTGCGCGGCGAGTAATCCATGATTTTGATGAGTTCACAAACCCTTAGATGATGCGAGTGCAAAATGATGACTTTTCAGTACTGATGAATGAGACCTACAAAAAGGTCTGCGTGCTATGGCCTCCAGCAAGAAGGCCAGTGGCAGAAGAGTCGGGATCACTACAGGATCGTCCCACAGCGGGTGAGCTGGAGGTATATCTTGAACATCACCGCGGGTCAGTGTTCCTGACTTTTGCTCGTCGCCTAGTTGCAGTTCATATACTGAATCGGTGGTCAACCAATCTCTTCTGTGGGATGTTGATCTTGTCAGGCTATGTACATCCATCTACTTTGTGATCCGTTGAAGTCATTGGTCAAATCATTCTAGTTGTGTCCCATATCACCCCTTGACAGCCGCAGTCCACTTCAGCAACATCCAATAAAGCTTGCTGTTTCAAACAAATATCCCGATTCTCTGGTGAAGTTCATAGCTCCGAGTGTAGCAGTCGAACATGAATGCAGCCGCTGATTCAGTGTCTTCGTTCTCTCAGAAGAACTCCTCTACCGTGGCAGGGAGGTAAATTGAAACACCGTCGCTGGCACGTTGTTCTGCTACTGTCGATACGGCATGATTTTGGACGTAGCAGCCCGAACTTCGCCTTTGATTGGTTCTTGCCATTTTGAAACAAATACGCCTGTACTGGTTTTTGGTGGCACCGATTGGGCCTCCCGCTCAAACGAGCAAAGGCATTCAAAGCATCACCTATTCGGGCCCGAAACTTTGTATTGCACACGCATGATTTTACAGCAAAACCTAGAGTTCTATCCGTCCTGTGCTAATTTCCTTGTGTAAAGGTACGAGCGATATCGCTGGTCGCAGTGGGAAGTGCAACGACGATGAATCTTGAAGTGATTGATTGTAGCAGTCAGATTCGTTCTATCTGCAGCTTCCATGTACATTAGTTACACTGATACTTCTCAAGTGAAGGTTACCTTGATCATCATGCACAATTTGTGTGAAATTCGTTGTTCATTCTCAAGTGAAGGTTACCTTGATCATCATGCACAGTGTGTGTGTAGAAATTTGTGCCTGCCTAGGCCGTATGAAATCGAGTATTATAGTAGTATACAAGTGGTCCTAATCATACATCATCATCCAATGGGTGAAATAATAAATAGACGAGACGAATGCAAACAGCGCGGAGTAATCGGGAATTTAGTCAAACGTCGGTTGAAAAGGTCGAGTGGATTGGGAGATAATTGTCGGAGGGAGCGGGGTAATTATACCAAAGGAGATCAGTGGTTTTGGGTTTGAACCTGTTTGAACTGATGTGCAAATTTCAATTGTCAAACCTCCTGACATAGCGGATCAGGAAGAAGCCAACATGAGGACGAAAAGGACATCAGAATACAAGAATGGAGATGAGACTAAGACGCACGAGAGGGAATGTGGTGATCGTCTACTATTGTACAATACGCCGACTCGAGAGAAGACAAGATAGTAGCGAACATAATGCAGATAGCCTACTAGGAGGTTCCGATAAAACATAGGAATAGAGTTTCGAACGATGAAAACTAAGCATCCTGGTGATTGGCGGGACTAGAGCGATCAGCATATGGAGGGGGTAACTCGCGAACGACACCACCGCCATCTCGGTGTTGAATTATATACTCCTCTTCACCACGTAGGGATGGCACCGAATTCCCCCCAACGGAAGCAGAACGAACAGGCCAAGGGTCCACAGCTGGAGCCGTAGAGACCTGGGCGGAAAGACTGCGGTCCAAGACATAGGGTCTGGGAGTATTTGATCTCGTGGACTCATCGAGGTCAGACCCGCTGGAAGGGAGGCCTGCTTCAAGTGCTTTACTGGGTCGGCGCACAGAGGTATGAGGAAAACCGGCAAAACCTGGCCTATTGTTCGAAGAAACAGACAAGGCACGGGCAGATGAACTTTCATTTTGTGATTCAGCGGGAGCCTGAAAAGGTTGATAATCGGAGGGCGATACAACTGTTGACCTGGGGGACTTTGGAGAGCTGGAGATAGAGGTGGAGGCAGACTGAGATTGATCCAGGAAAGAATTGATCGAAAGGACCTGTCCAGCGACACCAGAGTACCCGCCAGCCTCGTCCATGAAAGGTTTTGGACTAACATCGAGAGGACCCATATCAACCTCTCTTATACCTCTACGCGCGCGACGGCGCCGCATGTAGAAGAAAATACCGAGTCCGCCGAATAGAACAAGAACTGGGGTCAAAACGCCCGCAAGAATAGCTGTACGACGCTTGCGTGACTTCTTCTCAGAGGCCTCTTGTGCCTGCTGATCCAGCGCTGTAGCATTTCCTGGAGTACTATTAAGCCCGACACAATCAACGTCAGCTGAACCTTGAGACATGACGGTGGGTGTTCCAAAGGCGTAACGTCCAGTTCTGCATAAAAAGTTGAGTCCCCTCAAATTCAATAAGGGCTGAGGCTTACACATCGCTGACAGCGGCTGTATGATTTAGTGCACATGAACGTCACCGTGAGTTTCAACAACCAAAGTCGAAGAGATAGATAGATATTCACTCACCCAAGAGTAATTTGCCTGGATCAGCCCTGTCGATGTAGGTAAAAGCATCGAATGGAGCTTGCACAGTGACATTGGTAACGATGGGGGAATTGAATTGGGCGAAGCTGATATTATAGGGAGGCGCGCCACCCTTAATTCTGAGGCCCCATGGTTGACATGTAGTAATTGTATCTGTTACGTTGGCTGTCACGGTGAAATCTGTGTTATTTCCACTAACAATGCACTCTGTCGATTGGCCAGCTATCGGTGAATCAGCAAGTAGGACAAGACTTCCATTTATAAGATAACCCAGTGATCACCGTGTATGCACTCGGTGGAACACCCCCTCCATTTCCCTGAGAGTCTACGACATTCAACATCAGTTGTGTACCGATACCAAGCCGTTAGCTGATAAGGAAAGGATCGAGCTAGAACCGCGAATACCGATAGGATGGTCCACCGTGTAAGTCAATGAACTCTCGTTAAGACCTAGCAGTGTCGTTCTTGGCGTTCCTCCCAGCTCCCAAGCGATCATATAGAAGGGTGGTATCCCATGTGTTATATTTGTCGCATTTACAGGCTCGACAGTTATGCCAAATTGCGCGCAGGATGCGAGTGACGTTGAGAGGGCCTTGAAAAGTAGATCGTCAAAGGCATGTTTGACAACGTGAACAGTGCACAACGTACATTATTGGAGAACTTCCACTGGAAAAGATTCGTGTCGGGTGCAGCTTGAGCTGGGGTGAGGAGAAAACCGATTTGAAGAAGAACGAGTGAAACCGTAGAGGTCAAGGCGAAGACCGAAGAGAACATGGGTAAGGACGGCAAGGGGTCACCCGTAGATGAAAAGGTAGTGTTAAAAAAGGATTGTACAAATTAAACGGAAGGACTCCAGGCCCGTGTCTAGCGCAAGGCTAATCTTGAGCGAGTCAGTTCAAATACGAAAAGGTGTTCAGCCCGAAACGCGCGGTAAACCAAAGAAATACCGCTCACTTGAGTAGAAAGTATAAGAGCAAACAATGACCTTCCAGGGCAGAGCAAGCTTCGACTGGGCGAATTCCTGAGACTCCAGGTCTGTAACCGTTGGTGGTCGAAGAACGAGAAGCACAGTGAGTATCACGAAGGAAATCATCCAATAGCTCAGGAGAAAGAAACCGAACGATCATGATGATGATCTAATTCAGCGTGTACATAGCCTTGGTAGTAAGAATGCCGGAGTTGAGGACTCGGGGGTGATCGTTTCTACAGTAGAAGTGATTGACGTGAGTGCACATTAACTCATTGGCCAAAGGGATTACCATACCACTAAGAATAGAGAAAATGAAAAGGACTTGAGGTCAAGCGATGTGAGCGTTCCGGGGAAGCGCCTCATTATGTAATATGTCTTTTGCCCCGCTACTTCATGGACTAGGCTGAACGATGTATATCATATATACATTGCGGTCAGTTCGCTCGATTCACCCCATTGACATTTACATAAAACTTCAGCTGGAAGTAGTATCATGTAGTACCTGAGGAGGCTGCGTCGAATAATATAACGGCAGCCTGCTGTTCTCAGCAGCTCTGCTTTTCTGCTTAATTATTTTGACCCTGATGCAACCACGAATTCCGATTCAGCCCTCCTCTTGCCATTCGGGCGCGTATCTTTTAAAGCTGGTCAGAGCTTTCTGCGTCTCCGTTTGAAGGCTCTATCTACGTAATCCTCTGGGCAACGCGACATCTGGAAATAATAAATTCCCGACTCGGTGAGGACTTCTCGGACAACCCCTTGGTTCAGGCTTGTTCACTGCCGACAACACAGGAATCATACAGTATCCTACATACACCTCAAGTGATGTGCGGTCATTCAAACCTGAGTGTGCCAATACCAACGGGTATATCACCTATCATCCATGGGAAGCGGCGAGCAATTGCCTTGTCCAGCCTACTCTCAGAGGCTCTAGCCTAGTCGGTCGCGCAGTCTTCGGTATGTGTCAGTCTCTGAAATCATTCTCCCTTGTCATTATCAACAGGGTGTTAATTGTGAGTGAGTCTTCGTAAAGATCATCGTTTAATGCTTCATGGTGTTTCCTTGATAAGATAGAAGGCAAGGGGTGGTGGAACCTAGCAACCCACAAAGCACTGTTGAGGTGGTTGAGTACATGAATACTACAGACAACATGCCTTCAATACGTGCATACATAGCTGGCCGCCAAAAATATGATAAACACCTGAAATCTCTACACATACATCACAGGAGATCCCAGTCAAGACGACGGATAAGTATTAGATGCCGAAACACGATACATTAGGAATGTTCACAGCATCAGGCGGAGAGCCAGAAATCTCTAATGCCACCCACTGATGCAGTACTACATAGTGTCTGAAGATCATGCGTTTTTTGCTTTCTTTCTAGGTGGTCGTGAATCTCCGTTGCCTTCCAGCTGCCGACCCTTTGACTTCTTGTTCACTGTGCGCTGCAAGGCACGCTTCGTTTCGCCATCTGGGAATGTCGATAAGTCGAAGTATGATGTTGCGTATTCCATCAACCTGTATAGAGACGGATCAGCAAGTAGTAATGGGCGCGGAGGTTGGAAACACTAACCATTCAGGTCTGACATCTGTTACTGTCCTGATGTACGGTCGCTTTGTTAGCACGAACTCGTTGAAGATCACCCAGTCCGGCTGCGTGTCAAGTCCACACGAGGGATGAAGAGCGACGACCTACTTACATTGATTAGTCTGCGTATATTGGGTACAGTGGGAAGACGTGCGTACCTGATTGTCCTTGACTGTGAGATAGTTCCCCTTATCACCCTCCTTGTGCGCAACCTGCATAAAGAATCCACACACTAGCGCCTGACGGATGTTGAGATATAACTTCTTCTCGTCAGACACCGACACAAGCTCGACTTCATATCGTTCCATGGTACGTTGTAGTTGTGCTCGCACGTTCTCAGCCTGAGCAAGCGCGCGAGCGGAGAGGTAATGTTGCCAAGTCCAGTTCTTATCGTGTTTGTCTTTAAAAGAATGGATAGAATTAATGTAAGCCAGACATCGGTGAAAAGTATATTCAAGGACATACTTTGATAATACTGGTTGAACACATTGAGCATTGTCAGATGGTCACCATCGGGAACGGTAAGCAGAGCTTTCGCCTCATCAGCAGCTTGACGTTGGTTTGGCGGCCGTATCCACACATTGGGTACAGAAAAGAATTAGTGGAAGAGACTGAAGCAGGACGCAAATAGACGTACAGATAACATAGCAGTAATGGTCAAAATTTCGTTACTGCATTTGAATTCAGGGCTGACGATCAACATTTTCGCCATTTGAACAGAAGAGTTGTCAGAAAAACAAGGTAAGGAAAGGGGACGTAGGATAGGGTACGTACTTGAGGATCCAAGGGGAACTCTGCCATAATTCCTCCCAAAGGCGTTAGGTTTCCTTCATCATCCAGTGCAGCCAGATAATTCAGCAACTCCAAAGCTCGCATGAGTGTCTCTGGTGCAGGCGCGTCTACGTAGTCGAATCTTACAAGGTCCTATACATCATACAACGTGAGCTTACACAATGAAGAAGAGAAAGAGAGACCTGCCTTGATTCCCAACTTCACCAACTCGAGAACAGTGTTACTCAAATTACACCTCAAGATTTCTGGATGAGTTTGCTCCTCTAGCTCGCTCATGAAGTCTTTCTCTGTATACAATCGGAAACATTTTCCAGGCCTCGTTCGCCCAGCACGTCCAGCTCTCTGTTGTGCGCTAGCCTTCGAAATCGGACTGACGAGTAAACTCTCTACCCTGATTCTGGGGTTATACACTTTTTGTTTGGAGAATCCGGGATCAACGACATAGACAATCCCATCAATCGTTAAAGATGTTTCGGCAATGTTCGTTGAAACGACCACTTTTCGTCCGGCAGGGCCGTCGGGGGTGCGTGCGGAGGGTGCGGGATCAAAGATGCGTTGTTGCTGCTGTGGAGGAAGGGACGAGTATAATGGTATGCATATCAGAGGGCCCACGGAGTCAGGGTCTTGATTAAGGAGGTCGTCTGCTTCTAGTTTGATTTTCCTACACGCGTCCTCGATTTCCTCCTCACCGGTCAAGAACACCAGGATGTCACCGGGATCCTCTGCGCGATGTATCATCAACACGGTACGTATCGCGGCTTCTACATAGTCCGGCTCCGGCTCCTGGGTGTAAAATACTTCGACGGGATGGGTACGCCCTGGAACTTTAAACAACGGCGCCTTGCCGCCATTTTCAGATTGGTTGATACCAAAGTACTTTTGAAATTTGAGGGCATCAAGGGTCGCGGACATGACTATGATTTTGAGATCAGAACGGCGCTTGGCGAGGTCTTTAAGCAGACCCATGAGAATGTCGGTGGCAAGAGTACGTTCATGAGCTTCGTCCAAAATAATGGTGGAGTAACGGTCGAGATTGGGATCATTCATTGCCTCTCGAAGAAGCATACCGTCAGTCATGTATTTGAGGAAAGTCGTGCCGGGCTCAGTCATATCCTCAAAACGAATGGAGTAACCAACATGCCGACCGAGTTGAACTGGATGGATCGTAAGAAAGGGAACCAAAAATCAGGATATGGCACACACCATCCATCTCGTCCGCAACACGTTTGGCGACAGACATTGCAGCAACCCGCCTTGGTTGCGTGCATGCAACAAGTTTGCCCCTTGTATGAGGTAGATCTGAATACGCAACAAATTGGGGAATTCTAGAGAATAATTCGTCAGCATATGGCATAGAACCAGAGCAAAGACGATGTTCGGCGATTTATCCACTCACTGTGTCGTCTTCCCAGAACCGGTTTCGCCGACCATAACAATGATTTGATTTTCGCTGAACTTTTGAGTACAAGAATCCGTCAGTACAAGATCGTTTTGCAAGGGCTGAGACAAGAGACACACATTCGAGGAGGAGGGTAAGAGAGACCTAGAACTAGAGAAGGATCTAATGCTCAAGAACCCTCCTCAGCTCGGAAACGCATCATCTCGCTGAACATAGTAAAGAAATCGTCCATTTGCGTGTACACTGGTAACTTTTTACGCGATTCCAAAATCTTTCTATATTGCGGGGAATGAGGTTGTTTCGTGAACGGGTTCAAATCATGTTCCTATCGACTGCGGTTAGATTCTAAAGTTGATGTAGTGTCCAGTGAAACAAACCATACCATAGCCGTTCTCGCTTGTGCTCCTTTGACTTTCCTAGGTAAGAAGCCATATAGAGGCTCTTTGTCTGCGGCACCATTTGAAGTAGATGCTCCTCTTTGAGACCGCGGCAAGTGAGCAAGGTAAGGGTTCTCGCGATCAGCAGCACTAGAGGACATGGTAGCCTTGCACAATGCAGGAGTCAAACCGTCAATAACGCGAAAAAGTGGAAGTTTACATAAGTCGCCACAGGAACAAGCAAGTGCAAACAGAAAGTATGGTCCAACGGATTTGGGAAGCTTAATTTTCGCTCGTTTCAACGTCGCCAACACCTTTGCGCTCCTTTCTCTCTTAAAATGTCTGCTGCTCCTCCTCCTTCTGGTGATGGCATTGGTATCGCCAATCTTCCTAACCAGGTTCGTTTCTTTCTCGTTTGGCTATTTTCAACGAAGTGATGACCTGATATCTTTTTTCACAGCGACACAAGATTGTCGCAAAGCGGGGTGCTCATTTTACGATTATGGTTGTCGGTTCGTGTCTGTATGCTCTATATATACTTGTTTTCCTCAACTGGGTGTATGCAGGCGAGTCCGGACTTGGGAAGACGACACTCATTAATACCCTTTTCTCCACTGAGCTTTCTCCTCCGAAGAACTACTCTCGTCGACACCATAAGCAGCTTGACAAGCTGACTGAGGTTGAGATTATCAAAGCAGAACTTGAGGAGAAACAGTTCAAAGTCAAGCTCACTGTTATTGACACTCCTGGCTTTGGTGACTATGTCAACAACCGCGACTCCTGGTCACCAATCGTCGAATTCATCGACGACCAGCATGAAGCGTATATGCGTCAAGAACAACAGCCTGAAAGGTCTGAGAAAACTGACTTGCGGGTCCACGCATGCTTGTACTTCATTCGACCCACTGGACACACGTAAGCTGGTTTTCTTCGAAACGGTTATTCGGATAACTGGAATGCTGATACGTACATTTAGGTTGAAACCGCTTGACATCGAGATTATGAAACGCCTTGGCACCCGCGTTAACCTCATTCCTGTCGTTGCGAAGGCTGATACCCTGACGCAGAACGATCTCTTCATGTTCAAGCAACGCGTATGCCTTGTGCATTTCTCGATAAAAGAGCCAGACACTGATGAGAGGACGCTTTCCTAGATTCGTGAAGTTATTCAGGCCCAGGGCATTCGCATTTACACACCTCCAATCGAGGCTGATGACGAAGGCGCAGAGCACGCACGTATTCTTACAGAAGCTATTCCTTTTTCTATCATTGGCTCCACCGAGGACGTAAAGACTCCTGATGGCCGGACTGTCAAGGGACGAGAGTACCTTTGGGGTGTTGCTGAAGGTACGTCTGTCTGTATGGGCTATATACACTATCTAATTCATCATTATTCACAGTGGAGAACGAATCTCATTGCGACTTCAAGAAGCTTCGCTCACTTCTTATCCGCACCCACATGCTCGACCTCATTTCCACTACGGAGGATTCGCATTATGAAAATTACCGTCAACAACAGATGGAAACGCGCAAGTTTGGCGAGCCAAAGGTTAAGAAGCTGGATAATCCTAAATTCAAGGAAGAGGAGGAGCAGCTCAGAAAGAGGTTTACGGAACAAGTCAAGAGCGAGGAAGCCAGATTCAGACAGTGGGAGCAGCACGTAAGTCTCCCGTGGTGTTTTTGCCGTTCCTCTTCTCAACCTGATCCTGTTTTTAGCTCATCGCCGAACGTGACCGCCTCAACAAGGACCTCGAGATGGCTCATGGGGCGATCAAGCAGATTGAAGCCGAGCTTGACAACCTCCAAGTTGGTTACGGTCGCGGATCTGGAAGGCGATAAAAAGATTCGCTGCCTTCGTTTTTACATATCTGAAGCCAATATATATACCCATCCTGTGTCTCAGAACTCTTGCGCGTACTCACTCCTTTACTGTTGAATTAGGGATTTTTTCCTGTCTGTCATGAACTTTTGATCGTTTACATGTCTGTGTTGGAATCTTATTACTAGTCACTGTTGTCTCGTACTTAGGCGAGCATTCATATATTGATATGACTGAACAACATTGAGATGGTAAGGACAACAAGGTTATGAGGATGTACGAGATGTGGATGGATTCTCGACAGCAACTTCGTTAGTCAAACGCGAGATTTCCGAGAATGCTTCTTTTAGACGGTCCAAGTCGGCATCAAGACTTTCCGCGCGAGTCTTCATCTAAAGAGACATAAGTTTTGAATGTGACACAACGTACAACCAGGACGTACGGCGGCAATAGTATCGCTGGCGGCGATGAGTTCATGGTGATGATTATACACCAAATTCTGTCGCTCGCTTTCAAGCTCTCGAATTTCTGGAAGAGTTGGTATGCATGCGAACGTGACCAGACCCAGGAAGGTCAGTTCTTACCTGCAAGTAATTCATTGTCTCGCTTGAGAAGTGTTGGGAGGGATGAAGTTGTTATAAGTTGTTGATAGTAAGCCTTTGCATCGAACGCGGGTGAATCTGGGGTAAGCTTGGAATTAGAAAGCCTGCAGCGAGCAAATGAAGACATACCTACCCAAGTTCATTGGATCTGACTTCCCGGGTAAAGGGGGAGGAGGACCAACGCCTAGTCCATAGTGCTTTCTCAAAAGATCCCTTGCGCGAGGTTTGGTGGTCGATATCGTTGAAGGGGTCGAGCGGCGATTGGTGACAGAAGACGGGGACATCCCGGGCATAAACTTGAGGGTGTGAGTCTGACATAACGCGGCACGCGAATAGAAGCCCTCTTTTTCTCCTCGTGCACGTGACAACAGATATAGAAACATGAGAGCGACCGAGAACCCAGGAGTCCGGGACACATAACAGTCCTGGACAGTCCAAGTCACAGTACAAATATACTTAGATATAGGTATACAAGTCCATAGATATGTCTAAGTATAGGCATAGATATGAGAGAAATCACGAAAAAATAGGATCTAAATTCGGCATATCAGAAAGATAAGATGATTACGGTCATGTTACACTTCCGAACGCGCTCCCCTTTCTCTTTTACTGTACTTCCACCGACACTGGTCACTCTCGCTTTCAAATGCAAGATCAACGCAAACCTCTGTGGCTTCGGAAAGTCTCCAGGTAATATGGCTTAGATGACTAGAGATACCTCGAGAGAACGGTGTGTATATCACTCCTCTCCTGAACCTCCCAACGTGAGTTTAGACTTCCTCCTCTGCCTTCCTATCAACACTCATCCATATTAGCTCTCCTTTGACTCCGGAGCAAGACAAGGCTATAACTTCAAAGCTATCACCCCATTGATATCGACAAATTTCTTCGAGACACTGGAACATGGAGGCAAGCCCGAGCAGCTGTATCAAAAAGCTTTTCCAGCCATGACCCGTTTTCCTTGTTCCAACAGGTACACTCACCATAAACAATGGCTGCTAGCACCCGAGCTTTACGTTAAGAGATGCTGAAGGCAGTCAGGACAAAGGGTGGATTATGGAAATGTTTCATGGAGCAGGAGAAGGAGAAAGACACTCAACGCGAACTGAAAGTGGGCAAGTTGAACATGGTCATTCACAATATTCACAAGCAATGCCAAGCTTTACGAGAACTAGCGTACTACTCTCTGCGTAATAGTAATCCCTTTGTATTGTATGAAAATCCTGAAGTTGTACAAGCCTGGACTGGGGCCTCGGATTGGATGGTCCCGGACTCCTGAATTGCCGGGCACTCTGAGAAACATGGTTACTCATCACGGCCCTTTACAGTGTTTCTTTGTCTACGGCTCTGGCAAAACCGTCAAATTAAATTCCAGATGTCACACAGTCACAAAATGCCACGTAGCGTCGCTGCCACCTCGGATCTCAATATCACTACCGTCATTGATTTTGAGCTGTCGTCGAGCTGGACAAGGCATCTATACTTAGGTTTCCTCTCACACCTCCTCACACTTCAATCCTGTACAATATGGCAATAATGAGATACCTTGTTTATATTTTTTCGCCCTTCTTTGAACTTGAAAACTAAAGACTACATGAAGGGTGTAGACCCAGGATACATCAAGGTCTCGAAACTGGATACACTGAGAGGAGCTGCGTGAGGGATAACAAGGAACTTGGAACAGAAGTACTAGGGAAGTCAAGAGGCAATGAAGTCAGAAGGTTTGGGGCATTGAATACTTGAAGGGGCATGCTGAATAGAGGGGGTTTTGATGCTCGAAGACGGGCTATAATGTCAGTATTCTTTCCACCAGCGCTGACATGATGATAGTAGGCAAGCTGTGTGAGTTGTGGTTGCTTCAACACATTGAGTGCCGCTTCATTTGAAGTATCAAATGAAGCAGCATTGAAGTAGCCAGTGCCGGTGGGAGCTGTAGACATGTTTTGAGGGAGTGTGGTTGCAGGCAGTGGCAGATTTTGGGAGATGGTTGATGCAGAAGATATAGGCGTGTTCTTGGAGTTTTTGGGTGCAGATACAGATGAGCTAGTTGTGTGGGACATAGTAATTCAGCCAACACAAAGGATATGACAAGAGATTTTCCACACTGTGCATACCTTGCCTGAGCTGCCTGTTGAGCATCACTAGCAGCAAATTTTCCCGGCCTTTCTCCTCCCTCGTAAGCACCAGTGTGCTGCTTTTGTGTCTGTTTAATAGGGCAGCCCATGACTTCAGCGGTTTGTGCAAAGCTTGAACACTCATTTGGTCCGAGTTTGAGCTTGGGTGGGAGACAGTCGTCTGCTTGGAATTCCTGTTGTACTGTCTTGAGACAATCATATAGATTGCGAAGAGTGTTGGAGAGCTGAGAGGGAGGCTTGACAGCGAGGCGAAGGCTGACTGATTTAAGCAAGTTGCAAACATCACTCAGGACTATGCCACCTGACTTGAACTCTGACTCAGACTCTGAACTGGAGTTGCTATTACCAGTGTCTGTGATGGCATGGTCTTGACTAGGGATGAAGCTCTGAGCAAGAGTGGAAAGGGGGGTATTCAGAGGGATCTCGGGAAAGTGATGCTGGACTGCCGCTAAATGCTTGCAATACGAGATAGTGGGATATGAGGGGCAAGTGCAGCAGTAAGCCTCTAGATCAACTTGATATACAATTGATGGATCACGCTGAGAGCATACAGTGAAGCGTGTAGTAGATGTAGTCACACTCGCTTGCTCCAACTTCTCCAGTGTTGGAGAAATATATGTTCGCGGGAAATGGTCTACACATTTCTCAATTTCGATTCACTATTGGACTTCTAAATTGGGTCCTTCAAAACCAAGGGCTTGACGATGGTGTCGGTGCTCAAAATAAGGAATCACTTCTTCAATTAGGACATAAATCAAGTGATCAACACACCTATTTCTCTTATGTTCAAGGAACTTCCCCTTCAACAAGTGATGCCACCTATTAAAGCAGTCAAATTGTAAGTGATGAGACTCAAAGATACTCAGATTGAATGCACTCATGCTTCTATACAAGCATGTTGGTATCTGACTCCTTGTAAATTTGACGATTTTTTCGATATGCAGCTGACCAAGTCGTTGGATCAATCATCCAATTCTTCTCCAGATAGTCAATCATACTATTGTGATGCTAAATGTATTAAAAGGCGCTCAGATGTCTGTGAATATGACAGAAGCTCAGAGCGCAATATGTTGGAGTAAGCATCTATGTATTCACCTGTGAATATGACAGAAGCTAAGGTAACAGTAAGTATCATAGATACTTTATAGTAATTAGAGCAACTCACCTCAGAGTGCAATACGTTGGAGTAAGCGTCTAAGATGCGTTGACGATCCAAAACAGTAAGTAAGTGAGCGGGATAGGAGTCGAGTCCAATGTCCGTGGACTATATACATAAAAGGAAAGGAGGAACTTAAGTAGGATATTGTACTCGTGTATATACTAGTGTCTGTGTTTGAATAAATAAGAGTCCATAAGATGAGAAAAGAAATAATACTTCAACACTCCCCCTCAAACCGAACCTAGTCCAAGTTGAATAGTGAAATGCTTAGCCTTGGCGCTGGGCAACGCCTTGGTCAAAGTGTCAGCTATCATCTCTTCAGTCGGACAATATTCCAGCGTCATCTTTCCTTCCTCGATGATGTATCAGATAAAGTGGAAACAGACGTTGTTGCGCTGAAAACGCATACACACCTGAAACATCTGAAATTAAACGATTTCTACTGTGAATATGATGGGAATAAAGGGCTAGACTATGTCCCATAGTGCTAGCTAAAACATAGAACACGAATAGTTAAAGGCTCAAAGTGAAAGGACTACAATGTACGAGTATGCATCAAGATCTTATGGCTGATATGCCTCTAGACCTTCGGCGAAGTAACTACCTGCTGCGAGACTGTACAGTATGGTCAGACCCACCCTGCCTGGCAAAGAGCCCTCTGTCTGGAAGTGGCTATTCGAGTATCTGTGTAATCCACGGGACTTAGGAAGGAAGAAACTACACACACACAGGTGTAATAGCCTCATGAGCCTACATAACTTCGAAAGGACAAAGCTAGAGGTATCGCCGAGCCATCAAAATGGTTTGTTCGAACTTAGCCGACCTCCTAGAACCTGCAGATTGATGATATACTGGAGATAACACTTTATAATCGGAAATATATGATCGATGATTCCGTTCCGAGATACTAGATGGTCAAAGCTATGAAAATGATCGGTCTCGATGACTGTATAATAACTCGTTAGTAAAGTAATGACAGAATTGGCCTTCGAGCACTGGATATTGGTATATCTACGAGGTGCTATGGGGTCTAGATGTTGAAATAGGAGAAAATACGGAAGCCCGATGGGATAAATAACTAGAAACTGCCCTCGGTGCCCCTATAAGTACACTGTAAAACAGTTACGAAGATGAATAATAACGAAATGCATAGGAGTAGTTCGTTTAGAATGGCTCGAGCGCATGATAAGAAGGGTCTAGATGTACCAAAAACATCACTAAAACATAATACTTACACATATATACCCAAGAACTGCACATAATTACCCTCTAGACGTGCCTACTTACCCAACTCAGTCATATTGTTTCTGTTTATATCCATTTTATACTCGATGTTATCCCTCTGTTCCTTTTAATTACTCCACTCAGTTTTCTATCTATTTATGAAATACTTACAAGCAGTAGAGTACATATACTGTCATGTATAGGGTCGAGCGCCCCAGGTTACGACTGCCCGCCAAATTGGAGAACTTTACGTATCTTCTAGAGCGTTAAATCACAGAAGGCCTCTTGATTGTGAACGTCAGGCCCCGGTTCTTCGAGCTGGTAGAGGCAGACTGTTAGGAATTGCAGTGCTTTGATAGAGTGCTAAATATCTGAACATCTGTTGTGTTTGAACTGTCTGTCTGTCTGTCTGTCTGTGTCTGTCTGTCTGTGTCTGTCTGTCTGTGTCTGTCTGTCTGTGTCTGTCTGTTTTGCTGTTTCTGGTACTTGTCGAAGGGTCTAGACGGTGATCTTTCAGTTCAGTCAGTCTTTCCAACAGTCTAGCTCGACTTTAGTCAGTTTTCTGCGTGCGGAATCTTTGCCAATGCCAGACTACACTCGCTTTTACAAGGCAACCTTTGAGTTTTAGATGAGTTCCTACGTCTTAGAGTGCTCATTTTGCTGCTATTAACGTCAATGTGTTTGGTCCTGCTATGGTACATGTGATCACGAGAGAGAGCAATGGCAGATTGACTGTCTGAGTTCAGTGGAGTCGGGTTGCGAATGATGGTGTATGTGGGATGGAAGACAAGACTGATGAATGATCGTTGCCAAAGACCTTCCTTGGACGTGTCTGTCGCAGCTACATATTCTGATTCAGCAGTGGAAAGGGTGATGAGAGTTTGCACTTTTGAAGATCAACTTACGGCACCACCATCAATGAGGTACACCCAACCAGTAACCACCTTGCAGTCGTCTGACACACTTCCGTTAGCATCAATGAAACCAGCGAGATCGCTAGCTTGGACGCCATATGATAGTATGCTGTTAAATAGTGGAAAATAAAAATCTTGACGATAGCACCCCTAGACCTATTGATACATATCAAACTGAAGCAGATTGGGCTGTTTCACATCATATCAGATGCTCTCGTGTGCTATCGTCACTCACTCAGATGCTCTTGCGTGCTATCGTCACTCACTCAGATGCTCTTGCGCGCTATCATCACTCACTCAGATGCTCTCATGCGCTATCGTCACTCACTCAGTTGCTCTTGCACACTATCATCACTCACTCAGATGTGCTATCATCACTCACTCAGGTGTGCTATCGTTACTCACCTAGTTGCTCTCATGTGCCATTGCCAGTGAGCAATCTAAGCAAGTAATATGTAAAGGAGTGTAGTGAAATTAGTGCTATCAGCTAAATCAGAGCAATCTAAGCAAGTAATATGTAAAGGAGTGTAGTGAAATCAGTCACAAACTATTAGGATGCTATAAGCTAAATCAGTTCAAGTAACATGTAAAGGAGTGTAGTATAATCAGACACATACTGTTATGATACTGTGAACCAAATCAGAGCAATCAGAGCAAGCAATACTTGAATGAGTTGTTACCTTTCTAATCATCAGGTGTGGTCATGTCACTCAATGAGGCTTTCTTTCTGGAATGGTTTAAACCTTTAGATGGCAACAACTCCACACATTGGTTACCCAATAGTGTTAGGATGTGGCAACTTAACAACTGAACTGCTTAAACAAGGCTAGGAAGTAATGCAGATTCTAACATAGTTGCCTTTGAGTCTAGTTTGTGGAGCACTCAGTCTTTCTAGTCACTAGTGCACTTTATAACAAATAGTAATGTGAAAATCTACTCATCCTTATTGGAATCATTATCCCACTTCTGGTTTTGTACATATCACTTGCTCTGATTGACCTTTAGCCATAATAGTTCTTTTCAGTTGAACTACATCCATTTATGTATCACTTGCTCTGATTGCTCTGATCTAGCATATAGCATTATATTTAATCTCTGATGTTACTACACTCATTTATATATTGCCTGCTCTGGTTGCTCTGATTTGGCTTATAGTATCATAACAGTATGTGTCTAGTTGTACTACACTCCTTTACATGTTACTTGAACTGATTTAGCTTATAACATCCTAATAGTTTGTGACTGATTTCACTACACTCCTTTATATATTACTTGCTTAGATTGCTCTGATTTAGCTGATAGCACTAATTTCACTACACTCCTTTACATATTACTTGCTTAGATTGCTCACTGGCAATGGCACATGAGAGCAACTAGGTGAGTGACGATAGCACACCTGAGTGAGTGACGATAGCACATCTGAGTGAGTGACAATAGCGTGCGAGAGCATCTGAGTGAGTGACGATAGTGTGCGAGAGCATCTGATATGATGTGAAACAGCCTAATCTGCTTCAGCTTGATATGTATCAATGGGTCTAGGGGTGCTATCGTCAAGTTTTTTATTTTCCACTATTTAACAGCATAGGTCCACTTCGCATCTCTCCATACCCAGCAACGACTTCAGAGTGCTCCCGAATTTAAGAGACCAATAGCGCCCGCTTTGCTTCAAGCCATAGATTGGCCTTTTAAGCTTCAGAACTGTATGGGATGGATTAGTGGACAGAGGGTAACCTGGAGGATGTTTGAGAAAGATCTCCTCGTCCTCGAGAAGGTCTCCATTGAGGTAAGCTCCCTTGACATCTACTTGATGGATTTCCAGGTAGTATCGAGCTCCAAGAGCTAACGCTGTGCGTATAGACGCCAGACAAGCGACAGGCGCATAGGTCTCATGGAAGTCCACCCCGTATTCCTGTGTATAACCCTGCACTACCAACCGAGCTTTGTACCTGTCAATCCCTCCGCTCTCATTCTTCTTGATCTTGAAAACCCACTTGCACCCTACAACATTCGCGTCCTGAGGTTTTGGTACCACGTTCCAAGTGTCGTGTTTGGAGAGGTTCTGCAATTCTTTGTCAATAGCCTTAGCCCACCTTTCCCAGTCCGGTGAGCGCTTAGCTTCTGCCAACGACTTCGGTTCAATGTGATCTGCCAGCGACATTTCTTCCTCCATTGCCATTGCTACCGCGACTTCTACACGTTCAGCTGGTGCCTGAAGACCCTTTGGCAAGGTAGAGGTTCTCCCAGTGCCCATCTGGGTTCCCTCACCTGCTCTAAGAGCTTCGACGTAGCGAGAAGGCTTGTGAATACGTTGAGTGCGGGGTTCGGAAATAACAGGTTCGGTTAGCAATATAGCCGAGGTAGCCAGATCGGAAGCAGATTCCAACGGACCAGAGATAAGCTGTGTGGGGGTGGCAGTGTTGTGTGTGTTGGTGGGTCCATCAACTGAGTCTCGAGAAATTTTGCTACTCTTCTCCCCCTCAATGTCACCACCACCAGCCCCAGCCACTTCAACACGCTTGCCCAGACGTGTGAAGATGACGGAACGCTCAACAGTGACAATGCGGCAGTCCTCCCAATATACTTGATGCCCTTGACTCTGGACATGAGATTCAGTGTCGCCATCAAAGCCAACCCAACGGCCAACACGAGCGCGTTCTGCTAGCTTTGAAGACAGACAATAGTGCACAAAGACTTTGGCACCCCATTCAGGAAGGTCAGCGAGGTTAGGGCAACGACCATACACAACTCCATATGGTGTCTGGTAGTGTAGTGCACGCGTAGGAGAATGATTCTTCAACCAAACCACATGACGAAGGGCTTCACCCCAGAGGTAGCACTGCTCCAGATCTTTTCTTTCTCATGAAAAAAAGATAAATAGAAAGAATATGTATTTGTTACAACAATGAAAGGCTTTCTTATCATAAATAGATTTGCTTTCTCTTGCCAAAATTATTAATTTTTGTGATGAAGAATAGTACTCTTTCTCATCCAATATTGATTTAATTTTTTGTTCAGGAAACAAAATGGGTAATGAGTGCCCACTAGGTGCCCACTAGGTGCCCACTGATTTGAGTGAGTAAGTGGGCATTTTGTTTCCTGGACAAAAAAGTAAAAACATTGTTTTGTCTTTTTTTCACAACAAAGTAGTTCTTTGTTAAATGACAAAGATCTCATTTTTAATATAAGAAAGAATGATATTTACATTTAGTTTCTCACACAATATTCTTTTCCAATATTCATTAAAATAAAATTTATTTTAATTTATGTTTTTTGCACAGAAAAGAAAGGATCTGGGGCAGTGTAGTGAGGAAGGTGAGAGGAATGTAGCATAGCACGTATGCGTTCAAGAAGGGTGCGATTGAGACACTTGGAGATGCCATTCTCCTCGGGTGTCTCATGAACAGTCATCCTATGAAGCGTGCCCTGGCTTCATAAATAGGACCTGAATTCTTTGCTGACATATTCTCCTCCAGGATCACTGTGTAACACTTTAATGATGGCATTCATGTGTACTCGCACAAATGCTTCATACTCCTGGTATGCACAGAATGTCTCACTCTTGTGTTCGAGAAGACTGATATGCGTAAGCCGAGAGTGATCATCCATGAACATCATAAAATAACACTTTCCCCCTTTCGTAGTTGTCTGGGAGGGACCCCACACGTCACTAAACACCCGCTCACCAAATTCCTCAGAATGCTTGCCCCTGCGAACTTTCGGAACTGGCTTGTGTGTAGCTTTCGCAAAGATGCAAGACTCACACATGAAGTCATCCGCACCATGTACGCGCTCCAGGTCAACACCTGCAATTAACCCCTCACTGACCATCTTCTTCACAGTGTCAGGTGAAATAGGCCCCATCCGCTAATAGCAGCGAAATGAGCACTCTAAGACGTAGGAACTCGTCTAAAACTCAAAGGTTGCCTTGTAAAAGCGAGTGTAGTCTGGCATTGGCAAAGATTCCGCACGCAGAAAACTGACTAAAGTCGAGCTAGACTGTTGGAAAGACTGACTGAACTGAAAGATCACCGTCTAGACCCTTCGACAAGTACCAGAAACAGCAAAACAGACAGACACAGACAGACAGACACAGACAGACAGACACAGACAGACAGACAGACAGACAGTTCAAACACAACAGATGTTCAGATATTTAGCACTCTATCAAAGCACTGCAATTCCTAACAGTCTGCCTCTACCAGCTCGAAGAACCGGGGCCTGACGTTCACAATCAAGAGGCCTTCTGTGATTTAACGCTCTAGAAGATACGTAAAGTTCTCCAATTTGGCGGGCAGTCGTAACCTGGGGCGCTCGACCCTATACATGACAGTATATGTACTCTACTGCTTGTAAGTATTTCATAAATAGATAGAAAACTGAGTGGAGTAATTAAAAGGAACAGAGGGATAACATCGAGTATAAAATGGATATAAACAGAAACAATATGACTGAGTTGGGTAAGTAGGCACGTCTAGAGGGTAATTATGTGCAGTTCTTGGGTATAT
Organism: Omphalotus guepiniiformis; assembly: GCA_028554645.1. Classification (NCBI taxonomy): domain Eukaryota; kingdom Fungi; phylum Basidiomycota; class Agaricomycetes; order Agaricales; family Omphalotaceae; genus Omphalotus; species Omphalotus guepiniiformis. The sequence goes on from JAQOOI010000019.1 coordinate 1,120,972, forward strand.
ATGTGTAAGTATTATGTTTTAGTGATGTTTTTGGTACATCTAGACCCTTCTTATCATGCGCTCGAGCCATTCTAAACGAACTACTCCTATGCATTTCGTTATTATTCATCTTCGTAACTGTTTTACAGTGTACTTATAGGGGCACCGAGGGCAGTTTCTAGTTATTTATCCCATCGGGCTTCCGTATTTTCTCCTATTTCAACATCTAGACCCCATAGCACCTCGTAGATATACCAATATCCAGTGCTCGAAGGCCAATTCTGTCATTACTTTACTAACGAGTTATTATACAGTCATCGAGACCGATCATTTTCATAGCTTTGACCATCTAGTATCTCGGAACGGAATCATCGATCATATATTTCCGATTATAAAGTGTTATCTCCAGTATATCATCAATCTGCAGGTTCTAGGAGGTCGGCTAAGTTCGAACAAACCATTTTGATGGCTCGGCGATACCTCTAGCTTTGTCCTTTCGAAGTTATGTAGGCTCATGAGGCTATTACACCTGTGTGTGTGTAGTTTCTTCCTTTCTAAGTCCCGTGGATTACACAGATACTCGAATAGCAACTTCCAGACAGAGGGCTCTTTGCCAGGCAGGGTGGGTCTGACCATACTGTACAGTCTCGCAGCAGGTAGTTACTTCGCCGAAGGTCTAGAGGCATATCAGCCATAAGGTCTTGATGCATACTCATACATTGTAGTCCTTTCACTTCAAGCCTTTAACTATTCGTGTTCTATGTTTTAGTTAGCACTATGGGACATAGTCTAGCCCCTTTATTCCCATCATATTCACAGTAGAAATTGTTTAATTTCAGGTGTTTCAGGTGTCTATGCGTTTTCAGCGCAACACCACCTATGCAACTCCTCCACTGTTAGTCACTCTACAACCACATAAGCCTCCTCGACATTCGCTATACGATATAGACCACGCAAGCGAGGTATGTACCCCACCACTTTGTCCTGCTTGTCATAGACAGTGACATGTCCTTCTTTGAACTTCAGCCAGTACCCGACGTCTTCAAGACATGGAATAGAGATCAAGGTGTCGCTGATCTCAGGTACATAGAGGGTGTCGGGAAGACGTAGTACCCGGCCATTCTCAAGGCGTATACTCGCGTCACCACCCTGGTCGGCTATGAAGGAATCACTCGTGGGTACATGGAATCAGCGGGGTACACAGGTGTGTAACGGCTCATCGAACAGAGAGATGTCGGGAGTGACGTGCCTGGTACAGGATGAATCCAGGATATAGGAGGGTTTGTAGTCCACGTCTTCTCCGATGTGCATGGCTACTTTGTCGTGCAGACACACATATTGGAACACCTCAATGTTATCCGCGAAAAGGTATATATCCCGCAGTCCCAGCTCGGCATTGGTAGGAAGTGTGCATGGCCTGTCTTCATACTCAACGTCGTACCCCTGCGCGTCATCATCATCATCCCCATCATCATCCTCATCCTCGCTATTGCCGTCGTCGTATGAGGACCCATGCTTGGACCACAACTTGGCTTTACATAGTTGTGAAGCTAGGAAACCGTTCAGCATGTGAAGCTCGCAATAATCCACCACAGATGAAGGTGACCACCCAATTAACGCGGTCCTAGCTTCATTGATCCTGGACAAACATGCATGAAGATACTGGTCTCCCATTAGGGTAGAGGTATCGACCGCCAACGTGGCGTGAGCTTGTAGACGCCACACTCGGGCCTGAGCAACAAGCACAGCGTCATTCTGCGCGAGGCTAAAAAGCTCTCTAGTACAGAGAAGACGGTCGATGATCTCCTCTTCGCTTCCTAGCAGTCCTTCAATGATCTCCGACACTGGCATTGTTTGTACAGTGCGGAAGGCATCCTCCACATCCTCTCCATTAGACCACTCACTTTCACTATCGGTTACGGCCTCCAGGGGCGGCATGGAGTCATCAGAGGCTTTGTCAGAAGTCACGCTGCATAGATCAGCTCCATCTGAATGGTCACCATCGAAGATGCTGTCTTCATCATCTTCGGAGTCGCTGACTGGTGCATAATCAGCAAGGTACGCAAAGTCCTCATCCTGGACTTCCTCTACAGCTGTGTGAGCCTCTCCTGACATCTTCTTCTCATATCTAGGTGGTTCAGTACGTTGGGAGTCACCCTGGCTGCTAATCTTTGCAGCACTTCGACATTCATGGGCAAAGTGGCCTATCTTTCCACAATTGAAGCATTTGGTTCCAGCACTTCGACTACTGTTCCCGCTTCCGCTAGCTCGTCCTTGACTCGGCCTGCGACTATGCAAGTGTCCGTGTTGCACACTGTGACCATTTTGGGCATTAGGTGCTTGTGGCGCACAGTAGCGGCTATCATCAGCTGCAAGCGCTACGTCCCTTGAATCTGTAGCTTCAGATCTGGGCTTAGACCTAAGCTTCGTGTTGTAGAATCACTTCAAAGCTTCAACAAGGTCGTCCGTTGGCAAGGTACGTCCATCCATAGCGCTGAATTCAATTAATGTAATAGCGTGGTTACGATAGACAGGAGGAATGATTTTAAGGTCGTGAGATCGACATTCTTTGTCGCTAATGTATCCCCCGGCGTTCTTGATTTCGTCCGCAAGTCTCTCGTCCTCTTCAAGAAACTTCCTCACATCTCCACATACTGGGCAGGTACGTGCTTCCCAATCTGCTTTCATCTGGGATAGAATGATCTCTGATTTTACTTGGACCTCCTCAACAACGTTGATCCAGATATCATATATGCGGGCGGCATGTTTCGTAACTTTGCACATAAGAGAATCATCAAGGCGATCTGTGAGGTATGCTCGGGCTTGGCTCTCGAGCCGAGCATAAGCATTGTAAGTGTTGAGCTGGTTGGCATAAGGTGCTGAATCAGTGTCTTTAGGGACGATAGGAGGGATGAAATTTTTGGAGAACAGGTGACCGAGTCCTGCTGCTTCAACTGCTATGAACCATCTCTGCTTGAAGACAAGAAAGTTTGATCCATCCGGTGCAACAGTAGGTATCTTCGCGAAGAAGTCGGCTCGCTGACCTATATTCTGGTAGGCCGTGGGCATAGGAGCTGGGGTGAGAAACAATGAGCTAACAAAGTCTTCGTATGTATGGGCATTATAGGCTGCAGTGGTACAGTTGCGGGATGTAATGGGATTCTCCATGTGCCAGATTCAGATTGACGGTTCATCTGGATTGACGTGGGCTTCCTGGGTGCTTGCGCTTTGACAACTAGATTGGTTAAGGATATTACTTTGTGAGATGGAAGCCATCTCGGGCAGGGCAGGCTGTTCGGACATGGTATGGGGAAATAATGTTTAAGCCACACTTCGCAGGGAGACACTATTAATAGGGCTCGGGGCCCATAACCTATTGTGATGCTAAATGTATTGAAAGGCACTTGGATGTCTGTGAATATGACAGAAGCTCAGAGTGCAATACGTTGGAGTAAGCGTCTATGTATTCACCTGTGAATATGACAGAAGCTAAGGTAACAGTAAGTATCATAGATACTTTATAGTAATTAGAGCAACTCACCTCAGAGCGCAATACGTTGGAGTAAGCGTCTGAGGTGCGTTGACGATCCAAAACAGTAAGTAAGTGAGCAGGATAGGAGTCGAGTCCAATGTCCATGCACTATATACATAAAAGGAAAGGAGGAACATAAGTAGGATATTGTACTCGTGTATATACTAGTGTCTGTGTTTGAATGAATAAGAGTCCATAAGATGAGAAAAGAAATAATACTTCAACACATACTTCAAGCATGTGGATAATTCTGAATATCTTCCCACATCTTCTGAAACTGCACCACATCAGTTATATACACAAATCTCTTCAACATCTCCCATAGATCAGGAAAGTGTGAAGGCACGAAGTGTTGTTGCCATGCATGAAGAACATGCCACAGGCATAGGAGCAACTTTGACTCTGGATAGACTTGTGATATGGAGTTCATCTGTCCAATGTCTTTATCAGACATAATGTACTTTGGTACAATTGATGAATTTTGAAGGTGTATCGAGTGTAGAAAAAAGGTAGTCGTTTCTTGTTGTGCATTGGAGGATAGCATCCAAGCAACAGACATCCCTTGATATCTCTATCATTGGTGAAACATCAAACAAAAGAGAGTAGTACTTGCATACTGTGGCCCCAGTGATCTCATGTTATCAGCATAAACTAGCTCATATTTTTGTATTGCATGGTATTATGGGTAGCATCTATTCCACAAAAGCTGTTGCCATATCTCTGAAAGCTTGCCTGCTGGTAGGGACTCTGAATAGCAAGCAAAAAGCAATCAGGTGCGAGACCTGGATCTTTGGGGGGAGCATCACTTGCGCTCTTGAAAGCAATCAGAGACTTGAGCTTCTTCAATCTCTTGACCCACTCAAGAACAGATGCTCCATTATCTCAGGCCAATCTAATATTCTCCTCTTCAACCACCTTCTGAATGTGGCGCACATCAGCTGATGTGATAAACTGATTCCAAGTATGAGAGTTATTTTTCTGCACTTGCTTTAACTGAAATTCTAATCAGAAAAACTGGAAATAATTGATTGAAGGAAACACACAACTGCATCAGAGTCTAATCCCAATCAGATTAGATGCTCAATAATCTTGTATGTTGATTCAGGAAGAAATGTGAATCGTGCATTTGCATCTCCAAGATCATGGCTATATTCTGAACTGTAACACCCTAAGATTTTGAATGTTCCAGGATAAGCCTTGACAATGATACAGCATGTATATGAAGCAAATTTGTGAGGGATCTTCTGAGTATGGTCAAATTTCTTCATGTAATTGTTTTTACTTCCCCCAGTTGAAACCCGAGAACATACATAGACAATCTTCTTGGACCAAAGGTTGGTGGCATGAGCTTGTGGATAGACAGTCTGATATTTCTGAAACTCAATAAATTTCTTCCGCTTCTCCTGTAGGAACCAATCCTCAAATGCTGGCATTGAAGCCCATTCAAGGTCATATTCATGAGCCTGATTATACCAGAATGATCCTATGGAACTGTCATCGTCTAGATTGGGCAAAGAAAGATCAGGCTAATAATCTGGAATGACAAATGTTTTCTTTTCTGATGGTGGGGTTGTGTGGGCAGCAGGATTGAACAGCTCTAGTGGGGCACATGTTTCATGAATTAAGCCAGGAAGACTAAAGCAGAAGGTCAACATGAATGAGGGAGAGATTATGAGTTGAGAATGCTTTGGCACTACTTGGTTTATTTTTCCTTTCTACATTCAAGCCACTCAAGCCACTCAGAGTGTGACATTTAAACAATGCATTTTATTTCTAGGATATTAAATTGAGAGAGTCGTGGAGGAACGGGATCACATAAGCTGCTTTCCCACCAATTTGGGATCACATGCATAAGGAGAAAAGCCAAAACCTCATGTAAATCTCTGGCATTATGTAAGCAGGAGATGGTGCGAATCACCTTGCACGGCTGTGGCCCGTGAGCTTTTTGGGGGAAAAAAGGTAAATAAAAAAAGTACTCATTTGTGTGAAGCATTTTCAAATTCTTGAAACCTGAAGTTTTTCAGTTACCAAAATCATAGCTAATATTTAATGTTTCTGTACAATTTTTGATGTCAAAAGATTCATTGTTTGTATCAGGTTTCTTTATCTACACAAAGTTCAGAAGAATAAGATGTTTTTCTATCATTTTCAGGCCATCAAAAACCTCATGTTCTTGGCCTCCATATCTGAGAAATTTCTTCAATGGGTATTTGGGATGCCAAAAGCAATACAAAAGGGGCATGAAGTTTCTGCACTGCTGATGAGAATGAAATGGGGTAATGAACTGCTAAAGGGCTAATGAACAAAAAACCCAAAAACAACCAAAACAACCAAATTACTTGAAAGGTGCGAATCTGAGGGGGCATTGTCGAAGGTTCCGCACAACCAAACTTATGGCATCTTTATTAGAACTTTATATCTTTATCACAAGAACTTTCTAGTTGAGCTTTTTAAAATGCACTAAGGCAAAAGTAGCACAAGAGGGTTTTGAACAAGACAGGTGTTCACTGCACAATCACAATCAATTGACCACAAGATCAAACAACCAATTCCAATAACACAACCAGTTCAATTCAACCAACAATGATCTTTATACAATATTGCAATAAACACCGGACTATAAACAGACCAGGGCAACTTTATGTTTTTGGTAGGTTTTCCCTTCACAGGCACAATTCACATTATAAAGACAATCCCCAGTGACCCTGTAACTCTATGGTACTCTCTTGGTTTTCTCTCTCCAAGTTACTGTCCTTTTATACATACTGCCAGTCCAAAATAAATAAAAACAGGAATTATAGCTAAACTGCCCTGTTTTATATATATACCTATATCTGTGTATGTAGGTTGTAAGTATCTGTGTCAAGTATGTCCATTATTACTTATTGTAGATCTATGTCATGAGGCAAACCTCAAAAATGTGTTTTTATTCCATTATTTTTATTGTGAGCAATATTCAGCCCCTTTATTTCATGTTTACGGATTTCTTTGACATTTCTCGGTCATCCAGGTTCCATAGGATTAATCACCTGATAGAAATTATACCCCTCAAAGTATCACATTGTTTCGTTCAAGGAGCTCCTTCAATTCAGTAGTATTCCGAGAAATTTTACTGATTGAGTTTTTACACCTTCTAACCAGTTTCTTGGCAAGCAATTTTCACTGGACAATTAATCAAAGCAAATTTCCTCAATCAACTTTTGTTCCTGGTGATTAATTAAGGAGTAAATACCCCAGAACTATTCTAGATCCATTATTTCAACTTTATTTCGCATTCCAGCCATTTTTAGTCTTCGCTGGGTTTTTAATCTTTATTGACCAGAGGAAAATGTTCTCCTAATAATTATATGATGCAATTGACATTGTGATGTCAGAGTTCTCATTACGAGATCGGGTGAGTCTGATTCAACAGTGGATGGCCATTGAACAATTCTCTACATCACAACTATACTGACTAGCCTAGAACCTTGATACACCTGCTGTACCGTAGGTAATAGAACATGCATTATTACTCAAATCACAACACATTTTGATTGACAAGGCAGGCACCTTTCAACCCTCTATATCCATTACTGCAAATGCCTAAAATGATTAATCACCTGGCTTTTAATGCAGGTGCCGAAAATTGGTGCATCATCTCTCCAAACTAAAAATCTTAACCGTTCCCGGTCAATTCTTCAGCCAATCTACTGACTTTATTTTATAGTACAGCAGTTGTTAAGAGTTCAATAAAATTTTCCTTCAACATTATTCACCCAGTCAATATTTCATTATCCAAACACTGGATTGAAAGCCGCTATGGCACAATCACGTGACTTTTTGCTGAACTGCCAGAACTGAATACAAACAGCTTTGGCCTCACAAACTTAGAAGTATGTTTCCCTAACTCATTCATTTTAAATATCAGCCCTCAACACAAGCTGATTTCCATCATAGGTGAGTCATTATTACCTTATACGTTGTTATTCCTTTTATTCACATCTTTTTCCTTTTCATGCTTGTCACTTCATTATATATGGGTTCAACTTCGCTCTTTCTCTCGTCTTATGGTTCCTATTCCTCCGACTCTCAGAATCTACAGGACAAGCTGGGACTTCATTCTATCCCTCCTGATCTTCATTCTACTTCTTTTAATTGTTCTATTCTTCTTCTTTGTTGGTTGTATTCTCTCCCTTCTTCATTTTCTTCAATGGCTCCCAAGAAAGACAGCTCTGATAGCAAGAAGAAACACAACTCTGGGCAAACAACTTCTGTTGGAACCTCCACTATAGCTCCTTGTAAGAAGGCACCTCCCATATTTTCGCTGGTTTCTCTTCCTCACGTGCAACACATCACACTTCAAGAGTCCATGGTTGCGATTCAGCGCCATGTCTCAGACATTTATATTAGACTCTTTGAAAAGGACGACGACCCTAGCTCTCAAGTCGCCCATTTAATTACACCCCTGGACAATGCTTATACCACCTGGGTAGGTTCCATTATTTTTATTCATTATTTCATTACTAATTTCCTTATTACTTTCTAGCACATATTTTATGAAGACTGGACATCCGACGACAATTTTCCTTACTACGCGAGATGTTTTTGGTGGTCTATCTCTCATTTAGCTTGGCATTTACAAGATACCAGTCTTTCTGACTTCGAAACTCTTGAACCAATGGTAATTCCTAAAGCCATGCTCTGTGAGCTAAAAGCTCTCAAGTTCAAGGTTCGTTTCTCCATATCTTTCTTCTTATTTTGTTACTTACGACTCTTTTTAGCTGTTTCCGTTATCTCGTCAACTTCCTCCTGTCAAATCTTATCACTTTCAAAACAAAAATTCTTTTGACTTCTCATTCCTTCCTGAATTCAACATCTCTGTGCTTCCTGAGCTTCTGTCTAAATCCTCTCCTAAGAGACTCAAGGAGTCGCCTCCCGTCAAGGAATCTTCCTCCTCCAATGACAATTATGACGACGAAGAAGAAGAAGAGGATAAACTGGAGTCTCCGCTGAAGAAGAAGGTGAAACATGTTCCTTCCCCGACTACATCAATTCCTACGTCTACTTGTTTCGGTATTTTACGTGGTCGAGGTTGTCCCAAGAAGGTCAAACCTGAGGTAGGTTTCTTTATTCATTTTATTAACATTATTTTTACTAACTAACACATGTCTTAGGAAACGGTCGAAGTTAGTGCTGGCAAAGACGACAAGGTAGTCGACACCGTCACGGTCAATCCCTATGGAATTACATACACTACAAACACTGTAAGTTCCTCCCTTATTATGTCTTTATTTCACTTTCTTACCCTTTCTTTTTAGCCAACTGACAGCAAGAAATCCTTTATCAGAGATTCACACCTTGCCACCTCTGCAACTGTGATCCCATTCAATTTTGTTGATCCTACCAGCTTGCAATACAAGTTCAAGGACCTCGTCACCATCAATCATTTGTTACAGGGTTACAGTTTGAATCTGATCTGTGCTAGATGTCTAGCAGGCAATCTCAGTCAACCATGTGTCTGGTGTGGAGAGGACAACAAATGTAGCATCTGCAAGAAGTGGAAGTGTCCTTGTTCTTTCCAATACTCTCTCGACGACCATGTGTCTGGCACAGAGAGGACAACAAATGTAGCATCTGCGAGAAGTGAAAGTGTCCTTGTTCTTTCCAATACTCTCTCGACGGCATTATGAAGGTTGCAACCTTGCTTTCCAAGAAGGACGTCAACATCCCACTGGTAAGTTGTCTCAATTTACATTTTATTTCTTTATTTCCTTCTAATTTTGTTTTATTAGCGATCAACACACACATTTCAAATCTTCTATAACTTCATGCTGAGTTCGACAATCTCGTTCAACAATTGAATCAAACTCGTGACTCCGCTAAACGTCTGAGTTTGTTGATCGTCACAGAACAACAGCGTCTTCACAAATCGTGTGTGGATGCTCGAAGCGTTCTTTGTTCTCTTGAGCTGGATGCAGAATTCCTAGTGAATAAAGGCCAGATGGAATTGCTAGCAGCAGCTCTCGGGTGGCAAGTCGACGACTTTTGTCTTTGTAGCGCAATCAGTACCAACGACCAAGGCGAACCGATAGCCGTAGACCCCGTGTTTTTAGATAAGGCTAGAGAAACTGCAAACCAAAGTGCAGGAGTTGGGGAATTGCAGGAGGTAAGTCCAGAAGCTTAGGCACTGGACTTACACTTTCTATTCATTCTATTTCACCCCAGCTCCTTCTTTTGAACGTGTTTATCTCTGCTTTTCTTGACAGTCTTATTTTGTTGTAGGTCGCTGCTCATCACAACAAATATTTTATACAGACTTTATCTTTACCATACCGCTGTTTGTACCTAAGTTTAAGTTCTACCCATTGCTTGTAGACACTTAGTGTACTGGAATATCATTTTCATTGTGCTCTCTATTCTTAACATAAGAAATTAAGTTGTCAGGTCCTAAGAAAATGAATTTCCAGCTGACTTGTTAAAGTCTGGCTAAAATTCCAAATCAAGGATCGCAGGTCAGCGCTTAAATTCCATATTAAGAAATGACCACAACATTCATTATTACATTCTTTTTACTTCATTTTTTCTTTTATTCTTTATGTTTCTTTTAATTTGAAGGACGAATATACACCAGATAATAAATATATTAATAAATTTTCCAAAAATTGTCACCCGCTCCCCCAAAATAAAAATGTCAGTGTTCCCACTGAACATTATACCCCTAAGACAATTTGAAGATGATTTTTCAACCTCAAAAATTTTAACAATACATTTTCCAAGTATAAAAGAACGAACATAAGGTTTGTAAGTAGCACTACTTCAACTTTCATCAAGGAAGACTGGCTTGCTCTGCTGGAACTTCGTTGTGGCACCTTTGACCGTACTCGTGCTTGTAATGTTCCTGATGGAGAGATGTTCCAATTTGCTAAGACACTTTGTGACTTTTTGGTACGTTATTTCATTTTTAATAATCGTCCGGCATTTAATAAAAATTTGAGTTTAAGGTTAAACTCCTCGATATGGCTACTACGGCTGCCGATGACGAACTCTTCAAGAAGTTTGAAGACAACATCACTGCTCTTCAGGCAGTTATGGCGGCTCGTCCTCAAATGTTGCCTCTTCGTTCTGTAGCCGCACTTCAGAAACATCTTGACCGTATGGTTCAAGAACATCTCAAGAATGCCGCTGCTGCTGCTGAGGCAGTCGCTAAGGCTAAGGAAGATGGTAACAATCGTAAATTCAAGGTACAAATATCTACCAGACCTATATTCATTATCTAACTTTGTACAAGGGCAAGGAAACCCCCAAGTCTAAGGCTGTTTGTGATGACGACGATAATGTTGAAGTCATTATTACCCCTCCCCTCGACAAAACTGTCGGTGAAGCACTTGTAAGTAATTTTCACCCGGTATTTAACAACTTTGTACTAATGCTTTGTACACATCATTCTTACAGATAACTGATGGTACTAAGGACTCTAGCAATGCTAAAGAAGCTAGTGCAATCAAGAATCTCACTGTAAGTTACTCATTATTTTCAACCGGACATATATTAATTCAGTACTAGTTCTGTAAAGTAGAACTTATTGTGAATCAACACGCCATTGTAAGCATGCCATACTCAGCAGTCCCTGGATTGGATCAATCCTCTGGCACGTATAGGAAGGCTAACCACTACATTTCAAAGGGCTTTGCAACATCCAGCCAAAAACAACTTAAGCTGGAAACAGCTGTTTCAAACCTTAGTGAAGAAACTGACTGTAAGTACACACTTAATAGGATTCATTATACATTCTGACAATATTCTTTATAGTTGAGAAGGCCCTACGTGATAGGGCTCACACTAGTGCTCTTAAGACACTTGCTTTTGTCCCATACTACAATTACGACCAACTCACGCTCGAATCTCTTAAGGCTATTCACAATTGCCTTCATACTGTTAAGTCCGTGCGGACTAGAGACGGTAAGAGAGCAAGGACCTCCGAGGAGGTCCGAGAGAAGGAGTTCGAAAGGAACAAGACAAGATAAACCAGGAGCTCCGAATTGCTCCGGCAACAAGACTTCACCCGGTAGGCAGTATTATTTCGATACTGCCCCCCGTGCTGCACCCGGATTGGAAGTCCGAGGAGAGATGAGAGTTCAGACGAGAAATTCAAGATAGTAGTCCGGAGACTAAATTGATTTAAAACTAAAGTATATACAGTATAAGCGTGAAGTATTTATATGAGTATTCTACCGGAGATACTCGGAGTAATAAAACAATAGTGTGAGAAGAATGAAACTAAAGAACAATAAGAACATGGAACGTTGGCGACGTTCGGATGTCCGGAGTAGAAAAGAATAATAAAAGCGAATAGGAAAGCGTGAATTTGTAAAGTGAACCATATGGAAAGATTGAATAGATGTCAGGAAGAAGAAATCAAAGAAGTTCTAGAAACCGGAGGTCTGACCCGGAGTTCCGGCGCATAGCCGTAACAGTATCTCCCTCTTAGGGTTCTTGCCCTCAAGAACCCTAAGTCCCAAGTCCCAAGTCCCAAGTCCCAAGTCCCAAGTCCGACCCTGCCCCTCGGAGTGAGATGTGTCCGAATTTTCAACATCGACCAAATCCTGCCAAACACTGGATAGATATAAAAGCCTAGCCTGCAAACCTCTAAGTTCCCCAACCCCGCGCAAATCCACCCCGTAGGCCCAACACAACGATGTCATCAAACCGCGCCACCACCCCCAGCTTTGAGGAGGAGTACCCCTTACCGGCGCCCTTCGGACGTCCGGAGCCCGAACCTCGTGTCAAACCAGCGCTGCCTCGCAGAAAGACACCAGAGAATGCGGAAGAATATGATAGGATAACATTGATTGCTATTGGTGAGTCTTTTCTGTCCGCGGATGTCCGATATTCATGTCCTTTCAGTTGAACAGGAAGAGGATAGCGAGTGGGCTGCCTATGACAAGGCGAAGAATGAGTGGACAGAGGAAGTCCGGAGGGTGCAGGAGTGGCGTCAGGAGGCGCAAGAGAAGTGGAGGGCGGAGGAGCGAGAGCGGAGGAGGAGAGAGATTGAGGAGGCGCAGAGGATATTGGATGAGGAGAACCGGAGGGCCGAGGAGGAGAGTGAGGCGGAGGAGGAAAAGAAGGCCAGGAGGGCGATCGAGAAGGCTGAGGAAGCAAGGAGGAGGAAGGAGAAGAGAGAAGGGAAGAGGAAGGCACAAGAGGAACCGGAGGCCGGTGGGTCTCCTAAGAGAAAGAGAAAAAACGTGGTTTCAGCGGTACGTGATCAATCATCAGTATTGGAGTTGATTTATAACAAAATTTTAGTCTATTGTGATTTCAGATGAAGAAGAAGAAGAAGAAGAAGAAAACGGAGCTCCTTGCTCCCGACTCGCCTGCCTGCAGTGCCAGGCCAGACAATACCGATGTTCCGGCCGCCCACGGAACACCAAATCCACTTCCTGCGACGAATGCAGGAAACAAAAATCAAGATGCTCATTTTCGGAGCGAGTCGGTGCTCCGAGCACCACCACCACTACCTTTCCTTCGGCTTCCCTCGAGCTGCTCATGCAGCAAAATCAAGAAATACTGTCCAGGTTAGCTAGGTTAGAGAAGAAAGTGGAGGGACGAGCCGGAGAGCCTCGGGACTCCGCGGAACTCTCGGACTTGGACTTGGTGAACCGGCGGATCGATGATGTGGATGCCGCAGTGTACTCAACTAGAGAGGAAGTCTCTAGTTGGGGTGTGTTCTTGGCGGAGCGGACCCGCGACTGGGCCCTTGCCTTGGGAATGGCAATGGGTGCCGCGACTCCTATCCAGGGGTCGTACATTATGAACCAGGCCATAATCAATGCCTCGATCCGGCTCGCCGAAATGGGCCGAGAACTACACTTCGCTTGGGAGCGCGACCAAGCAGAGCGTTCGGATGCCCGTCCGGAGGTGCGAGAGCCGACGTTGCCTAGTGTCATGAACAGTAGGATGGTGCAAGGAGTACTGGGCGGAGAGGCCGCTCAGTTGACTGAGTTTTTTGAGCAGGTGGACGAGATCTGTACGGGCCTCCGAGAAGTCCCGGCAGAAAGAATCAGAACAGAAGAGGAAACGAATCCTCGCTATACCGCGGAGGAGAGAGAAATGTTCGCAGAGAGGCGAAAAGAAATTGAAAGACGACGGGAAGAGCGAGGAGGTCCGAGTAGGACATGAATAGAGAATGAGTTGTAGATAGAAAAGAAAAAGAACTTGTATATAATATGTCTTTTGTTTTGTTTTTCTTGATAGCTTTTGTTTTGTTTTGTATAAATAAATGTCTGTTTTTTATAACGAGATAAGCGTGATAGTAAGAGAGAGAGCAAAAGGGATAGAGAGAAAGAAAGAAACACCAAGACCGTCAACGTCCGAGGACGTCCGATCAGATTGTCAACTTCGACAGAGGTCCAGGTTTGTCCGGATATCGGACATGGAACTCCTGGATGTAGTCTTCAGCTGTGAGTTCATCAGCTAAGACCCATGAAAATTCTTCATCCGTCCCTTCATAACCAAGCCATTGCACATAGTACAATAGCGGACACTTTCGGCGTCTCCGGTCCAGCTTGGAATCCAGTATCTGAGCAATCTCGTATTCAACTTCACCGTTGACCTCAACCGGCGGAGGCGGAGGTTGAGTGCGGTTAGGAATGGTGTTGGGAGGTGCTGGTTCGAGTTGAGAGACATGGAATACTGGATGTACGGACCGGAGGTAGTCCGGAAGCTGTAGTGTATAGGCAAGGTTACTAGGTCGAGCTAGAATTTTAAATGGTCCTAGATATTTCTCGGAAAATTTAGCTGTAGGACGGGTAGAACGAATGTGCTTAGCGTTAAGATATACTTCTGAGCCAATGGGAAATTCCGGAGCCGAGGACCTCCGCCGGTCAGCTTGTTCCTTGTAACGAGTCTGAGCAAGAGTAATCTCATTGCGTAGAAAAGTGTGGAGCTCGTCAAGGTTGACCACAAACTGTCGAGCCCGGTCGGATGCGAGGTCGTATTCCGGATGTATTGAAAGGTTTGGGTGATAACCTTTGTTGGCAAAGAAGGGTGAAATGCCAGTGGAGCTGTTCGGAGCGTTATTGTAGGCAAACTCTGCAATGGCCAAGAGTTGATCCCAGTCATCCTGTTGGTAAGAGCAATAAATTCGGATGTACTGTTCCAGAGTTTGGTTAGCTCGTTCAGTTTGTCCATCAGCCTCCGGATGATAACCGGAGGTGTAATGAAGCTCCATCTGCAACGCTTTACCTAAAGCCCTAAAAAACTGCGAGACAAACTCGGAGCCCCGGTCGGAGGTGACATGCCGAGGAACACCGTGTTTGGAGAATACATGAAGGACGAAAAGTTGAGCTAGCTGTTCAGAGATTATGGTGTCAAAAGTAGGAATAAAAATGGCTTGCTTAGATGCCCTGTCTACCACGACTAGAATGGCTGTAAAGCCATGAGAGTTCGGAAGTTGTTCAATGAAGTCCATGGATATGGAATCCCAAGGACGTTCCGGAACTGGGAGAGGTTGCAGAAGACCATAAGGACGGTGTCTACGGCTCTTGTTGCGACCGCAAACAGTGCAGGATTGCACGTAGGACCGGACGAACTCTCGGATCCGAGGCCAGGTATACTGTCTTCGGATGACCTCGAGTGTCCGGTTCTGCCCAAAGTGTCCTGAAAGTGGGTGGTCATGGAAATATCGAAGTACCTGAAGCCGCAGGTCACCCGAGTCTGGAACATAGATGCGACCGTCGAGCCGGAGTTGTCCGGAGTTGTCTAAAGTCCAACGTTTGTTAGCATCATCATTGGCAAGTGACATACCTGCCTTGGACTCCGAGTCCGAAGCTAAAGATTCCCGGATCGACTGGTGTAGTTTGTCGAGATCCATTATGATACTAGCGCGAAGGACCGGACCTTCTAGGAAAGTTGCTCGAAGTGAAGTCGATAGTTGTTCTTGGGTGAAAATCGGTTTCAGATTCTGTGGATTGACCGTAGCGTAAGTACTATCTCCCTCTTTTGGGTAGACGTCCCAACGTCGAGTCAGAGCGTCAGGTTTTGCTCCGAGGCGCCCCGGTCGGAACCGGATTACCATATTAAAGTGGGACAAGTATTCACTCCATCTAACCTGTCGGCGCGTCAAGACCTTGGTAGTACTGAAGTACTCCAAGTTCTTATGATCTGTGACCACGTCGACCGGCGTTGCGGAGCCCTCCAAGTAATGCCGCCAGTGTTGGAAAGATTCAAAGATGGCGAGGAGCTCCTTGTCGTGTGTGTCGTAGTTGAGCTCGGCGGCATGAAGGGTCCGAGACAGGAATGCGACTGGATGGATTTCTCCATCGTCCATACGAAGTGAAAGAATTGCCGCTATAGCGTAGTCCGAGGCGTCCGTTTCCAGGACTATCTGTCGGTCAGGTTCCCAGTGAGTTAAAACAGGAGCGGAAAGAAAAGCAGATTTAAGTGAATCAAAAGAATGTTGACACTCCTCGGACCATTTCCAAGGAATACCTTTACGAGTAAGACGAGTTAGTGGAACCACGATACCAGAATAATTGAAAATGAAACGGCGGTAGAAATTGCAGAAACCAAGGAAGGACTGAATGTCTTTGATGCATCCCGGTCGAGGAAGGGGCCAATCGACGATGGCCTTAACCTTCTCCTCGGACATCCGAAGACCGTCCGGTGACAGAATGTAACCGAGGTATTCAACAGTTTCGGAGTCGAAGACACATTTGTTGGGATTGCAGAATAAGCCGTGCTTCCGGAGGCGTCGGAGAACTTCGCGGACATGTTTTCGATGGTCTGCTCGGTTGTCCGAATAGATTAGAACATCGTCCAGGTAGACAATAACGTAGACATCTAGTAAGTCGGCAAATATTTCATTTACAAACCGTTGAAAAGCCGCCGGAGCATTGGTTAGTCCCTCGGGAATGACCTTCCATTCGTAAGAGCCGTATCTGGTGCGGAAAGCAGTTTTCCATTCGTCTCCCTCGGCGATCCGGACCAAGTGGTAAGCATGTCGAAGATCAAGCTTGGTATAGATTTTCGCCTTTTTAGGAGCGTCGAGGAGGTCGGAAATTAATGGTAAAGGATACCGGTCCTTGCGGGTAATCTTGTTCAAGCCACGAAAATCTACACAGAGACGGAGTGAGCCATTCTTTTTAGGAACAAACAATACCGGAGCTCCGTGTTTAGATGAAGAGGTCATAATGAAACCGTTGGCGAGATGCTTGTCCAAGAAAGTCCTAAGGGCCTCTAGTTCCTTCGCGGACAGTGGGTAAACACGTCCGAGAGGAGGTTCAGCACCGTCCTCTAAGTCGATTTTAAGGTCGTAAGGGCGGTACGGTGGTAAGACTTCTGAAAGACCTTCATCAAAAACGTCAGCAAAATCGTGATACTCTTCCGGTATTCCGGAGAGATCAACAGGTGAATGGATAGATGCTGCGTTACCAGTAACGGAGGCAACCGGACGTCCGTAGATCACAATGGGATCTTGTCCAGCTTCCTTGCAAGCCCATATGAATGCTGCAGCACCAATAAAAGCAATATCCGGATCCGACGGGTCCGAAATTCTTGCTCCCATTTGCGTGACGGTTGGATATGAGTAGATGGGTTCAAAGGGAAAGTTCGCCTTCCGAGGACGAGAGGTAGGTGTCGGAGATGCGTCGATGGACGCGACCTCAACCGGAGTTGAAGATGC
Source organism: Omphalotus guepiniiformis (assembly GCA_028554645.1). NCBI lineage: Eukaryota > Fungi > Basidiomycota > Agaricomycetes > Agaricales > Omphalotaceae > Omphalotus > Omphalotus guepiniiformis. The sequence goes on from JAQOOI010000019.1 coordinate 1,138,143, forward strand.
AGCCTGCGGAATGGGAGATGGAACTGTTTGATCAGTGTTTCGGAATGAAATAACTCCTGTGACCCAGTCAACCAACGGGTTGTAGCGGGTGAGAAAGTTGTATCCTAAAACAGCTTTACAAGACGAATCCAAAGAAGTGACAAAAAAGTCAAGAGACAAGGTCTCCCCGGAAGGAAATTGAACAGGTAAAGTAACAAGCTCTTCAATTAATGAAGAAGCGGTTGAACCATCAAGAAGGCGTAGTCAAACCGGAGGAACTGGAGTTACCGGAAGAAAATAATCATGAACAAATTTTGAATCGAGGAAACTATGAGAAGAACCAGAATCAAGTAACGTAGAAAATTTCAAAAATGAAGTAGACTGATTTTCGGGCTCCCTAACAAGGCCCTTGAGGCCCGAGGAGCTCCGATCGATACAAAGTGGTAATACAAGTGAATCAGAGTGGTGTAAAAGAGCGGACGCGTTGAGAGTAACCTCGGAGATGACACGATCGTGGCCAACGCAACCCAAATTTCGTGTCGAGGCATCTGGGCTGCGGACTATTTTTCCGACTCCTTTGGAGTCAGTTTGGGGTCCTCCGAAGTTACCTCCGAAGCTCGTCCACGAGCCTCGTTCAACTTCTTCCGCTTATCACAATTATCCATAGTATGATTACCTCCACAAAAGAAACATAACTTCAACTTCCGGCACCTGTCCTTCTCCGCCTGCGTCAACTTTCCATCCTTCCCTAGCCTATCCGTGTATGGTTTTGGCGTGGTCGAAGAGGAATTTGTCTTGCCGGAGTTAGAACTGGAGCCAGAACCAGAACCAGATCCGGAGTTTCCGGAGTACGAGCGGTTGTTAGAGGAAGAGGAGGGCTTGTTGGGATTGCCACTCTTCTTCTTCTGCGAGCCAGATTGTGAAGTGGAGGAGCCACTTCCGGAGTTCCCGGAGCCTCCACCAGACGTCCGTTGTTCTCGCTGCTTTTCAGCAGAGCGAGCCCAGTAACGAGCATCGATCTTGGTGGCCTCTTTCCGGGTCCCCTGATAGGTTTTCGGATACTCGATCCGCATTAGTTCGTCCTTAATACGAGATGGCAAACCTTGATAATAGGCCCAACGTAAAGCAGCTTGATCCCAAAGAACCATCGCTGCGTAGGCTCCGAACTTTACATTGTAATTACGGATTCGATCCGTATCCCTCATTTTGAGCCCACTGAGGCGTTGCTCAGCCTCCGCTTCCATATCGTACTCTCCGAAATTTTCCATCAGCTCCTGCATGAAGGCCTGATAATTGACCATCCATGCCGGAGGATCGTCCGGATCCGGGTTCAGAAGCTCTGGCTGGAAATATTCCAGAGCCGATCCAGACAAATAGGAGAGCGCAAATGTGATCTTTCGATCGTCGGAGGAAAAATATTGAGGCCGATCGGAGTGGTGAAGGGCCAGAGAAATGATGAAATTTCGGAGCTTCCGCGGATCTGATCCATCGAAAACGTCCGGCTCCTTCAAGCGTGATTTGCTCTCCGGAGCCGCGGATGCCTGAGTGTTAAAAGCCCTAGCCATGTTAGTAAAACCAGCCATGCTAGTGGTAAGAAACTCCTGCATCATCCGCCTAAAATCTTCATCACCGGTGCCACCGGTACCCCCGGAAGGTCCTCCAGGACCCCCAGGTCCACCTGGTCCACCGCCACCATTTCCACCTGGTCCTCCAGGCCCGCCAGGTCCACCCGGACCTCCATGGCCTGGTCCACCACCACCATTACCTTCATCGCCTTCTCCAGGATCCCCACCATTACCTCCTATTCCTTCTGGCTGATCACCAGCCTCTCCTTCCGTCGCCGCTGCGATAATGTCATCGTCTTCGTCATTCTGCTCTTCAGGAGCAGTGTCGGACATGTCTTCATGTATCGGTAAAACTCCCGGCATTGTGGAAGTTCGACGAGTCGGAGTTACCGGAGGATTTCGAAAACCAGGTAAATGACCTGGTGAAAATAATGTTGATAGAACCGGAGGTTGTTGAGAAAGGCGTGAGCCTCGGCTTGGTGAGACGAATTCGCTTGCGCGAACTGAGTAAAGACCGGATCTCCGCCGCTCACGAAGAGCATTGGGATCGCGACCTTGGTAAAATGGTGCGTGAGACTGTGAAGTCTCAAGTAAGGGGTTTGTAGGATGTTGTGACATGATCAATAGCAGCACAGAGAGGAGTTTTAAATACTGTTAAGTCCGTGCGGACTAGAGACGGTAAGAGAGCAAGGACCTCTGAGGAGGTCCGAGAGAAGGAGTTCGAAAGGAACAAGACAAGATAAACCAGGAGCTCCGAATTGCTCCGGCAACAAGACTTCACCCGGTAGGCAGTATTATTTCGATACTGCCCCCCGTGCTGCACCCGGATTGGAAGTCCGAGGAGAGATGAGAGTTCAGACGAGAAATTCAAGATAGTAGTCCGGAGACTAAATTGATTTAAAACTAAAGTATATACAGTATAAGCGTGAAGTATTTATATGAGTATTCTACCGGAGATACTCGGAGTAATAAAACAATAGTGTGAGAAGAATGAAACTAAAGAACAATAAGAACATGGAACGTTGGCGACGTTCGGATGTCCGGAGTAGAAAAGAATAATAAAAGCGAATAGGAAAGCGTGAATTTGTAAAGTGAACCATATGGAAAGATTGAATAGATGTCAGGAAGAAGAAATCAAAGAAGTTCTAGAAACCGGAGGTCTGACCCGGAGTTCCGGCGCATAGCCGTAACACATACCAAGTGTTCTACTCTCACACACATTGTTCAAACCAACGGTGCTCGTTATTGTGACATGCAGAAGCTGGCGGACAATCTTTCCTTGGTTATTAAGAAGAAGTCGCTTAAAGGTAGTTCCAACGTTGACGGAGATGACTCCATGGACTCTGTAGATTCTACCTCTACCATTGACATGACTACTGATAAGTAGTTCACTTGGTACCACTTTATTACAATGTTCTTTGAAATGTCCGGCATATATTATATACACTCAAACACTGTCTTTACTATACATTATGTTCATACTCAGAGTTGATTAGTGACTAGATAACTTTGTAATGAAGGATACTAGTTGCAACTTCGAGTTCAAGTCTTCCTTTTTGATCTGGTTTTAACTCCTTCGTCCCAATCTGGTTCTTCATTGTCTTCTAAATTGTCTCCAAGATTTGAATCACTGTCTTCTTCATCAGAATCATCCCCTTCAAGGGTATGACATCAAAAATATAATCTGTATTTTTGTCTTTATCTTCATCCTCAATCATAGCTTCCAATTGCTTACTATCCAGGTCTATTAACTCATGAATATTGTCTGGCAATTGTATAGGTTTGTATCTGACTGCATGTGGTAGGACTCTAAATGCTGCAACTTTTTCTTTGAACACTGATCCATCCATTTCTGCAATAACATATGATCTCTCTTTTGTCCTTCTGATTACAATCATGGGACCCTTATATCCCAGATACATCTTTCTGTCTAAACTCTTTTCAATCTAAGTATTTCTGACTTGAACCAGAGTTCCTGGTTTAAAGTCATAATCCTTTATAGTATTCCCATATTCTTTTTCAAACTTTATCAATGCTTTCCTTTTGTTTTTATCTACTCTTTCCCTCATTTCATTCACATGAGTTCTATGCTTAGCTAGAGCTTGTGCTCTAAATCCAAGTAATTCTTCATGAGTCAGAATCTGTCTGGAGATTTAACCAACCAAGTTGATTCAACAAAATCCAAAGATAGTATTGGCTCTGCACCAGTAACTATGAAGTATGGAGAACATCCAAGACCTCTTCTAACTGTTACTCTATCTGCCCAAAAGACATGTTTCAGAAACCAGTACCATCTCTTCAAATCTCCACCAGTCGCTTTTGCTAAAGCAGTCCTGACATCAAAATGAGCTCTTTCTATCTTTCCATTTGCTTGAGGATTGTATGGAGATATAGTAATACCCTTTATGCCATACTTCTCTTCCAACCATCTCAACATTGCTCTCATAGCTGGGGCATTATCAGTGATAACTTCATCCGGGCAACCCCATCTACAGACAATGTCTTCAAAGAACCATTCACTCATTAGTCTTGCTGATTCTGATTTCAATGCTCTACCTTCTGACCAAGAAGACAATGCACATCTGCCATGAACCACATTTAAACAGCCATTACTAGGTGGTGACACTTTAAACACATCTACATGAACTTTTTGAAACAAAGAAGGTGTATAAGTAAGAGTGGGTGGTATTTTCAGAAGTTCCAATTTTGACAAGTCTGACATGATTGGACAAACCAATTAATATCTTTCTCCATATCTGGCCACCAAAACCTTTTGTCTATGACAGCTTTAGTTGCAAACATCCTTTTATGACCCAAATTGTCATGTGCAGCATGCATTATGTACATTCTCTGTTCTTTAGATACAACCAACTTATGTTGACCATCTAGTTCTTCATTTCTTTTATACATTTTACCATCTTTATCAACAAAGAACTTAACAGCTTGTCTTAGAAAAGATCTCTTTTCTGTTTTATTCAAACTTTTAATAACAGCTGAGTTCTTGTCTTAATGCCAATCCTTTATTAAAGGTAGAAGATCATCCATCTTCTTTCCTTCATTCCTTCTATGTACTTCACTATAAGGATGAGAATTACTCCACTCTGAATCTCCTGGTGGAATTACTAAAGTTTGAGTAAAAGCACTTTTCACCATTCCATGAGCTTCTAAAACTCTAATCCTATAAACATTCTGCAATTCTTTCTTCTTCTATACATTCTTGCAAATCATCTTCAAAATCATTTTCAGAGTTTGCCATTTCAAAAAGATAACCACCTCTATTGTCTATTTTATCTTTAAAAGATTCAAAGTCTAGTGGTATGTCATCTTCTTCATTTTGCATTCTAAACTGTAATGGTTCTCTGTTATCTTCATCCACATAGTCTTCATCATTCACAGGTGGTCTTTCAGTTGTTATACCTCCAGGACCCCTTCTAGATAGACTATCTGGTTCATGGAAAGTCTCTTTAACATGTACCAATATAAACTGATATTTCCTTATATCCTCTATCCACCTATTTATAGTTGCATTAGGACCTGAACTGGGATTATCTAACATGCCCTTTATATAACTAGCATCTGTTTCCACCGTCAAATTCCTACATCCATAAATCAAGTAATAAGAAGCTTCTAAAGCTAACTTCAGACCATACAGCTCTCTTTTTGGTTGAGAACACCTTGCTTCCCTTTCATTCAATGTAATTGAACCAAAGTAGTTAAAGTACTTCTTCTTAGGATCTTCTGGGTCAGTCTGGTATATATAATATCCAACTGCCATCCAAGAGGTATCTACAGCAAGTGTAATCCCATTTTCTGACATATAGTCTATAGGTCTTAAACAAGGTGCAACTCTGATAGCTTCTTTTAGAGCTACTACAGAATCCCATTGTTCAGCCTTCATCTCAAATGGAACATTTCTGGTCAAATATTGCAAAGGTGCAGCAATTTTAGCATAGTCCTTTATAAACTGTCTAAGTTGGCCAGCAGTACCCAAGAAAGCTCTGACATCTGTCTTAGAGTCAAATCTTTGCCATGTAGTAACCACTTCTGCTATCTTATTAGAAGGTGCTTGACCCTCATATAAACAACAGTGACCAACAACCATGCCTTCTTTCACACAAATGAATGCCTTTGTACCAGAAAATGTACCACCAACATATTTCATTCTTTGTATCACTCTATTCATATTCTGCATATGTTCCCATACAAATCTCCTTATACCATTATTTTGAGGAATAGTTTCATATCTGCCATCTGGTAACTCATATCTTGTTGCTGGTCCCCTTACAGGTACATCATCAACATAAGGTATAGTCACATGTGAAATTTTATCTCTTAAAATGAAAGTAACATCATCATGAAAGATTGGTACTGAATTAGTCCAACCCATAGGCAGTTTTACTAGTCTATGTGGTCCAAATAGTGTTTGAAAGGTGGTTAAGTCTCTAGAATCATCATCTATCAACCTTTTATCATATCCAACAAAGATGTCCAGTGTTCCTAGACATGCTCTACCTGCAAAGTTTCTAGCAACATCTGCAGTAGCTGGTGGAATTCCTGAATGTTGTATAGTAACTTTATTCAATGGTTCCAGACTATGCACCAATCTCAAACTTTTTCCATCTTTCTTCAAAACACAAAACCATTTTGATCTATAAGAAGAACTTGAAGGTTCATAAACTCCAGAATCAATTTTTGCCTTTATCACCTTACACACATCATCAAATATACCAGGTGGTATTGGAATGTTTCTCTTAACCCAAGTTATATGCGGTAAGACTGGAAATTTCACAGGTGGAAAGAAATCTGTTCTAAAGTTTCCTCCTTCTGCAGGTTCCCAAGTAAAAGCTTTTTCCTGTTGTTTCATCAAATGATGGACTAACTTCATTTCTTCTGGCCACAAAAAGCCTTCATCATGATTTTTATCTATGATATTCTTTCTTTCTTCATTGTATCTTTCACCTGGTGTAAACTCAGGTGAATTTGGAGATAATTCTGGCATTTCTGCTAACAGATCACCAAAAATATTCCTTTCTACACAAAACTCCGCCGGTAAAGTAGCTTTAACCAGTCTAACTTTATCTTTTACAGATTTGTACTTTCCATACACATCTACAAACTCTTTATCATTTTTCTCTTTCTCTATATTACAAGAATTTTGTTCTTGAAACATAGTATTCTTCTTTTTTTTCAACTATTCTCTCCAACTACAGAACACTTGCTTGTCTTTCCCTCTACTCTTTATAGTAGTAGAGTCCATATAAGCATCTAGCACTTCTGCAGCTTCTTTATCTTTTTCCACATACTCTTTAGCTGCAAATACAAAAGTTTCTGCCAACTCCTCTTTCTTAAAAGTTCCATCTTCATCAGGTAGTTTATACCCATCAACAAACAATTCACCATTTTCTTTCAGGCCAACTCTTAGAGCTACCTCTCCCTGAGGGCCAATCAGATCATAGAGGTCTGAAAATTTACAACCCCTTCTTGTACATCTTTAGGTACCACAGGTGGAGGTCTACAAATCTCTTTAAGAGTAGATCCTTCTTTCTTCTGTTCAATTCTAACACCTCTTCCTCTCAGATACGTTCCAATAGTACACTTGTAGCCAGAATTTAGATCAGTTATGGTTATCTCTTGACCTCCATCCTCAAAGTTCTTTATTATACTTTGGATGTTTACATCAAAAGGTCTTCCAAGTAAAACTTGATATGGAGCTTCTTCCACAATATGAACTTGCAAGTAGACTGTTAAGTCCCCAACAAAAGGTACATTTCTAGCCATACCCTTAGTAGGCTTTAAACTTCCATTTGCACTTTGCATGTGAATCACTACATCAGGATCCCATGACATCCCAAGTCCCATTGCTATCATTTGATCCATTGATATGATCTGAGAACTACTATCTAGAACAGCTTCCATAGTCTCATCTAAATTATTGACTTTTGGGAATACCACTCTAAGTCCTTCTGATTCTCTAGCCACCAGTATAACTTTATCTTTCTTGTTAGGACCTAGATCTCTAAGGAATTGCTCAACTACATCTTGGTGAACAATAGTACCAGCTTTCAATTCACCAGTATCTTTTGTCAATGTAATAAAAGTCTCCTTTAAAAACCAAATATCTTCAACATTTACTTTCTTTATTGGCTCCACCTCAGAATCTATTTGAATAGGATTCAAATCATTCTGATTAGGTTCTATCTGCAAGAAAGCCTTTTCTGCTCTCTCAACAACCCTTCTATTTCTAGCTTTTCTCAAGATAACAGCTCTAATGCCTGGAGATACAGCCATAAGGTCTCCAACTGGAACAGTAATATCTATATTGAAAATCTTTTCTGACATTTCCTCTTCTAAACCTGGTTTAGATAAAGTAGAAGCATGTCTAAAGTCTTCAATCTTTCTAGCTGTCTCTTTATAAACTATAGCATTCTCTTTATTACTTTCCTTCTGAACATTTCTAACTTTTTCAACCACTATAAAGGATATGGTTATTCAACCAGGTCAAAAAGAAATTAATAATGAACCTGCTAAAGAAAGACCATTTGATAGAGTGGAACCATTGCAAAGAGATCCTATTCCTAGCAACTCCTCCATCCTCAATGGTGGAGGTACATACAACCTTTTATCAAATCCTTTAGGCCTTATAATTTCTACTTCCATTCTCTTTTTAATACCAACTCTTTGTTTATCCTCAGAGACCTTCCTTGCAATACTGTACACATTTCTAGTACTAGATCCCATCATTGAAACACTTAGTTTCCCGACTGGTTCAAGTAAGAAGCCTGACCATTTGAAGTCTGGCTTTTATCCTGATTTTTCAGTTCTATCTAATCTTTCTGAAATCTTCAACAAGGTGTTGGTAAAGACTGATATATCAAAACTATTATGTTGAGGTTCAGAAGGTCCACTAGGCATATTATATCCCATGTCACTTTCTTCTGCAAAGATGAAGGCATTTTTGCCAACTTCCTTATCCCAACCTTTTTGTTTAGCAATAGCTTCAATTTTGTCCTTTCTAGAAGAATTCATATCACCAGATGGAGCAACTTGTCCATCTTTCATGACTATCATTCCTCTTGCATTCCTAACTAAATATCCTTTCTCAAACTGTGATTTCTGATGAGGACAATTTGTAGCAATATGCCCTTTCTCACCACAGAAATAACAAGAATACTCTGTAGGTCCTTGTGGGTTTGCCTACCTATTACCATGGTTCTGACCCATAGTAATAGATTGCATGTGTGGTATATTCATACCATTGTTACCACCTAATGTCTCTGCAAGAACTTTTTGAACTTGAGAGATCAAAGTAGCTTGATTCTCTTCAAATCTAGATTGCACCTGTTTCAAAGCAACTTCATGCCTATCCATTGTATCAGCAATCTTTCTTTCAAATTCATTCTTCTCAACATTTTCCCTTTTTATATTAAAAGGTGTGTAACTTCTTTCTCTTTCTGTTTCAGAAGCTAAAGACATTCCAACTATTGCAAAACCATCATCCATGTTATTCTCACAGATGTGGGCAGCAGCCGCTATCACATCCTCAATAGGATACTTGTCTTCCCTTCTTCTAGGATTATCTGGGTTAGCTATATAAGTCTTTTCCAGTCTATCCTTTACTTTATCCCAGAAAGCAGCTTCCAAAGATCTGCCAAACAGAGTTACTGCCTTTAAATTAGATATAACAGCAGGTGGCTTTGCATACTCATATTCAAACAGCCTTTTAAACTTAAAGAACTTATCAAAGTTCTTCAATGGAATATATGCATACTCTGAATTTAACTTTCTTAACTTAGTCAGAGAACCTCCTTCTTCTAAAGAAGACTCTGGAAAGTTTTGCTTCAAAGCCTCTTTGAATGTTCCCCACTTTCTACTTTTTGTTTCAGGGTAAGCTTCAACCCTTTTCTTTGTATCATGGGTCATCCAGTCTGTGGCTAAATAAATCTTTGCTGCATCATCTTTAATTCCCATTTTCAGGAATATTTCTTCCACTTGTTGCAACCAGCTTATTAAACTGCCAGGATCTACATGGTCAAAGATAGGTGCTAGTTTGGACTTCCTAGGAAGCTTATCATTCTGGATTTCCTTCAATGCTTCTGGGAAAAGTCCATGAACTCCCACAAAAGTTGTCCTTGTATTATCATTGTTTCTGGGTATATCATCATCTCCTCTACCTTGTCCACTTGGACCAGCACTAGCAGTACTAGTAGCAGGCATAGTAGTAACTTCTCTGAAACTCTTTTTAGATTTTTGTGTTGAAGCAGGTAGTCTATAAGACTTTCCAATCCCAACAGTAGATTTAGGCGGATGTAAACAATCAAATTCACCAGGTATGGACTCCCAATTATTGTTAGATGACAGAACAAAAGAACCAGGTAATATTGGATCAACACTTTCAGGCTCTGGTACTGATTTCCCTTTACCCTTAGATGCAGAACTAGTAACACTTCTTTCTCTTGTAGAAGATCTGGATTGAAAGTTTAAAACTTCTTCACCAGCTCTTTGGGAATTCTTTGTCTGACGCTTTGGTTTAGGTTTGCTAGGTACACTAATTTTGACAAGTGAACTTCACAATCCAAAAATAAAGCAAAAGCTCTATGTAGCACTGTATAGAACAAAACAGTACTTTGTTGCACAACACAAATTTCTTTTTAAAATGCACTAAGGCAAAAGTAGCACAAGAGGGTTTTGAACAAGACAGGTGTTCACTGCACAATCACAACCAATTGACCACAAGATCAAACAATCAATTTCAATAACACAACCAGTCCAATTCAACCAACAATGATCTTTATACAATATTGCAATAAACACCAGTGATACGACCACAGAAATACCACTACCATTTTCAGCCTCGTGGGATTGATCACTCCAGTCCTAAGTTCCACGGCGTATTACGCACATTTAACCACCAGTATATGTGTACAAAGGTGTACAAGACTGTAGAATGGCACTAAATGGGTCTTCTCAGTGTAGGTATTACCTAAGTATGCACTCAAGTAAAGCGTTGCGGCACTTGTTCTAAGGTCCAATGCATATAACTTGATGGCCCCAATACTGTATAAACCAACGTGTAGGTAACGAAGTACCACGGCACTACTCAGAAGGCCAGACTTAGAAACCAGGTAGCAGTAGCTCTGTGTGCTAGTCATATCTAATGACCACTGTTGAGCCACAGAAGGGTCTAGACGTATGATGTAACACAAAGTACTTCCAACGACGCGGAAGTAGAACACATAAGAAGATACAGTGTTTTCAATGTTTTCAATTATGATATTCGTCTACGTCTACGAGAGACTAAGGTTAAGATACGACCTCGACGAACTGGACTGTGAGTAATGTAGGGAGGATGGTCTACAGTGGATACTAGGAGGGCGGTAATTATATGAATATCAAAAAAATGACCATAGGGAGGGCGGTCTACAGTAGATACTAGGAGGGCGGTAAGTTGGAAACAAATGGCAAATTACATGAATATCAAGCATGGGTTCAAGATGGATGTGGGTTAGTGAGGCAGTCAGGCTTGACTGGCAGGTGCACTAGAGCCACTTGGTGTATGGGTAGGAGGAGTGGGTAGTGCAAATGAGGCTTTAGAGTAGAGTGGGCCAATGTTAGTTGTTTTCGATTTTCGGCCAGTTGACGTTGTAAGATGAGATGTTAGCAGTGTAGGCGTGAGTGCAGATCAATGAGAGCATGTTCAGCCCATGCCAGAGCAATAGGGACACGCTCTACCGATCGACGCTTGCGTGATAGCCTAAAGCGTGCACATGCCACATTAGATGTGATAGGCGGGAGGCAACGACGACCGGGAAAAATGGCGAGATGAATTTTTTGAGTATGTTTGAGTAGTCCTCGGCAGCTACAAGGTATGGGAGGAATGGGAGGACAGAGAGATTGACGGGCAAGTGGGGGTTCAAGTGTATGAGTGATGGCAGGCATGGAAATTTTTTTTTTTTTTTTTTTTTCCGTATTTGGTTCGAGTGTTGGGCAGTATTGGGTGTTTGGGTGTTTGGGTTTGAGCCGAAACCTCACCAGATAGACTGGTGGTACTGAGCGTATGAGATAACGTTGTTTATCGAGTGCCCAAAGCTCGACAGCGGACGGAACAACGAGGAGACCACCCGAGGTGAGGGGTGATGGTGGTGGTGGTGGTTGTTGTTGTTGTTGTTGTTGTTGTTAGCAAACTACTGCAATACTTTCTAAAAGCGGCAAGATTATAACCCAATATAGGATACCCTGTTCCCGTGTACTATACTTCATCCCTACCTTACGCGGTGCACCATATGCATCATATCTCTCATAACTGTCAAGTATTGTGACATTTGTTTGTACTATGTAAATAGAAATACTGTATATAAGAAATAGAACCTGGGCAAGGAAGGACAGGTTCCCAAGCCCCCCCATAGAGCTAATAGCATTTGTGTGTGAAAAAGCTTAAGTCCCTCTGAGTGATTAGAAAGTTTTAAAGTGTTAACCGTTGCGTTAAGTTTATAAGTCAGTGTGCCTAGGTGTTTACAAGCGGAATTGTCTGGTACCGCGGAGCCTGTGTGTGTAGTGTGAATAAGAGTGGATTGTCTGGTCACTCGTTGAACTCGTCGTCTGGCAGTTCTGAAATCCTCCTATAACCAACTTCACTAAGTGAGAAGTTGTCTGGCATCTCCCAACAATCGTCTGGTTGTTGTATCGTTTGTAGTCACTGGTTGTGGTGATTTGTTCAGTTACACGTTAGTTTGTTTGTGTGGTGTGTAGCATAGAGTTATCTGTGCCGCGTCGGTTTTGACTGTGTCTCCGAGCTCCTCTTACAAAAACCTTATTCGCTTCCCAGAGTTTGTTAGTCCTCTAAACCCCACAAACTTAAAAGTCTTTGTGTGTTTTGTGTGTGTTTTAAGTGCTTGGTAGATTCATTTGAGTTAGCTAGCACCTCTTCTCATTCATACCCCATACCAAGCACATCACCGGACTATAAACAGACCAGGGCAACTTTATGTTTTTGGTAGGTTTTCCCTTCACAGGCACAATTCATGTTATAAAGACAATCCCCAGTGACCCTGTGACTCTATGGTACTCTCCTAGATTTTCTCTCTCCAAGTTACTGCCCTTTTATACATACTGCCAGTCCAAAATAAATAAAAACAGGAATTATAGCTAAACTGTCCTGTTTTATATATATACCTATATCCGTGTATGCAGATTGTAAGTATCTGTGTCAAGTATGTCTATTATAACTTGTTATAGATCTATTTTATGAGGCAAACCTCAAGAATGTGTTTCCATTCCATTATTTTTATTGTGAGCAGTATTCAGCCCCTTTATAGGAGTAAATACCCCAGAACTATTCTAGATCCATTATTTCAACTCTATTTCGTGTTCCATCTATTTTTAGTTTCCGCTGGGTTTTTAATCTTTATTGACCAGAGGAAAATGTTCTCCTGATAATTATATGATGCAATTGATGTTGTGATGTCAGAGTTCCCATTATAAGTTTGGGTGAGTCTGATTCAACAGTGGATGGCCATTGAACAATTCTCTACATCACAACTATACTGACTAGCCTAGAACCTTGATACACATGTTGTACCATAGGTAATAGAACATGCTTTATTACTCAAATCACAACACATTTTGATTGACAAGGCAGGCACCTTTCAACCCTCTATATCCCTTACTGCAAATGCCTAAAATGATTAATCACCTGGCTTTTAATGCAGGTGCCGAAAATCGGCGCATCATCTCCCCCAAACTAAAAATCTTGGCCGTCCCCGGTCAATTCTTCAGCCAATCTACTGGCTTTATTTTATAGTACAGCAGTTGTTAAGAGTTCAATAAAATTTTCCTTTAACATTATTCACCCAGTCAATATTCCATTATCCAAACACCAGATCGAAAGCTGCTATGGCACAATTACGTGACTTTTTGCTGTACTGCCAGAACTGAATACAAATAGCTTTAGCCTCACGAACTTAGAAGTGTGTTTTCCTAACTCGTTTGTTTTAAAAATTTTCTTGAATATCGGCCCTCAACACGAGCTGATTCTCATCACAGGTGAGTCATTATTACATTATACATTGTTATTTCTTTTATTCACATCTTTTTCCTTTTCATGCTTGTCACTTCATTATATATGGGTTCAACTTTGCTCTTTCTCTCTTCTTATGATTCCTATCCCTCTGACTCTCAGGATTTACAGAACGAGCCGGGACTTCATTCTCTCTCTTCTGACTTTTGTTCTACTACTTTTAATTGTTCTATTCTTCTTCTCTGTTGGCTGCATTCTCTCCCTTCTTCATTTGCTCCAATGGCGCCCAAACAACCAACAGACAACAAACGCAGTAGCAAAAAGATGGCTCCAACAACTGAAGTAGCAAGTTCTCAAAAACACGTTGTGAATTCTCTAAATCCCATTCCTTCTTTTGAACCTGTCTCACTTCCTATCATTCGGCATCATATGTTACAAAAGGCGTTAACAAAAATTCAGACTCAACTCTCTGAAATTTACATCGCCAACTTCAAATGTCCGGACTACAAGAATAATTATCCTAGCACCCGTGTCCTGGAAGCTCTAACATATGCATACCTCGACTAGGTAAGCCATTTTCTTTGTTTTTCCTTTTTTCTTATATTAATATCTTTATTTCTTTTCCTAGTCTCATTTATTCAACGATTGGGCTAACGAGACAGACTTGCCTTATTATGCCCATTGCTTTTGGTGGTCTATTTCTCGTCTCGCTTGGCTGCTTCGTGACAAGAAGTGCCCAGAGTACGAGGACTTCGAACCCCTTGTCATTTCCAAATCGACTATGAAACGACTTCGCCAACTGAAACTTTCAGTAGGTTCATCATTATATTCCCTTTTCTAAACTAATTTTCTTTATAGCCTTTTTCCCTCTCTCGGCAGCTACCGGACATAGACTCGTACGACTTCAAGAACAAATTATCTTTCGAATTTGATTCATTGCCAGAGTTCTTATCCCTCTTGATACCGAAACATCTTCAGCTGCTCCTCCTGTGAAGGTTCTTACTGAAAATCCACCAATCAAGGATGCCTACTCACCTTCTTCCGACAACTCCGATGATTTCGAACAATTGGACGAACTTGCTTCTCCTCCTAAGAAGAAGGCGAAACACGCAATCCTTCCCCTTCTACTTCGAAAATCATTACACATTCTGCAGCTAAGAAACCCAAGTCAGTTGCTCCTGCTCGCGGTCGTGGTCGACCCAAGAAAATCAAACCCAAGGTTCCTATTCTTTATTGCTTTATCTTTCTTTTTATTTATTTCATCTTTGTCTAGGCTATGGAAGCAAGTGCCAGTGAGGATGATGAAGTCGTCAACATTGTTACCGTCAATTTGTTTGAGATTACTTATGCTACTAACACAGTAAGTATCACTTCTTTTATCTTTCTTTCTTTATTAATCTTTTTAAAACAGCCTACTGGAAGCCGGAAATTGCTTACACAAGATTCACCTTTCGCATCTGCCGCCGCTACTATTCCTTTTCAATTTGTTGATCCCACTGGCTTGTGGCATAAATTCAAAGACCTCATCTCCGTTAACCGATCTCTCCAAGGTTACAGTCTCAACACGATCTGCGCTGGTTGCTTAACTGGCAATCTGAGTCAACCTTGCGTGTGGCGCAGTGAGGACAACAAGTGCAGCGTTTGCGAGAACTGGAAACACCCGTGTTCATTTCAGTATTCTCTTGACAGTATGGTGAAGGTTCAGGACTTAGCATACCAAAAAGGGCAACAACACCCTGCAGGTAAGCTTTCATCCCTGTCTTTCCTTTATATCATTCTAATAGTTTTTCTAGTTATCAACTTGCACATCTCCAATCTTCTACAGCTTCACACCAAGTTCGACAGTCTGGTTCAACAGTCTAATTAAGCACACGAGTCTGCCAAGCGTCTTAGTTCCTTGATCCTCACCAAGCAGCAGCGTCTTCGTGATGCTTGCATTGACACCCGTAGTGTCCTTTGCTCTCTTGAACCTGATGCAGACTTCATTGCAAACAACACTACACCTGGGCCAATCTTTCCAGCCTGAGAAAGTGCTTGAGAAAGAGTAAAAAAAAGAAAAAGAATTTTATTTGGAATAAAACTGATATTTAAAAGGGAAAATTGATAGTATCTGTGTTCAAATACAATGTGTTTTTGGTGTGGGAAAGTATACGTATTTCTCAGAAAATTTTAAAAAATTTTCAAAAAAAAAAAAAAAATTTTATTCTGAATTTTTCTAAAATTTCGGTCAGGAAACAAAATGCCCGACTTATCCCGACTTATCCCGACTTATCCTGATTTTTTTGCCTTGAGTGGCACATGTTTCATCGAGTTCAAAATATTTTTTACACTAGTTCAATCGCTAGGTAAGCAATTACAATATGTTATTCTTTGCATGCCTGACTTGCTCAGGCATACGTCTGGCACAGCGTGCCTGCGGAATCTGCTGGTTCCGTACCACAGGTTCAATCGGAGTCCTCTGGCCCATACCAGGATTCACCATGGCACAGCATGCCTGCGAAGTATACCAGTTCAGTACTAGTTACACACCCTCTGGCACAGCGTGCCCACAGAGTCCTATTAGGCTCATTTTCGGCTCTCATGTATTTTAATGTATACTATTGTTTACCAGTAGCAGGTGGATAACTTCTGAGACACAAAGGTTTCATTCCTTTGTGCTCACTTGTTCATCCACCAGGTATGATTTACTGGCAGTTGTATTTCATGTTGTGCTCACTGTTGTTCATCTATTAGTCGTATCTGTTCATTGTCGAATAAATTTATTCCATCACTTACTTTGTAATCTCAATGTCAGATGCATTACAAACCCAATCTGGAAACACAGCTGGAGGATCGTCAAATAGACAGTCTCAAACTACTGGAACGGATGAACATCAACCTCATGGACTCCAATTCATTGCTACCACTGTCACGGAACTCGAAACAGTCATTGAGTCTTTCAGACAAGGGACAGTTAGAAAATCATCCACGATGCGTGAAATTACATCCAGAATTGTCAGACAAACAGAAATGTCCAGTGAAGAGATTGAGAGCACCATCAAATCCTATATGGAGATCATCGAAGGAATTGAGAAAGAACAAAGAGAGGCAGATGATCGAGGAAATGAGGTTGGAGGAGGAGGAGGTAGACATGCTGAGCAGCAAGAGGATGAGGTTGGAAGCCAAGCAAACAGGGATGAAAGAGAAAATCTGGTTGATCAATCGCTTGAGTGACGGACCAGCGGCAGACACGATCATTCAAGGTCAACATCGCTGTCTGACTCTGTTCGAGAGAATAAGCGATCACGCATTGACAAATCACTCTTCCCCTGGCTTGCCGAAGATGTCATCCAATCTGCTACATTGTTGCCACACAAATGTCGAACCCACAAGCTTGTTGAGTTTTACAATCAAGACCTTAAGCTCAGCAAACGAAGGGTTATCACGTCGCTCTCTTGCCCTTACTACCCCGATTCAGAATGGGGATTGTTGTTGTAGGATCGAGTGGCCAATTTTGATGCACTGTTGGGAAGCCTCCACTCTGCCATCATTCATAAGCCACAAATCAAGAAATTGGGAGAAAAACTTGAGTTATGACTCACTGGAGAATCCGAAGTCATCAAAATGGTCAGAATCCAAGGCGATTAGATCAACGTGTTCACTATGTACAAGCACACAGTCTTATTTGCCTTTCCCCATCGTGGACACAAACTTGAAGTATGGTTCGACCACATCTCTTCCTTGTTCTCCGCAGTCAGCCCAAGTGTTCATGGACGGGTCATCTCATATGATAAAGCTGCTAGACGCTTCATTGGAGGAAGGCGCGACCTTTCGTTCGAAGACATCTATGCCATCCAACACCTTAAAACAGCCCATTTTGACTCCTATGGTGTTGGCGTCCATGACAACGAATATGGCGGGTTCAAGAAGACTCGTCAAGTTACAGAGACAGACGTTTTGTAGGAAGTGGAATGCCGGAATATGCAAGCTTGGAGGAAAGTGTAAATATCCACATATCTGCGCTAGATGTAGAGCCACGAGACACGTTGCTACCAATTGCACAGCAGACAAAGGAGGAGAGGGTACTAAGAGAAAGTGACGAGTGGGGGCTGCCAAGGTATAGGAGAGGTTTAGGTTGGATGCCAGGGGAGCGAGCGTATAGTTGAATGTCTAGGTGGATGGAGGTTGAACCTCCCTTACCGGGACCACAGGCTTTAATAACTCAGCAGCAATGAATACAATCAAAGATAATCCTCACCTTTTCAAAATAGTAAGCCCTGTT
Source organism: Omphalotus guepiniiformis (assembly GCA_028554645.1). Classification (NCBI taxonomy): domain Eukaryota; kingdom Fungi; phylum Basidiomycota; class Agaricomycetes; order Agaricales; family Omphalotaceae; genus Omphalotus; species Omphalotus guepiniiformis. The sequence goes on from JAQOOI010000019.1 coordinate 1,155,961, forward strand.
CACAAAGACGTTCTAAAAGCTCTTTGCACCAGGCATCCAAATAAGCCATTCATCAATTCCGTGTGTGTGGGATTTGAAGAAGGGTTTTGGCCATGGGCAAACACTCATTGTGGTGACGGATATTCTGATACTTGGGATAATTTGTATATGCCACCATGGTCAACCAACGAAAGAGAATTCTTGCATGTGCAGTGAGATGTCGAGATATCTAAAGGATATTTTTTGTCGTCGTTTGGGCCAGACTTGTTGCCCAGAATGTTCAGTTTACCTATCCATGCTGTTCCAAAACCTAGGTCTACTAAATTCCGCTTAGTTGTAAATCAATCAGCAGAAATTTACGCACCTAATTCAATGATACATCGACAAGACATTATGGGAGCACCATTGGATAATATCCAATACCTCGGTGCTGCATTGTTGGTGTATCATGAACAACATGGCTATCATATCCGCCTTTGCATGTTTAAGTCAGACATTTCAGGAGCATATTGTCTCTGCCCTATGCATCCACTTTGGCAAATAAAGCAGATTGTAACGATGAATCAGTTGACGGCTGAAGAAATGCATAGTGAAATATCATATACGTTAATCTGCAATGTTGACCGTAACAATGCATTTGGAAATCACAGTGGAGGAAGAGTCTTCATATCCTTTAACACACTTGTAACATGGATTGCTACCAACATTGAAGGAATCAAGGACTTGTTCACATATGTTGATGATGATCTTGGGTTCGAACCTGATGGAGAGTTTGAATGGTATCAGCCATATCATGAAATGTTCCCAACTCACCAAACATCATTGCTAAACTTATGGGATTGCCTTGGAATTCCTCACGATTTTCCAAAACAAATCCACGGCCTTATCCTGCCTATCATAGGATTTGACGTCAACCCTAACAAGATGTCTGCTACTATGACTTCTGAGTCCAAAGGAGAGTTATTACAAGTGTTGAATGATTTCATTAAGGCTAGAAGGAAGACGTTACAATGCTTCCTTCAAATTGCTGGATAGTCGAACTGGTCTTTTAATGTCAATCCTCTATTGAAGCCAGGATTATGTCATGTTTATGAAAAGATGAAGGGAAAGACGAAACCTTTTGCTGCAATAGCACTCAATAACGGGGTGCGAGACGACGTGAAGTGGATGATAGCGCATCTCGAGAAATCTAGCAGAGTGTTCTTGTTCAAGTCTTTGATGTGGAGAATCAACAAAGCTGATCTTGTGATCTACTGTGACGCGACACTGGAGGGCATGGGAATCTGGATACCTGAGCAAAAGCTGGGTTTTTATTGCCCTACACCTCCACATCCTTTGATCAACAATATCTTCTTCTTTAAAGCTCTCTGTATAGCATCTGCAATTCTCTTAGCAGCCAATTGGTCCACCAAGTTGCTTGAAGAGAAAATTTGCAAGGCTGTCATTTTTTCAGATAGTTTGAATTTCGTCGACATCTTCGCCTCTCTACGTGCTTCCCCAGGATATAATACCTTGCTCAAGGTCTCAGTCGACATTCTAATCAAGTATGATATCAACTTATGAGTTTTCCTGGAGCACGGAACCAAGTGGCGGACGCGTTGTCTAGACATGAATTCAATTGTGCACGTTCTCTTCAGCTAGGCCTCACCATCTCACCATATTTACCCCCTCAAGGTACGCTGGGAGTTACCAAGAAATGAATTTAACTCTTTCAACTGGGTCCAGACAGCCTCTTTGTGAGGCTTGGACCTGAGAGTGTTTGGTACATGAACGCTCCGTTGCATTAGGGATGGTGATCGATACTTCTACCCGATTGACGTATTCCTCAACCCTAAATTCATACATTGCTTTCTGTATGCTACACAAATTCCCTATCAAACCAATGGAACAAACACTCAGTTTCTTCACGGTTCTACATGGCTTGTCATATCGAGCCACATTCAGTCAATTCCTACCTATCAGGCATTTGCAATCAATTAGAGCCACACTTCCCTGACGTGCGCAAAGCACGCAAACATCTTCTTGTCTTGCGCACACTTAAAGGATGTAAACGACTCTACAGCAAACCTGTTAAACGCAAACTACCTCTCAGCCTTGATGACATTACTCGTGTCGTTAACCACTTGCATGCTAGCAACAACCATGATGACCACCTCTTCCTCGCAATGATCCTTACCAGTTTTCATGGCCTATTTCATCTGGCTGAACTCAGCATGCCGGATCTTGCTAAACATCGCAATTTCTGGAAAATCACTAAATGATCGTCAGTGAAATGGCTTGATGGTGCTTTTTCTTTTGAATTACCAACTCACAAAGCAGACCCGGGGTATGAAGGAAATCATCCCATCATACGTTGTCACCCTGCCCTACCTGCTTCAGTTGACCCTTACCAACCTTTCCTATCTTATCTTCACTCTCGCAACAGCTTATTCCCACTTCACCCTTACCTGTGGTTACACAAAACAGGTTCAGCGCCTACTCGTTCTTGGTTTATGCACTGTCTTCGACACTTTTTTCCTTCTACTGGCATAGCTGGACAGCCCATGTGCACAGGCAGTGCAACTTCTCTGGCTAATCTCGGTGTTTTGCCACATATTATTCAAGCTGCCGGTCACTGGTCTTCAGAAGCTTTTCAAATATATATAAGAAAAAGCCCGGTTCTCCTCCAAGCATTTCTCTTTCACAATGTCTCTACTCCAATTGTTTGACACCACCACGTGTGTCACTTCACTTTCAATTGCATCTTCACCCCTTCTTTCCTTTCCTCACACTCTTCAATAGCCAATATGGCGCTTACACACGCAGTGTTTCCACATTGTAATATATATGGTCATCCAGCGCGTGCCGTCCGATGCTTCGGGCTATTCATCGAGTGACGTGAGAGCTGAACTTAAGCGATTGGTCGAGTTTAAAATATTTTTTACGCTAGTTCAATCACTAGGTAAGCTATTACAATATGTTATTCTTTGCACATCTGACTTGCTCAGGCATACATCTGGCACAGCGTGCCTGCGGAATCTGCTGGTTCCATACCACAGGTTCAATCAGATGTGCCACTCAAGGTCAAAAAATCGGGAGAAGTCAAGATAAGTCGGGCATTTTATTTTCCAGCTGAAATTTTTTTTAAATTCAAAATAGAAATTCAAAATAGAAATTTATTTATATTTTTTTTAAATTCAAAATAGAAATTTATTTATATTTTTTTTGAAAAATTTTTAAAATTTTCTCAGAAATACTTATACTTTCCCACACCAAAAACACATTGTATTTGAACACAAATACTATCAATTTTCCCATCTAAATATCAGTTTTATTCCAAATAAAATTCTTTTTCTTGTTTTTACTCTTTCTTAAGCACTTTCTCAGGCTGGAAAGATTGGCCCAGGTGTAGTGCAAGACTCAGATGGAATTGTTGGCTGCCACGCTCAGTTGGAAGGTTGACGATTTTTGTCTTCGCAACGCCATCAATGTTAACAACCAAGAAGAAGCGATTGCAGTAGATCAAGCGTACCTCAATAAAGCCAAAGAAACCGCTAATCAAAGTGCAGGTGTTGGGGATTCTGAGGAGGTAAGTCCAGCTCAGCTGTGATGTAGAGGAAAAAGTTACCATAGGAGAATGTTAGACCTCTCTCTTTCTCTGGTAGAAGACAGCACTTGCATATCCACATTTGGTTCAGAGTAGAAACGGAAACTTATAGAACTCACAACTGAGAAAAAACCGCTGTCAGACCCTAGTAGATGTTGAAGCCAGTCAAATTGGTGTGAAGGCAGATGAAAGAACTATGCCTACGTTGATTAACACTATGCCTACATTGATTAACACTTGGACTTTGAGCCAGGAATTGTGTATGAGAAACCAATAGTATACTAAATCTAAAAGACAAACCTTGAGAGTCCTGTCTCAGAGATATGAGCCCAGTTTGAGGTCTAAAGTGTGGTAGAAAGATGCACCTGCATTGGAATAGTTGGAAATAAGATACCAGTAGGCTATCCGGAAAAAATTTGTAAAGGTTTTCAGAATAAATGAGACGGATCAGAGAGTTCTTGGACAGACCAGAATGTGTAACAAGCCCTTGATGAACGAGGTCAGTCACCCAGCAGTCAGAGACCCAATACTCTGAAATTGGTGAAATGACATTCACTGATCTATGGGGACCGGCAAGCACAACTGGTATCCGGGGTGAACCACAGCTGTAACCTGCTTTCCAAGAATACATTACCATTTGAGGGACCATACTGTCAAGGCTAGAGATCCCATACTGACCAGCAAGCAAAGCTTCCAAGGGTCTAAACACTGGCCACTTGCATAACGGAAGCTGAAATGGATACAATGTTGTGAGTAGGATTTCTGGAGATAATTTGAGAAGAAAATGAACCTCCTGAGAAACTATCAAATCTATAATCAATGGTAATTTGCAGAGAAGGAAGCACTAAAACACACAAAGCTCCAATTACAACAGCAATAAATAGTGCACCTAAGCTAAATGACAGTGGTGAAAGCAGAAAGATGGAAAGTGTAAGATGCAGTAGGGATTCTGTAGAGCTCAGTAAGCTGCAGGGCTGAAGGCTTCAAGAGATTCAAAGATCCACATGCTGTTGTGGTGTATAGGGGGGAAAACAACATAGATAAGAAGTGAGCATATCCTGAGGACAAAAGAGAGAACTCGTTCTGGAAAATTGCTAAAGAAGTTTGGCAAGAAGGCAGTGCAGGCAGTAAGTTTACAAAAGAAGTGGTTTTATAAATGAGAAAGATAAACTTTAGGTTGTGGAAGGCCAGCCACTTTCAAAATATTCCAAATAAGGGTATTCCAAAGACTCATGCTGTATGGGGCAGAAGTTGTGTATGAGGTGGGAAAGTGTCTGAGAGCGGCATCTTGTTGAAACGGTCACAGTGGACTACCGGGAACAGATCAGCTATAAGACGGTGTAGTGACTATGAAATGAACGAGAGAGATACTCAAATGAGCACAATCCAACTCAAATCAAAATGATGTAGGGTGAGGTGTGACTGGCGTTGTCAGAGATTCCGCACAGTTAGACGCAACAATTGAACTTCGAATCTGCAGGGTTACAGGTGTCTTTATCTCAATCTGGGTGAAAAATGGCAGAGAATATCTCAAAACACAAGATTCAGACAGAAGGTAAGGGTGGTTTTCAGGGTTCAGGAGGGATTCAGGACAATCAATCTCGATGTTAAACTTGATCCAATGGTCAGACAATGCAGGGAACAGTTTCAGATGCAGCACAGACAGTTTCAGCAGGCAGATTCAGCATAGACAGAACAGCAGTTTCAGCAAAGATTCAGTATCTCTTTCAATTTATCTGCCACAAGGGACTTTACAGAAGTTTTCACAACTGGATATTTCTCAAACTGAACTCTAAAGAGCCAGGCTATATTTTGTCTAAGAAGGTTTTCCTGCTTTGGCTTGTAGCTTTGGGCAGTACTTGCTTAAGAAAATCTAAATAGATACTCTGTAAGCTATATATACTAAATCATAAAATCAAACATATATCTCAAAATTAAAAGAGTAATCTGAACAGTAAATGAGTCAAAAGTAGGTAAGTATCAATTGAGCAGAGATTGGATTCTTTTTAGGTAGTTTTCTAGGTAATTTTCCAGTTAGATAGTCAAAAAGTAGGAACTTTGGGTATAGATTGGTATAAAAACAGAAACATATCGCTTTGTCCGCGTTGTAGGTGTGTTAGGGCGTACCCAGGGTATCTAAATAAAGGTCCAGAACCTGTAAATAGCAACCAGTATCCTGACAGGTGACATTCTCCTTAGTGCATTGCAAATCTGGTCCCCTATAAGTTTCTCCAAAATTGGCACATTCTCCTCTACTAGGGCAGCATTAGGAGTTGTGTAGAAGCTCTAGAGCTTATCTAGACCATGCTTCATCGTTTCTATCAGCCACAGTAAGGTACAGTAGCTGTTTATTTCAAGTTTTACCCCTATACATCTTTTTTTGGTCAGATTTGTACTCAGGTTATATTTCTTGTTTAGGATAGCTCTCAGCTTCTCCTAGGACAGTATTCTATCCCATAGTTCCGTCTAAGACCTCCAATTAGAGTGCCTTTGTCTTTCATCAAGTTCAGAGGGTTACTGAATTTCAGAGAGATACTCAGACCCAGAGAGATACTCATTTTCAGTATCTAACTCCTTCCATCATGAGTATTGAGTATCTAACTCATTTGTGCAGATGTAACTTTGAATCTACTTCTCCATTATTACACAGATTGACAGTTTCTCTTAGTGACATTATGTTCACATAGTACTCAATGTACAAATATTTCTCTGGTAATACAATCTTCAAGATTGCCCATATTCTCAGCATTCAATCTTGTAGTGCCAACTTAGTTAGCAAGACCAGCTGGAACTTTTTGATCAGTCCAAAGGACTTAGATAGTTGTTCAATTGAAGTGAAAATCCATCAACCCCTTGGATTACAGTCAACAACACTTGGTAGAGTCTCTAGTTATTAGAGGGTGGGTCTGACCAACTCAATCTGGTATGGAACCTTGGAATTCCAACACATCTGGAGAGGCATAACTAGTATCTCTTTGTATAACCCATTGGTCACAGTTGCTTAGCACCAGATCTAGTACTGTAGCAAACACTACACTTAGGTATTGTGAGTACAAGTATGTTTCATGTCTTAACTAGCAGTCTGAGGTGACTCTAGTCCTTTATGTTCAGTTTTCAATGCTTGAACATTCCATATTTACTTCAATCTGATAGATTTCAGTACTGAAAGGCTTTTTGACGCAACAACGGTAAGTGTATACTCACCGATAGCTGATAGTTTCTTGGACAGATAAGCAGTAGAGGTCAAACTTGAGTAAGTATTCAACTTGTCGTCCTTGCTGGACGACCTACTACTTTTATATGTAAAATACATGGTCCGTGCTCATGTATATAAAGTAGTGTATAATTAAGAAGTACTAGTATCTATAATACTGTCCAATAGCTATAATTCCTCTTGGGAATTTAGCGTAATCATACTTGCATATTAATGCGATGTCGGACTACTGTATGTGTACGTCTACACTAAGCAGATATTCCAACACTCCCCCTTGCTAAGAACATGTACATAATGTTTCGAAAGCATAATCATAAAGTATAGTTACTTGAAGAACTCGATCTGTAAGTAGGAGACGTGTTGCCAAAATAAAGTAGCTCCTAAGTTCTTCGTAAGTAGATCTGCGGTCTGCTGATCAGTAGGTACATAAAGAAGTTCGATCTGTTTTGATTCAACCCATTCTCGGATTTGGTGATATCGAACATCGATATGTTTTGTACGTTTGTTGGCAACAGGGTTTGATGCGATGAACAGTGACCCTTGATTGTTGCCTAGTAAGGCAACATATTTGACGTCAAAGCCTAGCTCGGTTAGAATAGACTTTAGCCAAATGATTTGCTTCCCAGCTTCGCTAAGCGAGATGTATTCTGCTTCTGTGCTGGAAGCGGTAACAACCTTCTGTAATTGTAACTTCCATGTGATAGGCGCGCCAGCAAGGAATATGATATTTCCTGTTTGGGAGTGTCGCGTATCAGGGCATTGTGCGTAGTCACTATTGGAGAAAGCCATTAAACCTAGTCCTTCTTTTCCATCATAAACTATCCTATATTTATTTGTGCCTCGCAGGTACTGTAAAACATACATTGCCCATTGGTAATGTTGTTGTGAAGGATTTATTGAGTACTGCGATAGCTTCGTGACAGCATAAGCAATGTCTGGTCTCATGCCAAGCATTAAATAGAGCAAAGATCCAATAACACGTTGGTATTGAGTGCGAAGTTTTAGATCAACTTCCTGTGTGTTCTTCCCTTGTTTGAAGTTGGTGGGAAGAGGAGTAGATGCGACCTTTGCATTCCACATACCGAAACGTCTCACAATTTTTTCGAGATACGTGGTTTGATCTAGATATAATCTTCGATTCTTTCGGTCACAGGTTATGCGCATTGACAAGAATTCTTTGGGTTCGCCTAGGTCTCGGCATTCCCAGGTATCCATAAAGCGCTGTTTGAGTTCTCTCATCAGCTTCTTATCTGGACCTATAAACATTGCATCATCGACATAGACTAGAGCAATCACCAATTGTTTGCCTCGTCGAAAGATGAATAGTCCGGCGTCAACTTGACTTCGTTTAAAGCCTAACTTCTTCATCGACTGTTCACATTCGCGCCACCAGGCTAATGATGCCTGTTTAAGTCCATACAAAGCGTGTTTTAATCTCCAAACTTTATTCCCCTTCCAGAAGCCCTCGGGCTGTTCCATATATATCTCCTCATCTAGCTTGCCATACAAGAAGGCAGTTTTAACATCTAGCGCCTCGATGTCCCAATCTTCGAGAGCTGCTATTGCCAAAAGGAGACGAACTGTTTCGTATCAAACGACAGGGAAAAACAGTTCATTGTAATCTATTCCATCCACTTGAGAGAATCCCTTAGCAACAAGACGTGCGCGATATCGGCTGTCTTTCTTTTTATTGAAAACCCATCTACATTTAATTGCTTTCCGATCTGCCGGTAAATTGACTTCTTCATAAACCTTCCGCTTCTTTAAAGCTTCTATCTCTTCGTGACAACCTTGGAACCATGGTTTTTGTTCTGATCTCGGAAGACGTAAGATGTCTTTATAATCCCATTCTTTAATTACATCACTTTCGGGAATTTCCGATTGGTTCATAAGGTGCGCAACGTAAGCAACTCCCCCTTCCTGAGCACATCTGGATAGAGAGGCTTCACGAGCAGTCTCATCCGACGGTCCAGATTGGGAAGGATCTGGTGCTGTACAAGAAGGCAGTTTTAACATCTAGTGCCTCGATGTCCCAATCTTCTAGAGCTGCTATTGCCAAAAGGAGACAAACTGTTTTGTATTGAACAACAGGGGAAAACAGTTCATTGTAATCTATTCCATCCACTTGAGAGAATACTTTAGCAACAAGACGCGCACAATATCAGCTGTCTTTCTTTTTGTTGAAAACCCATCTACATTTAATTGCTTTCCGATCTGCCAGTAAATTGACTTCATCATAAATGTTCCGCTTCTTTAAAGCTTCTATCTCTTCGTGACAACCTTGGAACCATGGTTTTTGTTCTGATCTCGGAAGACGTAAGATGTCTTTATAATCTCATTCTTTAATTACATCACTTTTGGGGATTTCCGATTGGTTCATAAGGTGTGCAACGTAAGCAACTCCCCCTTTCTGAGCACATCTGAATAGAGAGGCTTCGCAAGCAGTCTCATCTGATGGTCCAGATTAGGAAGGATCCAGTGCAGTACGTGAACCCAGATTGCCCTGACGCTGTAAGGCATCTATGACATGTGTGCGACGGTGGAATTGTTGCTCAGTCATCTGTTCAGACTGAATTGGGTCACTACGTCCACCATATACGTTGCCTTCACGTAGAGGAGGCCTTAGAGCACGTCGAGGGCAGAGACACGCTGGTGGAGCAGTAGGTTCTATATGAGGAGCAGGTAGTGTCTCTCGAGGAGACCGTAAAGGAGAACGAGGAGGTACAGTTGGTAGAGGAGGTGGTGTGGCTCCTCGACGTGTACGATGTTCTCATGATGGAGGTACCGTGCTACTCAGTGGAAGCTCTGTCTTTACTTCCTTTTTAGGTTTAGAAGAACTACTGTGTGAGTCTGGATCTGCAGAATCCACATACTCTAAATCCTCAATTGGAGAAGAACTTCTACTTCTCGGATGATCGGGACGACCTGATGAAGATCCGGTAGGATTGAAGTCATCATTGAACTTGGGAGTACCATCTGATGTTGTTAGATTGGGGATGTTCTGAGGAGTAGTTACATTTTTAGGTTCACATTTACAACGTGGGAACCGTGTTTCATCAAAGGAAGCATCTGGTGAGACCTTCACTTTGTTGTCTTTTGTCATAAAAATCCATGCTTTAGAATGATCGGAGTATCCAATTATGGTCATCAATTCCGCCTTAGCTATCAGTTTACGGCGGTTACGTTTGTCTCTTGTAATATGAACATAGGCAGCTGACCCAAAGGTGCAGAAGTAAGAAACATCAGGTTTCTTGTTATAGAAAAGTTCTATCGGTGTTTTCCAATTAATGATATGAGAGGGACTGCAGTTTCGAATATGAGAAGCCGCAAGTACTGAGAATTGCCACCAAGACTCCGGAAGGCAAGCATGCTGTCGCATTGCTTCCAATTTGTCTTCCAAACTTCTATTCACACACTCAGCTTGTCCATTTTGTTGATGAACATAAGCGGCGGAGAACTGAAGTTGGATTCCTTCCTCTTTGAGGTAAGTACGGAATGGTTCATTCAGGAATTCGGTCCCTTGATCTACTCGTAATATTTTAATCTTCTTTCCAGTTTCCTCCTCATGCAGCGCTTTATAGTATTTAAAGGCTAGCAATGTGTCAGGAGACTTGTTCTTCAGAAGAATAGGGTGTGTGTAAGAGGAATGATCGTCAAGGACAGTGACGACATATTTGTAGCCATGGTAGGAACGTACAGGAAACTCCATGAGATCCGCATGTACAAGATGTAAAGGTTCCGATTTACGTGGCTTCTCGGTTGAGGGATAATAAGACTTTGCCGGTTTCTTCCCTTTATTACAACCGTCACACATGGAAAGATTGGACTGGCTTCAGTGAGCCTGGAAAACCTTGAACTGAATTAGGTAGATGTTGCAATACATCTGATGACGCATGGGCAAATCTGTTGTGCCAAATGGTAAAGGGATGTGTTTGTTGTGGTTTAATGACGTGAGCATGCTCCGGATGCACTATTTTGGTCTCAACAGTGAATAACCTGTTGTGGTTTTCACTGGGAAATCCCATGAGCAGCATGTTACCATTGGTATCATATACAGATAAGCAATCTTCTTTACAAAGATATTGTTGATATTTATTCAACGAGAAAAGCCTGTCTGTCCCTTGAAGATAATGAACCTCATCGAGTTTAAGAACTCGAGTGTTTTCGTTCAAATCGCGTACACGAATATGAACAGTGCCTATGCCCGTAAGCAGGTGTGTTTGTTCACCAGTCTTTCCAGAAGATGTTAGAACTTTAGGAACATCGAAATATTTGAAGTCTGTGAAATCAGATTTATCGCCGGTTATATGAACCGATGCGGCTGAGTCCAGAATCCATTCAATTGCACCATTGACATGGGAAAGAGAACTTTTTTCCATGACTGACTTAGCTTGCTTCTTAGATGAATATGCTCGCAGATCACCGAATAGATTGACAGGTGTGAGAATTACATGGTATGCAGTCAACATTGTTTCAATAGAAAGTACATGATATGTGTCTGCGGTACTATATAAATACATCTTCTTTTTCTCATCTGCGAGTTCTTTCATCTGTAAGCAAGTTATAAGTCTTGTGTAGTCATTATAAGGAAAAATTACTCCCTGGTCATGAGGTACTGCAATATAAAAAATGCTGTTATCAAAATCACTGAGGAGACTAGCATTGCCAACATGTGCAGCAACCTTGGAGTTAGGAATTCTTTGAAGATGTCCGTAATATGGTTCGTCACTAGAGCGCTGAAAGTTGATAATGTAAGAAGTGCCGTTAGATCTTTCAGAGCGTGATGGCCCAAAATATTTGTCAAGTACCTCCTTGGTTGTGAGAGGAGTGACATCTGATGGTCCTGCGGGCTCAATTGGCGAGGATACATGTGGTGGAGATGTTCGAGTAAGATCTCCTGGAGACGCTGACGTTCTTGTCGTTCGGCCTCCATGTCTTCTCTGAACTGATGTGCTTGTTCCGCTTGATGGTTCGCTATTGTCTGAGCTTCTCTGAGCTGGTTGTTCTGTTGCTCGTGTTCCTGTATTAGGAGATTGATCGACTGAATGTCGTGATTCTGCGACAGTGGTTGGCACGGGAAACAGTGCACTAGGTCTTCTGGAATTGGAAGGCGCGAAATGGTTGGTGTAGAAGTTGGAGAGATCGAAGATCTCCTCCATGTCGTAGGTCTCTGGTTCTGGTGATTCTGATGTGACTCGGATGGGGTTTGATGAGGAACCGAGTGTTCGGTCCTCTGGTTCTGGTGATACCTCGGTTGATGAGATGTAGATGACTGTGGCGGAGGGCCTGATCTCCGTGATCGGAATCTCGATCTCCGTCTCGTCTGAGTCGGAGGTCTCGAGCTCAGAGCTTCTCCAATGAGTGTATTGTTCTCGGAGAGCGATGGCTCGTTCCTCGTCGTCTGGTGACTCTCTGGATATATCTGATGGTACATAGGCAGGTCGTTCTCCGTGGTCGGAGGGCTGGTATTCTGGACTGGGATTGAGGATTCCGACTGCTGAGTCGATAGATGGGCTGGTTCCTGCTGGGTAGAAGATGCCATAATAGTGTCGACTTGTGACTGGGTATGCAATGGAGGATTCTCCGTCGCTGTCCCATGGTTCGGCATCTGCCCAGGGATCAGAGTTGCGGTCATTCCCGCTTCCACCCTGTGTATCATTATGCAATTCAGAATCAATTGGTGAACCGATGATTCGTTCTCCTGACTGATTGGCGTGGCCATTACTGCCTGGTTCCTCATTCTCCTTGTCGGAGTTTGAGTCGGCAGGGGTCTCATTGGTCTCAGCATCAAATCCGAGTTCATGTCTTTGTTGGTCCCATTCAGCCCAGGTTCTGTAGCCGAGTGGGAAGATATATTCGAGGAAGTAACCACTGGACCCAATGTCTTCCCTTCTTGGTTTGCGAGCAAGCGCAAGAAGTTCACGTTCTTCGGGTATACAGGGTTCTTCCCCTTCTTTGATGACGTATCTATTGTAGAGGTCTGGGTTGTTTCCTTCTGGGTTGAATCTTCGGTTCCAGTAGTACCAGACGTAGGCATAGTGGATTTCTGCGTCTGCGAGATCGACGAAGTTGTATCTAGGTCCTGGACCATGTTCTGGATGGAAGTTCGTGATATAGAGTCTTCCTTCCCTGTGGTCTCGCATGCAGTCTCGAAGTCTTCTACAATAGCTTCTGATTGTGTCATTGAGGTGTTCTTCGACTAGTAAGGATGTCCTTCTTCGTAAGGAATGCGGATTGGATGATCAATAGATGCTCTTACCGGTAAGGCGGAATCTTCCGGTTGTGGCATCTGATAAAGAGCCGATGCTTCGGCATTAATTCGTTCGAACACAATCTCCTCCTCAGTATTGAGGGGAGTGGCTTCAGAACTCTCTTCTTCTTCCTCTTCTTTGGTATCAGTGTGGTCTGGAGACTCGGCGTTTGCCAGATAGGCAAATTCCGTGGTTGCATCATTGTAAAACAATATATCCTTCATCATGACATCGGCAAGGTTGGCACGTTCCTTGCCCTTTCCCTTTTTGGGTCCTCCTTTCTTTCCTGAGCGCTTGTTCTTGCGCTTCTTCCCTTTGGTCTGGGAAGAGGAAGAAAGATGTTCAGACTGATTATTGGGTTTACCAGTCTTCTGGTTTTTCCAATGGGCTGGTTGCTTGTTCCAGCGATGAAGTCCAGATGTTTTGGATGGGAAAGCAGAGAAGACTTCTCCGTGTTGATGTTTGCGTAACATGATCTCAGAGACAACGTGTGGGCGAATGTTAGCGAAAGTGAATGCCTGGGAGTGTAACATAGTGGTCCTCCAGGTGTTCCAGGAGGATGGCAAAGCAGTGAGAAAAGTCATGACTTGTAAGGTTTCATTGAACTCGATTTTCTTGTGATTCTTGAGTCAATCACACATGGTAGTGAATCAATCAAGGCTCTTCAGAATATCGTGGGAGTCTCGGATTTTGAAGTCCTTGATGGCTCCAAATTCAACAAACAAAGTCATGTCCGTGGGGGTATCGAAAGCCGCTCTGAGATTATCCCAGGTATCATGAGAATTCGCAGCAACGTGGGAATGATATTCAATAGGAAGTTTCATTTTGATGTAGCCGATGCATTGGATATCAATCTCTTTCCATTCTCTGTAATTAATGTTGCGGGTCGAAGTAGTAGTAGCCGGAGTGGTAGTAGTGCCAGAAGTACTGGCAGGTACTTCAGTAACAACATATTCTGTTTCGACTTTCAAAACAGCTTTGAACAGATCTTTGGATTCGAGAAAAGATTGCATAAGAGTAGACCAGGTGAACCAGTTGTTCATTTTCAGAAGAGGAATCAGAGAGAAGCCATTGGATTGGTTGGAAGACATTTTTTGAGAAGTTTCTGGAAAGGAAGCCGTTAGTAACGGACATCCAATGTGACTATTGCTTGGGCAATGGGCAAAACACTAGTTCTGTACTAACTCCGTCGGTAACCTCACGAAGAGATTTCGGGAGCTTTCCAGATCTATGAGGTAACGGAGGTTCTAATGAGGATCATGTTTCCTTCGACTTCCAGGGTCTCATCACCCCTGCGAAGTATACGTAAAAGAATAGATCTCCGCCTTCGAAAGATCTTTCGATCGTGGAAGGGACTTATGCGGAGTCTATATACTATATACGTCTATTTCTAGTAAAAGTTTCTCCATACTAGGTATAAAAGATGGTATAGTAATGGGGGACTCTTTCGAGTTTTACAAACCCCCCTTCAGCTGTCTGGCGGAGGCATTATAAGGCCTGGCCCGGACACTGGGTTAAGAAGAAATTGAAAGGTGGAACCCGTAATTTACATGGTATGAGAAGCACATGCGACAAATGATACAGTCAAACAGGTGAAACCGAAATTACCTTTCTGCTAAATGATCCTCGTTAGTCATTACCCTCAAGCCGGACATCGAAGTAGACGTCGACAACAACGAAGTGGTGCATTGGTCGGTGATGAACAGTCTACGAGAGCGATGGCCGGGGCCCATAACCTGTTGAAACGGTCACAGTGGACTACCGGGAACAGATCAGCTATAAGACGGTAAGTGCATACTCACCGATAGCTGATAGTTTCTTGGACAGATAAGCAGTAGAGGTCAAACTTGAGTAAGTATTCAACTTGTTGTCCTTGCTGGACGACCTACTACTTTTATATGTAAAATACATGGTCCATGCTCATGTATATAAAGTAGTGTATAATTAAGAAGTACTAGTATCTATAATACTGTCCAATAGCTATATAATTCCTCTTGGGAATTTAGCATAATCATACTTGCATATTAATGCGATGTCGGACTACTGTACGTGTACGTCTACACTAAGCAGATATTCCAACACATCCTATCCTAGAAGCCTTTGGAGACTTCTTTGATTAAGTCTAAGTCTCGAGTGTGCTATGCTATACTTAGTGGGCCAGCAACTATTAAGTTGTCTTCCTGCTGTATCTCCAGGAGGTCAGTAAATCATCTGAGATCTATTGTAAGCTGTCTGAGAGTCTTAGCAAGAGCTTCAATAGAGTAGTGCCTTTCAAGCTTAAGGTTACTTACTTTCTGTATTTTTATATAGTAAACCTTCCAGGAGGGCAAAACCTCTGTTGCAATACAATGCAAGGAAGCAAAAGAATAGATAAAGATGGGTTTTGGGAAGTCAAGGAATAAGAGGGGATATCCTGAAGCTTGGCCAAGTAAGATAGAAGTTTGGATGCCAAAAGTAGTCGGTAGAAGGCAATTTTGCAGGGCGTGTGGAGCGCAGGGCAGGAGAATTTAATTGACATACCTCTGGAAAGTCCTTACCAACTTGTAGCAGAAAGAAAGTTCACCTTGGCCAAAATTTTACATAGGTACCAGAGAAACGACTCTCAAGAAGGTGCAAAAAGAATGTGGAGGGAGTTCAACCATCTAAAGTTCCCTCCTGTGACCTATTCTCTCCACCACTAGAGAAGATGTCTGTAGAGAGAAAAAAATCTACCTAGGAAGTGCTTGTTGACAAAAGGTCAGAGGCAAAGTGGAAACGGACGTTACCAAGTATACCAGAGATACACATCTCCTCAAAGATGCATTTCCAGTTTCTCCAATATATATATAGTCTGAAAGTAGTGCTAGAAAAAATGAAAAGGGTGTTCATATCCCTAAGGTTTTTTGCCAGGAGTTGGATACCTGGGTTCAAGTATCAGAGTACCTCAAGAAAGCTGTGGGAGTCTGAGGAGGGCACCTAAGAGAGCCCTCCTATTGCAATCTTGGAATCATGCATGTTCTGCACACAATTAATCTAAAGATTAAAGGAAGTAAATATTTGCAAAACGATAGCAAAAAGAAGCAGCAACTTGCACTGATATCACCTATGTACTCATATTCAAGTTTAAAAAAAATGTGAGTGAGGTGTGACTGTTGTGGTCAGAGATTCCACACAGTTAGACACAACAAATGAACTTGTAGATGCAAGGAACAAGTGTCTTTCTTTCAATCTGAATAAAATTTGGCAGAGGGTATAAAACACAGAATTCAGACAGAGGACAAGTGAGGTTTTTCAGGGTTCAGGAGGGATTCAGGACAATCAATCTCAAAGTTAAACTCAATCCAATGGTCAGACAATGCAGGGAACAGTTTCAGATGCAGCACAGACAGTTTCAGCGGGCAGATTCAGCACAGACAGAACAGCAGATTCAGCACAGATTCAGTATCTCTTTCAATTTATCTGCCACAAGGGACTTTACAGAAGTTTTCATAACTGGATATTTCTTGAACTGAACTCTAAAGAGCCAGGCTATATTTCATCTAAGAAGGGTTTTCTGCTTTGGCTTGTAGCTTTGGGCAGTACTAGCTTGAGAAAATCTAAATAGATACTCTGTAAGCTATATATACTAAGCCATAAAATCAAACATATATCTTGAAATTAAAGGAGTAATCTGAACCGTAAATGAGTCAAAAGTAGATAAGTAGCAATTTGTGTTGGGAATCAAGAGCTCCATGTAAACAAGGCCAAATTAATGGCAGCAACTTGCTTACGGTCAAGTGACCACATAACAAAGTAGGGGAAATGTATTGGCATGAGCTGGGATTGAACCAGCAACACCCAGCACACATAACTGGTGCTCTAGCCAACTGAGCTATCTGTTAGAATCTAAGACAATGCACTACCAGTGATACACTGATCAGACACAATGAATAGAGTTCAATTACAGTTCACTGAGATCACTAAAGCGTTGTAATAGTAGCTTAATGCACAAGAATTGCTTTCCAAGTGTCTTAGATTTCTCCAGACATGAAAGGATTTACATATTGTTTGGTCCTGTTGTGTCAGGCCGCGCATGAGGCGTGAAAATGAGGGTCCACATTTTCGCGCGCGCTCTAAACACTCCAGAATGACCCTACATACATGGTACAATAGGTATTACAGTCATTAGTATAGTATTATATGTACTTGAAGGACTTTCTAATGATATGTACATTATTTGTATAGTATGTACAAGTGTTCTAGCACTTCATTCAACACAGCCCCCTGATAGAACACTTGTGTAATGGAGGTGCTCTATTGATGAAGTGTGTCATCACATATCCCTCAACCTCTTCACTTTCCTCACCTTCTTCACAGCCCCCTGATGATGCACTTCTTCAACCTAGGGGTTCTGTATTATGTGCAATCCCATCATCTCCCTCAACTTCTCCACCTTGGGCTTACTGAGAGGCTTGGTGAGCAAATCAGCTGCATTCTCATCAGTAGGCAGATATTCAGAAGCCATGACCTTGTATTCAATTTGGTCTCTCAGCCAGTAGTAATGCTGGTCAAGATGCTTCATCCTCCCATGATGCTCAGGATTCTTAGCAACCTTGATTGTGGATTGATTGTCCATTAGCAACCTGGCTGGCTGAGGTGTCTGGTATCCCAAATCTTGTAACAGGCTGTTCATGGCACAAATCTCCTTGCCAGCAGCAACACCTGCCACATATTCTGCCTCTGTAGAGGAGAGTGTTACAAAGGGCTGTAGCTTACTGCTCCAGCTAACCACACCTGATCCAAGTTTGACCATATACCCACTAGTGGACTTTGAGTTGTCCCTGTTACCACCAAAGTCTGCATCACAGTATGTAACAAATAGATCTGGCTGACAGGGATCAGGACCGTATTCAAGCTTCATGTCCATTGTTCCCTTCAGATATCTGAATGCATGCTTTACTGCAACCCAGTGTGCCATGCCAGGACTTGAATTGAACCATGCCAATACGCTAGCGTATGCAATGTCAGGACGACTGGTGGTAGCAAGATACAACAAGGAGCCAACAGCACTAATATATGGAATTTTGGCCATCTCTTCCTTTCCTTCAGCAGTCTTTGGACACTGTGCAGACAGAGCAGCTCCTGGATCCATGGGTGTACCAACAGGTCTACAGTCAGACATTCCAAACTCATTCAGTTTGTTGACATATTGTTTCTGACCCATATACAATTTCCTCTCCTTTCTATTTCTTGTGATTTCTATTCCCAGCAAATATGATGTAGGACCCAGGTCACGGAGCTTGAAGTGCTTTGCTAGCTCTGCCACAAAGTGGTCCAAAGATGCCTCTGACTTGGAAGCAAGAGTGATGTCATCCACAAAGACAGGTACAAAAACCTTAATGTTATCTTTCTGATAGACATATAGGTTTGGATCAGATTGGGTGCGACTAAAGCCCATTGATTGTAACACTCCTGCAAGCTTCTCACCCCAAAGTCTGGGTGACTGCTTTAACCCATACAGGGACTTGTTCAGCCTGCAGACAAATCTAGGACCACACTCCTTGAACCCTTCTGGCTGTGTCATGAAAAGATCTCTGTATCAATGTCACTATTTAGATGAGAATGTCTCTAGATTGTTGAATGAAGTGCTAGAACACTTGTAGATACTATACAAATACTGTACATATCATTAGAAAGTCCTTCAAGTACATATAATACTATACTAATGACTTTAATACCTATTGTAGATAGTTATACCATGTATGTAGGGTCATTCTGGAGTGTTTAGAGCGCGCGCGAAAATGTGGACACTCATTTTCACGCCTCATGCGTGGCCTGACACAACAGGACCAAGCAATATGTAAATCCTTACATGTCTGGAGAAATCTAAGACACTTGGAAAGCAATTCTTGTGCATTAAGCTACTATTACAACGCTTTAGTGATCTCAGTGAACTGTAATTGAACTCTAGTCATTGTGTCTGATCAGTGTATCACTGATAGTGCATTGTCTTAGATTCTAACAACAATTCCACACATGGTCAAGTGCAGCCAGGCACTCTACCCAAAATGACTTTGGTAAACCAGACTCTTCTAGCATTGCAACAATCCTTTCCTCCATTACTCTGTTTGCTCTTTCAGCAACACCATTTTGTTGAGGCCTATTTCTGACAGTGTATTGATGCTCTATTCTGCAGCTGTCCAGAAATGCAGTAAACTCCTTTGATATGTACTCTCCACCTTTATCACATCTAAAAGCTTTGTACTTCTTGAATGCATCAAATGTATCACTCTGCTTCTTCAGAGGAAGTGCTGCACGGAAGCGCCACTTGTCATCAATGAATGTGATCCAGTATCTGCATCCACTAGGAGAATGCACACCAACATCATGGAGATCAGAATGAATAAGGCCCAACACAGTATCAGCTATGGTGTGTGAGGAGTGGAATGGATGTGCATGCATCTTGCCAGCCAGACAAGGTTCACAAATTGGATCTGGCTATGCATTAGAGTCTAGTTTCAAGCCCTCTGCCAAATTATCCCTCAACATGTGCAATATATCATCATGCCCATGAGACAGAAGCGCCTGTGCCACAGCTTCAGATCCAGTGGTAGAGTTGTTGTTAAACAGAGGCTTTCAGACTTATATATAGTATGTCCATTCAAGTATCCCACATTGTTTGCAGTAACACGCGCAGTAAATGTTAGAATCTAAGACAATGCACTACCAGTGATACATACACTGATCAGACACAATGAATAGAGTTCAATTACAGTTCACTGAGATCACTAAAGCGTTGTAATAGTAGCTTAATGCACAAGAATTGCTTTCCAAGTGTCTTAGATTTCTCCAGACATGTAAGGATTTACATATTGTTTGGTCCTGGTGTGTCAGGCCACGCATGAGGCGTGAAAATGAGTGTCCACATTTTTGCGTGCGCTCTAAACACTCCAGAATGACCCTACATACATGGTATATCTATCTACAATAGGTATTAAAGTCATTACTATGGTATTATATGTACTTGAAGGACTTTCTAATGATATGTACAGTATTTGTATAGTATGTACAAGTGTTCTAGCACTTCATTCAACATGACTATTCACGGATCAGCCGAAGGTTCATCAGGAGGATCAATCTTGGTGTTGCAGGGCTTTGGGATGTGAATGCTCTGGACTCGATGAGGGTACCAGCGTATATGATGAGCAAATTGGTGAAGCCTTTTTTACCTTCATCAAGAATATGGCTGTTCTATCTCCAAATTTTGATCATGCCACAGCGACCAGGAGTGCTGAGTCTTCAAGGGACTATGGATCACTGAAGAAGGAGACTCAGAATATCATCACCAGGACATTTACTCACGGAGAAATCCTAGCAGCTTGCCAGGATAAGAAGTTCTTCAAGTCCCTTGGTGCTGCAGTGCCATTCACATGTAATAATGGCGCTAAGTACACTTGTATGAATATCATCTTTGGTAAGGGAACAGTTGCATCTGGTGAGTTCCTGTACACTGGAGTATCTGCTTGTATGACTCATCCTGCCGGATACAAGTTTGATCCTGCTCCTGGTGAACTTAAGATTGACTATGACCAGGATGGTAGTCTTTGTGCTGTGTCACCAATCCTCAGGAGGAAGTCTTTGCATACAATCAAGTGAAGCAGCGGATCTGTGCTAGCTATGATATAAATCTGACGATGAGTTCAAAGATGTGGTCCAGTCCAACATCATTGAGTCATTGCTTGACCAATACAGGTACCGTCAACAGTTCCCTATCACCCCTGACATTACGTCTTCTGCCAAGAGACTTCGGGGCATCATTGAGAAGGGGACCAAGGACGGCCTTATCTTGATGAAGGCATGGTCTTCAGAAGGAGTCAGGGTACTATGCCATTGTGAACCTCATTGCAGACGAAGTTGTAGACAAGAATACCAACAGGATTTTGGACACACTGAATGAGCTCAATGTGAGCCTCATATTTGTATCTGCTGTGTAGTTGTCTTTATGTGCCATATTGCCACTAAATCCTGAATTAAGGTATAAGAAAAAAAAAATGGATGAGCAATAGAAGACCTGGTGCTAACTCCAACCATTGAGTGTTAACACCACTCATAGCGAGATGGATTAACCTCCATACTCTACCAACAGCATGATAGCTCAGTTGGTTAGAGCACCAGTTATGTGTGCTAGGTGTCGCTGGTTCAATCCCAGCTCATGCCAATACATTCCCCCTGCTTTGTTATGTGGTCAATTGACCTAAGCAAGTTGCTGCCATTAATTTGGCCTTGTTTACCTGGAGCTCTTGATTCCCAACAGAGAGCTAGTTTTGCCTCCCACTTTGTATTGGAGTACCAATGTTCCATGCTAAGTTGAGTTGGTCAGACCCACCCTCTAAAAACTAGAGACTCTCATGAGTGTTGTTTGATTGTAATCCAAGAGGATGATGGAAGTTACAATTCAATCTGAGAAACATCGGCAAATACATTCTCTTCTAATGATACTTCATCTTCTGACATACTTGATTGGAATACAGACACAGGTGCCACTTCTCATATTATTCTGAAGGTGTAGAAAATGTTGTGCTTAGACCAATCATTGATGGAAAAGTATCTAGGGATGCATGTACCTTCACTTAAAATTAATCTGCTTTCTGTTCTGTACTTAACAAAACATAAAGGCTTTCATGTATATATATTTGGTCTGATACAATGGAAACTGATAGAACTGGTCCTATTCTCTTAATGTTGGATACTTGAGTGGACATACTATAGATAAGTCTGAAAGCCTCTGTTTACCAACAACTCTACCACAGGTGCTTCTGACATCATGGGCACAATGATATATTGCGCATGTTGAGGGATAATTTGGCAGAGGGCTTGAAACTAGACTCTAATGCAAAGCCAGATCCTGTATGTGAACCTTGTCTGGCTGGCAAGATGCAACCACCTCCATTTCATTCCTCACACACCAGAGCTGATACTTTGTTGGGCCTTATCCATCAGGTATAGTCACATGTGGAATTTCATCTCTTAGAATGAAAGTAACATCATCATGAAAGATTGGTACTGAATTAGTCCAACCCATAGGCAGTTTACTAGTCTATGTGGTCCAAATGGTGTTTGGAAGGTGGTTAAGTCTCTAGAATCATCATCTATCAACCTTTCATCATATCCAACAAAGATATCCAGTGTTCCTAGACATGCTCTTCCTGCAAAGTTTCTAGCAACATCTGCAGTAGCTGGTGGAATTCCTGAATGTTGTATAGTAACTTTATTCAATGGTTCCAGACTATGCACCAATCTCAAACTTTTTCCATCTTTCTTCAAAACACAAAACCATTTTGATCTATAAGAAGAACTTGAAGGTTCATAAACTCCAGAATCAATTTTTGCCTTTATAACTTTACACACATCATCAAATATACCAGGTGGTATTGGAATGTTCCTTTCAACCCAAGGTACATGTGGTAAGACTGGAAATTTTACAGGTGGAAAGAAATCTGTGCTAAAGTTTCCTCCTTCTGCTGGATCCCAAGCAAAAGCTTTTTCCTGTTGTTTCATCAAATGATGTACTAACTTCATTTCTTCTGGCCACAAAAAGCCTTCATCATGAATTTTGTCTATGATCATGATATTCTTTCTTTCTTCATTATATCTTTCACCTGATGTAAACTCAGGTGAATTTGGAGATAATTCTGGCATTTCTGCTAATGGATCACCAAAAATATTCCTTTCTACACAAAACTCAGCCAGTAAAGTAGCTTTAACCAGTCTAACTTTATCCTTTACAGATTTGGACTTTCCATACGCATCTACAAACTCTTTATCGTTTTTCTCTTTTCCTATATCACAAGAATTTGCCTCTTGAAACATAGTATCCTTCTTTTCTTTCAACTCTTCTCTCCAACTACAGAACACTTGCTTGTCTTTTGGGAATACCACTCTAAGTCCTTCTTCTGATTCTCTAGCCACCAGTATAACTTTATCTTTCTTGTTAGGACCCAGATCCCTTAGGAATTGCTCAACTACATCTTGATGAACAATAGTACCAGCTTTCAATTCACCAGTATCTTTTGTCAATGTAATAAAAGTCTCCTTTAAAGAAATATCTTCAACATTTACTTTCTTTATTGGTTCCACCTTAGAATTTATTTGAATAGGATGTAAATCATTCTGATTAGGTTCTATCTGCGAGAAGGCCTTTTCTGCTCTCTCAACAACCCTTCTATTTCTAGCTTTTCTCAAGATAGCAGCTCTTATGCCTGGAGATACAGCCATAAGGTCTCCAACTGGAACAGTAATATCCATATTGAAAATCTTTTCTGCCATTTCCTCTTCTAACCCTGGTTTAGATAAAGTAGAAGCATGTCTAAAATCTCCAATCTTTCTAGCTGTTTCTTTATAAACTATAGCATTCTCTTTATTACTTTCTTTCTGAACATTTCTAGCTTTTTCCACCACTTCATTTCTAACTTTGTTCAAAGCTTGGTTACTAGGAATAGGATCTCTTTGTAATGGCTCCACTCTATCAAATGGCCTTTCTTTAGCAGGTTCAACATTAATCTCTTTTTGGCCTGGCTGAATAACCATATCCTTTATAGAAGGATCCATTATATCCTCTTGATCTCTTAGTAAAGCCTCTTCATTATCCTTTGTTTCTTTTTCTAACTCCTCCATTCTCAAGGGTGGAGGTACATACAACCTTTCATCAAATCCTTTTGGCCTTATAATTTCTACTTCCATTCTCTTTTTAATACCAACTCTTTGTTTATTCTCAGGGACCTTCTTTGCGGTACTGTATACATTTCTAGTACTAGATCCCATCATTGGAACACTTAGTTTCCCGACTGGTTCAAGTAAGAAGCCTGACCATTTGAAGTCTGGCCTTTATCCTGATTTTCAATTCTGTCCAATCTTTCTGAAATCTTCAACAGGGTGTTGGTAAAGACTGACATATCAAAACTATTATGTTGAGATTCAGAAGGTCCACTAGGCATATTATATCCCATATCACTTTCTTCTGCAAAGATGAAGGCATTTTTGCCAACTTCCTTATCCCAACCTTTTTGTTTAGCAATTGCTTCAATTTTGTCCTTTCTAGAAGAATTCATATCACCAGATGGAACAACTTGTCCATCTTTCATGACTATCATTCCTCTTGCATTCCTAACTAAATATCCTTTCTCAAACTGTGCTTTCTGATGAGGACAATTGATAGCAATATACCCTTTCTCACCACAGGAATAACAAGAATACTCTGTAGGTCCTTGTGGGTTTGCATACCTATTACCACGGTTCTGACCCATAGTAATAGATTGCATGTGTGGTATATTTATACCATTGTTACCACCTAACGTCTCTGCAAGAACTTTTTGAACTTGAGAGATCAAGGTAGCTTGATTCTCTTCAAATCTAGATTGCACCTGTTTCAAAGCAACTTCATGCCTATCCATTGTATCAGCAATCTTTCATTCAAATTCATTCTTCTCAACATTTTCCCTTTTTATATTAAAAGGTGTGTAACTTCTTTCTCTTTCTGTTTCAGAAGCTAAAGACATTCCAACTATTGCAAAACCATCATCCATGTTATTCTCACAGATGTGGGCAGCAGCCACTATCACATCCTCAATAGGATACTTGTCTTCTCTTCTCCTAGGACTATCTGGATTAGCTATATAAGTCTTTTCCAGTCTATCCTTTACTTTATCCCAGAAAGCAGGTCTCAAAGATCTGCCAAACAGAGTTACTGCCTCTAAATTAGAGATAGTTTTGCAGCCTTTTAAACTTAAAGAACTTATCAAAGTTCTTCAATGGAATATATGCATACTCTGAATTTAACTTTCTCAACTTAGTCAGAGAACCTCCTTCTTCTAAAGAAGACTCTGGAAAGTTTTGTTTCAAAGCATCTTTGAATGTTCCCCACTTTCTACTTTTTTTTTCAGGGTAAGCTTCAACCCTTTTCTTTGTATCATGGGTCATCCAGTCTGTAGCTAAGTAAATCTTTGCTGCATCATCTTTAATTCCCATTTCAGGAATATTTCTTCCACTTGTTCCAACCAGCTTATCAAGCTGCCAGGATCTACATGGTCAAAGATAGGTGCCAGTTTTGATTTCCTAGGAAGCTTATATCATTCTGGATTTCCTTCAATGCTTCTGGGGAAAGTTCATGAACTCCCACAAAAGTTGTCCTTGTATTATCATTGTTTCTAGGTATTTCATCCTCTACCTTGTCCACTTGGACCAGCACCAGCAGTACTAGTAGTAGGCATAGTAGTAATTTCTATGAAACTCTTTTTAGATTTTTGTGTTGAAGCAGGTGGTGGCTCAGAACAGTTTAGCTGAAAAGCACTAGACACAGATGCTTGCCCTGAAACCGCACCCACACGGTAGCTCACTTGTGGTAACCATGAGCACTGGGTGCGCTGTGTCAGAGATGTACCGGCTGATCATATGCATGATAAAAGCAGTATGCAAGGTGTGCCCAGGACATGCTTGCCATCCTCCCTGTCTTGCACCTTTCATCTGCCTCACTTTCTCACTTGCCCAGAATTTACAATGGCCTCTCAACTTGACTGCGCAGCGCTTCTGACAGAGCAAAAGGCTCTCACTCAAAGCCTGACTAAAAATACGAAGCAGAAAAAAGTTGCCAGAAAGAGGACCCATGGTGATAACCCAGGTGAGGGGCCTCTGCCAGCTGCAGACTGCTCAATGGCTGCTGGCAGCAGGAAAGGAACTGTATGCAGAACAATCTGTCTCTCAACTCCTTCATCTCAGGCTCAGAATGTCTATATTCTTCTTGATTTTTGGGCACTTTAATGGTTTTGTGGAAAGTGTCAATTTTTGACAGTATCTCTTTGAGTGTGCTTTCTGGACACTTTTGAGATATGTGTTGTTTTCTCACACTTTCCATTTATGTGTGCTTTCTGGGCACTTCTGGTGCCTGTGTTGATTTTTGACATTTCCTGTTTATGTGTGCATTCTATACACTTTGGATATATATGTTGATTTTTGACACTTTCTATTCATGTGTGTTGTTCAGACACTTCTGATTTATGTGCTAATTGTTCACACTTCCTGGTTATATGTGTTTTCTGAACACTTTCAATCCATGCATACTTCTTCAGTTTCCATCTTCTACTATTATTCAGCCTCTTTACTATTTCTGATTGCTTTTTCAGGGTCTGAAAAAGAGAAGATTCCAGGTAAGTTTCTGCTCTTTCTATTACTCTGCAGCCTCATGTTCAGAACTCATCACATTCCTGCCTTCTGGTCTTATTAGAAAATTCATTGAGGCCATGGAGGAAGAAAAACAGGCAGTGATGGCAAGAGGGTCTGAAGCTTCTGTGGAGGCTTCCTCTCCTAGGCTGCAAGAACTGAAAGCACTAGCTGTACAGATTATTACACTGGGAAAGATAGGTTGCCAGATGTTAGATGTTGAGCCCTCCAAAGTCTTCTTGCCTAGCATAGAGAATAATGGTACCCATATTGGCCAATTACACAAATGGCTTACTGATCACTTGGAGGTGAGTATTTTTGACTCTCTGATACCTACTTGACATGTGATATCTTTTGCTCTATTGCTCTAGACACATGATGAAGATAAGAAGAATGAGTTGGATCTATCCACAAGCAGACCAGATAATTTATTTTCTAGTCAATATACCCAGTATTTATTTGAACTTTTGAAAGTCCTCATCTTTAATGAGGCTGAGGGCAAGCATGTCCAGTTTTCCCCAAAGCTCAGGCACAAAGCAAGAGAACATCTGGACTCACTGCCTAATAAATAGCTTGGAGCAGGGACCAGAGGTGGCTTCCTCAAGGTAAGTGTTCTTATGAATGACATAGAAGTTACCTTATAGTAACTGGTTTAACAGGGTGAAAGAAAGAGATATCTGTCTCATGAAGAAACTAGAGGAAAGAAGATCAACTCTTACAGAGGACATCTAGACTATGGTTGTCTTTCTCTCACTGCCTTTACTGAGTTCTTTGTAAAGGAGATTGCAGCTCAAGACCAGAACTTTGAGCAAGCCAAGGCAAGGATGTCTGCCTCTATTGCTAATTTGGATTCAGGATATCCAGATAGAGTGTCACCAATCAACAACACCATAGCTTGCAAGTCATCCAGATCATCAGATCACCAGATAGTCATATAGATTGTCACTCATAATTCCTTCACAATCCCCTGGATTACAATCAGGCACCCTGGGAGTATCTGAACCTATTAAGGTGGGTCTGACCAACTCAACCATATAGATGGTGAGAGGCAAGTCCAGTATCTCACCAGATGGACCCATTGATCACAGCAGCTAAGCACCATATCATGTACTATAAACATACACTATTCTCAGGCCATTGGTACAGTGTGCCCTCATGTGTTGACTAGCAGCTGGGGCTCACTCTAGTCCTCAATTTCCAGGTTACACATCTCCAATCTGATAATATTGAGTGTTTTTATACAATCTGAAGCTTGGACCACTCTCAAGCTCAACATCATCAATGAGATACCCTGGGATTCTGATCAACTTCACAAACAATCAGAACCTGGTGAGTTGAAGTTCTGGGGGCAGACCACTCAAACGTGAGCTGAAGTGCATGTTGGAAACAAAGATGAAACTCACCCAAAAAGGTAGCTCGAAGGTGGTAAATTTCGAGGCCTGATTTGTCCAGGTCCTCGGGGTGCAATGCAGCAAGGGAGTCGGGATGATGCCAGTATTTGAGAAAGGCATCAGATTTCCATCTACTCAATACCTTGACAACTGATTAACTCCTTGCAGTAAGTAGTATGTTGTACCCCTGATGCGAAATGAGTGGCCTGTGAGCTGAGGAAGGTCTATTTGCTCCCATATGCCATTGCATCTTTGCAAAAAAGAACTCGAGGTAAGAACTTGGAAGTGTTTGCTGTCAGGATTAAAATAAGTGAACAAGGGAGAACCCTCAGCCAAATGATTGATCTGAATGTGTTCTACTGCCCAGAAATAGAAAGGATATTTATTTGTTACAACAATGAGAGGCTTTCTTATCATAAATAGATTTGCTTTCTCTTGCTAGAATTATTAATTTTTGTGATGAAGAAAAGTATTCTATCTCATCTAGTATTGATTTAATTTTTTGTCCAGGAAACAAAATGGGTAATAAGTGCCCACTAGGTGCCCACTAGGTGTGGGCATTTTGTTTCCTGGACAAGAAAGTGGAAACATGGTTTTGTTTTCTTTCACAAGAAAGTAGTTCTTTGTTAAATGACAAAGATCTCATTTTGGATATAAGAAAGAATGATGTTTACATTTACTTTCTCACACAATATTCTTTTGCAATATTTATTAAATAAAATTAATTTATGTTTTTTGCACAGGAAAGAAAGAGTCTGAGGCAGATATAGACAGGAATCTGTCAGTGAATGGAAAACTTGCAAGAAGATGAAGGATAGAAAACACCTCTCAAAGTAATCCTTGAAGGCTGATCTGATGCCCTCTGCAGTGGAGAACCCCCTGCCTTGATGATCACATTTGAATGCTGTGAGAAGGTGGAGTGCCAGAGGTGTCTGCTCTGTGATACTGTCAAAGGCAGATGAAAGGGCAGATGCTTCAGGAGGTGAGCCAGCAGAACTTTGGCTCTCTTCAGCTTCAGCCTCTCCAAGCTTTGCATCAGCTGCCCAGTCTGAAACCCACTTCTTTCCACTATTCACATATCCTGCATATCCTTCTTTGGCCCTTACTGACTTGTACCACTCTTCTGTGGTCTGCACTGTGTGGTTAAGAAGGTCAGACACTGAAGGTTGGATCTGTGGGCCTTGCTCCTCATGGTTTCCCATGCCTTCTCTATCTTCCAAGCCAAGTTGACTTTTGCACCTTCTTTCTCCTTGCTGAAGATCTTGTAGTGTGTGCTAGCATGAAGGCAGAGACAGTGCAGTGAAATATACAGACTGAGAGTGTGTAGAAAGAAAGAGCCTTATCATTTGAATGTCAACTAAACTGTCTACTTGTGTGTGTGTAAGAATCAGACATTGCACTGGAGGGTGCAGCAAGAAGTTGGCTGAGCCAATGTGTACAAACGGCGCACTCGCAGCCAGCACATTGAAAAAGTGCAAGTGTGGTTTCTTAGCGGTTCACTTAAGGGAGCCGGCAAGCATGCATTTAAGACTAGGCGCAAAGTGTACCTAGCACACGGTTGTTGTGGAAATGATTAAATCACGCTGATGCACCAATTCTTGGCACCTGCAATAAAGGCCTGGTGATTAATCATTTTAGGCATTTGCAGTGAGGGATATAGAGGGTTGAAAGGTGCCTGCCTTGTCAATCAAAATGTGTTGTGATTTGAGTAACAAAGCATGTTCTATTACCTATGGTACAGAATGTGTATCAAGGTTCTAGGCTAGTCAGTCTAGTTGTGATGTAGAGAATTGTTCAATGGCCATCCACTGTTGAATCAGACTTACACAATCTTGTAACAAGAACTCTGACATCATAACTGTTGAATGAAGTGCTAGAACACTTGTAGATACTATACAAATACTGTACATATCATTAGAAAGTCCTTCAAGTACATATAATACTATACTAATGACTTTAATACCTATTGTAGATAGATATACCATGTATGTAGGGTCATTCTGGAGTGTTTAGAGCGCGCGCGAAAATGTGGACACTCATTTTCACGCCTCATGCATGGCCTGACACAACAGGACCAAACAATATGTAAATCCTTACATGTCTGGAGAAATCTAAGACACTTGGAAAGCAATTCTTGTGCATTAAGCTACTATTACAACGCTTTAGTGATCTCAGTGAACTGTAATTGAACTCTATTCATTGTGTCTGATCAGTGTATCACTGGTAGTGCATTGTCTTAGATTCTAACAATAACATCAATTGCATCATTATAATTATTAGGAGAACATTTTCCTCCGGTCAATAAAGATTAAAAACCCGGCGGAAACTAAAATAGATGGAACACAAAATAGAGTTGAAATAATGGATCTAGAATAGTTCTGGGGTATTTACTCCTTAATTAATCGCCAGGAACGGAAGTTGATCAAGGAAATTTGCTTTGATTAATTGTCTGGTGTAAAATGCTTGCCAAGAAACTGGTTAGGAGGTGTAAAAACTCAATCAGTAAAATTTCTCGGAATACTACTGAATTGAAGGAGTTCCTTTGACGAAACAATGTGATACTTTGAGGGTTATAATTTCTATCAGGTGATTAATCATATGGAGCCTGGATGCCTGGGAAATATCAAGGGAATCCGTAAAAATGAAATAAAGGGGCTGAATATTGCTCACAATAAAAATAATGGAATAAAAACACACTTTTGAGGTTTGCCTCATAAAATAGATCTATAACAAGTAATAATGGACATACTTGACACAGATACTTACAACCTACATACACGGATATAGGTATATATATAAAACAGGAAAGTTTAGCTATAATTTCCGTTTTTATTTATTTTGGACTGGCAGTATGTATAAAAGGGCAGTAACTTGGAGAGAGAAAATCTAGGAGACCATGGAGTCACAGGGTCACTGGGGATCATCTTTATAATGTGAATTGTGCCTGTGAAGGGAAAACCTATCAAAAACATAAAGTTGCCCTGGTCTGTTTAAAGTCTGGTGTTTATTGCAATATTGTATAAAGATCATTGTTGGTTGAATTGAACTGGTTGTGTTATTGGAATTGGTTGTTTGATCTTGTGGTCAATTGATTGTGATTGTGCAGTGAACACCTGTCTTGTTCAAAACCCTCTTGTGCTACTTTTGCCTTAGTGCATCTTAAAAAGCTCAACTATAAAGTTCTTGTGATAAAGATATAAAGTTCTAATAAAGAAGCCATAAGTTTGGTCATGTGGAATATGTGATGGCAGGCTTATTACTAAGTGCAACATCGTTATACATGGATAGAGAGAGAGAATGAGAAAAATGTTTTGAGTCGACCAAGATGACCTGTGTAAAGACAGATAAATTCTAGTAGACTAAGGATACATGCGAGCTATGAGTATACTTTTATACCTAAGTAAATAGAAGGTAGATAAAGATTATTGGGGTGTTTAGGGACTGAAAATGAATGGATAAAATTTATGTATTGAGTCAATTGAATGAAAAGCTTCGAGAGAATTCGGGATGAGGAAGAGGATGGTGTACGGAGCCTAATAGGGCAGTTGGCGGTGAGGAAAAGATGTGTGTCGGCTGAAGAGTTCAGCCGAGCGCTACATCCGCCCCCCAGTACCTGGTGTAAGCAAGGTACTTACAAGGTGGAGTCATCTTTAAACAGACCATCGTCGTTGAGAATGATGTCCTTGGTATCTCCAGTGGACGAAGTTGAACTAGTGACAGCAGAGGAGGAGGAGAAGCCAGGAGTAGATGAGGGCACAGAACTGTTAATGGAGGTGGATGCAGAGCCCGTAAAAAGCTTTCGTTTTTTGAATGAAGGAGTAGTGGTGAACAATGTGGAAACCGGTAGCTCACCAGCCCTGTGCCGCGCAGCCATAGTCTTATTCTTTTCTCGTCTGTTCTCTTCTCGCTCCTTCTGATCCAATAAATCCTTGATGATAATCTGGGCCCGTTGTTGATCATTAACGAGTCCAAGAGTGTCCCTCTGAGCTATATATTTGCAAACCTGAGCATCAGGCTCCCAAGGTCTGTAGATGTCATTGGTAGAAGGGGCAGACTCCGGAATAACATGTTTTTAAGGACAGAATCGTAAAATGGAATAGACGTGATATGGGTAGTAGCGGCAAGAGCAGTGGCTACAGTCCTGTAGCCAGTGAGCGTGATAGGTCTTTTGCCGGTGTGGTTACAAAGGTTGTGACAGCCTTCTCGTACTCTAGCTGCGTAAATTAAGATTCTGTTGAATTGGGAACAATGGATGATGGTAGAGTCATTGGTAACAGGGTTGCGAAACTGAGCAAGGTGAGCATTAATGTGCTCAATGGTGACAACCTGAGAAGAGTCGGCAGGAGAGTGGACATGATGAATGACTGGCCAGGAAATGAAAAATCCAAGAACTTGTCGAAATCTTGCCAATCCTTCCTACTTCTTATACCCTCCAAACATCCTAAACCCAAAGATCCACACTCCAATGAATACAGTTCCCCTAAGTACACCTGAGGTACCTGCACCCTCCCATAGCTCTGAGACATTACTGACTCCTAGAGCCTTGAAGCATTCAGATAAGGGGTCAAGACTAGCTAGATTGTGATAGCTAAGCCAAGTCTTATCCCCTGTGGACCATTCGACCTCGAAGATAGCATTTTGCTTGTACCTTTATGATTTAATATCTTGTTGATAGCCCATTCCCCGCTTTTGTCATCAAAATCGACAATTTGATTTTTGAGTCAACCGGGGAACAGCTGATCATCATTAGGTACATGTGCTCAGATCAGAGAAACATGGAAAACATCATGAATGCCATGTTGTTTTAATCTAGCCAGCAGTTCAATGTGATAAGACTCATTTTTGAAGTCCTTTAGTATCTTATAGGGACCAATGTACTTGGGTCAGAATTTCCAAACCAGGTTTCTTTCAAATCTAATATTTTTTGTAGAGATATACATTAGATCACCTTCATCAAAGTGTACTTCTCAACATTGACAATTAGCATCTCTCGTTTGTTTCACTTGGGCTGCAATAATACTATCATGTGCTTCTAGTATGGCTTGACGTTGTCAGCGACTCGAGTTATCAAACTCAAATAACCAAACACAAAGATCTTAGTTTCACACAAATAAGAGCAAAGCAGAGAGTAGAATTGAGAAAAAAACGATACAAGGAATATGCTAAGTACAAGTCTAAACTCGAGGAGTTATTGACAAGATCGAAGCTAAAGAAAGATCTACCTAAGCGGACTTGTTATATACATAAATAAAAACCTAAACCCTGGGCTATAACCCTTGACTAATCCACTGTGTGTCTACCATGAGTTTGATTGCCTCAAGGGTTTCATTAATGATCGTGATTGCCTTGAGGTCTACATGCTTGATCTCGATCATCATGCTACCTACGTGTGTATTTAATATAACCCTAGATCTATAATTTAAGATGCTATCTACTGATAATAAAAGTGTCTATATGTACAAACAATGAGATAAGATGAAAAAGAAAGTGTTCGTACCAGACGTAGCTTCTGATCAAATACCCGCACGCCCGGATATTCTGAGTCTGACAGAGAGTTCCAGATAAAAGATCGAGGCACACAACCTGAATTCAAGAAAAATGGAGAGAAACCTGTGGTTTCTGATTGTGCAAGGTTGATAGCAAATTCAATTCCTGGTAACTTGGATACCCAATCCCTTTGTGTAGAGCCTATATATTGTTGTATCATCTGAACGATGGTTCTATTTGCTCTTTTGGTTGATCTGTCACTTTCAGGATGATAAGCACTAGACATATTCAATTTTACTCCTATTAGTAAGTTCAAATGTTTCCAGAAAGTGCTTGTGAATAAGACATCTTGGTTGGAAATTATATTCTTCAGTAGACTGTGTAGCTTATAGACTTCAGTAAACACTAGTTCAGCTACTTGTCGTGCCTTATAGTTCGTTCTACTGGGCACTAGATGTACCATTGATGTGAAAAGATCAATTACAACAGTAATAGAATCATAAGCACTATCTAAATCCTTGGATTCTGGCAACGGTCTGACGAAATCAATCCTAATGGCTTCCCATGGGTAACTAGGTGTTTTCAGTGAATGTAATAATCCACCTGGTTTCTGATTAGAACTTTTGCCACATTGAAATGTTATAGAGCTCTCGCAGAACAACTTGACATTTACAGCCAGACCGTTCCACCATACATGGTCTCTAAGATAAGTCGTTGTTTTAGTAGGGCCTAAGTGAGCTAATATAAGCCCGCCGCTGCCTTACCACTGACATCATAGTTTTATCACGAGCCATTTACCATATACTCACCAGGTAGATACACCTATAAACACAAACACGTATATATAGGCTCTCACATCCCTCATAGATTCAATATCTTTTTCTCTTCCTCTCTCTCTCTCTCTCTCTTTTTTCAATGGATTCAGAATCGATAGACTTTCAGCCAGTTTTCTCAGACCGAGTTCGCAGGTTTCCACTTTTTTTAAAACTGTTGCTGACTATTATACATCTCGCTGTAGTGACTATGAAATGAACGAGAGAGAAACTCAAATGAGCACAATCCAACTCAAATCAAAAATGATGTAGGGTGAGGTGTGACTGGTGTTGTCAGAGATTCCGCACTGTTAAACGCAACAATTGAACTCGAATCTGCAGGGTTACAGATGTCTTTATCTCAATCTGGGTGAAAAATGGCAGAGAATATCTCAAAACACAAGATTCAGACAGAAGGTAAGGGTGGTTTTCAGGGTTCAGGAGGGATTCAGGACAATCAATCTCGATGTTAAACTCGATCCAATGGTTAGACAATGCAGGGAACAGTTTCAGATGCAGCACAGACAGTTTCAGCAGGCAGATTCAGCACAGACAGAACAGCAGTTTCAGCAAAGATTTAGTGTCTCTTTCAATGTATCTGCCACAAGGGACTTTACAGAAGTTTTCACAACTGGATATTTCTCAAACTGAACTCTAAAGAGCCAGGCTATATTTTGTCTAAGAAGGGTTTCCTGCTTTGGCTTGTAGCTTTGGGCAGTACTTGCTTAAGAAAATCTAAATAGATACTCTGTGAGCTACATATGCTAAATCATAAAATCAAACATATATCTCGAAATTAAAAGAGTAATCTGAACAGTAAATGGGTCAAAAGTAAGTAAGTATCAATTGAGCAGAGATTGGATTCTTTTTAGGTAGTTTTCTAGGTAATTTTCCAGTTAGATAGTCAAAATATAACTTTGGGTATAGATTGGTATAAAAACAGAAATATATCGCTTTGTCCGTGTTCTAGGTGTGTTAGGGTGTACCCTGGGTATCTAAATAAAGGTCCAGATGTAAATATCAACCAGTATCATGATAGTTGACATTCTCCTCAGTGCATTGCAAACCTGGTCCCCTATAAGTTTCTCCAAAATTGGCACATTCTCCTCTACTAGGGCAGCATTAGGAGTTGTGTAGAAGCTTTAGAGCTTATCTAGACCATGCTTCATCGTTTGTATCAGCCACTTTAAGGTACAGTAGCTGTTGATTTCAAGTCTTACCTCTGTACATCTCTTTTTGGTCAGATTTGTACTCAGGTTATATTTCTTGTTTAGGATAGCTCTCAGCTTCTCCTAGGACAGCATTCTATCCCACAGTTCCGTCTAAGACCTCCAATTAGAGTGCTTTTATCTTTCATCAAGTTCAGAGAGTTACTGAATTTCAGAGAGATACTCAGATCCAGAGAGATACTCATTTTCAGTATCTAACTCCTTCCATCATGAGTATTGAGTATCTAACTCACTTGTGCAGATGTAACTTTGAATCTACTTCCATTATTACACAGATTGGCATTTCATCTTAGTGACATCATGTTCACATAGTACTCAATGTACAATATGTCTCTGGTAAAACAATCTTCAAGATTTGCCCATATTCTCAGCATTCAATCTTATAGTGCCAACTTAGTTAGCAAGACCAGCTGGAACATTTAGTCAGTCCAAAGGACTTAGATAGTTGTTCAATTGAAGTGAAAATCCATCAACTCCAAGCTTGGGTTACAGTCAACAACACTTGGTAGAGTCTCTAGTTATTAGAGGGTGGGTCTGACCAACTCAATCTGGTATGGAACATTGGGATTCCAACACATCTGGGGAGGCATAACTAGTATCTCCTTGTATAACCCATTGGTCACAGTTGCTTAGCACCAGATTCAGTACTGTAGCAATCACTACACTTAGGCATTGTGAGTACAAGTATGTTTCATGTCTTAACTAGCAGTCTGGGGTGACTCTAGTCCTTTATGTTCAGTTTCCAATGCTTGAACATTCCATATTTACTTCAATCTGATAGATTTCAGCACTGAAAGTCTTTTTGACGCAACATCACTCAGAAGATAAAAACCCTGATAAACTGCTGAAAACAAACAAAAGTCATGAACAGAAATCTCGTACCAGGCAAAGGGAAACATAACCTGCTGAACATCATAAACAGAAGAGTCACCCGTTCATCAGCATTACCGGAAACAAGACCACCTGTTAACCCCATAGACCTGACTCCCATTAACACGAATCCACAAATCGAGGATACAGAATGTCACAGATTATCTCGACAATTTCATAGATGTACACAGAACAGTTCACTCGAAGAACCCAAATCCCGATCTTAGTGGTAAATCTGTTTCCGTTTCCTTCAATCATATCAGAAGAATTGCTAACGGAGATACAGATTCCGATCCTCACTTTAGTGATCCGAACACGGTGATGCGCCGATTTTCGGCACCTGCATTAAAAGCCAGGTGATTAATCATTTTAGGCATTTGCAGTGAGGGATATAGAGGGTTGAAAGGTGCCTGCCTTGTCAATCAAAATGTGTTGTGATTTGAGTAATAAAGCATGTTCTATTACCTACGGTACAACATGTGTATCAAGGTTCTAGGCTAGTCAGTACAGTTGTGATGTAGAGAATTGTTCAATAGCCATCCACTGTTGAATCAGACTCACCCAATCTCGTAACGGGAACTCTGACATCACAACGTCAATTGCATCATATAATTATTAGGGGAACATCTTCCTCCGGTCAATAAAGATTAAAAACCCGGCGGAAACTAAAAAATGGATGGAACGCGAAATAGAGTCGAAATAATGGATCTAGAATAGTTTTGGGATATTTACTCCTTAATTAATTGCCAGGCACAAAAGTTGAACGAGGAAATTTGCTTCGATTAATTGTCTGGTGAAAATTGCTTGACAAGAAACCGGTTAGGAGGTGTAAAAACTCAATCAGTGAGTTTCTCGGAATACTACTGAATTGAAGGAGTTCCTTTGACGAAACAATGTGATATTTTGAGGGGTATAATTTCTATCAGGTGATTAAACCTATGGGATACGGATGCCCTAGAAATGTCAAGGAAATCTGTAAAAATGAAATAAAGGGCTGAATATTGCCCACAATAAAAATAATGGAATTAAAACACATTTTTGAGGTTTGCCTCATAAAATAGATCTATAACAAGTAATAATGGACATACTTGACACAGATACTTACAACCTACATACACGGATATAGGTATATATATTTAGCTATAATTTCCGTTTTTATTAATTTTGGACTGGCAGTATGTATAAAAGGGCAGTAACCTGGAGAGAGAAATCCAGGAGAGTACCATAGAGTCACAGGGTCACTGGGGATCGTCTTTATAACATGAATTGTGCCTGTGAAGGGAAATCCTACCAAAAACATAAAGTTGCCCTAGTCTGTTTATAGTCCAGTGTTTATTGTGATATTGTATAAAGATCATTGTTGGTTGAATTGAACTGGTTGTGTTATTGGAATTGGTTGTTTGATCTTGTGGTCAATTGGTTGTGATTGTGCAGTGAACACCTGTCTTGTTCAAAACCGTCTTGTGCTACTTTTTGCCTTAGTGCATTTTAAAAGCTCAACTATAAAGTTTTTGTGATAAAGATATAAAGTTCTAATAAAGAAGCCATAAGTTTGGTCGTGCGGAACCTTCAACAACACCCCCTCAGACTCGCACCTTTCGAGTGACTTGGTTGTTTTGGTTGTTTTTGGGTTTTTGTTCATTAGCCCTTTAGCAGATCATTTCCCTGTTTCATTCTCATCAACGGATCCAAATTTTTCGAGCAAATCACTTCTGCATTTTGAGCTGAACCGTTCTACCGGGTCAATTCCCGGGTCTTATCAATATTTCAAGGTCCTCTGGTTCTAGTCCCGACTCTGATTCTGAAATCTCACCCAATTATTTATACTTCCTGTCTCATCCCCTCCTTGCATAAAATGTCCGAATACGCTACTTGCAAAGCTCCAGAAAGCATGAGCCTACCTCCTCGCATTACAGATGGTATCCTGCTCCCTGATATCCTGAAAGATTGGTCTGATTGTTGCCAGGACTATTTTTCCTTCAAAGGAATTGAACCCAAGAAACAGGTTCAAAAGGTTCTTGGTGGCTTCGATAATCTTTCCATCTGAGAGCACATTAATGCCGACCGAGACTGCA
Organism: Omphalotus guepiniiformis; assembly: GCA_028554645.1. Lineage (NCBI taxonomy): Eukaryota > Fungi > Basidiomycota > Agaricomycetes > Agaricales > Omphalotaceae > Omphalotus > Omphalotus guepiniiformis. Next base: position 1,194,025 of record JAQOOI010000019.1, read on the forward strand.
TCACCAAACTGACGTTCAAGGCATTCATACTCAAACTCAAATCGAACTTCTTGCAAGAAGACTGGGAGCGTTCAACTCGCCACAAGATGCGTGGGATGCACATGTCACCAAATGGCTCCATCACTGTTACCGCGTATATTACGTCTGTTTGCTGCTATAATTCACTTCTTCTTGGCACTGATTCTCACCTCACCGACGCATCACTTATTGAACAAATTGAGGTTGGATTTGACGAGATCTTGGAGAAGAAGGTTGCAAAGAAGAGAAAGGAGGACCCCAAGTCCGACTTGAACTCGACCAACCTTCCCATGTATACTGCGGCAGTCCAAATAATTGACAACAACCGTCGTGACACGTTGAACCTTGCTAAATGTCTCATGGAGGAAACTTTTGCTCTCAATCACGCTCCGGTCGCTCTACCCCACTCTCCTCTTCTCGTAATGCAAACATCTCACAGAGCTCTACCCCTTCCTCTTCCTCTTCAAAGATGATAAGATTGCCACCCTTGACCGACAACGAACATGCCCTGTTGGCGGCAAATTCTGGTTGCTTCAAGTGTCACAAACCGTTCGTAGACCACCAGTCCCGAAACTGTCTGGACACTTCTCCCCACTGCTGTTGGTTACAAACCTTTGACCCAAGGAATCATTGACGAACTTTGTAAGAAAGGTAAACCTGTGGCAATGATCCTTGACAATGGTTATAGTGATGATGACTCTGTCGACAATGATATCGTTGCTGCTCTGCATAGCGGAACTGACTCAGAGGAAGATCATTCTGTGAGTAATTTGCCTGGTCTACCCCCTTTACGCTGTAGTGACTATGGAATGAACGAGAGAGATACTCAAATTGAGCACAAACTAACTCAAATTAAAAATGATGGGGTGAGGTGTGACTGGCGTTGTCAGAGATTCCGCACAGTTAGACGCAACAATTGAACTCAAATCTGCAGGGTTACAGATGTCTTTCTCTGAATCTGGATGAAGAATGGTAGAGGGTTTCTCAAAACACAAAATTCAGACAGAAGGCAATGGTGGTTTTCAGGGTTCAGGAGGGTTTCAGGACAATCAATCTCAAAGTTAAACTCAATCCAATGGTCAGACAAATGGGAACAGTTTCAGATGCAGCACAGACAGTTTCAGCAGGCAGATTCAGCATAGACAGAACAGCAGTTTCAGCAAAGATTCAGTATCTCTTTCAATTTATCTGCCACAAGGGACTTTACAGAAGTTTTCACAACTGGATATTTCTCAAACTGAACTCTAAAGAGCCAGGCTATATTTTGTCTAAGAAGGGTTTCCTGCTTTGGCTTGTAGCTTTGGGTAGTACTAGCTTAGGAAAATCTAAATAGATACTCTGTGAGCTATATATACTAAATCATAAAATCAAACATATATCTCGAAATTAAAAGAGTAATCTGAACAATAAATGAGTCAAAAGTAAGTAAGTATCAATTAAGCAGAGATTGGATTCTTTTTAGGTAGCTTTCTAGGTAAATTTCCAGTTAGATAGTCAAAATGTAGGAACTTTGGGTATAGATTGGTATAAAATCAGAAATATATTGCTTTGTCTGTGTTCTAGGTGTGTTAGGGCGTACCCAGGATATCTAAATAAAGGTAAAGAACCTGTAAATAGCAACCACTATCATGACAGTTGACATTCTCCTCAGTGCATTGCAAACCTGGTCCCCTATAAGTTTCTCCAAAATTGGTATATTCTCCTCTACTAGGGCAGCATTAGGAGTTGTGTAGAAGCTCTAGAGCTTATCTAGACCATGCTTCATCGTTTCTATCAGCCACAGTAAGGTACAGTAACTGTTTATTTCAAGTGTTACCTCTATACATCTCTTTTTGGTCAGATTTGTACTTAGGTTATATTTCTTGTTTAGGATAGCTCTCAACTTCTTCTAGGACAGTATTCTATCCCATAGTCCCGTCTAAGACCTCCAACTAGAGTGCCTTTGTCCTTCATCAAGTTCAGAGGATTACTCAATTTCAGAGAGATACTCATTTTCAGTATCTAACTCCTCTTATCATGAGTATTGAGTATCTAACTCACTTGTGCAGATGTAACTTTGAATCTACTTCTATTATTACACAGATTGGCATTTCATCTTAGTGACATTATGTTCACATAGTACTCAATGTACAATATTTCTCTGGTAATACAATCTTCAAGATTTGCCCATATTCTCAGCATTCAATCTTATAGTGCCAACTTAGTTAGCAAGACCAGCTGGAACTTAAAGTCAGTTCAAAGGACTTAGATAGTTGTTCAATTGAAGTGAAAATCCATCAACCCCTTGAATTACAGTCAACAACACTTGGTAGAGTCTCTAGTTATTAGAGGGTGGGTCTGACCAACTCAATCTGGTATGGAACATTGGAATTCCAACATATCTGGAGGGGCATAACTAGTATCTCTTTGTATAACCCATTGGTCACAGTTGCTTAGCACCAAATTCAGTACTGTAGCAATCACTACACTTAGGCATTGTGAATACAAGTATGTTTCATGTCTTAACTAGCAGTCTGGGTTGACTCTAGTCCTTTATGTTCAGTTTCCAATGCTTGAACATTCCATATTTACTTCAATCTGATAGATTTTAGTACTGAAAGGCTTTTTGATGCAACAACACTGTCCACATTTCTGTTGGTATTGTCATATTTCGGGTCCTAAATGCCCTTTCCCTATCCGTGTTTGTTCATTTCTTGACAACGGCACTCATGTACCCCTTATACACCCAGATCTAGTCCAATGTCTCAGTCTCCGTCGAATCCTTCTTCCCAAACCAGAATTGGTCAGTGTCACAATCAACTTCACCAATTCAGTCTCTGTAGCTCTACTAGATTATGTGTCTGTAACTGTATCCTCCTTATATACACTACACCTGGGCCAATCTTTCCAGCCTGAGAAAGTGCTTGAGAAAGAGTTAAAAAAAGAAAATGTTTTTGGTGTGGGAAAGTATAAGTATTTCCCAGAAAATTTTAAAAAATTTTAATTTTGAATTTAAGAAAAATCTCAGCCAGGAAACAAAATGCCCGACTTATCCCGACTTATCCTGATTTTTTTGCCTTGAGTGGCACATGTTCCAAAGCTCTTCAAATGACATTTGAAGCATTTTTAGAATGTACCACTCAAGGTCAAAAAACCGGGAGAAGTCAGGAGAAGTCAGGCATTTTATTTCCCAAGTGAAATTTTTTGTAAAATTCAAAATAAAAAATTATTTATTTTTTTTTGAAAATCTTTTAAAATTTTCTGGGAAATACTTATACTTTCCCACACCAAAAACACTTGAACACAAATACTATGAATTTTCCCATCTAGATATCAGTTTTTTTAAATAAAATTCTTTTTCCATTTTTACTCTTTCTCAAGCACTTTATCAGGCTGGAAAGATTGGCCCAGGTGTAGTGAATTAGACAGACTCTTCACTTTGCATTTCATTGGCTTTCTTGTAGCCCTGAATCTTTGTACTCAGCTTTTACTTGGCCTGCCATGGCTAACACATAATAAACTTGTCATTGACCATGAACTGCATACTTGTGTACATAAACCTTCTGGATATGATCTACTAAACTCAGTTATGGTTGAAAAAGAGCCGCTATACAGGTCCAAAACTCTTGAAAGCAAGAAATCGCAATTGCGTAAAATTGAAGGACGTACCCAGCCACTTTGTAAAGTTTTACTACAAGAACTACAGGTGGTATGCACCTTGTGACACCCGTTGTTTCTGCCAGTACCGACAAGATTCGATTTCATTGCCTTGCTGACTAAGCAGATCGAAAACTTGGGAACACTCGACAAGTTGAAAGAGCAGGAAAGGGTTCTCAAGGATAAGTACCACCAAATTTTCAAGCCCATCCCTCACACAAAGGAACTGCCCGATGATGTATTGGCTTCTATCTGTCTGCAGGATACGCATAAAAACATCACTGCACGATTGTATCAGTGCCCTAAGAAATTTCGTGCTGCCTGGCACTCTCTTATTGAGAAACATTTAAAATCTGGAAAGATACAACCATCCAACTCACCTTTCGTGTTGCCATCCTTCGTCATTCCTAAAGCTGATCCAACAGCACTACCTCGATGGGTAAATGACTTTTGCCGACTCAACAATATTACTGTGACAGATAAATTCCCATTACCACAGATCAACGACATCTTATCTGACTATGCTAAAGGTCGCATATGAGGCAAGATTGACACAACAGACAGCTTCTTCCAGACACACCTTGATCCCAAATCAGTCCCACTGACTGTGGTGACAACACCGTTTGGCCTTTACGAGTGGTTGGTTATGCCACAGGGTCTGAAGAACGCCCTCTCTATACACCAGTGTCATGTTACTGCTGTGCTGTACCCGTTAATTGGTTGTATCTGCCATGTCTATGTCGACAATGTCATCATTTGGTCTAACTCTATTGAAGAACATGTCAAAAATGTTGAAACAGTACTACAGGCGTTGGTCAACGCATGTCTATATTGCAATCCAAAAAAGACAGTGCTATTCTGTTTCAAGGTTGACTTCCTTGGTCACCATATCTCGACATGAGGCATAGACACTGACTCTAAAAAGATGGACAAAATCCTTAACTGGCCTGTACCCAAGTCAGCGAAAGACGTGTGTGCGTTTCTTGGTCTTGTATGCTATATCTCTGTCTTCCTCCCTAATTTGGCAAAATTCATGGATGTGTTAATGCCTTTGACTACAAAAGCAGCAGAGAAGGATTTCCCTGTTTGGACTGACCAACATGGATTTGTGTTTGTCAAGATAAAGGGCATTGTAACTAGCAGGGAATGTTTGACTGTTATTGACCAGGATTTGCTGGACACTCACAAAATTTTTGTGACAATGGATGCCAGTGATTGTTGCTCAGGTGCAGTGCTCTTGTTTGGCGAAACTTGGGAAACAGCTCGGCCCGTCGCATTTGACTCCATGACGTTCAAGGGAGCTGAATTAAATTATCCTGTGCATGAAAAAGAAATGCTAGCTATTATTTGCGCCTTACGCAGGTGGCGTGTCGACTTACTGGGCGTCCCTTTCACAGTTTTCACAGATCACCGCACACTGGAAAATTTCCATACACAGCGGGACCTTTCTCAACAACAGGCACGTTGGATGGAGTTTTTGTTGCAATTTGAGTGCTCTATTGTGTATCTGAGGGATGAAGATAACACGGTAGCAGACACCCTGTCGCGGTTGCCAACAGACTCTGCGGACGTAATTGACAATGCTTGGCACCTGTACACTTTCTATGAGGATGAAGGCAATGATTCTGTGGGACCAGTTATGTTGTTGAAAAGTGTGTGTATGCCACGAGGTATCGCGGAAGCTTTTAGTCACGGACCAGATATCTCTGCCATCCACCCGGTCTTGGCAACCACGTGTTTGGACATTTCCTTGGACGATTCCATTCTCACACAAATTGTTAACGGATACGAAAGTGACCCATGGTGTAGTTCCTTATGCTCAACACCTCCATCAATACCTGGCTTACATTTTGATCAGACATCAGGTCTATGGTATGTAGGAAATCAGTTAATAATTCCTCGTGTAGGTACACTACACGGAACCCTGTTCCACCTGGCTCACGACAGTCTGGGGCATTTCAGATTCGACAATGCAATGTTATGCATGGACTACTACTGGCCTCATATGCAGCGGGACCTGGAGAAAGCTTACATCCCTGCGTGTCGAGACTGTCAGTGAAATAAGTCATCAATCACAAAGCGCTCGGCCCCACTGCACCCTTTACCTGTACCACACAAACGGTTCACCTCAGTTGCCCTCGATTTTGTCAGTCTCCTACCGAAGGATGAAGGATTTGATTGCATTCTGACCATTACAGACTGTATGGGAGCTGATGTGCGATTCATCCCATGTCTCATGACAACAACAGCAGAACAGGTGGCTGCTCTGTTCTTTGAGTTCTGGTTCTGTGAAAACGGTTTACCTGCTGATCTTGTGTCAGA